>CM028671.1:13081469-13717461 GCA_016760335.1 Gastrodia elata
TACCTCTTCGATCAACCCGTTCGGGGTCGGCAACCTTTCGAGGGTTTAATGTCCGATAGTCTATACCAGGCCTAGTCCATGGATAGGATGGATAGACTCTTGCCCTACTGACTATATAGTCAGGATTCTGATATAGATATACTAATTTAAGTACACTTACATTCAGTTCTGTCTTAGCTCATCAGGCTAAGAGTTTCAGTGATGTTCAGTTCAGAGTTTCTTAGCTCATCAGGCTAAGAATTGCTAATTTAGTGTTCAGTTCAGGTGACTTATACAGTTACTATAGTTTCAGTTTGCAGTTACTGTTTTACTAGTATATTCTGTATTTCAGCACTATTTTACTTACAGCTTTTCTGCACGTGTTTTTATATAGGATGCTAGTTTTACTTACTGTTTTCATATGCTCACATAGGATGTTAGTGTTTTCAGTTTTATACTATTTTAATTTTTGCATATCACTTAGCATAATTAGTTTGATCATATGCATATTTAGGTTGTATCCTCTTACAATTTTTCTTTTCTTTTACTTACCTGTTTGTGTTGCAGTTGCTTGGAGGAGGTATGTATTACTTCCTATTTGCTTAATTATAAACTGTAGTTTATAACTTATTACTGTTCTTTTGATACTCGTTTCTGCACCTATTATGCTTAAGTTCTGTTTATATGGTGATATCTTCTTAATTTAATAAAATTGCTGCCCTAAAATGTACTTAGACTCATTGTCTAACCAGATTTTTTTTTGTTGGCTGGGGCCCTACCATTATGAAACTAATAATGGTAGGTTCTGAGTTTGTTGGTTTAGCAGATCCAGTGGAGAGTTTGCCATTGGAGGAGGAGCCCATTCTTGAAGATCTGTAGCCTAGTTTTCTATTTTCAGTGAGATTGAGAGTTTTCTTTCAGTTCTTTTAAAACTCATTAAATGTTGTAATAATACATGTTTATAACTCTCTTTCAGTACTTTACTTATTCTGTATTGTTGTATTTATACTGTATTGGATGGATGTTATGTTTTATGCTTCCGCACTCTGAGTTCATGTATGATCATTTAGTGACAGTATTTTGGATTGAATGGCAAAGTCTTTATTTAAATTGGATTAGAATGTGTGTCTAATCCAATCTTAAGTGGGGACCTTGTCATCTGGTGACCCCTCCACCGTAATCATGTTAACTTTAGGGTTAACAGGACCACGGCGGGGCAGGGCCGCCACAAAATTAGAGAGTAAAAAAAAGTCGACAAGTGATAACACATGATACGAAAGCATTAGAGTGTGACACCATGGCACTTAGAGAAGAAACTTGCTGTATAACAAGTAATTTAAGAATACATAAATGTAATTAATGAATGCTGGGGAAGAATCTGCTGATGTTATACATGGAAAAATTTGTGATTATGGAAGCCATAAATGAGATGGAGAGCCATACATATGATCAAACATGGAATTAAGAGGTGCCATTGATAGGGCGAGACCTAACAACATCAATGTCAAGGTCAAGCAAATTACCTGATGTCAATGCTGAACTAATATATGAGAGATTCATGTAGGACATATAAAGGAGGGGGTGGAAACAAACAAAGTATAATGATGATGCTAATTTCCCAAATGATGCAAAAGTTTCTTCACAAATCACATAGATAGAGATGTATAAGATGAGGAAGTAACACATTGAGTGGGATTGATGCTAAGGAAAAACAATGATACTTCAAATTTATAGAACTCAAAGATTTGGCAACCATGTCATGGAGGAAGCACACATCAAGCAATCAAGATTGACAACAAAAAATAAGGTATAAGGAAAAGAGGATAACTGAAGTTCACACCGGCTAATTAAAAGTAGGATCTATGCAAACAAGAAAATAGGTAGAGACCTACAGCTAAGCGCACTCATGTATGAGAAATATTAGGAAATATAAAGTAAATTGCAAACAAAATTATCATCCATATTCTTTCTATTGTAGCAAGGGACACATCAACAATTTCAAGACCAATAGCAGTAAGTATTCAAGTAGGAACATAAGTTAGCTATAGATACACTGTGGCGGCTCTGCCCCGCCGTGGTCCTGTTAACCCTTAAGTTAACATGATTACGGTGGAGGGGTCACCAAATGACAAGGTCCTCACTTAAGGTTGGATTAGACACACATTCTAATCCAATTTAACTAAGGACTTTGCCATCTATCCCAAAAATACTATCACTAAATGATCATACATGAACTCAGAGTGCGGAAGCATAAAACATAACATCCATCCAATACAGTATAAATACAACAATACAGAATAAGTAAAGTACTGGAAAAGAAATATAAACCTGTATTGTTACAACATTTTAATAAGTTTAAAAGAACTGAAAGGAACTCTCAATCTCACTAAAAGAAAGAAAAACTAAAGCTACAGATCTTCAGTAACGGGCTCCTCCTCCAATGACAAACTCTCCACTGGATCTGCTAATCCAACAAACTCAGAACCTACCATTATCAGTTTCATAATGGTAGGGCCCCAGCCAACAAAAGAAAAACTGGTTAGACAATATATCTAAGTACATTTTAGGGTAAAAGTTTAGTTTAAGTTAACTGAATATCACCATAAAAACAAAACTGAGCAAAATAGGTGCAGAAAAAGCGTACAAAAGAACAGTAATAAGTTATAAACAAACAGTTTATAACTAAAACAACTAGGAAGTAATACATACCTCCTCCAAGCAACTGCAACAATGACAGGTAAGTAAAAGAAAAGTAAAAGAAAGGTAAGAAAAGTACAACCTAAACATGCTTATGATCAAATAGATTATGCTAAGTGAAGTACAAAAATTTAAACAGTCTAAAACTGAAAACACAAACATCCTATGTGAGCATATGAAAACAGTAAGTAAAACTAGCATCCTATATATAACATGTGTAGAAAAACTGAAAGTAAATAGTGCTGAAATGCAGAATATGCTAGTAAAACAGTATCTGCAAACTGAAACTACAGAAACTATATAAGTCATCTGAACTGAACACAAAATCAGCAATTCTTAGCCTGATGAGCTAAGAAACTTTGAACTGAATAACACTAAATACTCTTAGCCTGATGAGCTAAGACAGAACTGAATGTAAGTGTACTTGAATTAGTATATCCATATCAGAATCCTGACTCTGTAGTCAGTAGGGCGAGAGTCTATCCATCCTATCACTCGGACTAGGCATGGCCAATAGACTGTCGGACATTAAACCCTCGAAAGGTTGCCGACCCCGAACAGGTTGATCGAAGAGGTATACTAATCAAGCTACACCTTACATACCACTTGTGAAATAAAAAAAAACACAATGCTATATATGAATGTTCAAAATTGACATAAGATATTTACCAAATATCTTAAGTACATAATATATGTTCAAGGTATATGGCTCAAAATCAAGGAATGCGAAGCATCAAAATCAAAGTGCAAGAAACTCTATCTAAAACACAGGTGATATCCGTTGTTGTCTACTTTATTCGCTCTATCTACTCTAAGTTACATAAGTTTCAGAATCAACAATTCTTACACATTCTGTAACTTAGATTCACGAGTCCTACTAGTTGAAGATAATTAGGACTGGCCAAGTCCTAATTATAACTTAATCAAAAGACGACTATTTGGTTAAAATGAATAAATCATCGACCTAGTTTTGTAATTTAATTCATCCCAACCTCATCTTGATTAGCCAAATCAAGATGAATAGATTAAGAATTAAACTCCAGATGATGGGGTCTAATTACTTAATCTAAAGGTATAATCTAAGGGTCTAAGGTTTAGAACCCAAATCTCACAGATTAGGTTAAGGCAAATCCTAATGATAAATCAAATTCATTAGGATAGATATCTATTCTTAGTCCTAAAGTTCAAAGATCAAATAATTATTTAATAAACTAGGAAAAAAAATCTATAAACTAGTAAACTCAAGATTTCACCTATTGAGTAACCCAATTTACTCAATAGATGAATTCTAACTTAAGATCTATTCCTAATCTTAGGAATTAAGGCTCTTAATTACTAAGAGTATCTCTCAAGACACACATCCTAACTAATGTTATAAGTCCTAAGGATGGATCTAAGAATAATTAAAGAAGAAGAACTTCACTTAAGACTTAGGAATTTTCCTTAAGAAACTAAGATTAAGATTTTAATCAAAGTCTAATTTAAACTTGGATTTGATTATTTTCAACTATGAATCATTTTATTTACTGATTTTAATAATTAGAAATTGAATTTAGGGCTTTTAAAGGTTAAAATCCTAAATTTGAGCAAAATGACCATTTTGCCCCTACTTAAGGGTTCAAAAGATCAATTTTTTAATCTAGGGCTTAAATTCTAAAATTTTCTTTTGGAAAGTGATTCTTACTATCTAATATAAGATTAGACAACAACTAAGTTAATTTTGGATAATTATTAAGCCATATGAGATCAAATTAGTGAATTTGACTCATAAGGGCAATTTAGTAATTTGATTAAGTGAAAATTTAAATTTTCTTTTAAATTATTGTTCTTTACTGCCTAAGCTTTTCATAAAATCTTAATTTGCTAAATTCTGATAAGTATTGGTCAAGTTATGGCCAATACAAGATCTAGGGTTTTGAGGTGATTAAGGAATCCTTAATTATGGGTCAACAATCCTAACTTTGCCAATTAGTGTCCAAATTGAGTAAAATCAGTGGCTATGGTTTACAAATAGCTCACTGATCATAATGACATGTGGTTAGCTCAATTTGGACCTAATTTGACTAAGTTAAGACCTAATTAGGGTTTAGGGTAATTAGTGAGTGATTAGCAAAATTAAGCACTCAAACACTAATCAGGCCCACAGATAGATTCTAAGTGGTTTTAGGAGTCCTCTGAAACTTAAATCACTCAAATTGGATTACTAGATTTGCTAATATTCACTAATCAAGATTTAGAGTGATTAAAGATGATTAACAAATCTAACCATTGGATCTTAAATATTTTTATAGTTTACTGTTATTTAGGTTCTTCTGATCTAAATGGACCTTTGTATCAACAAAATTGGAGCTCAATTGACCAAGTTATGGTCAATTGAAGTTCTAGGTCTAATTAGGGTAATTAGGGTTATGACTTAAATGTGATTAGGAAAACACTAATCCAAACAGCAAGAAAAATACTATCAAATTAATCATTAGGGTTTTCTGATCACTTTAAGACCCATATTGGGTATGATTGGATCATTAGGTACAAAGTTATGAGCTAATTAAGTTTTGGGACATTTAATTTAAATTAAATTAAACCCTAAATAATCACTTTGCAAAATATTGATCCTACAGCAAAATTATTAGCATTAATAAATTTCTCATATTTTACTGATTAATTTAATATATTTATTTGTATAATTTGGATGTGTATTTTAGGAGTTATTAGTGTTTGAAATTTGGTATTTAATTAATTATTTAATACTGTTTAATTAAATTAAATTTAATATGTTATTATATATATATATATATATAATTATAATTCAATTATAATTAACTGTCTATTAATATATATTTAAATTTTATTATTTTAAATCTGCAGGACACGCGGCGCAACCCGATTGGCTGGGCAGACAGCCGCAGGCCCCACAGATCAGAACGGTCAGCGAGCTGGACACGCATCGCGCCAGGACTGGCTGGCGCGCTGCGGAGTGGGTCCCGTGGGGCAGGCAAAATGCCACGGGCCGTGAACCGGGCCCGGGCCGACCCGACTGACCCGAGGGTCTTCTTCTTCGCGCGCTCGACCCCGACTGCTGGAAACTAGGGTTGGCTTTTCCGGCGGCCACTGATCACGACTCACAGCAATTCAACCAGCAAATAATAGAATACGACTCGAGCTACCCCTAGGTGGTCTAAGCCAAGCCGGAGATGGACGGAGACCACCGATGCATTAAACCCTAATTATTGACTGTGCATCCTAACGGTTTATACTGTTTAAGAATTTCGAATTGGGGTCGATCGAACTCATTAGAGTTCAATCGGTCCCGATAAATTGACAATCCACAATATGAAATAAGGTTTCGAAATGAAACAATAACTTGAAATGAAAGGATTTAGGAGATCCGGTACCTTAAGTTTGGACGGTTGCAGAGAGACAAGGCTCGAATTCAAGTTCCGGACTTCAGGAGTGAAGCCGAGCAAAACTGGAGTCCTAGTAGTCTTATACTATCCCTATTGCGGTGGCTAAAGGCAGTGGGAGGAGCGTGGAAGGTCCGCGCGACGACGGTTCCGCCGCGTGTCCAAACACAGGACACGCGCTGTGTCTTCGGGGACAAAGACGCACCGGCCGTCCGATCTCACGATCGGACGGATCGAGTGATCCGTCCGTTTGAACGGTGCGGAAAGAATCCAAAGCAACGGCGTTTCCTAATCCTGACGGCGCCGTTAATAATAAATAATAATACTAATATTATTTATTTAATTCACCAAACTTCATTAATTAATTTTAATCACATAATACATTCCTAAAAATTCCCAATAAATCACCCTTAGCTAATTGGAGGGTGAGGAACGCAACGGCGCACTCAGATTTTCATTTCGACAAGTATTTATTTATCTGATTATTTAGGGTATTTAAATAATATTAAAATATTCGACGAAAAATCAACGACTTCCAAATGCCTCCAAAATTTCACCCCTAGCTAATTTGGGTGTTCTGAACGCAATGGTGAAGTCAGATTTTCAATCTGAGGTCTAGATAAAAAGTCAAATTTTCTAGGTTTTGGGATTTTCCAGAATTCTTGTTTTGACTTTGTTGACTTTTGGTTTGACCTGGGTTTCAGAGATGAGTTTCAAATCACTTAATTAGTGACTTAGAACTTTAATTAAGACTTAGATTAGTCTTAATTGAGCAAAGTAACAACCTGGGTTGTTACATACACAAATATATATATATATATATATATATATATGCAATAAACTTTGACGAAACTTCAAAGGATCATGACGCTTTCAATTACCAATGTTATGTTGACAAAGATAAAAATCCCATAACATTATGATAGAATTAGGCCTTTAAATAGGAATACAATATCGAATATAAACATTATGACTTGTGACACTGGCACACTGGCATAGATGATGAAAGCCTTCATCCGTTACTTTTATCTCAGGCACTGAGATCAACATACCAATCTACTAAATAAATTTCACAACTGGTATCATCTTTATCTTCCTTCCAACTTGAACTAGATTATAAGCCTTTAGAATAATCACTTGAGACAAAAAGCTACTAAACCTTTGTAGTCCAAGTAAATATGCTAAGGTTAATTAAAAAAAAATACTGCGATTTAAATGATTGAAAATTCTCAGAAAAATACTAATATAAAATCAAATAAACATTGCCAAATATATAATTCAAACTTTTTTAAAAAAATATACACAAGATTTTTAGCGTGCATATGAACATGAACAAGAGCAGATGATGCCCTACTACAATCCTACAATCTCACAAAGTTTATATAAAAGCAATAATAACAGATATTTCCATCCCAACATAAAATCACTAATTGTTCCCAACCTCAATGGGGTGACAATAAGTTAAAAAAAATAAAAGCATTTTAAAATTTAGACATATATTCACAGTTATATGATATTTACATCTCATCATGATAAAACACCTGAGATGCTACATATTCCCATCTACACTAAGGTGACAAAAAAAATCTAGAAACCAGAAACTTACATACAGAATTTAAAAGATTAGATGCTTTTAAAGCTAGCACTTTTTCATGATACATATACCCCTCCTATGAGTTTGTCCTTTATAACATCATTGCAAAACTACAATGATAATTGAATGGTGCTAAATCCACAATAACAATTATTTTAATGATGTATAATTTCATAACAACAAAATTTAATTAGTTAGCAAATAATTGAGACAAAGGCTTGCAAAAGTATCCTCTAAAGATGAATTTTAGCAAATTTAATCAACAAATAATTATAACAGCAATCCAAATTTCACAATTAAAATTCTACATAATAAAGTATATAAGTTCATTTTCTTTACTCGTGCTCTCTTAATAACATCATTTTTACAACTTCATTCATTAAGGGGCTATTTTGGGTAAATTAAAATTTTTTCATTTAAAATTGAAATTACTGGCATTTAACATCTGGCTTGCAAATAAAGTAAAACTGATAAAAAAAATTACATTGTAATTCGGTTTTAATTACATCCAAAGCGAGTGTATTAGGAGAATACTCTGAGCAGCAGAACATACGAACTTATTGACGAACACGAACTAACAATTTCATTCATACATCCTCTCCGGCGAACGAACGGTTCCATTCGAACGAATTGAAGAAATCGTACCAAAGAATCCGTAAAAAATTTCAAATCGATTTACAGATCGAATTGTTCAAATTGTTCAAACAATTCATTCATTCAAAAGATTTGATCATTTAGTTCAAACGAAACCTTAAAATAATTTTTAAAAAATTTAAATTTTTTTAGATTAATTTTATCACCCAATTTATTTAAAACATCGCACTCATACAAAATATTTTATTTCAAATAGAAAAATATTAAATTTATTATAAAATTAGGCACATTACACTTCCAAAATAGAATATCAGAAACTTATTTTTAATTATGCACCAACACCATAATTAGCCCCTCTTAATACCACAACTAACATGTTAAAAGCTATTTGGTTTTTTTGTATGGTTAAGCATGGATGGCCGAACAACGCCTAATAGTTGAATGAGTTAATATTTGATGAACTTATAATCTCAAAAATTCACCAATAGCTAATTTGGGGGTGAGAAATTCAAAGGAGAAGTCGGATTTTGATTATGATGAGTATTTAATTTTCTTATTTTTCACGGTATTTAATTATATTAAAATATTTGATAAAATTCGATGACTTCCAAACGCATCCAAAACATCACCCCTAGCTAATTTGGGGGTGAAGAGCGTAATGGTGAAGTCGGATTTCAATTTTGACGTCAAAATAGTTAGATCAATTTCCAGGGTTTCTGAAATTTCTAAAATCAGGATTTGATCCATTTGACCCTTGATTTGGACTACGTAGGTCTTGGTGGCGAACTCCTGATGACTTAATTAGTGTGCTAGAATCAAAATCAGGACTTGAATTAGTCCTAATTAGCTAAGGTAACAACTTGGGTTGTTACAATACAAGATTATATTCTACTGAATAACTCAGTTCTTTGGATATATACTATAATTTCTATATGATAAAACTAAAGTTTTCATTCTAATAATCTATTTAATGAACATAAATTTACAAACTAATAAACCCTTCCTCTGTTGTGGTAGGTTCTACACAAAAAGGCTCCAATTAAGTGACATAATAGTCATTAAATTTATGATAGCTACCATAAAAGATAATCTCAATCTAAGCCTCTTTAAGTTTTCCTTCCGTAAGGCATAAGAATAATTATCTAAGGTTGTTAAGATCCATCTAAGATCTTATCTCAAAATGAGATAAATAAGGCATTTTCCTACCTCAAAATAGTCATATTAAAGATAAAGCATTTACTTAAGCTTAGAACTATCTTTATACCTTAAAGATCTAAAGTTTCTAAATCATCACCATTAAAATCACAAGTTAATTCTAAGAAATCACGATGATGAAACCTCATACAGGTTTCTAAATTTAATAATTATGTTAAAATGCAAAATCATACATGCTAATCTTCTAAACTATATCTTAACCAAAGCACATGAATTGTGGGGTAAAATTATACACTTATTGGGAAGTAATTATTTGTAAATCAATTATGTCTAATTAAGATTAATTCATACTAGTTATCTTTCTTAGGAGAAATTATGAGTATTAAGATTTAATCAAGATAATTAATCACATGAGTCACCTTAAGACCTATCTTTTACTTCGCTAGTCTAGAATCCAATGCTAAAATTAGCAAGTGTTAATTTAATCCATGTGAATTGATGTATGCTAAGACATTGATTGAACTTAAATTTGATAAATTTAAAGAGTTCAACTTAAGGCTTAATTAAAGGTTGAACTAGAAGACATAGTGAGAGGTCCAGCCTACAAATTTTGAAATACACAATAAACATTGAATTACTCATTCATCATCAAAGTTAAAATCATCAATAATTCCTATTCTACAAAATTCAAGCACTTAATTGAGCTAATTAAGGTGTTATATAATTAACAACTAATTAAGAAGATTAACCATATGAATTGATATCAAACTTTGAAATTAAGTCTAAAACATTAAAATGAAATAATGGATACTAAAAACATGCCACTTGGTTAAGTGAATTTACTACTAATCATGTCATTTGGATAAGAAATAAATTTTATAATTTAAGTTACCTCTACATTTACACAATACATAATTTTGCATTATTAGGGTTATGGAGTTGACGGAATACAAAATTATGAAGTTTGTGCGAAACTGGGCACCGCATCGTGCTGAGGCTCACTGCAGTGCGTTGCAGTGCAGCCTCACCGAAATCCAAGCACTACAGCGTGCTACAACGTGTTATCGCGCAGTATCGCTTTAAGGTGCAACGGTGTGTTCGGGCGATGTGGCGGGATGCAGCGTTCACTGGCCGAAAAATAGGCCCTACTGTGTGCAGCGGTGCGCAATAGCGTTCACTGGCCAAAAACTGGGAGCTACGGCGTGCAACGATGCATTGGCGCTCTGTAGCGCAACCTGGCTGAAAGCTAGGTGCTGCTGTGCACTGTAGCCCCAGTTGTCCTGAGACTCGGGCACTGCGGCGCGCGACAGCACTTCCTGGCTGAAAGTCTGTGTGGCGACCCTCACCCTTAACCCTCAATAGGTTTAGATTAAAGGTGGAGTGTCATTCTGGTTAACCCCTCACTTAGCATTGGATTAGGATAAACTCCACAATCCACCTGATTAGAGAAAGGTTAACTCAGAATCAATCAAGCAGTCACTATATAAGTAAAAATACAGAGTGCGGAAGCGATAAATAAATGACATTCAAGCATCATAATATATATAAGAAGAGAAATATAACTCAGAAAAGTAGCATAGTGAAATCTGAACATGCAGTCATAGGTACTTGTATTATTACATCAATTAAAGTTTAACAAAATAAATGTTTAAAATCCACTCATCCTCACAGACAGTAAATGACTAGATATCTTCTGGCCCCAACTGCTGCGCCCCCTCTAAGTAAGGTTCCTCCTCGGGTGCAGGCTCCTCAAACTGCTCTAAGCCTGACATTGTCAGTTTCACAATGTAGGGCCCCAGCCAAAAAAAAGAAAATCTGGTTAGACAATTGTCTAAGTACATTTTAAGCTGATTATTAATAAAGTTATATAATATCACCATTTTACCATTTATTTCTAGGCATGATGTGTAAATACAGGAGCAATAAACAACACAAATAAAAAGGCAAGCTATAGACTATGATCTATAGTATAAACAAGGCAAAGAAAAGAGGCTGAAGCATGCCTCGCATAACAAGTAAACAAGGAAAGGCATATGAGTGTAAATATAACTGAATAATACTGGAAGAAAAATTCTACATCCTAAACATGCTGGTGATCAATAAAAATAATATGCCAATTAAAAATGAATAACTCAGTAGTGATATATACATATAACAGCAAGAGTATAACATCCTAAATATATATAAAGCAGTACAAAGAAATAGCTGACTGAAAAAAAAAAGAATATACTGAAATAACCACAACTGCATATAAATCTATAATACGTCAACTGCCATACAGAAAAGAGCTATACTAGCTCGCCAAAAGAAACTGAAGATCTTAGCATGATACGGCTATGGCTACTCCTAGCTCGATACGACTAAGCCAACAACAGTCACATATATGGCCCTAACACGATACGACTAGGGCTACTCCTAGCTCGATACGGTTAAGTCACAAACTATCATACCGAAATATCCTAGCACAGTACGACTAGGGCAACTCCTAGCGTGATACGGCTAGGGCAACATTCGGTCTGATCAAAAGAAAACCACTGAGAGGCATCTCAATCACATCACTTTATTATCATTTTACTTATTTACTTTAATATTTTCATAAGGAATATAGGGAGCCTCCATAATTTCCTAATATTTTATTTATGCATCAAATGTCTTATATGATATGCTCAAAGAAAAAATATAGGGCACAAAAATACAAGGTATACGTAACAACAAATTCAAGTAAGCAAGGGACTCGACTACACATGGTGATATTATTTGTTTTCTACTTAACCATTCTAACTATTCCAAATTACACAAGTTCAGGATCACCATTTTCCTACTATCGAGTGTAATTTGGAAACTCGTCCTTATAAATTAAAAGGATTATAACTGATCAGGCTCTAATCTAGATCAATCAGATAGACGACTATGAATTAAACAAATAAATCATTCATCCTAGTTTTGTGAATTTAGACGTTCTAACTAAGATCTGATCAAGATCTTCTAATCCTATAGATTATGGATTAAACACTACGAGATTTTAGGTTTAATCACATAATCTGAACGGATAAGGCCTAAGTTCTAAGTTTAAAATTATAAGTGATCTAGTAGTTAAGGCAAATCCTATTAAGTAATCAAAACTTGACAGAATGAATCTCCTATCTTAAATCTAAAGTTAAAAGATAAACTAATCAAAATGGGTTGTAAAATAAAATAATATCTAGAAACTACTAAAACCAAGGTTTCACCCATAGGGTAACCCAATTTACCTAATGAATGAACTCTAACTTAAGATCTAATCCTAATCTTAGAAAAGGTCCTTAAGGTGGGGTACTTAAGACTTGGGAAAAATTATTATGTTTCAATTTAATGACTTGTTTTATTTACTTATATGATACTAATATGATTACATTATTAATCCTAGTATTCTAAGATTTTAATTAAGGGCTAAAGTTGAGTAATCTCCAATTTTAAGGTAAAATGACAATTTTGCCCCTACTTTAAGGGTCAAAAGTCAACTTTTGATTTAGGGGTCTAAACTAAGTTTTCTCTTCTCTAACTAATTCCTTACTGTCTAACTTGAATATAGACAGTAAGTACGTCCAAATTGGACACGAAACGATCAAGTTATGGCTAAAATAAGGCTATGAGTAATTTGGTCATTTCCCTAAATTTTTAGGGTTCAAATCCTAAACATTATTCTATGAAAATGATGACATTAAAATTCTAAACTAAGTAGCTTCTTGAATTTTTGGATTTGGAGTTAAATTGACCAAGTTATGGCCATTTGAAGTCTAAGGGCATTTTAGTCATTTTTCACCCAAGTCAACTCTAAGTTCTAGAGTTGACTTTTTGTCCTGATGTCCAAATAGGAAAATTAATACTACCACGGTGATGGAGCCGCTCTCATGAGCATTTTAAGACCCATATTGACTATATTCTGATAATCGGGTAAAAAGTTATGGGGTCTTAAAGAGCCCCCAAAACGCTACCTCGTTATACGTACCCTGAAACAAAATTTTATAGTAAGCCATTTGATTCTAAATATTTTTATGAGTATTTTAAGACCCATATTGGCTATGTTTGGATCATTCTACAAAAAGTTATTAAACTTTTAAGTGTTACTATTCAAAAATATAATTTGAATTATTTTACTATTCATTTATTCAAATTGTATTATTTTACTGTTCATTCCTAAAGTTTAAATTTAATATTTCTAATTTTTATATCATTTATTGTAGTAAAGTAATTAGTGCTAATTACTTTTTAATTATTCCTAATTATTTATTAATTGTGAATTAATTTAATTATATTTTACTGTTCAAAAATAATTAAGCTAATTACTATTAAATTAATTATCCTAATTACTGTTTAATACTAATTAACTTATAATTATATTTAATTAATCAAATCTACTGTTCAAAAGTAATTAATACTAATCCTGGATTAATTAATACTAATTATAGCTAATTAGGGCTAATTAACACTAACAGTAACCTAATTAATTTCTAATTAATCAACAGTGGGCCCCACTGACACGTGGCACCTTCAGAGGCTGCCACGTGGCACAGTAGACCTCACGGGCTGCTGACTCAGCACGGCTGACTGGTCAGGGGGCCCCACCAGACACGTAGCACTACCAGAGGCTGCCACGTGGCACTGTGGGTCTCACGGCTGCTGACTCAGCTCGGGTGACTGGGCTGTGGGCCCACTTGACATGTGGCAGTGCCAGCGGCTGCCACGCGGCACTATGGCCCCCACTGGGAGGCGTACCGCCGCGGGTAAACCCGGGCAGTGGGCCCCACTGCCACGTGGCGGCCCAGAGGCGGCCATGTGGCTCGGTGGGCCCCACTGGGGAAGCCGAACCGACGCGGGCTCGGGCTGCAGGCCCCCACGTGACACGTGGCGGGCCCGTAGGCTGCCACGTGGCTGGGTGGGCTCCACCTGTGCTGACGAGGACCCGACCCGAGCGGGTCGGGCGCGGGTCGACCCGGCCCGGCCCGAAAACGCGGCTGTTCGTCTTCCGGGGTTCGGCGGACCAAACCCAGCCTGCTTCGGGGGTCTGGTGCGCCCGATCGGGGGGTGTTTGAGCCCGATCGGAACGGTGGATGTGTAGATGACATCATAATCTACCTATCCTACAATTATTGTAACGATCGAACGATAAACGAGGGAGATCGGGGTACTTGAAGTTCGGATCGGCGAAGGATTCGGCGGAAAAAATAGGGCTGACTTCGGGGCTTGATTCCGGCTCGATTCGGGCTCCGATCAGTGCAAACCCGGAGCCTAGGGGTCGGCCGAGGTCTTATAGACCAGACGGCGACCTCGCCGAGGTCTGGATGCGGCTGGATTGGCCAGCAACCGCGACGGGCCGCCGCGTGTCACGCGGGCGGAGAGGGCGAGGAAGACGCCTCCGGACCGTCGAATCTGTGGGATCGCGGACGGTCCGGATCGCTCCAGACCGCGTGACGCGGATCGCGGCCGAGGGCCGTCGGATCCGCGCACAATCGGACGGTCCGGATGGATATGTCCGATCTGACGGCGCCGTTAACTTAAGTTAACGGCGTCGTATGGCGTTGTTAATTAATTAATTAAAATTTTTTTTTTTTTTTTTAACATCTTTCAGAAAAAATTTTGAACATATTTTTCCTAGCTAATTTGGGGTCAAGGAATTCAATGGCACAATCGGATTTTCGATCCGACGAGTATTTTGATACATCGATTTCCGTGGTATTTTTATTATTAAAAATATTCGTCGAAACTTGACAACTTCCGATTGATACGAAAACTTCACCCCAAGCTAATTTGGGGTCAAGGAACACAATGGCAGTGTCCGTTTTTCGATCGGAGATCAATTTAAATAGGTCAATTTCTAGGGTTTTTGGATTTCCAGAAATCGGGATTCGATCTGTTTGACTCCTGATTTGGACTAGGTCTCAAAGGTTGACTCCAATTGGCCTAATTAGCACCTCTGATTAGTCTTAAGACTAAGATTAGTCCTAATCGACTAAGGTAACAACCTGGGTTGTTACAGTCTGTCACTACGACGCGCGCAGTTCTTGGCAGACATTTCTGCACAGACAAAAGACGGGAAGTCTCCCCTAGGGCATCCAAATACTCTCAATTCTAGGCACCTCAAGTGCAATGCCATATACCGATGCAAGACATTTCCATTTGATACCAAAATCGACACGAAATGACCTAGCCCAAAAGGAAATGAAGGATTTTAAAATTTTAAATAATATATATTTTTTCTTCTAATTTTTAATTAACACATTTTAGAAATTAAAATTAGACCGATAAACGAGCTCTGAAAAATCTTAAGAACTCACCCTTAACTAATTTATGGGTGAGGAACTGAATGACGAAGTTGTGTTTCGATTTTGATGATGATTTAATTATCTTATTTTTTTTGGTATTTAAAATGTATTAAAATATTTGAAAAAATCTTGCAAATTCTAAAAATTTCCAAAACATCACCCATTACTGATTTGAGGGTGATGACTGTAATGGCGATGTCGGATTTTCGATTTGAAATCAAATTAATTATCTCAATTTTCTAATTAATTAAATATATTAAATAAATCATAATATTGGATTGAGCTATGAATTGCTCCAATTTGCTGAGTTTGGTCTAAACATCTTACGGAGACTAATGAAAATAATTATAAATTAATTTGACAAATAATTACTAATTAACAACCTTTGGGTTGTTACACTTTGGGTGCCAAATGATCAAGTTCTCATAATAGTTATTCTTACTTAAGTCCATACTGTCAATTTTACTATTCATCTAAGAGGAAATAAGATGCATAAGAGTTAAAAGCTCTAATTTGGAAGCATTGATTGATAAGAGGTGTGAAAAGAATTTGGATGATATTTTGATGGATTTCAAAATCAAATGTCTTCATTTTAAGAGTATAAGTTAGTGTACATAAAAGGTTTCACATTCAATCTCTCTAAGAAGTTGGATTAAATTGAACATTAGTCAATATATATGTATGTATACATTTTAATAAATTATGTGTCCTCAATAAAGTAATTTAGAAATATAAGAATATAGAGAAATACTATTTAGATGCGCTGATGTGTCATACAAAAAAATTCATTAAATAAAATTTGGACATATTTTATCAGCGTTTATTTATTTATATAAAAGTAATACAAATATTATTTGTAAAGTTTGTATTCAAATGATGTCCAGAACTCATTGGATGAGTTTTTTTAGGTAAATGCAATAATAGCATTTCTCAAAATATATAATTATTTAAAGAATATACCTTTCAATGAGATCAATTGTCAAGCATGAAATAAGGCTTCTTTTCATAGTTTAGTGAACTTATATTTTGTCTTTTTACCGCAAAGTTTGCATTAAAAAAGTTATTTTAATAGAATTTGAATATATTTTACTAATCTATATTTATTTATTTTAAAATAATACAAATATTATTTTTTTAGTTTGTATTGAATGCATTCAAAAAAATCTTAATTTTTTGGATGTAGCTAGTCTAAATAGTATTTCTAAATAAAAAATACTTAATTAGTTGGCGCTTATAAAATTAAAAAAGTAAAGCCACTTTTTCAAAGAACAATTTCTTAATTAATTATAAAATAACGGCAGCAGCGATCTCAGCTAAATTATTTTTCTTCGAAATTACCACTAATTTATTTGACCCTCATATTTTCAAAAGGGATCTATTCCATATAAAATAATAATATTTAAATTAATTAATAATTTCTTAAAATTTTCTACAAAAGCATTTTTGTAATGTTTACTTGCATATATATTACTATATCTTTATCTAAGGAAGATTAGAAAGAGGCATTGTTTGTATTGAGTACTTCTTAGAGTAAAATTTAGCTACACTTTCAATTGATGAGTCCGAGAAATCGTAGGATCGAATGACATCAATATTGATAGGTATTTGAGTGAGGAACAATTTTTTATTGGCTTACTATGCTATTTAATATCTTCTTAGAAATTTAAATTATGCCAATGAATTTTTTCACCTATGTTCAAATAAAAATTATGCTAAAGACTGATAATTTGTTAATGAGCTATCTATTGAAATTATGGGAGGGTGATTTCTGACCATCGGATTAGTAAATTCGAACAGATAGTACTCATCTAATGAAATTGCTGAAGGATTCAAAATTCAACAAATTGAGACGAACGGTGGAGATCGAATCCATCTAATTAATTGCGGATTGATCATAGTCGTAGGATCCACAATTCTAAATGTACGAAGGATCTATATTGCTTCAATGCCATTATCATCGTCAATCATATCTAAACTATTAAGGAGCAAAAATGTGAGATCCACTCGATCATTGGGCCGACCCGACCCGAAGGCCTGAACAAACTATGTCGTCTTCCCTGACAAACTTCCCCTGACGTCCTAGGCTTAGGTAGAATAGGGATTTTCAGTTTAGAGCCTAAGCATCGTGATTTTTGATTCCTTTCCTTTTGTTTGGCACAGAAGAGTAAAATGGTATAAAGTTTGCATCCAAATTAACCGTAAATTGTGCAAATTAGCCCTCTCTATGAGAATATATTTAATTAGATTTATCATCGCCGAAGTGTCGTATCCACGCTAAGTTGATTTGGGCTCCACTTCACAATTTTAAATTGCAAATAGAAATCGGAAATAAAGCAGGAGGCCATTATTTTCCTCAAAATCCAAAAAAAAAAATTCAACTCCGAAGGCTGACTCTCATAACTTCGATTCATCACCTCTTAGCTCGGCCTTTATATCAAAATGGTTGGAAACGCTTTCCAAGGGCGGCTAGATATGTTGGCTGACCTAAATTTAGCCGGATTATCGGTCAGGCGTCGGCCACTCCGCCCATTAGGCAATACCTATGTTAGGGTGGTCTGATCCTCTATAGCCACCCCACGATTCCTTCCAACTCTACAATACTTCTCTTTCCATCCTGGAGGTTCTCTTTACAATCTTAAGCCCTTCGATCTCTTAAATTTTTATTCTCCTCATTTATCTCAATACAACACCACAACAAATCCCCACTATTTGGAGCTTTTCGACCAAGTGAGCCCACTTTATGTTCTCAAAATTGTTTTGAAGGTCCCTCATAATCTCAGCTACAACTTTCTTGAAGACTCCTTGGGTTAAATTTGGCTTTCATCCTTCAATGGAGAGGCCAACCCGACATCTCCCTGGGAAGGCTTGGATCTAACTAGGTTGCAGTGTTGGGAGCATACTTCCCCAGTGAGTCAATTCCAAGTCCCCAAACTTAACTGGTACTTTCCCAACAAATTCAGTATATAATTAGTTAATCTTTAAGCAGCTATTCTCTCACACAAACATTACATTAGATCAAAAGGCAAAGATGGCAAAGCTAAAAACTAAAACAAAAAGTTCAATACTGAGCAATAAAGTGATCTCAACCAGAATGTAGATCCCAATATATTATATTAGTAATTCAGACATAAATGAGTGTTAATACTTAAAAAAATATTAATATTTAGGTGAGGATAGATAATAAAAAAATAAAAGAGTAGCATCTGACACGTATGATATTCCTACTGTATTTAATTTACAGACATTAATCCCAAGGCCTTATAGCCGTCCATTCTCACAACAAGTCAATATTTTCTTGAAAGATAGAAGAAGTTGGTTGGATTAGATTCAAATTTATTTATCTTATATTTATTTCATATTTAATTTTTATTATTTATTAAACTACGCCAAACATAATAAAGATTATACATATTTAGGATGATAGAGAAGCTCTCGCAAATGGAGATTTAGGGTTTCGGTTTTTCCGATGGTTTCTCCAAACGAGGCCTTTGCTTTCACCAGCGCGCTCTCCTCTTGCGTTTCTTTTTTTTTTTTTGGCTTCTTTGTTGTTTCACTTTTGCATGGCCATCAGAGGATGAGATCACCTCAATGGCTAAGCTGCCATTGAGCTTAAGCTTAAGCTTCATTCGTTGTTTAAAACTTGTAGGCTCTTTTGATGCGAGAGATTTCGACTCTTTCAATGCCATTCTTTGGTTTTCCTTTGATCTTTTACTATGCTCAAGCGTTTCCCGCAATACTTGCGATATTAATGGGTTGTTTTGCATTTATCAACATTCATGGAGATTATTAGCAATTATCTATCATCTTCTTTTCTTTAGATATATTTTCTTGATTTTGTTTACAATTTACAAGTCACTCGTCATGCTGCGGAAAAGTCTTTTTATGTAACAACTCAAATCATGATTAAAGCAATTATGATCAAATTGCTAACTCAATTAGAACAAAATAGGAATATTGAGAAAATTCAAAATTAGGTCAAAACAAATATGCCGTTGGAAAGAGTATATTTTTGTGATCGTAATACTTAAGTTTGAGAGCAATCTAACCAACGGATACTTCTCTATAAATTTTTGATATATAGAAAATTATGAAAATAAAATATAATTCTAAATTCAAATATTTTGGTATTTAAAAATTAATAAAAAATAAAATATAGCTCTGAGAAAATTTTTTTCAAGTACGTTTGTCTCGTCAAGACAAATCTTCTAGTCAAGTTTTGTCAAATTTAAAAATTAGACGACAAAGAAATGCGATTAATTTAAAACATAAGTTTTTTTTAATTTTCTAAAAACTAATTTTTCTCTCTCCTCCCTTCTTCATTCTCTTTCCCGTAGCACCCCCTAAGGGCACGCCGTGTGCCCTAGGCATGCGAAAAGGGGAAGTGATGGCCGCATGCTGTGACGATCGAGAAATCGAGTTTGAGAATTTTCAAGAAACAATTCATAATCAATACATTAGTAATTAAAGTAAAATAATATCAAGTCCATAATTATCCATATTGAGCCATACACATAAACATCAAATGAATTATTTAATTTTATAAATAAAAGTTAAAGTAAAATATTCTTCTATAGCTCATTTCTTAAACTTAATCTCTTTCACATATGTGGAAGTTGAAGCCCTTCTTCCTTAGCTGATTGCTCCTAAGCTAAGAGACAACCCTAGAAAGGAAACTAAGGAAAAATAAAGATACAAATTAAAAGCATCTATATGTGAATTTGTATCTAACAATCTTTCACATATATCCATGCTTTTAATTTATCTTAGACTCTTGACTATATATACATATGGAGTTGTATCATCGCAATCCAAAAAATAACGGTGTGTTGCATTGTTATCTATAGAAGCGAAGTGCATTATTTTGATAGAAGGTTGATGAGAATTTGACTCGTTATCTCTTGCCATATATAATCCCTTTTCTTTTCTTTTCTTTGTAGTTGCATTGTTCCTCACAAGATGAGAGTATGCTAATAGTATAGAATGGCAAATGAGTTCAATTGTAGTGCATGAGTTTTGCCCATACTACACCAAAAAATATATGAGAGAAGCCATTGGAAAGGATCAAAATAAAGGATTCGTGCAGCTAATGGAATTAAATCTCTGTGTTATATTAACTTAGATAATTTTAAAATAAAAAGTATCAAAATTATTTATTAATTTTCCCGCACATTAATAAAAAAAAAAAAAAAAAAAAACGCCTACCTCATCTCTGACACGGTAGGTGTCGTTGATATTCCACTTCTTTTTTAGCAATATGATAAGAGAAATATTATTTAGATATGGTACTCATAAAAGTTCATTCAATAAGATTTGAATATATTTTAATATAATTTTAAAAATAATATTTATATTATTTTAATATAAATAAAATAATCTTAAATTTTATTAGATGAATTTTTTTAAATAAAATATTATTAAAATAATATTTCTCATATGCCCGAATTAAAAAAAAAAAGACTCACGAAAACAATGGCATTAAATAATACTAAATGACAGCTGCGCCATATTAGTTAATCCTAATCAACACGTTTGATCTTGATTCTTGACTAATCATTGTTCTTAAATACTATTTATCTTTTAAATACCTACAAGAAATGATCGACCACTAAGGTTTTCATTTAAATTATTTATCTTAAAATAATTTAAAATAGTTTTTGAGCTAAATCTTGGTATTTTCATAGGTACCCAGCATCATTAAAACATCTAATTTTAATATTTAACTCATAATAATTAAGATTCACTATTAAAAATTAAGATTATAAATCAAAATATTCAAATATTTTCCTTGGTAAATAAAATCTTAAGGAGAGAGAGGATTCCTCTCAAATATATAATTAAGAGACTTGTTGTGTGGTTAATAATACCTTTCAACAGATTCATAACTGCTAATAAAATTTTGACAGATCACGCCTAGATTTAGATTCCTTCAGTGAGCAAATTCGGGCAAATTTGATTGATCCATCTCGATTAAATAAGTTACATTTCTTTGATCCACTCAAAGTTGACGCAAACCATTTTGGACGAACTGTGCCTAATTTTGGTTTATAATAGGATTAGTGCCATAAATGTTTGGAGTATTACTTAATAGTATACACTAAAATATATAAATAGATGATTAAGTTGAATACATTTTTTTTGTAAAATTTATATATAAACATTAAAAATAAAAAAAAAAATTTATTGATCATAAATAATTTTTGATATATATTTTTGTATAAACATAATATTTTTTTTTTTGTAAATTTTTTTTTTTTTTTTTTTTTTTTTGGGTAGAAAAATAAAATAGCTTGCGGCACGTGGGCAGCTTGACTGAAGCACGTGCATCCATATTTTCAGCGCCCGAGAACATATTTCAGCGCTTATAAAGTTATAAAAAATAAAAATAAAAATTAGTTTTATTTGCAAAAAAAAAAAAAATGTATATATATATATATATATATATATATATATTTAAAACTTAACTTCTAATTATCAAAATCTTATAAAAATAAAATGAGAGAGGAAATTAATGAACATCAGAGTGTCGCCCGCACAAACAGAGCGGCACGCCTGACCTCTCAACACCACTTGTGTTGGCTGATCCAAATCTATGGCGTGTTCCTATTTCTTCCAAAACAGCAAAGGGCTCAGCTAATTTATTGTAAAATCTTGCATGTATCAAATAATGTCTGCATGTACGTGCGCTCATCTTTGATGAGCTGGAGGCATACAAAAGATCATCCTCAACAGCTCATCGAGTGTTCCTAATTGCTTTTGCAGGTTTTCTTATGCTGTTTTTTTTCTTTAATTATATTTTCATGATTGACAGAACAATTATTCATAAAGTTGATTGATGTGAAAATAAAACTTCTTAAATGAAGAAAACCTCTCGTTTGTATTTTTGTTATAATTTAATTATTAATTTATGATACACTGATATAAATTAAAATATATAGATGATATGTGAATCCAGCGTGTAAGTAAATTATTGGATACCCTTCTATCCAACAGGGGTTAAACTGACTGCTCGAGCACTCTTTATAAAGTATCGATTACCGGTGCTGAAAGCGAGAAATCTGGAGAGGTGCAGTCCTAGCCAGATTCTCTCTCCCCTCAACAATTATTTTGTGTTGAAGAAGAAGAATGTTGTTGTGTTGACGCATCACATCTTGGATGCTCTTGACAAATTGTATATATTTAGTTATGAAAAGTGTGCTGCTTCTTCTAGTTTGTTGGTTTTTGAGTAGTTGTTTCTTTTTTTTGTAAGATGCATTTGTATATTTGCAAGAGTTTTGAGTACTAGTGGTGCAACAAGTTCGAGTGCACCTAAATTTATAGCTTGAAGAGATTTAAAGTGAGCAAGTGTCGTGAGCGATGAAGTTTTAAGTACAACGGAGTGGCCTTAGGATGAACCAAGGGTCAGTTTCAAAGTTTTGAGTGACCACAGATTAGTCACGAATCAACCGGAAGTGAACTCGACTCGAATAGGATTAAGTGAGTCTGAAGATTGCCGAAGGAACTAGACCGATCGATATACTAGCGCTTGGATGCTTTGGTATGCCCAAGCGCATCGTGCAATTCAGCCCATCAGAAGGAACCTAAATCAAGCTGTGAATAAAGAGGCCTAGAACAAATTTGGTGCTCAAGAATGAGAATTTGAACTTGAAGCTTGCTTAGAAAGGGCATGGATGATATGTGGCAAGCATAAAATGAGTTATAAGCTCAAATGGAGGCTTTTGAGGGCCATTTAGAGAGTTATAAATACCTAAGAGATGCTTAGGGTTTATGTGAGTTATGATGTGCATTGGTGGCTGGAGGTTGTGAGAGTGGGTGTTGTAAGCAAGAAGGATAAGCTGTGAGTTGGGCTACAAATGCTTTGAGAACTCTTGAAGAATATCAACACACTTGTATCTCTTACTTGATTATTAAAGTGAAGCTCCTTACGATGTAGCTCCTTAGTTTTTCCTTAGTTTTGAAGTTTTTCATATAAATCCGTGTGCTCTATTTTGACCCTTTTTTTTTTTTAATTTTTTTATTTTGCTGCTGATCTGTGCTTGTGTTTCCAATGAGGATAAAGCTAATGACTGCTTAGTGTTTTTGCTAAAAATTTCTCTTTGGTTCTTAGATGAAGCGTGAAAGAGGTGGTTAAATTCACAATAATTGGTATCAAAGCAAGTCAAACTTTGTTTAAGTTGGAGCAATGGCAGAAGAGACAAGGTATAGCATGGAGAAGTTTAATGAAACAAATTTTGTGTTCTATAAAATGAAAATTGGAAGAAATATTGTACCAAAAGAGGTTACATCTTCCAATGAAAGGCATCACGAATAAACTACAAAAAATGAGAGACGGGATAGTGAATCATTGTAGAACAGCCTTAGAGCTGATTCGACTCTCTTTGACTTCGTCTGAGACATTGTGAATGAGGAAACATCATGGATTTGATGGCTATCTAGGTGAGGATGTATGAAAAGCTCAGTTTTGAATAAAGTATACCTAGTGAAGAGGCTAATTGACATTAAGAAGGTAAATTGTAGCTTGGTGATAGAGCTTTTAAACTGCTTCAACACTATCTTGAGTCACCGAGTTTGGTGAACATCTAGTTTGATGATGAAGTTCAATCACCTTCAGTGTTGTCTTCATTATCAGAAAGTTGGGTAACATTGTAATGGTAATGAGCAACTCAACATAAACTAAGAGTTCGATAATGTGGTCATTCTAATCATGTACAAAGAGGCAAAGAGAAGATTTGATGGCGAGGTGTCTACATCTAGGTCTTCGAATATTGAAAACAAAGGGAGGAGCTAGAAGCATGACTCCGAGTCAAGTCGGAGTAACTACAAAAGAGGGAAATCGATGAGCCAAACCAAACACATGAACTTTGACAAAGAATGACATCTCAAAGAGATTGAGAGTAGCGACAAAAAACTAGATGAGGCGATATCTTGGGTGGTTAATTCAAGAGCATTGTGCCAATCGATTCCTAAAACGGTGTTCAAATATTATACTACAAGTGAGCAAGGGCGCGCAAGTAAAAAAGTAGATATATCATGTAGCATCACAAGGCAAGGAGGCATTGACGTTAGACTGCCAAATAGTGTGACATGGGTGCCGAATGATGTTTAGCATGTTATAAGCTTGAAGAGAAACCCGATCTCTCTATGTCAATTAGCACGAGCTGGGTTTGCAATTAATTCACATAAGACTCTTGGAAGGTGACCAAGGCAGTGCTGGTGGCTGCACTGGGGAGATTAGTAAATGAAGCAAATGGAAAAAATGCTTGAAATGACATAATCATGCGTCGCTTCATTCTTCCCGCAGCTCCTCCCACATCTTGGGGTTAGGGGGCAAGCATGGAAATTGATTATGATAGCCCAAAATACCTTTTTATGTAGTTCTACCAATAACCTAGCCAGTTAATGTCGACCGATTCACTGACAAAAGCAATTTACTTGTGAGAATTTCATATTTTGATGCAGCACTTGAAAATGATCATTCGAAAGCAATAGATATCATATTGCCAGCACCAAAATAAATCATACCAATCCCTAATGATCAAAATGAAAACTTGGGGCACAGTGATAGAACAATTCTTTTAAAATGGTTTCTAGCATACACTTGCTAGTTCTTCAGCAGCGGCCACATCTACCAAAAGTTCAAAATTTTCTTTATTGAAATGATAGCATATTAAATTATTGCAAAGTTCGCAGTTTGATGGTTTGAAAACTTCGCACACAAAACGCCAAAACCATTAAGTAAACACTACAGTTCAGCATCAAAAGTTTATCTAAACCGAAAAAAAAGCATTTGGAAGCTGTCATAATGATGCGCATACGTCCAACCTTCAGCAAAATAGAAACTGCAGAGAACATCCCTCAAAATAACAAAATAGCAATCAGCTTCAGTGGTGGAGCCTATGGACCTCCAAGGATATCACAATGCCATTATTTTTTAAGAAAAAACTATTAACTAAGATATATATATATATATATATATATATATTCAATTGTGCGTCTACAATTATACATATTTCTAGCATTCGAGGCCATAACGTATGCCTGAGCCATCCAATTACGCATATTTCTATATAAAAAGAATTCCAATATTTTACCATATATATATATATATATTATATATAATAGCTAAATCAAGTTTCCTTTTGGTCTTCGGTCTGCTGAGCCCACACCTTGACCGTCCGATCATTGGAGAGGCCTCCTGATACGATCATGTTTTTGGAGGGATGGCACGAAACGCCAATGACCGCATCCGTATGGCCTTCCAGTTTCTGAACGACTCTTCTTGACTGGAGGTCCCAAAGGTAGACGTGGTTGTCCTCTGAACCGCTCACAATGTATTTGCCATTTGTTACTGAGAAAGAGGCCGAAACGCAGAGTTTGGAGTTCTCGTGCCCCGTGTAAGTTTTCAAGAATTTTCCAGTTGAGAAGTTCCACAGTCTCTGCAAGTTAAATGTATTATAATATGCCAATATGTGTATCATATTTTTTTATGATTAAAATTTTATGCGTGCATAACAGATGCCGTAATTGACGGAAAACAATGCATTCAAAATAATAAGTTTGACAAAAAAAAAGGTTTCTTTAATCAATCAAAAATTTAATATCTAGATCTATATCTATTTTTATATATATATATATATATATATATATATATTTATTTATTTATTTATTTATTTATATAAGCAATCCCTATTCATTGATTGTTAAATATAATTGCTTTAGGTGGGCTTCAGCATGCCCTAAAACCTCAACCATGTATGCATTAATATGCTATTTAAATAGTCTTCTTGAATTAAACACTTCACTGTTACATATCGAAATATTTCCAAATCTAGACACATCAACACCCTAGCCACAACATTAAATTATATGTCTTTCATTTATATTAAAATAAATATATATATTTATCATAAAATAATATCAGCATCATATGAATCTTCTTTTGTAGGTTTGTCTATATAACTACTCTTACCCACTCCTCTGAGGAAGACAAACAAGCATAAAGTTATAAAATTTGTTTATTTCATCTTAATGAATTATTATTCTATTTCAAATATACAGCACATCACTACCACAAGTCAATTCACATCACTACAAATATCCACAAGAAAGCACTAAACAAATAAAAAGTGAAATTATAACATCCTAAAAGCTAGTTATAAAACTGGTTCAAAAAGAGCTTAGAAATAAATTTACACAATAAAATGAGGTTAACAAACTAACTCAAAATAACTCAACAAGCATGTAAATTTATTATATGTATAACTGAGTTATAACAAAGCTTACATCATTCTTCATTGTTAAATATTCTTAGCAAGCCTTGCCTAGAAAAAAATATTTAAAAACACAAAGGCTCTGCAATACATTACTTGCAAGAAAAAATTTACATAAAAATAACAAAATGAAGCATAGCATACAATGTTATGATTTGATAGAATTCTTCAACCCTCTCTAGGGTTCGTAGTTTGAACAATACCGAACGATTATAACAACATACAAAGGCAAAATAGAAATAGAAGATCACAAGCAAACGAACATAGAAGATATTTACGTGAAAAACCCAAAATTTGGGAAAAACTACGGCTACACAAACAAAAAAATTCACTATAAAAATTACAGGATTTTATAGAGTGTCCCGAGAAGCCCTAACCCTTGGAAGAAGAAGAAGTGCTCCCCACTTCTTCTATGCCCTTCCCTTGCTCTCAACTCAAACCCCCTAGCCACCATTAAGATTTCTTCTCCCAAAATCTTCATTTTTTAACTTCTTACAAATCAACACAATCATTTAGGCTTTTAAATAAGCTTTAAGTCAAGCCTTAAAACATCCTAAATCAGCTGTTGGAGGCCAAAAATTTGTGATTTTTAAGGGTTAATCAACCTGAATTCCGCGTGGCGCCACAGCGCATTGTGGCGCCAAACTCCCGAATCCCAGGCGTTGGGGCGAACCGCGGCGCTCCGCTGTCAATTCCCAGGCATCGGGGTGCGCCATGGCGCCCCCTGTCAATTCCCAGACATCGGGTGCATCGTGGCGCCCCGCTGTCAATTCCCAAGCGTTATGGCGTGCCGTAGTGCCTCGATGTTGATTATTAGGCGTTGGGGCGCGCCGTGACTCCCCAATCTGAAATCCCAGCCGCTACAACGCTCCATGGCACGCGCCTGACTTGCTGCCATCCATGTGCTTCATTTGCTTTGAAACCCTCCGGTACACACCGGAATTCTGTCAGCACCTCCCGTGCTGATCAAATCAATTTTTACATCCCAACATATAATTCCTTACTTTGCTTTCCAAACCCAAATCCAAAACTAAACCATAGCTTTCATAATCAAGTATAATTTCAAATTGATTTATTTCATCAATTTCACGTAGAAACAAGTACTTTTATTACTACTGGCAACAAACAGGACATCAAATAAAACATAATGATAATGAGTGCAAGCACTCAAGCTTAACTTCTTGAGAGATGATATATCCTTGTTGACTCTATCTCTTGTAACTTATCTTTTGATCCTTATAAAACCAAACAATTGTTCCATTATATTGAGCCTTCCGCTCAAAAAACATTAATCTTGTGCCCTTTTTCAAAGTGTTCTTTGTATTTACTTTGTCAGTTCTAGAATAAAAGGCCTTATGAGACCTTTAGATCTTCGACAAATTCCATCACTCACTTGACAATTTCAATAGCTACTACCAATGCTTATTTTAATGTCCTTCATAAAGTTTTTTTATGAACAAGAGTGCAGGCTCAATGCCAAGTATAGCCTTTATCACAAATAATATTCCTTTTATGACTAAAGAGCACTGATCATTTAAATTAAGTTTAATGAAAACCCTTCAATATTCCCACTCTCAAGACAAAGAATTATTGCTACCATAGAGGGTAGGTGTATTCACGGAAGATTTTTGAATTTTAATTTTATAAGCAGGAGGCCTCCTTCAACCACAACAATGATGCCCTTTTTGATAATACCCAAAATATGATTCGCCAAAAAGATCTTATCAATGTTTTTACCCTACTCCAAAATGACCATAAAACATTTAACTACCTCTGCCACCTTACAGAATTTCCACTTTTAGCTATGTGAAATGAAGAGGAGAAATTTACTAAACTCGATGAACAACAGGAGTATTTTTGTTATTATTGCCTTTGACCATAATTTGAAAACTGATACTACTAAATCTTTTATCTTTTGCTACCATGTCTATCAAAATGAGGAAAAGTTTATCATTGCAAATGAAGCAGCACCTGAAAAATTATAATACAACTAGTACTGTTACCAGGTTTTGTGCACAACAATTGAGAAGAAACTTGATTTTGCACAAAAGCAATGGTATCTTTTTAACAACCGCAACTCGTCCTATCAAAGTGGCTTTACCAAAACCCTCTCAAATTTTTTAACGACAGTCTTTTTGTCTTCTGCAAGAAATTGATGCTATTTTTATATATCAGAAATCAATTTTTAACAGACTAGAAAGAGTAATTTCTAACATTCAGAAACAAAATGAGATATCTCTTACCAGCATACTTTTCAGACCCTTTAAATGACTCCCTTGGAGATGACACTCAAAACTTTGAACAAAGATTAACACCTTCTAGGACTTCCCCCTTGCCCTCTCTGAGGAGAGATAACCTAACTAAATAAGTAGCCACTGGCAGCTTACCCTCCTCTAGGGAGGAGTCCGAGCCTTGGGAGGCCGGGTCCAAAGGTATTTGGGTACCGAAAAACCCATTCACCTTACCACCCGTGAGGAAGGTTGAGAATCATGCCCTACAGGTTTTTCCCCTTCTAGGGGAATGAAAGGTTTTCACAATTTCACATTGGAATTAAATATGTTCATGTCTTTTCTTATTATAGTGCTTAGCATATAGAAGCCAATTACTTGGCCTTATTCATAAATCAGAAATTAGCACGTTTTTGTCGATAAATAGCTTAAATGTTCGACAAAATAAGGTGCAGCTTTCATACTTCGGAGAAACAAACACTTTGTTTATTATTCCTCTTTTGTTAAAAAAATTCGGTTACAGTCTACTCACTAACCAAATTACCAAAACTAAAGAAGTTTTAAACAATGTTTAATGTTTTAACTTAGAAATATTTTTATCGCTACAGGCTCTTAATCATCGGACAGCTAGCCCATCAATCGCTAGCTGACTTGCTAATATCACTCCCCCTTGGATTGTGATCACCGATTGATCACCCGCTCGACACTCAGGCTCGTTTCACTAATTATAGTTTGAATCTGAACAAGTTCAAGAATGGAATTTCATATAACAAAAAATATTCTTATATTTACAGAAATTTGCTCAAGAATTTTATAAACATGAATCTTTCTCATTCTTCCCTTGAAAATGGTTCAGCTTAGTTAGAACTAGTAGGCATAAGAATTCAACGTTTCCTTATGAGCAGCCCACTATTAGTCCTGGTAATGGGGTAGGCAATTAATTTGCACCTGAATTTCTCCTTAACAAAACAGGAATAAAAACAAGTATTTGTTCTCTCAAAAGATGAAAGTTCCAACTTCTCTTCAAAAAAGCAACTTTTCTCTGACAAAAACAGACTATATTTCAACTTGACATAAAATGTCAAGTAAATGGCTTCAACATATTAAGTACCTTTAATAAGAAAATACATGAAAATCTTTGATCCCAAAATGATGACCATGAAAACTACTCAATCCCCTAGAAGGGGAAAAGAAGCATAGGCTCTCATGGTACAACTCTCAACCTATTCTCTAAAACAGGTATGGATGTTGGGTAGTCCTAATGTCATTAGACCCAAACCCTCAAGGTCCTAGAGGGGAGTGGGGATAATTTACTGAAGACTGCCTAATCAGTGAGTAAAGATGTAATTGAGTCAAGCCAACTCATGATCTACTCAAGCTCGAATTGATAAATTGGCTCATGAGCCAAAACTTGATCTAACCCCAACTTAATTAGTTCACCCTTGAAATGGCTGGTTTAGAAATTGTCAAAATAAAATAAGTGTTAATTATATCTAAATTTACTTATAAACATATTTAAAATATTAATAAATGTATAGATATTTGATGAATTTTCTCAATTTGGCTATTAAAACTTGATCTAACCCTCAATTTTATAGATATTTGATAAATTTTCTCATGTAGTTTAATTTTTTATATCATTTTCCTATGAAATTTCTTCAACTTGAACTCACTTTATTTTGCTAATTATAAATTAACTGGCTCACCAGCAAAATCGAACTCATAAATGTAGCATGTGCTCACGCTTCAGCTCGATTAGTTAGTCAAGCTCAAGCTCAAGTGGGCCGACTCGAGCTCAACTCAACTTATTTACACAGCTATTGGTGGGTGATCTACACTTAGAAAGTGGCAAGTTAAATTAGGCGTCTCTTGGGAAGTCATCTAAAAGGAATGCAAAAAATAATGCAACTTAGTAATAGTGCCATATTTTGTTTCCTAAAGTACAGAACCCATTCTTTCTAGTTAAATGAAAAACCTATAGAATATTTTACCATTATCCTTGAGAGTTTGTTTTTAAAAAAGTAAAATGTAAATTAGAAAATAAAAATCCAATTCTCACACGTATGGCATCGATGAATTGATTTTTTAAAACAATCATTAATTGATTACTTAATACATCCGTGTCTAGTAACTCAATTGTTATACACACAAGGAAGTCAGTGACAAGTAATTATGCACACTATATTCAAACACCAAGTGTCAGAGGTAAGGAGAGCTTCAGTTTAGGAATAGAGAGGTTAAACCTTGCCGCTAAGACTTTTCTCTCTTTATTTTCCTGTCCTACATGTAGCTTGTCAATGAAGACCAACATCAAACTAATTAACACAACTTTTAAATCTTTATTACATTGCATTAAACAGGGCCTACAAAAACAATAGCACCAAGCCTTAACTGCACTAGGTAGGGTCAACTACATGAAGCATTTGTTTTCATTGTGTACAATCAAATAGAAGTCCCTCTCTAAGTTCCAAATTGAGAATATCTTTTCTAATAGTTTCTTCTTATGTCATTTTGGTCTTCCTCTTCTAATACAGGCAAAATTCAAAAACTCAATTTTTTTAACAGGGGCATTGAATAGTCTACGCTTAACATGGCTGAACCATCTAAGGTGGCATTCTCTAATCTAATCAACTATAGGGGCCACTCCCGCCTTGCTTCAGATAAACTCATTTCTCATTCTATCCTTACAAGTATACCCACTCATCCACCTAAGTATCCTCTATCTGTAACAATTATTTATCAGTAAGTTTCTCTTTGTTGGCCAGCATTCAGCCCCATGTAGCATAGTTGGTCGCATAGTTATATAAAATTTTATGTTAATTTTGAGTGGGATTTTCAATCGCACAGCACTGTAGAAGTGCTCCTCCATTTCATCCAACTAGCTTGCATCCTATTCATCACATTGCCTCTTATTTCACAATTATATTAGATTATTGAACCAAGATATTTGAACATCTCTTTTTTTTATCATATGGTTCTCATTTGTTATGTCCTTGAGATTAAGCATAGTTCTCATTTGTTATCACATTAAGCATGTAACATAATTAATTTGTACTCCAAATTTTTATTTTAGATCTACTAAGATGAAAATCTTTAGATTCTAAAGTAATTCTTCTATAGTTCAAATTTTGCTTTAATTCCATCATTAATTTTATCAATTAAAAGAATGTCATATGCAATAAACATGCACCAAAAAATCTCCTCTTGAATGTGCTTAGTGAAAACATTCTTAATTAAAACAAATAAATATGATTGAAAGCTAAGCCTTGATATAATACAGCAGTAACAAAAAACAGACAAATAAATATGATTGAACACATGCTACAGCTTCATTATACATATATTTCTAATAACAACAATATATGCAGCACAAATCCTCTCTTTAAAGCTATCCAAAAAATTTCTCTTGATACTCTATCATGAGAAATCAATAAAAATTAAATAAAGTCTTTGTTTCATTCTCTAAATTTCTCCACCAAACCTCTTAAAATAGGTATGGCTTCCACGGTAGATCTACTTGGCATAAATCCATATTGATTTTGAAAAATACAAATATCCCTTCGTATTATGTATTAAATTACTCCCTCAAAATTTAACATATGACGCATCAACTTGATTCCACTATAATTGATAGTCTTGAGCAATATCTTTACTTTTGTAAAAATGTATAGCAATACTCTTTCTCTACTCATGTGGCATCATTTTAGTCTTCAAAATAACACTAAATAACTTGGTAAACCAAAGCATTCCTTCTTTACCCAAATATTTTCATATTTCAATAGGAATATCATCCGATCCTACAATTTTCAACTCTTCATCCTCATTAAAGCAATCCAAATCTCAGCTTTACCAACACGGATGAAAGAGTAATTGACTATTTTTATAACCATTAAACTCGCTTATATAAATTATTCGCATAACCTTCATTATAAAAGTCTTCCTCTTCTTTTTAAAAATGGGTAAAATTCATATACGCAATTTTCTAACAAAGCATCAAACGATCTATGCTTAATATGCATAAATAATTGATAATGACATTCTCTAATATTATCCACTATTGGAGCTTGTAAGAGCAACTCAATTTTAAAAAAAAAAATTAATAAATGAAATTTGGGGAAAAATTAAATCAACAAATTATTTTTAATAAATATTTATTTTAAATTAAAATAATTATGCCATAACTTAGAACATAATATTAAAGATTTTCCTAGGAAGTTTGAAAATTTTTCATAGTAGATTATTTATTATTAATTTCTTAAGTTTGCAATTTTAAAATTATTACAAAAAAATATTCACCAAAATTTAAAGATGTATTTTGAATTCTGTATTTTTCTGAACCTACAATAAAATGTTCATCAAATTTGGTTTATTTCCGCAAACGATGCAAATTGTATTAAATTATATATATATATATATATATGTATATATATATATATGTATGTATATGTATATGTAAAAAAAAAATATATATGTATATGCATATATATATATATATATATATGAATATATATATATATATGAATATATATATATATATATATATATTTTATGAGTAGCCGGTAGTATTTGAACTCATGACCTGAGAAAACAAATCCTGATTCAACCACTGGGCTACAACACCTTAGCATTCTCATCCCAATAACATGTATTTTATTAACAAGTTTCTTTTTTGCTAGTCACAACATTAAGCCTCTTATAGCATAGACAATCGCATATTTGCTCTATAAAATTTTCGTTTAATTTTATGTGAGATTTTCCAATTGCACACAGCTAAAATTAAATTAGCAAGAGAGAACTGATAGGCAATCATATATTACATTAATAATTCAATAAACATTATTCAATAATCTTTTCTTTTGCTCTATATAATGTCTCCCATCACTAAGGATGGAATATTCTAACTCTACAAACAAAGCCCTTTGTGGGGCGAGAAAAAAGAGCCCCTAATGAAATGGGTGATTCATGCACAGTGGCAAGTAATGTATGAAAAGTGGGAGAAATTTGACTACGGCATGTCATATGATGAAGCTTTGATTAAGTTAGAATGGACACGAGTGATCTGAAATCAATTGAAGGTCATTCGGATGAAGAACGTACATAAAACAATCAACAGAGCCTTTCTATATACACTTGGACGTGCCCAAGCGTTAATACAAATATAGAGCAATTAAAAGCTCGACACTTGGGGGCGCCCAAGCGCCGATGTATTATGTTATTGAAGCACTTGGAAGATTAGGCATGCCCAAGCGTCGTGACGTTATACAGTAGAAGACACGAACAAAAGTTTAGGTGCTTAGGTGCGCCCAAGCACCATGAAGAAACCCAACTAAGCATCTAAAGGAAAAAGCTTGGGCACTTATGCACCCTCAAGAGCTGGACATCGAGACATGGAAACAGCGGGCCGAAGGGGTTGCGTTTAAGCACACCCAAGCGCCTGCGATCACGGAGAAGCCAAGTTCTACCCCTCGGTGCTTGGGCGCGCTAAAGCGCCAAAACCCAGAAGCTTACAAGCCCAAAGACACTAGGCTCGACGCTTAGGCGCGTCCAAGCGTCAAGCGTCAAGCGGAGCATAACTTACACAGAGCCAATTTTTAGCAAAATTTTGAGGCCTATTATTCATTTGAGGGCCAAGGTGCTTTGAGGTATTTAAGACATCGTTGCCTTGGGTTGTAAGACAAATTTGTGAGATACTTATTGTGCTCTTGAGTGTTGGCATCTAGAAGAGTAGGAGAAGAGTTTACTTCCTTCTTGAGTTGAGTGAGCTCAATTTATTGTTGTTGTAAATTTGTAGCTCCTTTCTTCATTTAAGTGGATTCTTCTCGAGGTGATAGCTCTATGATTTTTCTCAAATTTGGATTTTTCATGTACATTGTTGCGTTTGGTTGTGCTTTTCGTGCATTGTGATTTGTGTTTGTTTTGATTTGTTATGTGTTGCATTGCCATTGTTCGTTGTCGTGACCTAAGTTTGGATCCTCGTTGAAGTGTTGCAAGAGTGAACTATAGTTGAAGGATTTTATCGCAATAATTGGTATCAGAGCATTACTTGCAACTAAGTTAAGTTCCAATGTGAGCAATGCCAAAAGAAGCTAGGTACAAGATCAACAAGTTTAATGAACAACCTTCACATTGTGGAAGATGCAGATAGAGGGCTTGCTCTATCAAAAAAAGTTGTATCAACCTCTCAGAGAAATGGAGAAGAACCCTCCGACATTAGCGAACAAGAATGGAATGTTCTGGACAAAACTGCACTTGGTTTGATTCACCTATTCTTGCATCCTCTATTGCCTTCAACATAATCAATGAGAATTCCACTATTGATTTAATGAATGTGCTATCAAGGATGTGAGAAACCTTCAACGTCAAAAAAGTTTTCTTGATAAGCGGCTCTTCAACGTGAAAATGATGGGCAATAACTTAATGGTGAAACGTCTAAATAACTTTAATACTGTGACGAGCCAACTAAGTTCAACGAGTACTAAATTTGATCATGAGGTTAGGGCATTGTTTTTGCTTTCACAATTGTCGAATAGCTAGGACAATTTCATCACCGCAATGAGCAGCTCTTCTGCAAATGCATTTTTATAGTTTGGTTATATCATGAACTTGATATTGAGCGCAAAATTTCGAAGAAGATCAAACGATGAGGCTTTAAGTTCACCTCTAAGTGCAGAAGGTAGAGGAAGGAATAAACCAAATTGCAAATAGGAATCGGTCCAAGCGTAAAAGGGGGAAATCAAAGTCTAAATGTGGTATCAAGTGCTAGAACTGCGGTAAGATAGGACACAAGAAGAAGGATTGCATAGTTACCAAGAAAAGTGCATTTGCGGGCACAATGAAGCAACAAATGTGATGGTAGACGATCTCCCGGATATGCTGATTTTTCATTGGAGAATACCGAGTCCTGGGTTGTAGATTTGGGTGCATTGTTTCATGCCACACCTAATAAATCTATGTTCAAATCTTAAGCTCAAGTGACTTCAAGAGAGTCTACCTTGGAACCGACAAAGCATGTGACATTATCAGCAAAGAAGATATCGATATTAGGTTGTCAAACGGTTCAGCATGGCAGCTCAAAGAACTCAGGCTCATACTTTCTCGATGAGTAAACTAGCTTGAGCTGGGTATTGTACGACATTTACGGGGATTTATGGTAGGTCACCAAAGGAGCACTAGTGGCGGCGAAGGAAACATCGAGGGGACACTTTACCTGATTAATAAAGGGTCGAATGCTTCAATATCACCAAGTGTAGAGCAAGAGATGATTGAAATCTATCCTCTCGTAAACTAAAATTCCTGAGTTGAACTCCATTGAGTTATTATTCTGTGAAGCTTTTTGACAAGTAAAATGAAAAAAGTAATGTGAAAATTGGACAAGAACTAAGACTCAAAAATTGAGGCCGATGCATACAGATACTTATGATCCAACTCCAATTTCTTCCTTGAGCAGTTCGAATAATTTGTCACCTTCATTGATGACCTTACGAGGAAGGTGCAAGTTTATTTATTGAAATAGAAATCGAGAGTGTTTAAAACCTTCAAGAGGTGGTTAGCTACTGTTGAGATTGAGAACAGACTCACTATGAAGTCTTTAAGGTTCGCAATGGCAGCGAGCATTATAGTGAAGAAGTTCAAAGACTTTTGTGCTGAAAAGGGGATTAAAAGAGAGTTCACAGTCCCAAGAACACCACAACAAAATGACGTAGCCGAAAGGATGAACCAAACAATCACGAAATGCATGAAAAGTATGAGGTAACATGCAGGATTTCCCAAACAATTTTGGGCTAATGCGGTTAGCACATCGGTTCACTTGATTAATCGCGAACCATCGATGCCACAAAATGAAAAGAAATCGAGAAAAATAGAGCAAAAAAGAGATATATTTGTCTTACCTCAGCTTTTGGTTGCCCTGGGTTTGTACACATTGATGCAAGAGATAAGAGAAAGATGGATCCTAAAACAATGAAATGCATTTTCATTTGATATGATTTTGACAAGTTCGGGTACATGTTTTAGGATTACCAAAATCAAAAGATCATTCAAAGCTGGGATGTCACTTTTAATGAAAGGGCGATGTATAAGGATTGGACAGCACAAAACTAGAAGAGTCCAATGCATCGGAAGAGTACATCGAGTGCAAAAGCACTATTGAGCCCAAAGAGGAAGCCGAGTCAAATGGAAAGGTTCAAGCTGAACTCCAGTTTTACCATTGAGATCTACCATAATATCATGCACTTTGAAAAGGTATACACCTTATTTTATATGTTCTTAGCAGTTGGTGGTGAACCAAAAAACTATGAGGAAGCTATGCGAGTTAAATACTCGAGCGAGAGCTTGCAATTGAGCAAGGAATGTTGTCTTTAGCATTGAATCAAACATGGGATCTGATGGAGCTGCCCACGGGAAAGAAAGTGCTCCATACAAATGGGCGTGCAAGATGAAGGTAGAACATGACAAGAACAATCGCTACGAGGCTAGATTGATCGTGAAGAAATTTCAGCAGAAGAGAGAATCTCCGATAGTCAAGATAACAATAATTCATCATGTGCCAAGTATGGTGGTCGTCGATATGCATCAGAAGAAGATGAATGTCAACGCAGCATTCCTCCATTGCAAGTTGGAGGAGATATACATGCGGTAACCACAAGGTTTCAAAGCACGCAGGAAGAAAAATTTGGCGTGCAAGCTGGATAAAAGTTTGCAAGGTATAAAAAGTTTGACTGGCTCATGCATAAAAGAAGCTACACTCGGTGTCAAGCAGACTACTGCAGCTACTACAAGCAGCTTGGCAGCGTATACATAATCCTTTTATTGTATGTCAATGATATGTTGATTGAACGAACTGATCTAAGAGCTATTCAACACCTAAAGGAGCAGTTGTCGAAGGTGTTTGAGATGAAAGATCTCAGGTGCCCAATACAAACTCACAGAATGAGGATCCACTGAGACGGGAAAGAAAAGGCTCTAAAACTGAGCCAACTCGACTATGTTGCAAAAATTTTGCAAATATTCAATGAAGGTGCGACAAAGCCAGTTAGTACATCGTTGGGAAGTCACTTCCACCTGTCAAAGAAATAGTAATCGAAGGACAACGAGTTAAGAAAGATGGAGGTGACTCCATATGCTTCAGTCATCAGAAACTTGCTGGGCTCAATGATATGCATACATCAAGATATAGCCCATGCAGTGGAACTAATGAGCACACTCATGAGGGGAAATCACATTTGATTATTGTAAAATGTGTCTTCTAATACTCTAGAGAAACAACAAACAAAGCTTTGTGATTTGAGAACTCTGAAGTTGAGCTACAAGGCTATGTAGAGTCAGACTTGGCAGGATATGTGACCAGTAAGTGAAGCACAATGGGTTACATCTTTACCGTCGGAAGCACTATAGTGAGCTGGCTATAAAAAATACAGAAAATGGTAACCCTTGTCAATAACAAAATCAGAATGTCATCACCACGCAAGCAATCAAAGAGATGATTTGGTTGCACTGCAACAATCAAAGTTTTATGGAGAAATTGGGCAAGAAGCAAGAAGAAAACAGGTTGCATTGTGACAATTAAAGTGCAACCCATCTAACAAAAATGTTGCTTTCCATGCAAGGATGAAGTGCATCCAACTTCACAATCAGTTCATCAGGACGCTTTTATAAGAAACTCATCTCAGGCTAGAGAATACACACTTCTCAAGACCCAGTGGATATGTTCATGAAGACAATAATGCTGAATAAACTGAAGTTATGCTTGGCTTCAATTGGCTTTGGAATGTGACAATGAGGCTGGGGTTGAGCCCCCACACTACTATAGAAAGACAGCTTGAAGAAGGAGAAGGAAGTTCGATTCACACTCAATCTCCAAGTGGGAGGTTGTTATGTGATAGACCCTCGAGTGCGTCAGAATGGACACATGAAAATCGGGAAGTGATTGGAAGTCATTCAAACAAAAAATAGAATTAAAACAATCAAAGGAGCCTTTATAGACACTTGGGCGCTCCCAAGCACCCGATAGATATAGAGCAACCGAAGGCTCGGCGCTAGGGCGTGCCCAAACTCTGAGGGGTTAAACAGCTGTAGTAGCTTGTGCGTTTAGACAAGCCCAAGCATCGTGACTTTATATAGCAGAAGACATAGGTAAATGATTGGGCATCTGGGCACGTCTAAGCGCCATGAAAAAACCAGCCAAACACCGTAAACAGAAGGTTGGGGCCCAAGCGCTTAGGAGCACCCATGTACTGACATGGAGACATTGGAATAGTGTGCCGAAGGGGCAACGCTTGGACACACCCAAGCTCCCACTGTCATGAAGAATCCAAGTTCTACCCAAGATCCCGATGCTTGGGCGAGCGCATCGAGGCCCAGAAGCTTAACAAGCACAAAAACAGTAGAGGCCCGACACTTGAGCAAGCCCAAGCGCCAAGCGAAGCATAAGTTACGTAGAGCCAATTTCTTGCGAGATTTTGAGTCTTGTTTTGGTGATTTGAAGCCAAAGTACTTTAAAGTATTTAAGGCATCATTGTCTTAAAGTTTTAAATATAGATTTGTGAAGATTATGAAAAGTGAAAAAAATTCGATAGCATGTTGTATGATGGAACTTTGACCAAGTCAGAATGGACCTGGAAGAGTAGAAGAAAAGATTCTTCTACCTCCTTGAGATGAGAGCTCAGTTAGCTACGGATGCAAGTCTGTACCTCTCTTCCTTTTAGTGGATTTATCTCGTGGTAGCAGCTCCATGGTTTCTCCCCATCTTTAAATTTTTCACGTAATTTTTGTGTTTGGTTGTGCCTTATGTTGTCGTTTGTGTTTGTTTAAATTTGTTTTGTGTTGCATTTCCAATGTTCGCTATTGTAACCAAAACTTGGAACATCGTTGGAGTGATGCAAGTGTGGTTGTTGCTATAGGGATTTATCGCAACATGGCAATCATGTATCCACAACAATAGTGAAAATTAATTCTTTGGAAGATGCTCCCCCAACAAGCAAGCAAGATAGTCAAATTCGCTCTTTTCAAAAATCACAATTCTATTCCTAAACTTCTAGCCAAAAAATTCTTTTGTTCTCTTATTTGCCTCTCAAACAAACATATATATATATATATATGTATATATATGTATGTATTTCTATGTGCGTGCACACCCTTAACTCCCCTATAGAAGCTATTGCCTTCTGACCCTTTTAACTAAGGCAACAAAAAAATGTCAAATCTAGGTACACATTTCCTATTTTTTGCTTTCAAATCAACCCTTTAATAATCAATAGGGCATACTGAAACCACCTCTATCAAGAAGTTGTGAACAAGGAGAACAAGAAAGTTCTTTTCAAAGCTAAAAAATGTTAGCACCTTTGATTCCTGCGAGAAGGGCAGTCTATATGCTAAGGAATTTGGGAAAGCAACTACAAGTAATTTAAAGAGTGTGCATTATTATTTTTTTAATTTCAAAAAATTAATATTAGCATCAAGCTTATCATTAAATTCAAATTTAAACATCAGGAATCTGAATATAACAGAATTTTTAAAGAAGCCTGATCGTAGCTTTTATAATTCTCAAACAAACAAGCCGTTGAATCAGAATATTAAAAAGTCTTGATTTACTCAAGTATAGCATACCTTTAGGTTCTTACAACATAACTGAATACATTTCAAAAAACATTAACAAATCTTCAAGAGATTGCAAACAAATGACCTTCTAAGGATCAGCAGCTAATCCCATCGAAAGCCCCTTCAAAATCTTACTAAAATTCCTCAAACATCCCAAAAATCAAGCTAACAGCCCTGTCAATTATCAATCCAGCTTGCTAAGAATAAAACCATGTCTTTTTCATCTCCAGCTGCTTATAAGTCAATCCTTGATATCATTGGATAATGATGGCAGATAAAATAAATGTCATGGTGGTGTTTATCATATAAAAGATCTCTTCAGATCGTTCAACAAAACAATCACTTTCAATCATCTCGACAATTGCCTAATTCCAGACTATTATATAGCAGTAACATCACTTTGATCATACTCCAAACAAAGAAAATGGCATAACGTTTTTTCATCCAGAAGAAACAAATTTAAATGTTAAGTACTCAGTTTAAAACATTAAATTTTCATTAGATAAAATGTCAAAACATGATATTTTCATGAAGCCAAAATCTTGGGGATATGATAGTGATGATGGTCACAATGCATGTGTTGAGAAAAGGGTTGACCAATAAAAATTTTATCTATAATAGAATCATTTACAAAACACAATAGATCTCTTAAGAGTATTATTTACCTCTTGTGCTTGCCCATCAAAATGCATCGAGTAGATTCCCACCTTTCCCAAAGTGTTTTCCATCAATAACTTGAAACTTTAACATCCATGTTCAAAATTATGATCTTGAATAAATCAAGCAACTTAACTACTTGATAATTAAAATTAGCAATATGAAATCCATTAGTAATTTTGTAACAAGAAATAAGATCAATCATTTTTCAAAAATAGTCCATTGCAATAAATATCAAATCATGTTTTTCAAGGGCAAGTAGAAATCTTAGTACAGAGTTCATACAAGCATCATCCAAAAATAAAATGGAGTGGACAAAGTGATTTAGAATCCTGTGTTTTGTTTTTGTCGATCATAGTTGAACTCGCTTTATGCTGAGATACAGCCCTTTGTCCTTCATGATACACAGTCAATATTATCTACCATTAGCGAAAATTTAATCTCTGACAATGTGACAAACTGGACTCTCTCTGGCTTGCATTTCATGAACCAAGAAATCTGTGAGGGGTGACTTAGAGGTGCAAAACTGAGTATCTTTAAATATGTAATCATCTGTAAGAATTTTTGGCTTATTAGGCATGGTGGATTGCCATTCAAATCATTACAAATCTTTCCAAAATTTTTGTGTGATGCATTCAATTTTAATGTTTAAATCATGTCTCTTTGATAACCCCATAAGTCTATTAATATTTAGTGAGAACAAACATAAAAAGACAAATGTTTTCTTTTAAGTTTTAATTTAGCACTAGTAAAAAAGAATGAATAAAGAAAAGCATTGGCTAGAAAATCAAATTGCATGGAATTGCACTAAAAATAAATTGAAGGCTTTTATTTTATTTTCTTTTCAATACTTGGAAATAACATCAGACAAACTAAACTTAGAATAATTCAGAACTATAATTAAATAAATTACATTAAAATTAAAATTATGTGAGGCATTCTTCGAGCAAAGTTGAGTACTTCATTGGGAAAACGCACATGTTCTTTAGTAGCCACCTTTAAAGCAAACAGCTACCTCTTGAAAAGTCAATGATCTCCAGTTATATTACTATTGGCAGTGACATCTGAGCAAGCTCATAATCTGATTGTTAAGCTATAGAGGCTCTATATTCTTAAATTTGAATAGAAAACACGTTTGTGCAATGAGCCTAAGGGAGCATGTACAATGAAATTATGTTGACTAAAGTAAAATTATTACTTTTAGGTATTCAGTATAGTCATATGAGGTAATATTCTAACTAAAACATTTATCTACTATAGTACTTAAGATAGAATTGTCATTTAAACCAAATACTCTCAAAGAAAATATTGTTTTCAGCAAAGCTCAAATTTTCAATAATTTGTTCTAAGGAAACATGTTCCTGAAAACTTCATTTTAAGACAAAGATGTTCATTCCTTTTCTCTTCTTAACTCAAACTTACCTTACAGATTGTCAATGCATGACATGTTTTAAGTTGTGTAACAAAAAACAGTGAATGTACAATGCTACTCAGTCTTGAAGGTTCATAAAAAGGAGTGATTTATTGCACTAGTGGAATTCCAGGGTAGCAAAACTCCAAATAGTGGATGTAGCACTAATTGCAGTCTAAACCATACAAAAATTTGGTTTACATGTTCATTTACATATATAATCATTTAAATACTTTGTTCAAACCTCCTTAAATCTTAATTATGCAAAAATTTTGTAAACCCCTCACCCATCTTTTGAAATCTGTCACGTATGCTACACAAGTTATCAAAGCATGTTGTATTAAATCAAATAGAAAAGCTCTGCAAATCATACGGCATAATTCATTGATAATAACAAAAAAGCTATAGAATGTATTTCCAAAAACTTGTTCACTATTTTTTGATATAATTGATTTTGACTTTGCAAAATGAAAATGTGCATTTTCTTCAATCAACTGACTATCATAAAAGTATATTGAGGAAAAGTTTGCAAAATTCAGAACTCTACACGTGATGAAGTTCAAGAGCATAATTAAAGGTTAAAGCTCTTACTTGTGTCTATTGTGCTTCAAAGCAAGAAAATCATGTGTATTTCTTTATGCGCTACCAAAGAAAAAATTTAAAATATCGAAAAAGAAATTTGCAATACTTCAATAATAACTTATAAACTAAATAACGATGTTTATCAATTAGAATTAATACTCACACAAAATAAACTTTTTTGAGTAAAACCAAAAGAGATAGCATCCGAAATGTACACAGGATTAAAGAAGATCATTACAAGTCTTTAAACTTTAGGAAAATCCTTGGTGAAAATTAACAAAGCTTTGAGAACCCTAACAATATCAAAGTCTAAGCTATTGTAAGAATAAAAATTTTTGAAAATATTCACTTGATCAGCTTCTAGGTTCTTTAATGGCTTATGTGTAGGTTTTAGCCAACCATCAAGATGAAAACCCAGGAAAAAAAAGAAAGGTATTATCATGAAATTACAAGAAGAAGAAACAACAAGAGATGCAAGAAGTCAAGAGGAAACAAAAGAGCAAATAGCACTAGTGACAAGACATTTCAAATCCTTATTCGTTAAAAAAAAAAAGATCACCAACAACTATTAACAAGAAACAAAGGTAAAACTTCAAGCTCAACATATAAATTAAAACCAATGCTCAAATTTGATATGAATCCAAAGAACTACTCATATTTCCTAAAGCTAATAGAAGATGAAAAAATAAAAAGAGACCAAAGGAGAAGTTTCAAGAACATTGCTTTTTGATCTCACTTTAACTCAAATTTCAATGGAAAAAAGTAGAAACAATTAGTGTTCAATGGCTAAAGAGGTGTGTAAAGTAACGAGGAGATATGTGAAATGTTTACATTAAGAGAATTAATAAGTTTTAGAGACTTTGTGTGTGAATCTTATGCTTTACTCCGAGCATTAGAGTTCAGTGAAAAAATTATTAGAACTAAATCTAACTCTACATTCAAAGAGGAACTTGACTCTGAAAATAGAATAATATATTCAACTTAATTGGGTATTCAAAAAAATTTATAATATTATGAAAAATAAAAATTTCATTTTATTTGAAAATTATTAAAAACAAAGTTAAATGAATATCAAGCTAAAACTACCTTGCACAAAGAAAGCAAAGGAAACCCTTATCTCCTAACTTATTGCCCAACGAGCAATAATTTTTTTGACTGAATGTATTTCATCTTTGTGCCAAGAAGAAGTCAAGATTAAAATTTGGGAGCGGAGAAGTCACTCTCTTAGACAGCATAAAGATACATATACTAGGCATTACGGTTAACGATAAGAGCACTTCTTTTAACATAGAAAAGTTCTCATAATAGATAGAAATAGATATGATTTACCAAATAGTAGTCAATTTATGATACAAGCATTGAAATATTATTTCTTGTTTTAAAATTATGATTATGTTTAATTTTAAAACTATAATTGAAGGTTTAAGAAAAAAATATATTGTTTATATATTAAATATTGATTCAATTTGTAAATGTAATTTAAAGCACAATCACATTTTTTCTAATGATTCATAGTCGGTGGGTAAAAGACTATCAAGCTATACATTATCTAAGATTTCAAACTTAGAATTATAAGAAGACTTGTCAATAATATAATTTTTGAAAACTCGTACTATGTAAGATCACCAAAATGTGAGCAAGCAAGCTCACTTGTCCATACACATATATTTGTGATGCGGATGATAAGACTCTTAAAACCTAAGACTAAAGCATTTAATGGATTTAAGAAATTTGCAAATTTGAATAAAAGAAATTTATTTGATTACAATATTTCATAGCAAAGATAATTAAAATTTTGAAATTATTTCTTTGAAAATCATTAAACCTCTAATGAAATTAAAATATAATATCAAATCATCAAGTAAATCGTATTATGATAGGGCAAAAAATAGTACTATATGTGATACGACAAGCTCAATGATATTTATCAGTTGTATAAATAATTTGGGCAAAATCAATCAATATTGTTGTTGTCACTCCCAGAGCAAAATTTAAGAGATAATAAGAAAAAGCTTGTATTAATTATTAAAAAATAAAATTCTAAAATTCCTTACATTCATTTTTTGGTTGTAGACAATTTGTTCTTAATAAAAAGAAAAGTAAAATGGATTCAAAAATTAAAGACACTTTTATTCGCTGCCAAGTAAAGCTTTTAGAGTTTTTAATAAAAGAGAATAACAATAAAATAATCAATTAATATGACTTTGAAGAATCACCAACCACTTGCTTTGAAAAAAACTATGGTAGAAGAAATAAAAATATTTATTTTATAATTATAAAAATAATAATAATAAATAGAAAATGTTTACCAAAAAAGTGGAGGTAAAATTGTAATCATCTCTTGAACAAATCAATAGAGATGTTTTGTGATATATACAAACTAATCAAAGTAAGCAAGAATAATATCAATCATTTGATGTTTTATTAGTTTGTGGAGCTAAAATTAATTCGCGAAACATAAAAATAATAATTGAATTATAGCTATACAAAAGAAAGCTAATTCATTATAAATAATATAAGGGATTTAGTTCCCAAGCCCAATAATCATAGTATTATAAAACCACATGGAACTTCAAAAATAGTAAAATTGATGAATAGATTGTAATTAGAAATAAGGATAGACTTGTTGCTCGAGAATTCATTCAAATTGAACGAATAAACTTTAAAGAGATCTAAGCACTCAAAACGAGGTTGAAAGCCATTAAATTTACATATGCATCTCATCATAAATTTAGCTATATCAAATAGATACAAGTGAATTCTTTACTGAATATAATGAAGATCTCTATGTTGAGCAACTTTTTGACTTTCAAAAACTTAAAATATCAAAATCATGAACAAAAGTTAAAAAATATCATATAATTTATACCAAACACATAAGCTTTAGTTCAATCTCAGTATTAATGGATTCATTAAGGGAAATGTACACTTATTTTTTAATTGTGCAAATCTATGAAAAAGTTGTTTTGCTCCATTCACCATATGCAAGAATTTTGCTACTCTCATGACAGATAAATTTAAAATAAGCATAATTAAAGATTTAAATTCTTTCTTAAGATTACAAAAAAAAATAACTTGCACAACACTTTCTAATCACAAGTCAAATACATCAAACACATTAAGAAATTTAAGTTAAATTCTTGCAACCTCAATGATACATCCATAAACCATAGCACATAAATAGATCTCAATAGCAAACTCACGGTTTAGAATCTTTATCATATTATGATTCTGCTTATATACCACAAGTAGACTGAACATTATGTCTAGCATTTCCTTGTTTGTAAATTTCAGCACGATCCTAAAGAGTCACATTTATTAGTCGTTAATGTATCTTCTAAGGTTTAAATGGCAAACTTTCACTAGGACTACAGTACACTCACAACACTTTATCTTTTGAACTCATAAGTACTTCCAATTCAAACTTTGCATGCTCAAATAAAGATAGAAGGTTTAGCATTTATTATATTCACAGTCAGCTAATAATCAAAACTCAATAGCATTACCTATTGTGGAGTTCTATTACCAAAGCACTATGTCTAAAATAACAACCACAAGACAATAAAATTAAGTTATACAAGATTTTAATCAAGTGCGACAGTAATAATACCAGTTACTCTCACCAAAAAGTATAAACATTTTAAAATAAAGCATCATTTAATTAATAATCATATAAGTAGAGGTGAAGTAGAAGCAAAATCATTAGCACATTATACTAGTTAGCTGGCATATGCACCATACCTTTGTCACAAAACCACTTTCATTACATCAGAAGAAATTTTAGCATATTTTTATTGTAATACATAAAACTAGTTTAGCTGGCATATTCATCAAAAGTTGCAAATTTTAAATAAGAAAAAGAAGGTACAATGTGTTGTCAACCAAAATTAGAATATTAATTATCGCACAAGCCATTTAATATTTTGATTGTAATAAATACAAAAATTTAAAAACTATTGATTTCTTTTAATTACTATTCTAGCACAAGTAAGAAAAGGTAAACCAAGAAATTTCAGCATAACCAAAAAAATTCCAATTGCATAGAAATTCACTAAGAAGAATGATAGGCTTTGGTATTTTATTCATAATTTATGCTAGGAATGATGAAAAGCTATAATCAAAGATTAGCATTAAAATTAAAAATTTATAAAGCATTTTTTTGGTAAAGTCAGAGACCTCATCAAGTGTAACAACCTCCTAATGCATAAGTTAATTAAGCTTTTAAAGAGAGTAATTAAGCTTTTAAAGAGAGTAATTAAGTTTAAATCCATCGGTTAACTTAATACCCGCGTACGCTCCACTTCGCACGATCGCGGCTGCCAGAGAAGGACCGTCCGGCTCTCCAGCTGGCCTCCCCGTGGCTTAATCCCCCTCTATTACTTTCCTAAGAGATTTTTGGGGCATTTGCTGAAAACTTTTTCTAGCTGCTGTGTCCGAAGCGCTGCGGGAGCTCCTTCGCAGGGTTGCGACTCCTCTCGAGACGATTGACGCGTGCGGGTGAGAAGGAGTAAGAAGAAGCTGTACGTACCTTAAGCCTCCGTCGACGAGCCGTTCGGTGCGGGATCTTCAGGTACTTCCGTTTTCATCTCCTTTACTTTTACGCACGTATTGATTTTTTTGGGTAGCGTCGTCTTCACTTCATCAAGTCCATTTATGACCTGGGAAGATAGTTTCGGCGAGCCCACTCGCCGGCGTGCGGGCCGTTCCCAGGATCGTGTAGAACTTTACCTCTTTCCTTCTTTCTGTCGGTAGCCTTCCTTCGTCGGCAACCTCCGTTCGTCGGCATCCTTCTTCGCCTCCTCCTATCGTCCTCTCGATCGGCAAGGCAGTCTTCCCGTGCAAAGAAGGCGACGCCGAAGCCCGACGCCGAATCCCGAGTCTCTTTCGGGCGCTGCTTGCTGTCGAATGGACCGAGCGACCCTTTTACTCCCTTTTGAACCGTGCGGTTCAGTTTTTACTGTAGGATTAATTTAAGGAATTTTCTTTATTATTAAATTATAAGTTTAATTATTAATTAGTTTCATTAAATCATACATTATGAAATAGTTATCCAATATATACAATATTATATATCAATTTGATCATAAAAGCGAGTAGATCAATAATATGAAATTTAATTTCAGTTTTGTTAATTATTTTATTGAGTAAATAATTATGATTAATCAATTAATGTCATATTAATATTAATCTTTTAAGTGACTTAATTTGATCAATTGATTTCCAAATCAAAAGGTCAAATAGTCCATTTGACTCACAAAAATGCGAGGATCAATAATATGGAAGAAAATCCAATATTTAAAACCTAATTTTCTTAATCACTTTTTAACCTAATTAAGAGTCATTAAAACCCTAACTTTCTAAAGTTGTCCAAAATTGACAAACTTAGTGTCAATCTTCTCCTTATGAAATAAGAATTTCATTTAATTGTAAAACATTTCAATTGGACAACAAATTATGATTTTGATTTTTGACTCTCACTTAGTGTTATTGTGATTAACCTAAATTTATAGGTAGCTTACTATAAGTCTTATAAACCCTAGGATAGCTAACTTGTCGCATTTATTATCTCCTTTAGCTCTTAGATAATATTTTTATGAGCTTAGTTCTCAATTCCCTAGTTATGCGAATTAAGTGCCAAGTGCATAATTCACTTGTCAACCCTAAGGTAGAAATCCTAGGATTTGAATTGTAATTGATCTATAGTTGGATCCTAAGTCTATTAGTTGAAACCATTAAGAATAAATAGTCTTAATGAATTAATAATTATAGGATTGTTAACCAACTAGATCTAGTTTTAGTGATTAGTTCAATACTTAGCTTATTCATCCTAATCCCTAAAACCCAATTTGTCAAATTAAGATATAGTAATAGGTATCCTTAACTTAGATTAGTTTAGGAAACCTATTGAATTCTTTAAACATACATTAATAGTAAACATAGAACTTGTACTTCTTAAGTCTAGTAAGTACTTATCCTAAACTTTATTATTACTTGTAATTTAGCTAGATTAATATGTTTGATTAAAACATTAAAACTATAACCTAGCTAGAGAACCATAATGATTAGTAGTAAAGTTTCATTAGTTTTAAATTTCTTAAGTTAGATCTTATGGTTTAGGAAGAGGTTAGGAGTTAGTCTCTAACAACAATCATTATATTTACAAATTATTTTGTCACATCATATTAAATGAATTGAATCTATTAATTTTCAAAATCCTAATTACTATTATATTACAATTAACTTGAGATCATTAAATCAAAGTTAATTGGGAACTCAATTAACTCCAATCATTAAGTAGATCATTAAAATTAGATAACTTTGGATATTACTTAGTTGCAAATATTGAATTTCCCTTGTTGGCTTGCTTAGCTTTGAGCCTTATTCATTGAATCATTCATTAAAATATTGTGCATGAACAAAACTTTCACCTAAAATTATTAGGGGTTCTATATGGTGGACCAGTCTAGGGCAGACTGAAATGGAGTAATAAGGAGACATCGCATTCTTAGAGGGAGAATGTGAGTGTTTTAGGTATGGACCCTCGTTTTCTTTAGATGTTAAACAGACGTGTTTAACTCCTCATCTCATTCTGAATATGCCCACAGAATGAGTACAGATTAAAATAACTTCAATTAATAAATATGTGAGATCTTCAATCTAATAGATTGTTAAGACTCATCATAGCTTTTAGCTATACTATTTACATAGTCCTAGGCTATGTGTATCTTAGATTTAAATCTAAGATTATTCCTTCAATTTCTTCACTATGCATTTTCTATGATTTAGGATTGTACTTTACTTGTTTACAGTTTATTTAGATTACAGTGAATGTTGTATAACTCCATTTGATTGCTTCACTGTTTATTTTTCCTTACTAAGCTTAAGTTCATTTGAACATATCATGCTTTATTTCTTTTAATTGCATATGCACACTAGTTCATTCTAGCCTATTTAGGATGCTTCACCCTTGTATTGATTGTAGGCTAGGATGTTTGATTAAGTGAGCAATTCTACCTCACTTGTTTTTCCTTCACTTATTTGTATGCTTATCATATTGCACCTATGCTTGTGCCTGCATTGTAACTAGAGCTATGATATCCAATTATAACAATAGCATGTTTAGCCAATCTTAAATTGTGCTTAGACTGTTTAGTCTAACCAGGTTTTCTATTTTCTTGGCTTTGCCCTATCACATTTAAATGTCAAAATGTGATAGATCAGGTGCACTTGGATGCTAGTGGAGCTGGACCAAGCGCTAAAAACTAAAATTTGCTTCCGCCTATCATATATTATAAATTATAGCTTATTAAGAATTCCAAGTGAGCTGTAAATTTTCTTTTCTTATTCAGTTTACTGTTATTTTGTAATAATGTCATTTACTTTAATTTACTATACTTGTTGGAACTTAGGCTATACTTAAATGCTTGTGATGAATGAATGTATGAGTAAATGAATGGATAAGTAAATGAATGGATGAATGGGAATTAAATGTATAAAATTTGTATAGTAATTAAGTCTTTGCATATTTTCCTATGAATATTTAATGTCTTGATAAAATAAACCATAGTTTAGACAATTGTTACACATGTATTTCTCTCCCTTTCTCTATTTAGAATTGGAAATGAGCAATCCCATAAAAAGGATTGAACTCTATTTAGAATTGGAAATTAGCAATCCCATAAAAAGGATTGAAATCTATATTAGAATTGGAGTTTAAATGGATTGAATGTATGAAAGATTAGAATATCTTTTTCTTTTAAATTATAACTCCCATTGGAATGGGAGTATTGCATGTATTTCTGCAGGTGTTTCTTTAACCATTTACAAAGGAGACTCTGCCGAAATTTTTAAGAAAATTTAGACTTAGAATAATTGGGGACAAATTACAAACCCATAAGTCACATGTTAATTTCCCCATAAATGATTAGAATTCCATGTCTAAGATTAAATGTAATTAGTTCATTTGTTTTAGATTATAATTGCATGTACTCATGTCTTCTTTCATAAATAGTATGTTCAATTCTACCATCTTTCATTCTTGAAATCCATTTGTTGCATCTTTATTTACAAACTTCTAAATACCATTCATAACTTCCCTTCCATCTTAACTTAAGACCCTCTTCTAAATCCTTGGCCAAACACAATACTTGATGATTTGGATTAGCTTTCTTCTAATCTAGTATTAGGTATTGTGGTGACGTATCAATATTGAGTTAAGTGATTTCTAATATTGGGGTCGTCACAGTTGGTATCAGAGCCAAGTTGAGAATTTTAAGTTAAGACAAACACATTCATTCATCCAAAAGCAGACAACACAGTATAGTAAAAGTAAATGAATGACATCTTAGGACAGTAAACGTATTTTCAATCAAATAATTGATTTAAAATTCTAACTTAAACTTTAATTAAATTTTCAGATGGCAGATCCTAATGCTGAACTAAAACTTTATACCAAATTGTTCTTCCAATATTGGGAGTACGATTATTGGTATGGGTCAACATTTGGCAGAGTTTACTTGGGAGTATCTGTAGCAGGAGGTGAAGTTCTAAATAAAATTTTGAGGTCTTGTGTGTTTCGAGGCAATCCTTTCCCTCAGTTAGCCAGGGAATGGCTTTCCCATGTTACCACGGTATTTGAGGCCATAGAATGCCCCGAACACCTATGCCTCCAAATTTTGGATGAACTCTTCGATGACTATGCCATAAATTGGTGGTGTCATGCTCATAGAGTACTCATTCGTGGTTGTGGGCATCTTCATTGTGCCCCCACTTATGAAGACTTTAAAAGCATATTTTATGCAAAATTTTGTAACTAGTAGCACTAGTTTTTCCTTTGTTCTATCTTCTTTCTTTCTAGTAGCTTGTAAATAGTTTCTTCTTACTTATATCTTTCTTTCTCTTCAAAGAATTGTAATTTCTTAAATGTTTTAAATTTTAATGAGAATTTTTCTTTCTTATCTTATTCAATTTTTGAATATTAGTTTCTTTTTCTTTTCCTTAGAATGGATCCAAATCCAAATACTCCAATAGAACCAATAGTGGAAGAACCTACTTCCACTATAACTTCTCAAACCCAGCAGATGCAAAATTTGTTGGACATGATGAAGGTCATGGTTGAAGCACAGACGCGTGCTGCGGAGAGGATGGCTTCATCCTGCAACCTTTCCCAACCTTCTCCTGTTCCATCTCAGATTTGCCCAACCCCTCCACAAGCTTCTTCCCCCGTTATTTCTGAACTCCCTCTGGTTCCTCAACCATCTTCAGGCCCCATAGTGGATGCCTACCTTCTTACTTTCCTTCGTCTGAACCCTCCAACCTTCAATGGTTCAGCCTCCCACTTTGAAGCCGTTGATTGGCTAAAGGAGATAGAAAAGACACTTGCAAGTTTCAAGTGTCCGGAGAGCGAGAGTCTCCGCCTTGCAACCTACCTATTCCGTGGTGAAGCTGAATGTTGGTGGGATAGTGAGTTGAAGTCCCGCTTCTCTGATGTTCAATTGGAAGACATCCCTTGGGATGAATTCGAACAGGTTTTTCGTGAAGAGTTCGTTCCTCCCTCTGCCCAGACGATAATTGAGAACGATTTCATGCAACTTTCCCAAGGGAATCATTCTGTGCACACATACGAGATGAAGTTTCGCAAACTCTCTCGTTTTGCCCCGAACCTAGTCCATAATGAAGTGGCTAGGTGTACAAGATTTCTGTCTGGACTGAGAGATTCCATCAAATGTCATTTGATGTCCCAACATCATGACAGTTTTCCAAAGCTTTTAGAAGGTGCTCGAAGGGTGGAGTACCATCAAGCCCAGATGGATTCAAGGAAGCGTTCTAATCCACAATCTTCAAGATCAGAACCCTTCAAGCGAAACCGTTCTCATGGTCCTAAAGTTTTCCAAATTGTTGCTGGCCAGAACCCGAATCAAAATCCCAGGCAAGGCCAGCAAGGGAGATCGGGCATTATATGTAACAGACCCCATCCTTATGGGAAGTGCTACCACTCAGGTGGTAAATGTTACGTATGTGGCAGAACCAATCATAAACATTGGGACTGCATTGCTAACTGGATTGTAGATAAGGTGAGGATCAACCGCCAAGGTTCTGTGCAGAATCCTATTCCCTTAAATACCCAAGCGCCAGCGCTTGCCTTAATGCCTCCCCCTACTAGTGGAGATGTTCAGTATCAGAAGGGTGTACCTTCTTCTTCTAAGCAAGGACACTATAGTAGGAAGGATAAAGGCAAGGTCGTTGCTCAGTCTTCAGCGGTACCGAGGGTATACGCTCTGTCATCTTCTGCTGCACAAATTGATAATAGTGTGGTTATCGGTACGTTCTAAATTTAATTTTCAATTTTTTGCTTTCATTTTTCTTTTGCAATTTTAATTTCAGTATTTCCCTGCTTTAATTTTTATTAGTGTAATTAGAGTTTATTTTCCCTGCTATAGGAACTCTAATTATTAAAAATCAAATTTGGGACACTCTCTTTGACACTGGTGCTAGTCACTCTTTCATGTCGGTGAGTTGTGCCTCTTCCCTAAATCTCCAACATTTCAGCTTAAGCAATCCTTTAATAGTTCAACTGTCGTCTGGTGCTGAGATGTGTGCTAATGAGTTCTGTTTGGTAGACATCCCAATCAGTAACCAATTCTTCCAATCCAAACTTATTGTTATGTCCATTACGAACTTCGACATAATCTTAGGAATGGATTGGTTGAATAAGTTTAACGCCGTAATAGACTGTTTCCGTAAGCGAGTATCACTTAAGGTTGGAAAGAAACCTGAAGTGTTCGTAGGAAAGCTTGGCTTGACTGCATCTCTAATCAATGCTGTTGAAGCCAAGCGTCTCGTTAGTAAGGGTTGCTATGCGATCCTAGTAACCTTAATTGGCGAAGAGAAGCAAGTGAATAGTCCAGAAGAGACTATCACCGTTAGAGAGTTCCTGGACGTGTTTCCAGAAGATCTGCCTGGACTACCTCCTCTGCGTGAAGGTAGGTTTTTCAATTGAACTTGTCCCCGGAACTCAACCTAAGTCTAAGGCTCCTTATAGAATGGCTCCAAAGGAACTGCAAGAGCTTAGAGAGCAGTTGCAAGAGTTGTTGGAGAAAGGATTTGTTCGCCCAAGCGTGTCGCCTTGGGGAGCTCCTGTCCTATTTGTTAAAAAGAAGGATGGATCAATGCGGATGTGTATAGACTACCGCGAGCTTAACAAAGTGACAATAAAGAATAAGTATCCTCTCCCTAGGATCGATGATTTGTTTGATCAACTCGCCGGGGTAAAGATCTTCTCCAAGATTGACTTAAGATCAGGTTATTATCAGATTAGAGTCAAGGATGAAGATATTTCGAAGACTGCATTCAGGACCCGTTACGGGTATTTTGAGTTTCTAGTCATGTCTTTTGGACTGACAAATGCTCCTTCAATCTTCATGGACCTGATGCAGCATATTTTAAAGCCGTATCTCGACGAGTTCGTCATTGTTTTCATCGATGATATCCTAATTTACTCAAAGTCAACTGCCTGAGCATGAAGAGCACTTGCGTATCGTTCTGGAACTATTAATGGAGAATAAACTTTTCGCTAAATTTTCTAAGTGCGAGTTTTGGCTCAAGTCCGTGGCATTTTTAGGTCACGTGATAGATGCTGAAGGCATTAGAGTAGACCAAAAGAAGATCCAAGCTGTTCAACAGTGGGTTAACCTAAATCTGTAACAGAGATCCGTAGCTTCTTAGGACTCGCTGGTTATTACAGAAGGTTCGTTCCTGGTTTCTCTCTAATTGCATCTTCGTTAACTCAGTTAACTAGAAAAGACGTTCCGTTCATCTGGAGCACAGCCTGTGAAGAATCGTTTCAGAAGTTGAAACAGTTATTGACTTCTGCTCCTGTTCTAGTGCTACCTCGTGAGGGCAAAGATTTTCAGGTTTATACTGATGCCTCTAAAGTAGGACTTGGTTGTGTTCTGATGCAAGATCGCCGCGTCATAGCCTATGCCTCTAGACAGCTTAAGCCTAATGAGAAGAACTATCCTGTACACGATCTTGAACTTGCAGGCGTAGTTTTTGCTCTAAAGATCTGGAGACACTACCTGTATGGAGTTAAGTGTGAGATGTTTACTGATCACCAAAGCTTAAAGTACATCTTCACCCAGAAAGAACTTAACTGCCGTCAGCGTAGGTGGCTAGAGTTACTTTGCAACTACGATTTAGAAATCCAATATCATCCGGGTAAAGCTAATGTTGTAGTTGATGCCCTTAGTCGTAAAGCAACTTTATCTTCCCTTTGTTGCAACAAATCCTTGATCGAAGATTTTGTCAGATTGAATCTTGAGCCTATCAGTCCAGCTGATTTAGGCACTTTACTATTTGCCATTCAGTCAGATATTCCCTGAGATCTAAGATTGTTAAAGCTCAGAAGGAATATGCGAGTTATTCAATGTTAGTTTCCGAAATCGCAGGTGGCAAGAGATCTGAATTATAGTCTTGATGACGAAGGTGTTGTATTTCAGAAGACCAGATTATGGATTCCAAAAGGCTTGCAGTTACAGATATTGTCTGAAGCTCATAACTCTGGCTATGTAGTGCACCCCGGTAGTTGTAAGATGTATCAGGATCTCAAGCAATCATTTTGGTGGTCCGGCATGAAAAGAGATATAGCTATCTTTATTTCTAAGTGCCATCCATGTTCCTTGGTAAGGCCGAACATCAGAAGCCTGGTGGACTTCTTAAACCCTTAGACATTCCTGAATGGAAGTGGTCCGATATCTCCATGGACTTCATCGTAGGTTTGCCTAAGAGTAGATCTGGTTCTGATTCTATTTGGGTGATAGTCGATAGACTCACCAAGTCAGCTCATTTTCTAGCTATTCGTCATGACAGATCCGGTTGAGAAGTTAGCTAAGCTTTATATTAAAGAAATCGTTCGTTTGCATGGTACACCGAATTGTATAGTTTCAGACAGAGACAGTAGATTCACTTCCAGATTTTGGTCAGCTGTTCAGCAAAACTTGGGGACGAGTATAGCGTTGAGTACTGCTTTCCATCCCCAGACAGATGGTCAGACTGAGCGTTTTAATCAGATCTTGGAAGATCTTTTGCATCTTTGTATCCTAGATTTCGGTGGATCATGGGAAAATCATTTAGCGTTAGTTGAGTTCGCCTACAATAACAGTTATCAGTCCAGTATTGGTATGGCTCCTTACGAAGAAGCTCTTTATGGAAGGAGATGTACAACTCCAGTTGCTTGGACTGAAGTAGGAGACTCTCAACTTTATGGTTCCGAGTTAGTAGAAGAAACTACTAGGAAAGTTCGACTGATCAAGCGTAACATGACTGCAGCTCAGGATAGACAGAAGAAATATCATGATGCTCGTCATCGTCAGTTGGAATTCCAAGTAGGCGATAGGGCTTATCTTAAAGTTAGTCCGATGCGTGGTGTGCAGAGATTCGGTGTGTCTGGAAAGCTGAGTCCAAGATATTTGGGACCCTTTGAAGTGATTGAGAGAATTGGAACATCTGCCTACAGATTAGAGTTGCCAAAAGACTTCTCGGCTGTACATAATGTGTTTCACGTTTCGTCACTGAGAAGGTGTTTGCTAGATTCAAGTCAGCAAGTTCAGATACCTGAAATGGAACTGCAGCCTAATCTGACTTTCGTCGTTAAACCTGTTGCGATTCTGGGATGGGATCTTAAGCAGTTAAGACACCGTAGCGTTCCTATGATCAAAGTCCACTGGCAGAATCATCCCGCTGAAGAAGCCACGTGGGAGAATGAAAAGGATATGCTAAAGAAGTTCCCAGAGTTCTTTTCTTAATCAGGTAGAATTTAGTTCTTTTAACCTCGTCGTAAATTCTTTAGAATTTCTTAGTGTATTTTAATTCCTTGCTTTTATTGGTTGTGTGTCGGGGGCGACACTCTTTTAAGGAGGGGAGTCTGTAACAGCCTCCTAATGCATAAGTTAATTAAGCTTTTAAAGAGAGTAATTAAGCTTTTAAAGAGAGTAATTAAGTTTAAATCCATCGGTTAACTTAATACCCGCGTACGCTCCACTTCGCACGATCGCGGCTGCCAGAGAAGGACCGTCCGGCTCTCCAGCTGGCCTCCCCGTGGCTTAATCCCCCTCTATTACTTTCCTAAGAGATTTTTGGGGCATTTGCTGAAAACTTTTTCTAGCTGCTGTGTCCAAAGCGCTGCGGGAGCTCCTTCGTAGGGTTGCGACTCCTCTCGAGACGATTGACGCGTGCGGGTGAGAAGGAGTAAGAAGAAGCTGTACGTACCTTAAGCCTCCGTCGACGAGCCGTTCGGTGCGGGATCTTCAGGTACTTCCGTTTTCATCTCCTTTACTTTTACGCACATATTGATTTTTTTGGGTAACGTCGTCTTCACTTCATCAAGTCCATTTATGACCTGGGAAGATAGTTTCGGCGAGCCTCACTCGCCGGCGTGCGGGCCGTTCCCAGGATCGTGTAGAACTTTACCTCTTTCCTTCTTTCTGTCGGTAGCCTTCCTTCGTCGGCAACCTCCGTTTGTCGGCATCCTTCTTCGCCTCCTCCTATCGTCCTCTCGATCGGCAAGGCAGTCTTCCCGTGCAAAGAAGGCGACGCCGAAGCCCGACGCCGAATCCCGAGTCTCTTTCGGGCGCTGCTTGCTGTCGAATGGACCGAGCGACCCTTTTACTCCCTTTTGAACCGTGCGGTTCAGTTTTTACTGTAGGATTAATTTAAGGAATTTTCTTTATTATTAAATTATAAGTTTAATTATTAATTAGTTTCATTAAATCATACATTATGAAATAGTTATCCAATATATACAATATTATATATCAATTTGATCGTAAAAGCGAGTAGATCAATAATATGAAATTTAATTTCAGTTTTGTTAATTATTTTATTGAGTAAATAATTATGATTAATCAATTAATGTCATATTAATATTAATCTTTTAAGTGACTTAATTTGATCAATTGATTTCCAAATCAAAAGGTCAAATAGTCCATTTGACTCACAAAAATGCGAGGATCAATAATATGGAAGAAAATCCAATATTTAAAACTTAATTTTCTTAATCACTTTTTAACCTAATTAAGAGTCATTAAAACCCTAACTTTCTAAAGTTGTCCAAAATTGACAAACTTAGTGTCAATCTTCTCCTTATGAAATAAGAATTTCATTTAATTGTAAAACATTTCAATTGGACAACAAATTATGATTTTTGATTTTTGACTCTCACTTAGTGTTATTGTGATTAACCTAAATTTATAGGTAGCTTACTATAAGTCTTATAAACCCTAGGATAGCTAACTTGTCGCATTTATTATCTCCTTTAGCTCTTAGATAATATTTTTATGAGCTTAGTTCTCAATTCCCTAGTTATGCGAATTAAGTGCCAAGTGCATAATTCACTTGTCAACCCTAAGGTAGAAATCCTAGGATTTGAATTGTAATTGATCTATAGTTGGATCCTAAGTCTATTAGTTGAAACCATTAAGAATAAATAGTCTTAATGAATTAATAATTATAGGATTGTTAACCAACTAGATCTAGTTTTAGTGATTAGTTCAATACTTAGCTTATTCATCCTAATCCCTAAAACCCAATTTGTCAAATTAAGATATAGTAATAGGTATCCTTAACTTAGATTAGTTTAGGAAATCTATTGAATTCTTTAAACATACATTAATAGTAAACATAGAACTTGTACTTCTTAAGTCTAGTAAGTACTTATCCTAAACTTTATTATTACTTGTAATTTAGCTAGATTAATATGTTTGATTAAAACATTAAAACTATAACCTAGCTAGAGAACCATAATGATTAGTAGTAAAGTTTCATTAGTTTCAAATTTCTTAAGTTAGATCTTATGGTTTAGGAAGAGGTTAGGAGTTAGTCTCTAACAACAATCATTATATTTACAAATTATTTTGTCACATCATATTAAATGAATTGAATCTATTAATTTTCAAAATCCTAATTACTATTATATTACAATTAACTTGAGATCATTAAATCAAAGTTAATTGGAAGCTCAATTAGCTCCAATCATTAAGTAGATCATTAAAATTAGATAACTTTGGATATCACTTAATTGCAAATATTGAATTTTCCTTATTGGCTTGCTTAGTTTTGAGCCTTATTCATTGAATCATTCATTAAAATATTGTGCATGAACAAAACTTTCACCTAAAATTATTAGGGGTTCTATATGGTGGACCAGTCTAGGGCAGACTGAAATGGAGTAATAAGAAGACATCGCATTCTTAGAGGGAAAATGTGAGTGTTTTAGGTATGGACCTCGTTTTCTTTAGATGTTAAACAGACGTGTTTAACTCCTCATCTCATTCTGAATATGCCCACAGAATGAGTACAGATTAAAATAACTTCAATTAATAAATATGTGAGATCTTCAATCTAATAGATTGTTAAGACTCACCATAACTTTTAGCTATACTACTTTACATAGTCCTAGGCTATGTGTATCTTAGATTTAAATCTAAGATTATTCCTTCAATTTCTTCACTATGCATTTTCTATGATTTAGGATTGTACTTTACTTATTTACAGTTTATTTAGATTACAGTGAATGTTGTATAACTCCATTTGATTGCTTCACTGTTTATTTTTCCTTACTAAGCATAAGTTCATTTGAACATATCATGCTTTATTTCTTTTAATTGCATATGCACACTAGTTCATTCTAGTCTATTTAGGATGCTTCACCCTTGTATTGATTGTAGGCTAGGATGTTTGATTAAGTGAGCAATTCTACCTCACTTGTTTTTCCTTCACTTATTTGTATGCTTATCATATTGCACCTATGCTTGTGCCTGCATTGTAACTAGAGCTGTGATATCCAATTATAACAATAGCATGTTTAGTCAATCTTAAATTGTGCTTAGACTGTTTAGTCTAACCAGATTTTCTATTTTCTTGGCTTTGCCCTATCACATTTAAATGTCAAAATATGATAGATCAGGTGCACTTGGATGCTAGTGGAGCTGGACCAAGCGCTAAAAACTAAAATTTGCTTCCGCCTATCATATATTATAAATTATAGCTTATTAAGAATTCCAAGTGAGCTGTAAATTTTCTTTTCTTATTCAGTTTACTGTTGTTTTGTAATAATGTCATTTACTTTAATTTACTATACTTGTTAGAACTTAGGCTATACTTAAATGCTTGTGATGAATGAATGTATGAGTAAATGAATGGATAAGTAAATGAATGGATGAATGGGAATTAAATGTATAAAATTTGTATAGTAATTAAGTCTTTGCATATTTTCCTATGAATATTTAATGTCTTGATAAAATAAACCATAGTTTAGATAATTGTTACACATGTACTTCTCTCCCTTTCTCTATTTAGAATTGGAAATGAGCAATCTCATAAAAAGGATTGAACTCTATTTAGAATTGGAAATGAGCAATCCCATAAAAAGGATTGAACTCTATATTAGAATTGGAGTTTAAATAGATTGAATGTATGAAAGATTAGAATGTCTTTTCTTTTAAATTATAACTCCCATTGGAATGGGAGTATTGCATGTACTTCTGCAGGTGTTTCCTTAACCATTTACAAAGGAGACTCTGCCGAAATTTTTAAGAAAATTTAGACTTAGAATAATTGGGGACAAATTACAAACCCATATGTCACATATTAATTTCCCCATAAATGATTAGAATTCCATGTCTAAGATTAAATGTAATTAGTTCATTTATTTTATATTACAATTGCATGTACTCATGTCTTCTTTCATAAATAGTATGTTCAATTCTACCATCTTTCATTCTTGAAATCCATTTGTTGCATCTTTATTTATAAACTTCTAAATACCATTCATAACTTCCCTTCCATCTTAACTTAAGACCCTCTTCTAAATCCTTGGCCAAACACAATACTTGATGATTTGGATTAGCTTTCTTCTAATCTAGTATTAGGTATTGTGGTGACGTATCAATATTGAGTTAAGTGATTTCTAATATTGGGGTCGTCACATCAAGCTAACACAATTTTTCAAGCAATTGCCTTTTATAACAAATAGCTTCCTCGACAAGATTGTTTACTAGCGAAATAAGCCATAATCAGAGAGCCATTATAAAATCAATGGTCGTGACTAATCGTGATTTTCACACCTACATGTTCACTTCACTAAGCAAATATATATGTACTCACAAAGCAAACTCGAAATCTAGCCATTAGGCTATAACGATTGTATTCTCAAATTGTTATGGAAAGGAAGGTCACCCAGCAAACTAATTGATATCTCTATGCTAATTTTATAGAAACTTATTTTTACCAATTTATAAAAATTATTTTTTAGTATTGCATACGTAGCCATTACAATTGGTATTCTATCTTAAAAATACCCACTTTACACTAGAAATTTAGATAGGTTGAAGAATCCAACTAAATTACATGCTCTTAGCTAAAACTTTGCTCAAACTAGCCCAAATTATTTATAATAAGTTATAATGAAACTTAATGTTCTTAGGAACTTTACTTCAAAAATTAATGTTCATTCTTTCTCTCAACTCAAACTTATCTAGCAGGTTATATACAAGGGGTGCTTGTTTGAGCCATGTAACAAATGATGGTGATTACACAACACTTCTCCACCACCAAATTTCATGCAAACGAATGCTTTCTTGTACACATGGAAAATGGGGGTAGACAAATGTTTGAAGAGTAGATGTACAACTGGTTTGAACCATTATAAAATTTAATTTTGCATTTTTATTCACTAAATACACTTTATTTACTGCCATCTCAAATCTCCTCAGTCTTAATTATCCAAAAATATTAAAAACTCAATTGTCTTCGTTTTGGATTGTACCATACACATACAATCTTAACAATAGTGATGTTCAATAATAGTGTGACTATTAACAGTATATTCTATTTTTAGTGCTGTGAACAATTAGATTTTGAGCCAATTGAATCTCGACTTGAGACATCTTAAAAGTTATTTGTTTCAATCTTGAACGTTTATTAAAGGATGTTTTGTTAAGAATTGATCAAACCATGAATGGCTCATTAACTTTGATTCGAGATCATTTTGAAAAAAAAAAATTTCAAATTGATCTCAAATATTTTTGTTTTCATAAAATATTACTTTAATGCATTTGCATACAATTATTCATGCATAAATTTGAATCTTTGAATGTTTATATATATATATATATATATATATATATATATATATACACACACACACTCATGCACAAAGACTCATGCACATTAATTTATTTAAAATATATCAAAGAAATTAAATTAAATTAAACAAAATAATACAGCAATAAAATAAATTTCATGAACCAACTATCCCAATCTAAGATCTAGTTCAAATGCTTGATTAGGGATCGTGTTACGGTAAATATCATGAACCATAAAGAAAAAGACTATCCTAAGTGTGTCACACAGATGTATTTCAAGATGCTTGAAGATATGTTTGCAATGATACACACAATAAGAAATTTACATACATAAAAAGTAGACTCGCTTGAATAAGTAAACCAATGTATGTTAAGGCACTCGTGCACACTTAAATATATTCAACTTAATGGAAGAAGCTAAATAAACCCAATCCACTAATCACATAACACGATCCCAAATAAAGTGTATCAAAGGTAAAACTTCAAAAAAAAATCAAGGGTTGTTCTTAGAAAAGTGAGTTGGTTATAATATCCTTGGAACTTTGTTGTCCTTGCTATGCCTCAAAGCTAAAAGGTTCATGGTACACCTCAATGCCATCAATGGTTACATTCAGTCATCTAAACCATATTTGACAATGCTTGCACCTCTAACATGCTAAACCAATGCAAAAGAGTGAGCCCTTTACCAATGAATGAACCTAAGTTCCACTTCAGGTGGTCATGCGTATAAAAACTGAGGGTTGGAATACAGTGCATACCCAATTTCTAAGAAACAAAACTCCATGTTGCATAAAAACCCTCAAAGGCAACTTATTTGTGTTCTAAAATGTGTATGTTAAGGACCCAAACATGATTGTGAGAATAAATGTTTGTATAATCAAAGCTTGTAACCAAGGCTCAAAGTTACAAAATCCCTAAGTTGGCCATGCCTTACTCAAATATCAAACCTTCAACTTTTAGATGTTGGCAAGCTCCTAATCAAGTTAATTCATGGTTGCTAATAAAGATATTTCATTTCAAAGCTAGTGTTACCTCACATCAAGATAAAAAAAAAATAATTAAGTTATTAACTAGTTAATTATACATTAATAGTCACAATAAGATCCACATAATATTAAAGCACAAAGCTCTTTGAAAATAATGTGCCACCATAACAAATTAGATGCAAGATAAACTAAGGCAACGTAAAATAATAGGGATGGTTAGCAAGAGTTATTTTGCATGGCTATCCTAATAATCATAACAATTATCATCATCACTACCATATGTTAAAAACATCACCATTGTCATGTGCAATTAAAAATCATCAAAACAAACCTCATTAAGAATGATTTCATCATATAGATCACCACATCTTCATCACAATCATCATGGAGGCACTAAATGCAAAGTATTGAGATATCAACAAACAATGTCATCACTCTCCTTGTGTGCACTTCTACATATTTAAAATTTTCAATTAAATTCCAAAGAATCCTTGGTCAGCACCACCTTCAGTAAAAGTTAATTTCTAACTTTATTCATGAAGACATTTGTATCATATTTTCATTGGTTTAAATCCCTTTCAAGCACATTCATCTCTTAACATCCTTGCACTTCCCCTTAGATAGTTTGCATCCCACATTTCCCACTTCTTCTAGGGCTCTATGTTTCTCTCAAATCTACGATTCCTAATTTTAGCATTTAACTAATTGTAACCTCATTGAAAATCAAAGCTATAAGAGTTTTTAAATATTGATACAATATAGGAATTACATAATCAATGACATAGAACACAATGAATATTGTAACAATAACAGACGACGGAAAATAATGAGTGAATTGTTACAATATCAATATATAATGAGACAAAAAGAAATGAGCAAGGGAGTGAGAGAAAAAGGCAAACAAATTTAGATGTAAAAAAGGCAAATTCATGAAAAATAACAGTGAAAAGAAAGGGAGCTAAAATAGAAAATATATATAGAAAACTCCAAGGAAATATATAGTAGCACGAAAAGGAGAAATATTGGAAGGAGGTGCAGCAATGAAATTTAAAGAAAAATACAAAGGTAACACATAAGATGGGGAAATAGCCAATATTTTTGGAGAATGAGAGAAAAATGGTAACAGAGAAAAAAAAATTGGATATGAAAGCTGGAAGACATATTAGAATGCATTTTGGTAGTGTTTTGGAGGTATTTTGGCTATGCTATTCCTTCTAATAGCTATTTTATTATAGACGCACAAAATGAAATCAAACAAAAATGTGTAGGGGCATTTTCATTGATCCATATTCTTCTTTCCCCTAATCTTAAAGATGCATGAAAGTTCTCTAATGACAAGACAATGACTTGATGGCACAAGAGTTTGAAGGAGCCCGACAATATTCTTGAAACTTGATTTATCGCAATGATTCCATGGAGGCTAAAATTTTAACGAAAGATCAATGGGCTTTCATGGACCTTTATGGAGGAGAGGAAATAATAGAAGGAATACCAAGAAATGTCAAGCAATTATAAAATGAATTTTGATTCCAAGAGATGAAATACTTTCTATCCACAAAGGTGAAGATATTCATTAGATAGAGATAACACCATCATAAAATTGCATATAATTGTACAAATATTACATATTTGCAAAAAAAATATTCAAGGATAAACAGTTTATTATGAAGCAAGTGAGATGAGAGAATGAAAGCCTTTAATCACTTAATTTAAACATATAATCAATGTGCAAAAAAAAAAAAAAAAAAAATTCAAAATGATCCATAGTCATAATGCAAGAAAAAAAAATATATGTAGTGCATATTATGCACTAAATAAAATGTAGCAAGTGCCCCTCAAAGTATATGTATTAATATTAAAATACTTAAAATGCACATTACAAAACACAGAATTTTTGTATTTCATATTTATTGAATTATAAATATACATCTTTGGGGCATTTACATGTATATGCATATAAATTTGTAAGCACATGCCCCCCTACATTTGCATAGCTCATAATATGCAGTATGCATAAAATATTTTCCTAATAATACTCCCAATTGTTCATTATTTTACTAAAATTATTAAACAAAAAGCAAATCAGCCCTTAACCACATTCTCAACTTTCAATTCATCTATCTCTTCTCATTAGTTTCTAATATATTTTCAAACTAAACAACCTTGTCGCTGCTGTCAACCACAACGCTTAAGCTTACAAACCCTACCAAAGGCTTCAATAAGGTCCTATTTTACTTACCCATTGTTCTTCTAACTCTTCGTTTTTCTCTTTCAATAACCCTTTTACAAAACAGTTTAATTTCCTTCCCTCTAGACTCGTCACTGCCACTTTTGAACGTGATCTCCTTCGACTTAGGTTACGTGAATTTCTATATCCCGAGCATCATGAATGTTGCTTGTTATACCTTTTATGAACCCCTAAATTCGAAATTGCAACCACTAAGCATAAAACACCTTACTTGAACACCCAAGTCAAAAGTCGCACCCCAAGACAGAGGTTCTAGCTCCATCACTAGTCACACACTATCAAAAATACCCCAACTCCAAAAGGTGGCTAGTGGATTTCTCCATACAGCAGTAAAGACATTTTCTACGAATAAAATTATCAACAGCTCAACACTTAAATGACAAGGTATATCAATACATAAAAGTAGCTTATTAATTGAACTAGATGTGCTCTTCCACACTAAGAACTAAGACACCAAAAAGATGACGTAAAATTAAAAAACTATATTATGAAAACAAACACCGGATGACTGTCAGCCAGGATGTAAGTGGCATAAAATAAAACATCCAAGAGCTGTAGGTATTCCAAACAAGGTTTCTTTTGCGCATTTACATTCAGATAGTAGAAAGAAATCAACAATCATAAGATTTCATTACCAGTGTGCTGTCAAGTGTAGAAGCAAGGACAAACTTCCCATTAGGTGAGAATTTCACAAATGAAACAGGCGGGCTGTCGTCATCAATAAGGGTTTTTATGCAATGTCCAGTAGCCGAGTCCCATATCCGGCAGAGCCCGTCAAAGCTACCAGAAACAATAAGTGATCCATCACGATTGAAATCAACGGCAGTAACAGGCTCGGAATGGGCCGGCAGAGCACGAAGGCACTTCCCCGATTTCACGTCCCACACTCGAACGGTTTCATCGAACGAGCCGGAGGCGATCATATTGGACTGGGGATTGTAACAGCAGCAAAATATGTAGTTGGTGTGGCCGGTTAAGGTTTTAACTTGAGTGCCAGTTTCAACATCCCATATGCGAACAGTGCGGTCATCGGAAGCAGAGCAAATGTAACGGGAATCGGATGAGAACGACGCATCGGAGATGCCTTCATCGTGTCCGATGAGTTCCTCGTGGAGGGAAAGATGTGAAGAGGACCAGACACGTAGGGTTTTGTCGGCGGAAGAGGAGACTATTAGGTTACCATCCGGGGAAAATTTGACGGACGAGATCGCACGCTTGTGGCCCTTTAGGGTTTCAAGGAGGAAGTACGGAGATGAAATAGGAGCGTCGTCGCCATTTCCAGCGACTTCGCCGGCAGCTGGGGATGAATGAGGGCCATTTGCATTTGGTTGATGAACGGAGGACATTGCCGTAGATGGAAACTCGAATTGTGCAGTAGAATAGATAGTATAGCCCAGAACTGGTTGCGAGGGGAAGGGATAGTAACGAGCCTTCAAAAAATAAAAATAAAAAAAGCTTATTAATACACTTTTGCGTTTGCTTAATTAAATTCGCTAACATCTCAAAAAAAATTTGAGAATAAATTCTATTGTCTAAACTAAATTCTTATGACAGAAATTTACTATTTCATCTATACTTCCAACAAAATGAATTCAACTTAGCATTTTTTTATTTTTATAAAAATTTTAAAAAATAATAAGATAATTAAAAAATATTAGTATTATGAAATTTGTAAATATATTCCTTTTATTCAAAAGAAGAAAAGCTTACAAAATACTAACATGACTTTCATGAGCATGCCAAGCCTAGGCACATCTCCTTGTGTTTCACTTAGAACTTCACTAAACATGGCATATAAAAAATCATAATAAATAAAAAGATAACCATTTCCAAAGATAGATGTATGATTCTTAGTAATATGATCCGTATTATTTGAGATAAACTAACTAATTTGATATTTTAATTTAAGATAAGAAAATAAATCTCAGAAATTATATTTCAAATAAGGAATTGTCATTTCAAATCCTTATAATGCATTTTGATTTAATGAATGCACCTTCAATCATCAAGAATTTAATATAAAGGATTTTGAATCCTTATTTAATTTAAAACATTATAGTCTTCATTAATTGCATACTTTTATAATCAAATGACTAAAAAAGAATACCAATATTACACATAATTCTAAAGGAGAATAATTCTATGAAAAATTATCTTAATATAAATATTGGTTAGAAAATATAACTTTTCTTGGACAATTAATTAGTAACAATATGATAATAGTAAATCTTAAGAAGATTAGCTCAATATTAGACTGTCTATGAGCAATCATAATAATAGAAGATAAAAGGTTATTAAGACGGATATAATATTAGAAAAGATTTTTGAAAGATTTTATCATATAATCACCCTTTTAATAAGATTAGCTTAGAAGAATGTACAATTTGTGTGGTGCATTAAATGTGGACATTCAAATAATTGAAGGAATATTTCATTTTAATGTTAATAATTTAATTGTAACACGCTTCGCTATAATAACCCTATGTAAGAATGACTGCACTATAGACTATTATTCGAAAATAAGAAACACAATTAAGAGTTCGGAATTCTCATTTAGTTTAGGCATAATGTAGAGTAATAACTAAGAGTGTATTTAAAGAATAAAAATATTTACTAATTTAATGAAAGTTTCTTACATATTACATAAAGCTCTCAATACAAAAATATTTATACATTTTCTCTTAGTTAGCCAAAAAAAAATTAAAAGAAGAAAAAATTATATACCATTGAACCCAGACTCACATGCTTATACACACAACTCACACTATTGGGGGGCCTCTCTTCTCCTATGACATCACTTATAGTTGTACCTACAACATCTCACAATTGTGGGTAAACAAAAGATAGTAACTCTCAACATCCACCAAAACTCAATGAATGGATGAGAAATAATATGAGATGCTCTGTAGAAGATAATAATGGAAGTAATGCAATAATATAATAATACATTGTGTTGAAATAGGATGCAATAAAATATAAGCAAACTACCATAAAATATATTACTAGTACTGATAGTAATCATAGCAACTAGTAATCAAAATAACTAAAAATTAAAACCAAAATGAGAAACTCAAGAACGAATAAAACTATAAAATGATGACAAAAATTAGAGTAAGAAGAACAAAAATTTTACCAAAAAATAAAATACCACTACAAAAAATAGGATTATTAGAACTAGGGCAATAAATTAAAAATAAGGATTGAAATGTTGTAATTAGAACCAAGAATAAAGAAATAGAACTAAAAAAAAGACACAGATCATAAGTAAAAATACAAATATAATAAAAAGATAGAGTAGAACATAGATAATAAAATGAAAATAAAATTAAAATAAGGAGCATAAAAGAATATGTGATTTTAGTATTATTAAAGCCCAATCCTCATAAATTTAATCCTTGTCAAATTTAGAAGCACTTGAACCTTGACTTTTTTTATATGTTAACTCTAGGCGTTTTGCACATCCAGCTTATGTATGTTCTTTATTTTGATGAAAACAAACTATTTATACAATAACATTTGAGAGTTTTTGTCCCAATTAGGGTTAAAAAGAGAAATGCTTAAGAATGAAATTAGGGTTAAAAGAGGGGTCATAAAAAGCTAGGGTGCCGAATGAGAAAATTTTGGTTTCCCACTTTCTTAAGTATTATTCTCTTATTTCATGCCACTAATGTCTAGAATTAATTATAGGCATTAAGTAAATTGTCAAAATAAAATCATGGCAATTCAAGGCGTTAAATTGCTAGAAATTAAAAGTATTGATCCCCCAGTTAGTACTAACTTAATTGGTAATCAAGAGGCTAATCTAGATAATTATTATTATAACTTAAAGTGCTCATGCATTTCGATCAGCATATGTTTTGCCCAATTTGGCTGAGCAGTTACAGCAATCCATTCTTAATTATGAATAAGGTTTTGTCGATTACGAGAGGAGAATGATGATAAAGAGTATCGGGTTGGGTCTTTGGGTCAGGCCATTGAAGTAAGGATTTAATTATAACTATTTGATCATCTTCTATTAAATTCTACTACTAGAGTGATTTCGTGATTTTGAAAAGAAGCCGATCATATAGCGGTTCGATTTAATTAATACTAAAACTATATAATAATTATCGAACCATTGGATTCACACCACCCATCACATAGCATAGCATTTATAATTTCAAAATTTTAAATTCTTTTATTTAGTTTATTGCATACTTATTTATTAAATAAATATATTAGAAATTAGAAGTTATATTTTTTTTAATTAATACACTTTAAAATTAATGAAAATTTACCAAGAAATATAAAAAATTAATTAGGACTCATTATTTATTTTATATTAGTATTTGAAAATCATAAATTTGATAATTCATTTAAAATAATTTAGTTATTAAAAAGTTTTTAAATTTTAATTGAAGATATAAATTTTTTGTATATTTATTTTTATAAATTTTAAACTTATAAGGAAAATTTTAAAAATATTGTTTTGAGTGATAATTTTATATTTATTTGATATTTCATATTTAAAATATTTCTAACAACTTACGGTTGTTCCATTATCTTTTGTCTAGTGGTGAGTAAAATTTGCTTAGCATGACCTCTTTCAAAGCTTGATTGTTCGTTGTTGAGAGCCTGGATTAATAGAAGGCTCGATAGTGTAATTCTTGGGGTTTACTAGAAATATCCCAATTCTCACACAATGCACCTTAGTTGCTTAATCCATGAATATGAGCCAATGATTATTTGATTTGATGGAGTTTGTTATTTTCAAATCACCTTCACAAATATGGGCGAAATCGATGACAAAGTTAGCCAAAGCTTGAGCTTTTATTATACTTCAAAGCATGAACTCCAATTTTAAAAGTCATTAGCTTTATGTTCCTTTAGTGACTCGTCCATCCCAATCGCATTGGGTAAGGTTAGCTCTGAATGATAATGATTATCATATTTATTTGAAATAATTGGGATAATATTTTTTTTGACTTAACAAGTGTAAATGTAAGCAATAGTGGGGGAATAGTTAACTATTATCTCAGCCAATAGATCAATGTTTGGTTTTTATCTTTTGAACTAATTAGTACCAGACTCATGGCTTTGCTTCCAACTCTTGTATAGTATAAGTATAGTTTCTCACTCATCTCGGGAGTTATGAGAGATTGTAAATTAGCAAGAGCTATTTGAGTTTGTCAAATGCCTCATTACATTGCTTAGTTCACTTAAACAACACATCAAAAATTGGTGTGCATTTTTCACTTGAATTTAAGATAAATCAACTGAGACTTGATAATTGTTCGATGAGGTTATGAGTATTTTTATGGCCTAAAATTTATTTAGTAGCCTTTTTCACCTTTAGGCTAATGGCATATCTACAAAATTAATGGAAGATACTCTAAATATACATTTATTTGAGTTAAGTCTATTGTTATGCGTTAACACAAATTTGATGGTCTATTCTAGGTCAAGAAGGTGTTGTTTTAAACGCCTTCTTACCAAGGCATCATTTGCAAAATAGTGTCATTTCAGGTCTTTTAATTCCAAGAGATCATATTTAGGAGGCATAGATAGTTTTCTTGGATATTCTTTAGTTTTAATGACATAACAAAGTAACATAATGCATTGGTTGGAGCGATGAACACTATTTTATTATTGTTAGATTGTTCCTTTTTGTTATGGTGAAACCTCTAGTATGTGTTGATGATGCTGAATATGATTAACCAAGTTATCAATGTTAGGTAAGAGGTTCAATTCCTTTGTACAAAATTTGCTTATTGATTCTAGAGTTTATGCTTATATAATATTTACAGTTGGTATTTTTAACCATTATGACATTTAAAAATGTGGCAACCGCAGATCAAGATCGAGAATTTCTAAGCAATAATTTTCAATTAAACTACAGTAAGAAAATAATTTTATTTCATTAACAAAAGTCATCATTTATAGAGCTAAAATAATATATATTTATATTCTAAAAATATATTCCAATATTTATATAAGAGAAATCAAAAATTTGTTTTGGGCTTCATCTCACTTCCTAGCTATCTATCTTGTGATATATCTCCTCTTACTTGTTTTTAATTTCTGAAAAATATTTGAATTTACCAATTCAAGTAAGAGTACGTAGAAGTTTAGTAAGAAATACATGAGAGCATTCTATGAGGTATAAAATAAATATTAATATTATTCAATGAAGCTTGCATCAAATAAAAATAAAAGTTTGTTCAACTTTGTAATAATAAATATTATTAAAATGCATTGCATAATTTTGCTAAAACAAGCAGTAATAAAAATTTTATATTTTTATCACTATCTTTGTGTGACGGACTCTTAATCGGACAGACTCTTCCAATAAGATCATGTCTTTCTACTGTTGTTAGGTGTTAAAAGCCCCACATCTTAGGTATTTCTTAGATAATAGGCAACTCTAGGAAGGTATCTGTAATGCCCCGCCCCATCACCGCGCGCAAAAAGAAATAGTCATAATTAAGTTCGGCGATGGAACGGTGCACCACTCGGGGAGGAATAACCCGTCCCCCCGAATAGCTGAAAACTACCAAACCCAAGGAGGGTTGAAAGCTAATACTTAAGATAAGAGTAGTATCTTTATCCTAAATATTAGATAAACACATACATTAGATTTAGAATACAATAGGAGTTCAATATATGTATAAGATATCAGTATTTCTGGTATGCTAATCACATCACAATACTAAGTATAAGTAATATATAACAAAGTGCAGAAGCTTAAAGCAAACATCCAGAACATTCATCACAAAGCTGTAAGAAAATATTCGTCTCAGAAAAGAAAAAAAATACATCCAGAGTTATTACAAACATTGTTACTAAAATACTGAAATAAAATTAGGTACTGAACTGAAAATATTAAGCAGAAAGTAAAATTGGAGGAGAGTCCACTAGTGCTTCGCGAGCTCCTCCTGAATCTCCTGGGTGTCCTCCTGACCTGTCTCAATATACTACTCAGGATCTAGCAAATTATCAGATCCCAAAAATATCCCGTGTTAGACAATAAATCTAACATATTGAAATTAATCTAACAGTTCTAATTATTCATTAAACTTTTACATAATGTAATTAAATCTGCAGAAAAACTGTAAAGGTAACTGAAAGTACAAAACTATCCAAAACTGTACAAAACTGAAGCAATATAAAGTAAAACTGAACTGTAACTGAATACGGAAAATAAATCAAACAGTACTGAATCTGAAACTGAGTAATTATAAGTAAAACTATGTTGTATGTCAGTAAAACTGTGCATCTGAATATGCCATAATACTGTACACTACTGATATGCCACCAAAATATTACTGAACTGCTATGAGTCGTACGGTCCAATGTATACGTACATCCAGTTGGGAACTACGATACCGATGCATTCTGAAATTCCCCAGTCAATATATGCAACATTCTGTAATCCATAAATCATCACTGATATTCATATATCATCACCGATACTCAATATCATGCTTATGCTCATGCTCATGCTTCTAAGCTACATGCGATAAATCCAACAATCCAGAAAATGCTTTGAAATCTGATAATGAATTCTAGGTCTTCATTGTGCAGAATCCTATTAAAAGGATTCTAACTCTTAAGTTCTAGCTCAATAATTAGTTAAAGTTGAGAATTTACTTAAAGATCATTAGATGGGATGATCATATACACATATTTAACATGGTTTTAAGAAAGGTGGTCCTTAACACTTAGTTTGATTAAGCCACCCTAATGAAGCGATCTTCGATAGGAGACATCACCCGATGACGATTTGTATCTCAAGCTAAGTCATTAAGATGCCCAACTCACAATCACACTTAGTGTTCTAAAGAAGGTGACTCGAATTACTTAGTTTGTTTAAGCCACACCTATTGAAGCGATCTTTGTTAGGAGGCATCACCCGATGACGATTTGTATTTTAATCAAACCAAGGAATGAGTCCCTATGTATAACACTCTTAGGATCAATTGATTTACTCTGAGTGAGGTTATGTCCGCCTAAGCCCGTAGGATAGCACAAAGATAAATCTTACTTAGAGTGACTCAACCATTCCTGGATACTACTAAAATAATTCAGTACTATATGTATACCATACTACACCAATCAATGACCTAGGTTCAGACAACTCTATTTAATCATAAGAATTTATCAAATCTATTATTCCTTACTCTAAATGGGTGAGTCCTACACAAGGCTCCAAGGATGTGATCAAAGGATCACTCGTTATAGGCTGCTACCACAAGGAACGAGTTCTAATTTAAGTACTTTAGGTGATCCATACTACAAGATATCAAGTTCAATTTCTAAAGTTGTGAAGGATCATCTAGGATTTCTACCTCAATAAGTTACAAAAGTCCTTCCTACCTTAATGTATCAATAATTAAAGTCTTTAAACATTTCAAGGCAATCCTAAAGTAAGACTTTTAAGATCTCACTCTTCTACTTCATAAGTTAACATTCAAGTGGTCAGATCAAATGATTGAAATTTATTTGATCCTTTTCTATTCTATAATTATGGGATAAAATCAAGGATGTTATTAGAGTTAGGTCATTTCATCAATCATTATAGTTTTATTATTCATCTTATGCTAATAGTCTTATATAAGAGAAAATCAAGAATATAAAGTTCAGATTCAGATGGTCAAATCCACATATTCAATATTAACCATAACACTTCTAATTCAATGATTTAAGATCCATATCAAATCATGTGCAATATTGAAATAATGTCAATTGAATTATCTTTCAATCAAGTTAATTAATTAAGTGATTAAGTTTAGATCTTAATCAAGACAAGCTAGAGTTGAACCCCTAACCTTTCTAGCATTAAGATCGATGCTAATTTAAAGGTCAATGACAAATCAATGTATTATTAGTATGTTATTGATGTCAAACTTAGGTTTGGATTAAGTACCATCTACTTAATCAAGTTATCAAGATTCGTATGTATGGTTGTAATTTAATGTCAATTAAGTGTACTTAAATGTCCAAATAATGTTTATATTTCTCGAGCATACATCGTAAAATCATAAAGCATATAAATAAAAAGATGACATAAAAGGTAATTAATGCTGATTAAATTCTAAATCACACAAAAGAGATTAGCACTTAATTAGAAATCAAAAAGGCTTAGTTTTCATGCCACTTAATTGTTAAGGTTAAACCTATTTAATTCAAACATTCAAGGGATTCCATTATCTAGTATTTGGCATGAAATATATTTAAGTTACATAGTGGGTTGTGAGCACTTAATTACAAATCAAAAAGACTTATGTTTCATGCTTTTAGTGTGGCAGCACCTTTCGCGCGGCAGCGCGCTGCAGCACTTTTAGTGCGGCAGCACTGCGTCCCGCTGTGGTTCACTTTGCAAGATCACTGTTCAATTAAATTATTTTCACATTTTCTAAAGTTCCAAAAATATTTCCGCTGTAAAGTTCCCGCTAAAATGCCGCTGCAGTCCGCTGCAGTGCGCTACAGTGCGCTGTAGCGCGTTACAGCTGTCTAGCTCTGCAACTTCGGGCGCTGCAGTGCCAAACTGCATTTTCCGCCTTGACGAAAACTAAAAGCCCTATTTTCGAGCTCAATTACTCTAAATCAAGAGAGTTCCATGAGTGGTGTTATATATCAATGGAAAGGTATTTCTGATACCTTTCCATTGACACCAAAATTCACACAAACAGAGCATTCTAGCTATACTAAAAATGGTGATGAATGCAAGGGGTGCAAATTAAATGAAAAAATAGAGCAGCTTTTCTTTAATAAATGAGATACTTTTAAGAGCCTTAATGGCTTCCATACATATTTATAGACTTCCAAAGCTACGATCCAATATTTTAACAGCATGAGAAAGATAAGGAGAGGAACAAAGGGGTACCTTTATGTTCTTGGAAGGAGAGGAAGAGGAGGACCCTTTTGTTTCCTTCAAGACCTTGGGAGGAGCCTTCTTCTTCAACACAAGGACTTATCAATGGAGGAGAAGGAGATGAGAAATTTTCAGCAAGCCAAAAAGGAGGGCTGTGCTCTCCTTTTAAAGGAGGAGAGGAAGATGGGATTTATTATTAGCTAGGGGGCTATGGAGCTAGGATGAGGGGAAGGCATGGGAGAAAGGAGGTGGGAGGAGTGGCCAACCGAAGTTATAGGAATGACCAACTGAAAAAGATTTAAAAATAAATGGGGAAATTGCATTTTAGGAATTAGATAATACTTCACGCTGCATGGACTTAGGAATCCACAATCGATTACCTTGATAAATTACACCATTCAATATCTACCTTAAACTTCAAATAATCATCACTTTTGGTCTGTGAGGTGGAGACATCTCTGTGGAAAGTGGGTTCCACATTAATATTTACTAAAGGCAAACTTAGCATATCACCATTAACTGGAGAAATTTTAAGCTTACGAAATTCATGTTCTAAAGGACTGGATGCGATTATAGAGGATAAAGTAGCACGACGACTAAGAGCATTGGCCACCACATTTGCTTTTCCTGAGTGATATTGAATACTAAGCTCATAATCGCTGATGAATTCTAACCATCTTCTTTGGCGACAATTTAATTCTCTTTGAGTGAAGATGTACTTCAAGCTTTGATGGTCGGTGAAAATCGAACACTGCACTGCATATAAATAGTGACGCCAAATCTTTAAAGCAAAGATCACAGCGACAAGTTCAAGATCGTGAACTGGATCATTTTTCTCATGGGATTTTAACTGACGAGAGGCGTAAGCGATTACCTTACCCTCTTGCATTAATACACAACCTAGACCAATTCTAGAGGCATCGGTGTATACCTGATAGTTTAACCCTTCCTTGGGCAGAACGTGAACTGGAGTAGTGGAGAGTGCATCCTTTAGTGTTTGAAATGCATCCTCGCATTCAGTACTCCATATGAACAGAATGACTTTCTGGGTTAACTTAGTCAAAGGCGAAGTAATCTGGGAAAAGCCTTTAACAAATTTCTTGTAATATCCTACTAATCCCAAGAAACTTCTAATATCGGTAACAGATTTAGGTTGAACCCAATTCTGAATAGCACTCACTTTACTCTGATCTACACGAATACCTTGGGCATCGACTAGATGTCCCAAGAACGCAATGGACTTAAGCCAAAAGTCACACTTAGAAAACTTGGCATACAATTGATGTTCACGCTGAGTTTTTAGCACCAATCTCAAGTGTTCTTCATGATCTTTCAAGATTTTAAAATAAATAAGGATATCATCGATAAAGACGATCACAAATTTGTCTAAGTATGGATTAAAATTCGCTGCATCAAATTCATGAAGATTGATGGCGCATTAGTGAGTCCAAAAGACATCAGTAAGAATTTAAAGTGACCATAACAAGTGTGGAAAGCGGTCTTTCCTACATCGCCTTCTTTTACACGCAATTGGTGATATCTAGACCTTAAGTCAATCTTGGAGAATATGAAAGCTTCGGATAGCTGGTCGAATAAATCATCAATTCTAGGCAATGGGTATTTATTCTTTATAGTGACTTTATGTATTTCACGATAATCTATACACATACGCATAGATCCATCCTTCTTTTTCACGAATAAAACTGGTGCGCCCCAAGGAGACATACTTCACCTAATAAAGCCCTTACTTAAGAGCTCTTGCAATTGCTTGTTGAGATCTTTAAGTTCCTTAAGTGCCATTCTATAAGGTGCTTTGGATATAGGCTAGGTACCAGGGATTAATTCAATAGAGAACTCCACTTCTTTGGAAGGAGGTACCCTAAGTAGATCTTCTGGGAATACGTTGGTGAATTCTTTAACTACTTTATAGTCAGAGAGAGAGATACTTTCTTTTGTTTCACCCATCATGGTGACTAAATAAGCATAACAACCCTTACTGATCAACTGTTCGGCTTTAATTGCATTTATCAATGATAACTGTGTACTAGTTTTTCCTATAGACGTTTCAGACTTATCCTGGGAATGGAGAGTGACCTTCTTCTTAAAGCAATTTATCAAGGCATTATTGTCATTGAGCCAATTCAACCCAAGGATGATATCAAAGTTTGCTAATGGCAGGATGATTAATTTAGAGTAAAATTCCTGACCATTTATTGGTATTTAGATGTTACAAAACTTCTGAGCACTTAGTTAGGCTCTAGATGGAAGTCCAACACTCAAAAATTTGGCTAAGTTATATGAGTGTAGCTTAAGGATGTTGGCAAATCATTCAGAGATAAATGAATGACTAGCACCGGTATCAAATAATATATTACAAGGCTGGTTATTGAAATAAAGTGTGCCTAATTTATATGAATTGCATTAATAACTTTCAAGAATTTAAAGTATGTACATGCAATTGTCAAAAGAGGAGTTTAGAGATGTGTACCTGAAACCACATTATTATCCTCTACGGCTTTGATAGGTGTTAAGGCATAGACTCGTGCAAGACCAACCAGAATATTGTTGGTTTGCCTTCTGAGATAGTTCTGAGAGTTAGGAGCTGGTGACTGTGCTGGCGCAACTTCAGATGTAGGTGCTGGCATTATAACTAGATTCAATTCTCTCCGATTTAGTGGAGTTGCTCTGAACACTTGCTTCTTCTGATAGGGTTTCATTAGAACTCCATCCACTATTTTCGTGTGGTCACAGTAGTAGAACCTGTGGCCTGTGCACCCACAATTGTAGCACTTCTTGCCAAAGTGGTAATACTTGCCATATGGATGAGGCTTGGTACAGTTTTGAATTTGTTCGGTAGTCGGTGCAGCTTCTAGCTGATAGACCTTCGCAGAATTCGATCCGTATCTCTTGAAGTTTCCCTGTGGGTTCAAAGTCATTTGCGCTTTTCGTTTGAGATCCCCTTTAGATTGGTGATGCTCAATCACTTTTTCTGTTTCCACTAGCTTAAAGAAGCCAGTCAGGCAAAGCGGCACGAGCTGATTCTTCAATGAATCTCGGAGTCCACAGAGAAAGTGGTGGCACTTAGCTGACTCAGAATAAGTAATTTCTAGCGCAAACCGAATCAATCTACAAAATTCCCTTTCGTATTCAGCAACCGAACGACTCCCTTGAGTCAACCTTATAATTGTGTCTGTGATAATATTTTGTGCAGATGGGGGAATGAATTCAGTTTTGAAGGCTTCGACGAACTCATCCCATGGGATATCCTCCAATTCGTAGTCAGCGAACTTGGTGTTTCGGACCTCTTCCCACCAATATTCTGCTTCCGCATGAAATAGATGTGTAGCGAGATGAATAGCTTCCGAGTTCGGGATCTTCAGACTAATAAGATCCCTTTCCACGGCCTTCAGCTAGTCGGCTGTATCCATTGGTGATAGATTCCCACCAAAGGTTAGAGGTCTTAACCTCAAGAAATTGTGAAGGAGATTATCCATCGAGTGATGGAAAGAAAAAGTAGGTTGTGGGGCAGGGGTAGCAACAGTGTTGCCACCATTACTCACAGGTGAGCTACTTCATCATTAGAACTACTGGAGGTGACGGTGTTCTTGATAGGAGTAATAGCAGGTGGTGATCTAGGATTCATTCTATTTAAGTAATACAAACCACATCTTAGAATTTTATTGAATGAAGACAGTAGATAGATATCAAAAATTTTCATTATTTGATGAAATAAAGGATTACATAAGATTTAGAAAATGTCAAGAAGCATATTCCACTAGAATTATGTAAGCCAAAAGATAACAATTGTCCTAACCAACACTAAGATATCCTTAATATAATCGGCCCTAAAGGCCATACAAAAGTCCTCAAAAGTCACTTCCTGGCGCTTCCTCTTACTCTTCTTCTCGAGCCTCCTCATGGTGTCTTACCACCAGACTCCTGCGTAATCCAGCATCAGATCCGTCACAATGTTCAGGTAGAGTGACTCAGGACACTCTATATGTACCAAGATTGACTCCACTTAACTCAACCATTCCTTTACGTATATAGGAAAGTCAAGCCCTCGGTACACTGCTTGATGTAGAAGCTTATCCAAGACCAAGGTCCCTTTTGTCAAAACTCTTTCAATCTGCCAGTTACTCTCCTATCTCCATTTGAAACTACAGTTCCAAGCTAACTTGAAGGAATGCATATAGTAGTCCACATCAGACTCTCTAGAATCCATTTGACTCTAAGGAAAGAATTATATTAGGTTTTTATTAGACTCAAGATGACTTGATTGTTAGGATGTGAGTATTCTCCTTCCACATTTTTCGTAGAGTTACTGATACTACTATGTTATGGATGCTACATATATTGATGTTTGCAGTTCAGAAGAATAGTCTATTAGGTATAAAGGAATCATATATCCTATTCTGACACCTTATGGTGCTCTCTAATACCAATTGTGGGGCTCCCATACTGATAGTAGGGAGTACGGTGCTCCATCTGTGGTAAATCCCCAACTTAAGTAAAATTAGGTAAAACCTAATTTACCTTAAGCTCAAGACTTGTCACCTGAATACTATAAACATCCATCAATACATATGTATATCAAAGTGGCGAAAGCATAAAAGTGTAAAGTAACACCCACAAGCACAACATAGTAGAAGAGAAAGGAACAAAACAGTAACTCATCATGTAATAACCCTAGGTTGTTACATGCTAATTGCAGGTTGTTTAATTCAACTTTTAGTACCATTGCTTTTAGAACATCAATTTAAGCCTATCTGGAAAATTTGAAGTCCATTGGACTTCTCTAAGTCAAGAATTGCAATTTGGTCAGTATAGATGCCCTAGTTTAGACCTAAAATATTTTGATCTCAGAATTAAAATCTGATTGCATTTTTGAATTTCTCACCCCCAGTGGGGGCCAGCATTCTGGAAAGGATGCTGGAAGGTGCGCTATACAGGGGACTAGACTTCCCCATCCTAGCCAGAGAATGGTTGCGCAGGGTGACCCAAATCTTCAAAGAACTGGAATGCCCCGATGATGCGCGACTGAACATCCTGGAGATCCTCCTTCAGGATTACGCGGAAGAATGGTGGGCACAGGAGGTATGGAGGTTCGAGCGACGACACGCCCACCGCCGCCGAACGCTGACCTACACTTACTTTACTCAGGCTTTCACGAGAAGATACATAGGATAGATCCTGTGTTTCATTTTCCAATGACTGTCTTTTCTTTTGTACTCTGTTTCCAAAATTGTATTGTCCATTTTTGTTTAATAAAAAGAAAAGCTGTTATGTTGACTTCTTTTTCTAGAATGCTAAATAGGTGCCATCTTTTATTCAGATTTTGAGCAGAAATGAATCCTGGACAGAGCCCTTCACCTGCCCCATCCAGCACCGCATCCGGTGAGGTTAACGCCTTACTGGAGGCTGTAAAAATGATGATAGAGTCCCATCAACGACAAGCTGAGGAGGTAGCCAAGGCACAGTCCAGTCAGGCGGAACGGATGGAGCGCCTTCTGGTGTCACAGATCAACCAGAATCGCGCATTAACAACATCTACCTCGGCACCCCAGAGTTACAACCAATAGCTCACCCCGTCCACTGACACACTATTACATAACTTCCTCCGATTGAGGCTTCCCATGTTCAATGGGAATGCATCAGCGGTGGACACTGAAGACTGACTGCGAATGGTGGAAAAGAACATGACCAGCCTCAAGTGCCCCGAAACAGAAGTGATCCGACTGGTCACTCATTTGCTATACGGAGAGGCCAAACATTGGTGGCATCAAACACGCACCACCAAGTTCGAGGGCATCAGCTTGGAGGATATTTCCTACGACGAGTTTGAGAAGGTGTTCCGGGCGAAATATATCCCACTGTCCGAATGCTGCAGTATGACAGAGGAATTCCTCAAGTTACAACAAGGGGACCGCACCATGGCGGCGTACGATGCAGAATTTTGAAGACTCGCCAGATTCTCCTTGAGTCTGGTACCCACCGAAGAAGACCGGTACCACCGGTTCCAAAGCGGTCTTCGGCCGTCCATACAGACCCAGGTCGTGCCCTTCCGCCTCACCAACTACCAGGAGCTGCTGGAGACTACAAAGGTCACTGAAAAGTGCCAGCAGGGGGAGGCAAAACGGCTTGCCAGCTCTACCATGCTACGCCAGGAGAACCCAAAGCGGGCCAGAGTGTACCAACTTGAGGCAGAAGCCCCTGCTGCGGATCCCTACAATGGTTGTGCTAGGCCGCACCCCTACGGCAGGTGCTTCCATGGGCAACATGTATGCTACACATGTGGCAGGCCAGGGCATGGCTACACCCAGTGCCGCCATACCGATATGATGGATGGCACACCCATCAAGCGGGTGCAGGGTCAGCCTGTGTTTGATCTGTACCGACGAACCCCTGCCACCACTACAGTACGTCCAACCCTGCCACCGCCTGCTCCATGATGAGAGATGCCTCCTGCTCCTCGTCCCGGTACCTCCAGGCTGCCGGCCAAGCAGCCTTACCATAATAGGCCCACTGGCCAGGCATGCGTGTATGCCCTCACGCCAGTAGAAGCCATTGAGGACAATCATGTGGTGTCAGGTACACACTTCTAAACCAATTCAACAAATTTTTACTCATTGATGCTTAGTTATAACCAATAAATCCTGCATCTATAATTAGGTACAATATATATAAATAGTAAGCCTTGTAACATTCTATTCGATACTGGAGCAAGCCACTCTTTCATTTTCGAAAGTTGGATAAAATTTCTCAACCTACCAGTTCATCGATTGATGACACCGCTAAACGTTGGGTTGCCATCCGGAGCACAACTTCAAGCCAACAAGTTTTGCAAATTACAAGTTCCCTTTAGAGGAGCAAAGGTTGGGACCAAATTGATAGTATTGCTAATTGCCAACTTTGATGTTATCATGGGCATGAACTGGTTAAGCCAACACGATGCCACTATTAACTGCCAGAAGAAGAAGATTACCTTAGGCAGTGGCAAACACGCAAAGTCCTTTGTAGGGAACTTTAGCACCAGAACATCCCTAGTTAATGCTATTCAGGCAAAGAAACTTATAAGTAAAGGTTGTAGGGCGTTCCTAGTAACTATACTAGGTGAAAAGAAGGAAGAGGTTCATCTCTCCCAGAATCATGTCGTCTGTGAGTTCCCTGACGTCTTCCCTGAAGATCTTCCTGGTCTTCCACCTGCCCGAGAAGTTGAATTCGCCATTGACGTGATCCCTGAAACTCAGCCTATCTCGAAGGCGCCTTATAGGATGGCACCTAAGGAGTTGCAGGAGCTACATAAGCAACTACAGGAATTGCTAGAAAAAAGTCTTATAAGACCAAGCTCTTCTCCGTGGGGAGCTCCAGTCCTGTTTGTAAAGAAGAAGGATGGGTCAATGAGAATGTGCATTGACTATAGAGAGCTGAATAAGGTCACAATCAAGAACAAATATCCACTACCTCGCATTGATGACCTATTCGATCAACTAGCTAGAGCAAAGGTATTCTCAAAGATCGATCTGCGATCAGGTTACCACCAACTTCAGGTGAAAGACTCCGATATTGCAAAGGTGGCCTTCCAAACCAAATACGGTCACTATGAATTTCTAGTGATGTCTTTTGGACTAACAAATGCACCTTCCATATTTATGGATTTAATGCAATGTATCTTGAAGCCGTATCTGGATAAATTTGTCATCGTATTCATAGATGATATTCTGATATACTGTAAATCCAAAAGTGAACACGAGGGACATCTTCGAATTGTATTGGAAGAGCTGAGGAACCATCAACTCTATGCCAAGTACTCGAAGTGCGAGTTTTGGCTAGAGTCTGTCGCTTGTTTAGGACACATTGTGGATGCTCAAGGAATCAGGGTGGATCAGAACAAAATCCATGCAATCCAGGAATGGGCTCAGCCCAAGATAGTGACAGAATTCAGGAGTTTCCTGGGATTAGCAGGTTATTACAGGAAATTTGTGAAGGGATTTTCTCAGATCGCCTCCCCTATTACCAAGCTCACTCAGAAGGGGGTACCACTTGAATGGTCACCAGTGTGTAAAAAAGCCTTCCAAGCTCTCAAGGATGTACTTACCTCTGCCCCCGTATTGGTCCTTCCGAGGGAAGGAGTAAATTTTCAAGTATACACGGATGCCTCAGGCATAAGCCTTGGAACCGTTGGATCGTGTTACCACGACACTTCGAGAGACAGCCTATCCAGAGAAGTACCGTTTGGAGATTGTAGAGATCCTACTGAGGGGATCAGTGAGTCGTTGGTGGTATTGGGTCGATAAGAAATTAGCTCGGAAATGTCACATAGTCACATATGATGACTTTTGTGTTGCCTTCTGGGTAGAGTATTGTAACTAGATCCTAGGGATTTCCTTATGTTATTTATTGTTATCTTGTTTATATATTTTGATGTATCCATGGATCTTTTCTTATGAGAAAGAACTTGAAAATGAATTAAATTTTCTAAAAAAATTACATTGTAACTGCAGCTATGAATCCTGGTTCCCCCTCTGCTCCCACTCCTATTAAGAAGACGATCCCATCGTCAAGCAAACCTGAGGAATCGAGTCTTATGGCCAATTTAATAAATGCCTTAATTGACAGTAACGCGCAATAGGCGCAGGAGACACGATCTCTCATCCTCTCAGTCAAACAACAATCCTCCGGACCTTCTTCTTATAATTCAGGTGACGGAGTCCTACACAACTTCCTTCGTTTCTGCACTCCCACATTCAACGGGGCATTAAACCCCATGGATACAGTAATATGGATAAAGTTGGTGGAGAAGAATCTGGCCTTAATTAAATGCCCTAATTCTGAGGCAATCCGTCTGGTGACCTACCTATTCCAAGAAGAAGCGGAATATTGGTGGGAAAATGAACGGAATAACAGATTTGCAGACTTCGAGATAGAGGACATTCCATGGGATATATTCATGGAAGCATTTCGCGAAGCTTTAATTCCAGCCTCAGCACAAGCAATTCTAAGAGACGAACTTCTTCACCTCACATAAGGGAGTAGGTCTGTATCTGATTACGAACAAGAATTCAGGAGACTGTCAAGGTTCGTTCCAAATCTAATGAGAACGGAAGCATCCAAGTGTCATCGCTTCATGAAAGGTTTGAGAGATTCTATTAGAGCACACCTAATCTCACGACAGTTCAAAACCCTAATAGAGCTGATCGAGGCTGCCCGTCTGCAAGAAGGATTCCAGAGTCAGTTGGACCAGAAGAGAAAGGCCATGGTCACGCGCCCACGAGACGAGCGCTTTGGCCATAACAAAACTGTCAGAGTATACAATATGGAAACTACACCACCTCAGCCTCAGAATTCTGAATGTAAGAAGAAGCATTTGTATGGGAAGTGCTACCACTTCGGTGGTGTATGTTTCACTTGTGGTCGTAAGGGCCATCGCTATTATGAGTGTAGGGAGAAAAATACCATCGATGGTGTGCCCATCGATCACTCCCGCCATAAGCAAACCTTTCGTGCTTAGCCCGTGAACCAGCGGGAGCCTGCTCCTGCCATAATGCCGGCTCCTACAACGAACTCAAGGGCAAGTGTACCGGTGCAAAGGTCAACATACAACCGCCAAGATTCAGGAACCCAGAACAAATAACCCACGGCACCTGCCCGAGTATACATGTTAACTCCAGCTTCTGCTCCTGAAAACAACGACGTGGTATCGGGTACACCTTAAATAAATTCTCTTTTCTTGCTGTATAAAATATTTGCCCCTTACTATTCCCGTATTTCAATTCTCGAATGAATTATCCTTATGCAAATTATCGCAACTATAGGCACATTAACAATAAATGACACAACTTGTAATGTTTTATTCGATACAGGAGCAAGTCATTCTTTTGTATCAGAAGAATGGGCTAAAACACTTAAACTACAGACACATCATCTAGCCAGTTCATTAAGTATTGGGCTACCTTTTGGAGCTCGTATGCAGTCTCAATAATTCTGCAATCTAGATATTCCCTTTGAGGATCAAAACATCGGAGCTAAGCTAATTCTACTACCAATTACCAATTTTGACATAATCCTAGGTATGAATTGGTTAAGTCAACATGGTGCGTCCATAAACTGCCAAAAAAAGAAAATAACCTTGGGTAGCGGAAGAACCTCAAAATCATTCATGGGAAATTTAGTACCTAATCATCGTTAATCAACGCCATGGTGGTAGAGAAGCTAGTAAAGAAAGGATGCAGTGCGTACCTTGTAACAATGTTGGGAGAAAAGAAAGAAGTCATACCTCTTTTTGAGAACTGTGTAGTTTGTGAATTCCCTGATGTTTTCTCTGAAGACCTGCCTGGTCTTCCTCCGAACAGAGAAGTAGAATTCACCATAGAAGTAATTCTCGGAACTCAACCACTGTCAAAGATTCCGTACCGCATGGCACCAAAAGAACTCCAAGAGTTGAACAACCAACTTCAAGAATTATTAGAGAAGGGCCTCATCCGTCCAAGTTCATCCCCTTGGGGAGCCCCGGTGCTGTTCGTTAAGAAGAAAGATGGATCGATGAAAATGTGCATCGATTATAGGGAATTAAACAAAGTAACTATTAAAAATAAATACCCTCTGCCGTGTATCGATGATTTGTTTGATCAGTTATCTGGAGCAAAGGTCTTCTCCAAGATAGACTTGAGATCTGGGTATCATCAATTGCGAGTTAAGCATTTTGATATTGAGAAAATAGCGTTTCGAACTCGTTATGGACATTACGAATTCTTGGTGATGTCTTTTGGATTGACGAATGCACCATCCATTTTTATGGACTTAATGCAGCGTGTGTTGAAAGCATATCTGGATAAATTCGTCATCGTCTTCACCAACGACATACTGATTTATTCCAAGAATAAGACCGATCATGAAAAACACCTTCGTGTAGTACTTGAAGAACTCAGGAACCATGAACTCTATGCTAAGTATTGTAAGTGCAAATTCTGGCTTGATTCTATCACCTTTTTGGGTCATGTCATCGACTCTCAAGGGATCAGAGTGGATCAAAATAGAGTAAGCGCAGTACGAGATTGGTCACAACCAAAATCTGTGATGGATATCAGAAGCTTCTTAGGACTGGCAGGCTATTATAGAAGATTCATCAAAGGATTCTCACAAATTGCGTCTCCTCTTACCATGCTGACTCAAAAAGCAGTACCGTTTGTCTGGAATCCAGAATGTGAAAAAACATTTCAAACATTGAAAGATGCTATTTCTTCTGCCCTAGTTCTCGCCCTACCCAAGGAAGGATTGAATTACCAAGTTTATATCGATGCATCTGGTATAGGTTTGGGTTGTGTATTGATGCAGGAAGGGAGAGTTATAGCCTACGCATCTTGGCAGTTGAAACCACATGAAAAGAACTATCATGTCCATGATCTCGAACTAGCATCAGTAGTCTTCGCTCTAAAGATTTGACGTCATTATCTGTATGGCGTCCAGTGTTCCATATTCACCGACCATCAGAGCTTGAAATATATTTTCACCCAATGCGAGTTGAATTATCGACAGCGAAGATGGCTCGAGTTAATAAGCGACTACGACTTAAGCATTCAGTATCACCCAGGAAAAGTGAATGTCGTAGCACATGCACTCAGCCGTCATGCTGCACTATCTTCTATAATTTGCAATAGTGCATTGGAGGAAGAATTCCAAAAATTTGAAATCAGGCCAGTGCATGGAGATATGTTAAGCACACTAATATCTATGAGCTCAGTTGAACCTACCTCCCATCATGATGTCTTCATCTCTCAAACCAAGGATGAGGATTATTTGAAGTTCAAAGTTGATATCGAAAGTGGACGTCGCTTTGACCTTCAGCTTCGTGGTAACGTAATTTACCAAGGCGATCTCGTATATGGATTCCCAAATCCATGCATCAAGAGATTCTAGTCGAAGGCCATAATTCAGGCTACCAAGTACATTCAGGTAGTACCAAAATGTACCGAGATCTGAAGAAGTCATTCTGGTGGCCCAGTATGAAAAAGAGTGTAACAGAATTTTTGGCAAAATGTCATGCTTGCAGTCTAGTCAAAGCCGAGCATCAAAAGCCTGGAGGACTCCTTCACCCACTAGCAATTCCTGAATGGAAATGGTTCGACATTTCTATGGATTTTGTTATGGGTTTACCTAAAGCAATATCCGGTGCGGATTCGATTTGGGTCATTGTTGATCGATTGACCAAGACAGCTCATTTCATCCCTATGCGTCAAACTGATTTTGTGGAAAAATTGGCAAAGCTTTATATTAAGGAAATTATCAGGCTCCATGGAATCCCAAGATCTATCATATCTGATCGAGATAGTCGTTTCACCTCTAAGTTTTGGCAAGCGGTGCATCAAGACTTGGGGACTACTCTAGCTATAAGTACCGCCTTTCATCCTCAGACAGATAGATAAATAGAAAGAGTCAATCAAGTTATGGAAGATCTTCTTCGTCTATATATACTGGACTTTGGAGGTTTTTGGGAGGATCACCTTCCTCTTGTGGAATTCTCATACATTAATAGTTTTCAAGCAAGTATTGGTATGGCACCATATGAAGCTTTGTATGGCAGAAAATGTAGTACGCCATTAGCATGGTCTGAAACTGGCAGTATTCTGCTTTTATGGGTCAGAATTGGTTGAAGAAACAAATCGTAAAATTCAGCTAATCCAGCAAAAAATCAAAGCTGCTCAGGATCGGCAGAATAAATATCATGACGCTCATCATCGTGCTCTGGATCTTGATGTGGGAAGGTATGTGTATCTTAAGGTCAGCCCAATGAAAGGTGTTTATCATTTTGGTGTAGCTGGGAAGCTAAGTCCTCGCTACGTCGGACCATTTGAAATACTAGAAAAGATTGGTTCTGCAGCATATCGATTAAAACTTCATGAAGATTTCTCTGCAGTTCATAACGTATTCCACATCTCCTCTCTGCGGAGATGTCTCTATGATCCATCTCACTTAATTCAACTTCCAGCCGTATTACTACAGCCAGATCTCTCTTATGTAGAAGAGTCGATTAAGATCTTAGCTCATGATCAAAAGCAGTTAAGGAATCGCTCCATCCCAATGGTAAAAGTTCAACGGAGGAATCGCTCTTTAGAAGAATCTACTTGGGAGAAAGAGGAAGATATGAAAAAGAAATTTCCCAGACTATTTGAAACTCCAGGTACTCTTAAATCTAAAAATCTTATTCATGTTCTTCATATTCTCTCATAATTGTTTTCTCTTAAAATGATGTCGAGGACGACATCGTTCGTAAGTAGGGGAGTCTGTAACAACCCTAGGTTGTTACATGCTAATTGTAGGTTATTTAATTCAACTTTTAGTACCATTACTTTTAAAATATCAATTTAAGCCTATCTAAAAAATTTGAAGTCCATTGGACTTCTCTAAGTCAAAAATTACAATTTAGTCAGTCTAGATGCCCTAGTTTAGACCCAAAATATTTTGATCTCAGAATTAAAATCTGATTGCATTTTTGAATTCCTCACCCCCAAATTAGCTAAGGGTGAAATTTTGGTGTAAATTAGAATTCATTTAGGCCATAATTCAATTTAAAATAAAATGGTACAATTGCAAAAAAGGGGTCCATACAATTTGATTTTGCAATTATACCAGCGGCAGCCTTTAAAACAGCGGTCTGAGCCGTCCATTTCTCGGATCAGATCGTGCGGCCCGCGCCTTCGCTCAAGATCAACCCATCTGGTCCGTTCCGCAGTTCGATCAAAGGATCGGACGGTACCCATCCACCCACAGTAAGTAGCGGGATCCATCCGTCAGATCCAGAGATTTGAATCCAACGGACGATCTGCTCCCCGCGTTTGGCTGTTAGATGTCTGCGGATCTGGACCGTCCCGTTCCAATGGACGATCCATCAGACGGCTACCGTAAAACCCCGCACTGCTCATCGTCTCCTTCGCTCCGCTCAGATCCCCGACAGGGAAAATCAAATCCCTGACAGGCAGAGCCTGTCCCCCACTCCCCTCGCCAGCTCAGCGTAGTCGTTAGAGGCTTCCTCATTCTCGTAAGGCCTCTTAGATGGCTCTCCAGCCCGGTACCCCCAGTTCTGGAAACTCTGAGAGCTCCTCATGACCCGAGCTCTCGGGCCAAGCCCAAGCCTCAGCATCCATTCTCGATGCCTTCCTGAGGCTATAAATAGCCTTAGGTCTCCTGTAGCATGTTTTTGCTGTTCAATTCAGTTCATTCCAAGATCTTCCTCCGCTCGCCATTGCTGCTCTGCCAAGCTCCTCCAGACGCTCCTAAGCTCGCGTACAGCTGATAGAGGGTTGCTCCTGGAGTTCAGGACCTCTAAGAGCCTCTCTGCTGCTTCATGCCAAGATCCGTCCTCCGGTCCAGCTCAGACCAGTAAAAACCAGGTACCCCCAATCGGGACTGAGTCGTATGGGCTCAGCTCCTTCTCAATTTTGATCACCGAACTCCCCTCTAGCTTTGGCGAATTGTTTGCAATCAAATTGATGGGTCAGGGGAGGTCCGTTCGATCGATCGAACGTATCGATCGAACGGGCTATCCGTCTCTCAGAGCTTCGGACCGAGTAAGGTCCCAGAGATCTAGAGCCTCCCAGGACATGTTTAAATAGGGCTTCGATCCATCCTTATGCCCTGATGGTGAACGGATCGTGCCCTAGCCCAGACAAGCCCCCTGTGAGGAGAATTTCTCCTCACAGTGAGCGCCTTTCGAGCGAAATGGGGAAATGGGCTCTAGAGGAATTAGTCCACCCCATTTAGCATTTTAGGTTTCCTAAGGTTAGCCATGGTCCCAGGAATGCGCAGCCATCATTCTCACGCCTTGTCTTGGCTCGAGGACTAAGAATTTCGATGATTAGGGTTCGCCCTGATCGTCCTCAGTCGGGGCCAGGCAAAGGGAAGAAGACGACAGTGCGGGTTGGGTCGACCCGTGACCCGCGCTGTCCAACAGTAATGGGCCATCAGGCCCGAGCGGCCCGCGCATTTTGGGATCGGGTCGACGCCGGGTTAAAATAATAAATCAGTTATTCAATATTAATTTTTCTTAAGAAAATTAGGAAAATTAAAATAGAAAATTACAGAATGTATTTCCTTAATAACTTTTAATCCAATGGTCCAAATCCTATACTATTATATATAAAAATGATCAAAAAAATACAAGGAACCTGAATATAAAATAAAATCATGCATCTGACGGTTAGATTTTTAATTATTGCCTAATTACAGTGGATTGTAATTAGGGCAAATTAGCCATCCCACTTATCCAAATTGCATATTTAGGGTGCCATTAGTTTACTTATGATGAATAGAATGCATGTGCTAAGTAAAATATTTTTTGAAATTCTGTACTCTTAATTATGCCCTAATTTTATTAAAACATGATTAGTGAATTTTAGGGTTTATACTTACTGGATCTTTGCAAACTTAGTCTCTAATTTATTGTATGATTAATTAGAACTTGTCTACCAAAAATCATGCAATTTGAATGGTTGGACTTTTACTTATGTGCTAATCCCTTTGATTGGAATTAGGGCTTGATTAGTATTAAGTAACCCTTGCTTTAGAGCTTGAGTTATCAGTTTGGTTTAGAACAGCAAGCCAATGAATTGAATTCATTCTTATAACCTTATTAAATACACTTGAATAAACTCAAAGATATAGAATCTTAATTATCTTAATTAACTTAAGAAATCTTAAGATTTGGATCAAGCTTTTAAGACTTGATCTAGGTCTGAGGTTGCCACCAATAATGCATAATTAATCTACTGATTTGACATTGATCCTAAATGCATAACTTGATTTTTCTTAAGGCATGAGAAGGGATCAAACCCTAAGCTACTTAAGAAGAATCTAAACCCTTAAGAACCCTAATTTAATTGATTGATTCAAAACTTTGGATTAAACATTTTTCCAATGATGCATTTGATTCATTATTGATTCTAAACATTTGAATTAGACAAATTAAGGTTAATAACAATCTTTGGTGATTTCACTATCTAAATCAAATCTTAAGATCCCTGATTTTTCTCTTAAGTAAGAGACTAGCATAAGAAGATAATTAAAATCATAGTGATTAAATAAGTGATCTAATCCTTAATAATATGTTTGATTTAGATTCCATGATCTTAGATTGAGTGTGATCAGATGACTTAATCATCTGATCTAATCATCTTAAACCTAATTATGGAACAGAACCTAATAGCTTAATGTTAACATCGTAAACCTAATTACTGTTTCTTACTATATTCTTCATGGATTTTGGGAATTTTCATTCATATTATATAATGGCATAAGCATAAGCATAAACATGAAAGTTGAACCATTCCTTCTGTTGTGACACATGGTTATCAGTGATACAGTATGAGATATAGAATGTTATATACACAGACTGGGGATTTCAGGGTGCCTCTGCGTCACAATACTGACTTCCCAACTGTTGCGCTTATATTGGATCGTACGACTCATAAACCTTCAGTGATAGTTCTGTGATATACCGTGGTATAACATATTTGCGAGCATTGTTACAGTGGCATATAGTGCAGCCTATAGCATCCTTCTCAATATCTGACATTCATTTCACATCGGTTTATGAGCATCTGTCATTTTTGTTTACTTTCGGTATTTAGCTTTGATGCAGTTTTACTTTGTTTAGTTCTTACAACTCAGTTATTTGATGTTTTTACAGTTTTTCCTACACTTTTACTTTACATTCTTGCATATTCGTTATGTTTAGTTTAGCTTGTATAGCTAGCTTCGATGTGTTAGACTTCTTGTCTAACACGGGGTACTTTTGGGATCCGACAATTTACTAGATCCCGAGCAGTTGTTGGAGGTAGGTCAAGAGGACTCCCAGAGACTCAGGAGGAGCAATTGGAGCTGTAGGGGATTGAGCACTTACTTTTACTTTCTAATTCTTTTCAGTATTCTAGCTAGACTATTTATATTTCTGCATTTTTATAGTTTGTAATAAACTCTGGATGTATTTTTACTTTCTTTTCTGAGATGGATATTTACTACTGCTTGAGACGAATGTATTCTGGATGTTTGGCTTTTAGCTTTCGCAGTCTATTACTCTACTATACATAGTATTGTGATGTGATCGACGTACTGGAAATGCTGATACATTTTATAACGTACATGAGTTCTTCTCCACTCCCCTGCACCTTATGTACGTACTAAGTTTAATACCTAAGATAAGTATACCATTCTTATCCTAGATATTGGCTCTCAAGCCTACTCTTAGGGCTTGAGTCAGCGGCCTTCAGTATGGCTCTGTCTCCTTAGCCTATTCGGGACGATGGGTTTTACTTGTACGGCTCACCGTTCCCGAGTAGCGCACCGTTCCGCCGTCGAACCATAAAATGATACTTGTCTTTTGCGCACGGCGACTGGACGGGGCGTTACACATCACAAGTTCAGAAAAGTAAAATACATCCAGAATTTAATTATTACAAACTGAATTAAATGAAAATATAAAAGTCTCTCAATCTCACTAAAAGAAAATGCAAAGAGCCTATCTAAGCTACAGAATGATTCTCCTCCTGAACTAGCTCCTCTCCTGCAGCACTGCCCACAAACAAGTCTGAATCTAACATTTGTCAGTATCACAAATGTCATGGCCCCAGCCAACAAAATAAAAAGGTACAATTAGACAATTGTCTAAGTACATTTTAGGCTATTTTAAATGAACTAATTAATTAAAGATATCACATTTGATTAATCTAACATGCAAGCAATTATGGGGTGCAACAAGCTATACAAGAAATGAGGTAACTATAAACTATCCATTTATAGCAATCAACAAGTATGTGAAATAATATACAAAACACGAAAGTAAGCAAAATAAAGCTAAAAGCAAAAGTAACTGCAACTACTGTGATAAATCAGATCGTAACATGATTATGATCACATTAAAATATGATGAGTATAAAAGAACACAAGTGCTGAATATAACAAGAAATTCTAACATTCTAAACATGCCAATATATATAGCTAATCCATAAGAGTATACATACAACATGCAGATTGATATGAAAAGGAAAGACTACTGAGACATGTGGCAAAAAGCGAAATAATCAATACACCGTAAAGCCACTGAGACATGTAGCAAAGCAAGCAAGTACTGTAAGAAAGACCACTGAAACATATGGCACAGCAAGCAAAGTTGAAAACTTGTAACAACCCTAGGTTGTTACAATGTTAAGTTCTAGCATAATTGAGCAATTATTTTGATTCAATTGCTTTTAGAGTACCAAATAAATCCTATCCTGAAAATTTGAAGTCCATAGGGCATCTCTAAGTCCAAAATAATAATTTGATCAGTCTAGATACCCTAGATTAGACCTAAGATATCTTCAAAACAGCGTGCACAATCTGAGCCATCAGTTTCTAGGATCAGATCGTGCGGTCGACACCTTAGTTAAGATGCGATCCATCTCGACCATTCCGCAGTTTCAAACGATGGGATCGGATGGCATCTAGCCGCGTCCCGTAAGTATCTCGGATCGTCCGTCGGATCCAAAGTTTTGATCCAATGGACGATCTGCTCTCTGCGATCGGCCGTTAGCTGTCTGAAGATCTGAGCCGTCCTGCTTCAACGACCGATCGATCAGACAACTGTCGTGGAACCCGCACTGCTCATCATTTCCCTCCCTCTTTGTTCCACTCCTGATAGGGAGATTCACATCCCCGACCAGCAGGGTCTGTCCCCCACTCCCTAGCCAGCTCAGCATAATCGTTAGAGGTTTCCCTTATTCTGTGAAGCCTCTAAGTCGGGCTCTTTGGCCCGATACTCCCTGGAATGGAAGCTCTGAGAGCTATCCATGACCTAAACCCTCGGGTCAAGCCAAGCCTCAGATCTACTCTTGACATCTCCCTGAGCCTATAAATAGCCTCCGTTTCCTTCTTAGAAGCTTTTGCTGATCAAATTAAGCTCAATTGGAGACCCTCCCTTGCTCGCCATTGCTGGTCTGCCGAGTTTCTTCCAGGCGCTCCCAAGCTCGCGTACTGCTGATAGAGGGTTACTCTTGGAGTTCAGGACCCCTAAGAGCTTCTAAAGTTTTTCTACGGCGGCGAACCATGTTCTGTCTTCCAGTCCCAGCTCCGTCCCGCAAAGCCAGGTACCCCGTTTGCTGGTTTCGAGCCACTGAGGCTCGAACCTCCTTCCCTTTGATTCGTATGCCTGCGTATTGTGAATTTGAATCTAATGAAATCATAGCTAGGACATAAACTAGCCCCGATCGATCGATATGATCGATCGAACTAAGTCGCTTAAGGATCTTCTCGGTCGAGTAAGGACCCGATGATCCAGACCCTTCCAGACCTTCAGACCCGAGGGCCTCGATCCGCCTCACCTCCCTGATGGTGTAGGGATCGATCCCGAGGTTTGGCGTGGTCTTTGTGGGGAGAATTGCCTCCCCACAGTTATGGCGACCCACACCCTTAATCCACCAAAGGATTAAGCTAAGGGTCGAGTGTCACTCTGGCTAACCCCTCACTTACCATTGGATTCGGATAAAATCCACAATCCATCTGATTAGGGAAGGATTAACACAGAATCAATCTAACAGTCACTACATAAGTAAACGTACAAAGTGCGAAAGCAGTAAATGACATCCAAACATCACAATATAATATAAGTGCAAAATATGGCTCAGAATATAAGCTTATAAATCTAAATACATGGTCAAGGGTACCTGCATTATTACAATAATTAAAGTTTAAATGAAAAGGAAATGCAAATGTACTCATCATCACATATAAATCTAAGGACTAGATATGCTTTCGCCCGAGCTGCTGCTCCCCCTCTAGGTATAGCTCCTCCTCAGGTACTGGATCCTCTATTTGCTCTATGCCTTTCATTGTCAGTTTCACAACGTAGGGCCCCAGCCAAAAAGGAGAAAATCTTGTGTTAGACAATTGTCTAAGTATATTTTAAGCTGATAAGTTTTATATGTGTTTTGTAATATCACTATTTTACCATTTCTAAATAATAACCATACAAATATAGGAGCAACTAGCAATGCAATAGAGAATGAAAAAGCTATAAATAATCATTTATAACTTAAGTAAAAAGAGAGGCTAAGATATGCCTCACATGCAAACTAAATAGGGCAAAGCATATATAAATAACTAAACAAGTGCTTAAAGAAATTACTACATCCAAAATATGCTGGTGATCAAAGGAAATATGCAAATTAAATAACATAACTCAGCAATGATACATATAATAGCAGCAAAGTTCTAACATCCTAATATATATATATATAAGCAGGATAAAGGAATAGCTGACTGAATAAAAATGCTGAAAGGTAACCAAAACATCAAACTGCATATATATAAACATCTGTGTACTAACTGCCATACAGAAAAGAGCTAATCTAGCCCACTGAATATCAAAAGGATCCTAGTGTCATCAAGGAGACTAGGCGCAAACTATATAACCCTAGTGTCATACAAGGAGACTAGGCAGATATATAGGGTTTTCTCCTAGTGTCATCAAGGAGACTAGGCAAAGAAAATACAACAAATCTTCTCTTAGTGTCAACAAGGAGACTAAGCAAAGAAGATATAAACCAGGTCTTCTCCTAGTGTCAACAAGGAGACTAGGCAAAGAAGACATAACTGAGAGGCAGCTCTAACACATACAATTATTATCTTTAATCAATCACTTTAATATTTTCGCAAAGAATCTAAGGAGTCTTCATATCTTCCTAACATTTTATTTATTCATCAAAGATCTTATATGATATGCTTAAGAAGTTAAGGCACAAAAATACAAGGAATGCGTAGCAACAATCATCAAAGGAAGCAAGGGACTCTACTAAACATGGTGATATCATTTGTTTTTTCTACTTAACCATTCTAACTATTCCAAGTTACACAAGTTCAGGATCAATATTTTCCTACTATCGAGTGTAACTTAAAAACTCATCCTTATAAGTTAAAAAGGATTAGAAATGATCAGGTTCTAATCTAGTTCAATCAGATAGATGACTATGAATTGAATCAATAAATCATACGTCATAGTTTTGTAAATTTAGACACTCTATCTAAGATCTGATCAAGATCTTCTAAACCTATATATTATGAATTAAACACTACGAGATTTAGGTTTAATCACATAACTCAAAAAGGATAAGACCTAAGTTCTAGGTTTTATTCTAAAAGTGATCCACTTATTAAGGCAATTCCTATTAAGTAATCAAACTTAAAAGGATGAATCTCCTATCCTAAAACTAAGTTAAGAGACAAAATAATCAGAATAAGTTCTAAATTTTAGGAACTAATAAAACCAAGGTTTCATTCATTGAATAACCCATTTACCAAATGAATAAAATCTAACATAGGATCTAGTCCTAGTCTCAAGAGTAGTCCTTATGTGATATATAATATCCTAAGGAAAAAGGACTTAGAAATTTTTTTAGGGATTTTGACAAATTGACCTAAATATTGATTTTACTAACTTAAATGATTCTAATGTAGTTCAAATATTGATTTTTTTCTTAGTGAATTAGAAGACTAATCAGAGGTTAAGGATTGTTTAACCTAAATTTTGAGCAAAATGACTATTTTGCCCCTACTTAAGGGTCTAAAAAGTTAACTTTCAATTTAAGGCTCCAAATTGGGATTTCTTATTGTCAAATGATTTATTACTGTCTAACATGGAGATAGACAGTAAGTATGCCAAATTTAGATAAGAAATGGGTTATATGGTCTAAACTAAGGTTTACAACCTAAGGGGTATTTGGTAGGTTGCACTTAATGAAATCTAAATTTTTATATAGTTTACTGTTGGTTGTTGTTCAAGGATTCCATAGAGTCTAAGAACACTAATTTTTGAGGTCTAATGAATTATTTATAGCCATTTGAATTCCTAAGGGTAAATTAATAATTTTCTAATTTTATAGGGTTCAAAACCTAAATATTACTTTAGATTATTGTTGGTACTGAAATTCTAAGGTATCCAATAATTTGCACGATGCATTTTAGGTTCAAGGTAGATTTTGATCACTTATTAACAATGGCAAGGTTTTCAAATTTAACTTTCATATAAAATTTTATACAGTGTTCAATTTTAACTAAAATATGTTCACTTTTGATATAACTTAGCACCACTAGAGTCCTAGGGGTCTTAAAATACCTAAACAGTGAAGTTTTGGCCATTTCAGCCAAAACTGGGCAGTTTTCTGGAATTTCTGGGCAATTTGCAAATTTGGGCGCTGTTGCAACGCGCTGGAGCGCGCTGTCGCGCTTTCCGAGTGGTAGTGCGCGGTAGTGCCATTGCGCTGCGACTCGCTGCAGTCCGCTGCAATCTGCTGTGACCCGCTGTGATCCGCTGCAGCGCCCTATGGCACGCTGGAGCGGTTCATTTTGCAAATCTACTGTACAATTAATTTATTTTCACATTTTTTAAAGTTCTGAATTTCCGCTATAGTTCGCTGCAGCGCTCTACAGCGTGCTGTAGCGGCCCATTTTACAATTTACTGTACAATTAAATTTAAGGTCGTTTTCCTAAGTTCTAAAATGCCGCTGCAAATCGCTGCAGCGCGCGACCACGCGCGGTAGCGGTTCACTTCGCAATTTACTATTCAATTAGTTCTATTAACATTTTCCCCTAAGTTTTTACACCCGCGACCAACCGCTGCGGCCCGCTGCAGTGTGCTCCAGCGCGCTGTAGTGGCAGACGGTGATTTCGCCAGGTGCAAAACCCGGGTAGGCCATTGTTCAAGCTTAATTACTCTCAATCTAGAGAGTTCCATGAGTGGTGCCATATATCAATGGAAAGGTATTTCCGATACCTTTCCATCGACACCAAAATCGGCACAAACGGAATATCCTAGCTATATTAAAAATACAGATGAATGACAGAATATACAGAATACAAGAAAAACAGATCATTTTTCTATGATGCTTTCAAGAGCCTTAATGGCTTTCATACTTAAACATGGATATCTAGAGATGTATTCAAGCATTATAGCTATATGAAAAAGGCAAAAGAGATGGGTAAAGGGGTACCTTAGTCCTTTGCAAGAGGAGGAGGAAGATGGAACCTTTGATTTTATTCAAATACTTTGGAGGCAGAGAGCCGCACTTCCTTCTCCCTTAGCAAGCTCCCAAAGAAGGAGGAGAAGGAGGATTGAGGGAAAGTTTCAGCAAATGGGGGAAGGAGCCATGCTTCTTCTTAATAAAGGGGATTAAGGGGATGGAGTAGGGAGCTAGGCCATCATTGCCCTAGGGGGAAGGTATCATCATTGGGCTGCTCAAGGTAGGGAGGCGCTGACTGAGGTGATGGCCAGCCAGAAATTAGAATTAGAAAAAATGGGGAAATTGCGAATAGGGGATCCAATGATTGCTTATTTATTTTCCTTATTTATTTAAAAATTTTGATTTTTGAGACTTGTTCCGAAAAATCCCAAAAATTCACCTCTACCTAATTTGGGGGTGAGGAATCTAACGGCGAAGTTGGATTTCAATTCCAATGATTATTTAATTATCCTATTTTTCGACGCAACTAATTATATTAAAATATTCATGAAAATCCGACGACTTCCAAACGCGTCCAAAACATCACCCCTAGCTAATTTGGGGGTGACGATCGCAACGGCGAAGTCGGATTTTTATTTCGAGGTCAAAATAAATACCTCAATTTTCTAATTAATTAAATATTAAAATATTTCAAATTAATCGATTGGTCTCCAAATTGTTCCAAACCTTCAGGGTTTAGTTCTAATGACTGGATGAACGTGATAGAATGATAATTATGATATGATTAAGCTAGATTTAAGTTGGGTAACAACCTTGGGTTGTTACAACAGTAGCTCCATTGGAGGAGCTCTCGGGTGAGTAAGGTCCGATCGATCCAGACCGTCTCACAGATGGCTTCGGGTCCCCTTCGGTATGCCTGGTCATAGTGAAGGTGTGCCGATCTTTGGCCACGCCTGCCGTGGTCTGGTTGCGCTGAAATTTGGCGATTAGGGTTCCCCTAATTAGCCCTCTCCGTCGGGACAAAAGCACGGGGACGAAGCCCTGTGCGGGTCGAGGCAGCCCGTGACCCGCGCGGTACGACTGTCCCGGGCCTTCGGGCCCCAGTCGACCCGCGCGGTTCAGCTGATGAGCCGAGCCCGTTTTAATAAAATCTGAATAATTAGAATTATTTTTTGTAAGGAAAATAATTCAATTATTCAAATCATACGAAATTAATTAAATAAAAATACAGAATGTATTAATCGTATAACTTTTAATCCACTGGACCAAACCCTATAATAATATATATGAAAATAATCAGAAAATCATCAGGGATCTGAATATAAGATAAAATTTAACATATGATGGTTGGATTTTCTATTATTGCCTAATTACAGTGGTACTTAATTAGGATGATTTAGCAAATATACTTAACCAAATTGCATGATTAGGGTGTCGTTAGTTTACTTATGATGAGTAGAATGCATGTGCTAGGTGGATTATTTTTCTGAGTTATGAAATTTTAGTTATGCCCTAATTATGTTAAAGCATGATTAATGAAAATTAGGGTTTATACTCACTGGATTTTAGCAAACTTAAGCTCTGATTAATAAACCTATTAAGTAGAACTTATGTGCCAAATTGCAACTAGCTTTAATGGCTGGATTTATAATTAAGTGCTAATCTATTTGAATGGATTTAGGGTTTGATTAACACTAATTACTTTTTGTTTTTATAAACTTTTTTATTTATATGCTTCATAATAATAGGATAAATATATTGGAAACTTTAGATATTAATCTATAATGTATAATTTGGACAAAACAAAATTGGAGATCTTAACCTCCTTAATTAACTTAAGAAATCTTAAGACTTGGATCAAGCTTTTAAGACTTGATCTAGGTCTGAGGTTGCCACTAATAATACATGATTAATTTACTGATTTGACATTGATCTTTAAACACACACTTGATTTTACTTAAGGCATGAGAAGGGATCAAACTCTAATCTACTTAAGAAAGATCCAAATCCTTAAAACTTAACTTAATTGATTTGATTATAAGACAATAAATTTAACATTTTCTAATAATGCATCTGATTTGATATTGACTCTAAACATTCAACTTAGACATGATAAGGTTGATAATAACTCTATGTGATTTCCTAATCTGAATCAAGACCTTAAGATCCTTGATTTTCTCTTAAGTAAGAGGATTAGCATAAGAGGTTAATAAAATCATCTTGATTAAATAATTGATCTAAAATCTTAATAACATCTTCTGATTTAAATCCCATAATCTTAGATTAAATTGTGATCACGTGACTTGATCATCTGATCTGATCATTCTGAACCTAATTATGAAATATAACCCAATATATTAATATTAGAAGATAGAATGAGGAGTCTTAAGCATCTCTTCATAAGATCATCCTGAAATATTAAAAGACCTAAATTCACATACTTTGAGGTAGGAGACCTTGTATGACTATTTGAGGTAGAAGCTTAGAAGATCCCATAACCTTAGAGATTGATCTTATCCCCTTATGGTAGAAATCACTTAAGACATTAGAAAGATACTTCTCCTTGTGGTAGAATCCATATTAAGTGATCTTTGATCACCATTTTTGAGAATCCTTGTATAGGACTTACCCATTAGCTTAGGCCTTAGTAGTCTTAATGATTCCTTACTTTATTAAGTAGACTTGATTGAACCTTGATCATTAGGTGGTGTATTATAGTATACCCATATTACTGGTTCCTAGTAGTATTCAGGATTGGTTGATTTACTCTAATAGAGACTTATAAGCGGGTGCTAACTTGAGGGATTAGATGAATACAGTCCCATTATAATAAATCATTCAAACCTAAGAGTGTATTAATTGGGTATTCATTCCTTATTTTGATTGAAATACAATTTGCCAACGGGCAATGCCTCCTAGAGAAGATCGCTTCAATAGGTCTGGCTCAACCAAATTAAGTAATTGAAGTTACCTCCTTTAAAACACTAGGTGTAATTGTGAGTGGGGCATTTTAATAACTTAGTTTGAGATACAAATCGCCAACAGGTGATGCCTCTTATCGAAGATCGCTTTGTTAGGGTGGCTCAATCAAACTAAGTGATGAGAATTACCTTTCTTGCAAGAACACTAAGTATGTGTATACCATCATTCTACCTAATAGTCCTTAATTAAATTTGCAACTTTAACTAATTATCGATCTAGAAGTTAAGAGCCAGAATCCTCTTAGCAGGATTCTGCACAGTGGAGACTTAGAATTCATTATCAGCATTTCAATATTTCATGGTTTTTTTGTATTTTTACTCATATAGAATTGGAGCATGGGCATAAGCATGAGCATGAACTTGAAGTATTATTTCAGCAATAACGTATGAGTATCAGTGATGAGGTATGGGTTACAGAATGTTACATACATATACTAGAGAATTTCGGGGTGTATCTGTGTCACCATACTGTATTCCTAATCGGGTGTATGTTTATATTGGACCGTACTGCTCATAGTCTTTCAATGATAGTTCAGTGACATATCCATGTCATATGTGGTGTGGCATATTTGGGTGCATCATTCCAGTGACATATAGTATAGCATATAACATTTTTTTCATCTTGATTTATGAATATTCGATGTTTCCTTTACTTTCAGTTCTCTTTTGTGTGACAGTTTTACTTATTTAGCCTTTATTGTCCTACTTACTCAGTTGCTTTAGTTTTTCCTTACTTAGTTTCATTTCCCTAGTTTTCCTGCAGTTGTACTTTACGTTACTTGTTACTTGTATTTAGCTTTATTACTATATAGTTAGTTGCGATGTGTTAGACTTCTTGTCTAACACGAGTTACTTTTGGGATCTGGCAATTTGCTAGATCCTGAGCAGCTTGTAGAGATAAGGCAGGAGGACACATAGCAGATCCAGGAGGAGTATGTGGAGCCTTAGTGGATCAGACATCTACCTTTACTTTCAGCTTTATTTTAGTACTATAGTAGACTTTATATATATTTCTACATTTAAAATAATCTGTAAAAAATTCTGGATGTATCTTTTACTTTCTTTTTCTGAGATGGATGTTTATTACTGCTTGTGATGAAAGTATTCTGGATGTATTGCTTTTAGCTTCTGCACTCTGTTATACTACTATACTTGGTATTATGATGTGACCAGCATACTGGAAATGCTGATACATTGATGACGTATATTGGATCCTCACTCATTCTTTAAATCTAATGTACGTGTTAGTCTAATACTTATTGTAAGTATTCTACTTTTATCTTAAGTATTGGCTCTCGATCCCACTCTTAGGATCGAGTCAACAGCCTTCATCATGGCTCATTCTTAGACCCACCTATTCAGGAAGATGGGTTTTTGCTTGTATACCCGTCCTCCTGAGTAGCGCACCGCTCCGCCGCAAGATGTACACATATCTCTTATCTTTTGCGTGCGGCGACGGGGCGGGGCGCTACAGTTGGTATCAAAGAGATACCATAAAGTGATAGATAAGGAGTTCATTCCTATCTACTTTATGCTCTGTTCTCTATCTAAGATCAAGATCACAAGTTACTAAGTATAGTGCAAAGCAATCATCCGAAATAGTTAATTAGACTATCTCAGAAATGAAAAAGGGAAAAAATATGTCTAGAAGATTGACACCTTAGAAATTTAATGCACATAATAAATTGATTGAAGCTATAACTCATAAAATGGACATCTTAGGATTTGAACGAACTCTTGAAAATGATGATAAACTATGAATAAAATACTTATGGGTTGAAGTATTCTAGGAATGGACTACTTGCAGTCAGCATTTCCGTTCTTTCTTAGGAGGTTTGATGACTATTGGATAGATGATCTTCGACACGGTCAGATCTACGGAAGGACCATAAATGGAGTGTCGCATCGTGGAGTTGAAGTACTAGACAAGATTCTTGCCCATTCATCGTTTGGAGGTACCAGTATTTCAGTACTCGCTAGAGAATGGCTGGATCATATTACCACTGCACTACAAGAGACAGCCTGTCCGGAGGAGCATCGTCTAGAGATTGTGGAGATCCTACTGAGGGGATCAGCGAGTCGTTGGTGGTATTGGGTTTATAAGAGATTGGCTCGAAGGAGCCACATTGTCACATATGGTGACTTCTGTGCTGCCTTTTGGGTAGAATATTGTAACTAGGATGTTAGAAAGTCTCATTATGTCATCTTTCTTATTTCAATTATATGTTTCATGGATCTCTGTATCTTCTCCTATAAGAAAGAAATGAATGAAATTATAGTAAAACCTCTATGTTCTAAATTCATACTTATATTTACAGTCATGAATCCTAATTCTCCGTCTGCTCCTACCCCAACTAAGAACACGGTGGTGTCGTCAAGCAGACCAGAAGCTCCAACGTTATGGCAAGTCTGTTAAGGGCCTTAATTGACAGCAATGCGCAATAAGCACAAGAGACCCGTGCTCTTATCCTTTCAGTTAAACAGCAACCTGCTCCTTTAGCAGGATTCTCATCATCTTCATACTATGCGGGGGATGGAATCTTACATAATTTCCTTCGTCTCAGAACTCCTACGTTCAACATGGCACTGAATCCCATGGACACTGTAACCTGGGTTAAGTTAGTAAAGAAGAACCTGGCCATTATCAAATGACCTAACTCTGAGGCCATCCGCCTAGTAACTTACTTTTTACAAGAAGAGGTGGAGTATTGGTGGGAAAATGAATGAAATAACAAATTTGCGAATTATGAAGTAGAGAACATTCCATGGGACATGTTCATGGAAGCATTCCATGAAGCATTTATCCCGGTGTCAGCCCAAGCAATTCCGGAGGATGAACTCCTCCATCTCACATAAGGCAATAATTCTGTGTTCGACTACGAACAGGAATTTAGAAGACTATCACGATTTGTTCCGGACTTAGTGAGAACGAAGGCGTCCAAATGCCACCGTTTCCTAAAAGGCCTGAGAGACTCCATCAAAGTGCATTTCGTATCCCATCGGATCAAGACACCTGACTGAATTAATTGAGGCGGCCCATCTACATGAAGGATTCCAGGGTCAACTGGACTGGAAGCAAAAAGCGACAGTCTTGCAGCCAAGGGGAGAACAGTTTGGCCATCACAAGATGGCAAAGGTCTACAACATGGAGCCAGCACAACCCCAGCCTCAAAACTCTGAACGCAAACGACTGCATCTATATAGAAAATGCTACCACTTTGGTGGTGTGTGTTTCACATGTGGTCATAAGGGCAACCATTATCTCGAGTGTAGGGAGAAGAACACAATCGACGGTGTGCTCATCAACCACTCCCGCCATAAATAAGCATTTCGAGCTCAACCAATAAATAGCCGGGAGCCTGCTCCTGCAATCATGCCAGCCATTGCTACCAACTCTAAAGTCATTGTATTGGCACAAAGGCCAAGCTATGATCATCAGGGTCAAAGGCACCAGAATAAACAACCCTCAGCATCTGCCAGGGTATATATGTTAACTCCTGCTTCTGCTCCTGAGAACAATAACGTGGTGTCAAGTACGCCTTAACATAATTTTTCATTATTTCAGTAATCATTCCATATTACTGCATTACCTTAACTGTTGAATAGCCAACCTTATTAAACTGTGGAAATTATAATGTGGGGCCCCCATACTGACAATAAGGAAGTATGGTGCTCCAACTGTGGCAAATCCCCAACTTAAGTAAAGTTAGGCGATTCCCAACTTGCCTTAAGACAAGGACTTGTCACCAAGTGCTATAACATTCATCAATATAAATATCAAAGAGGCGAAAGCAATATAAAATAGAGTAACATCCACAAGCATACATATTAGGAAAAGAAAATGCAATATAGTAACTCATCACAATGCAGAAAGTAAAGTACATCCAGAAAGTTAATTATTATAAACTGAAATAATTGAGAATGAAAGACTCTCATCCTCACTGGAATCAACAAGACAAAACTAGCTAGACATCAGCTGGAAGGTCCTCCTCCTGAACTGGCTCCTCCTCAGCGACACTGCCCACGAACACGTCTGAATCTGACATTTGTCGGTATCACAAATGCTAGGGCCCCAGCCAAAAAAATAAAAAGGTTACAGTTAGACAATTGTCTAAGTACATTTTAGGCTATTTAAAGTGAACTGAATATTAAAGGATATCACATTTAATTTAACTACACATGCCAGTAGTAAATGGTGCAACAAGCTATGAAAGAACTGGAATACTATAAACTATCTATTTATAGTATGCAACATGTATGTGAAGTAACATATAAAGTACTAAATAAGCAAGGTAAGGCTAAAAGCAAAAATAACTGCAACTGCTGAATAAATATGATCCTAACATGATTATGATCGAGGTAAAATATGCTGAGTATAAAAGAACACAAGTACTGAATACGATAAAATTCTAGCATCCTAAATATGCCATTCATACATATATCTAAACCATGAAAGTATACATACAATATGCAGATTAATATGAAAAGAAAGGCCACTGAGACATGTGGCAAAATCAAAGCAATGTATAACATATAAAACCACTGAGACATGTGGCAAAGCGAGCAAATATTGAAAATAAGGCCACTGAGGCATGTGGCAAAGCAAATCAGAAAAAAAAATAATACAATACAGCTAAAGTAGTAATAAGCCTAAGTTCTAGTACTGTCATACCAGCCAATATGCCATACAGGGCCTCCAATATCAATCAATCAATCCATCCCCAACCTAGCCATCCAAATATACTAGGTCTGAGTCTAGTCTATACAATACCACTACTGAAGAGGCAGACTAAACTAGGTCATATTCTACCAACTGTGACAAAACAAAACTGAATGATATGTAAATTCAATATTAGCTTAGGATACATCATCATAAGTTTTTCCTATTATGCTCAAGGGCTAAAGCTCAAAATCCAAAGTATGCAGAGCAATCTAGTCAAGGTAAGCAAGAGACTCAATCTAGACTTATGTGATATCTGTTGTTGTCTAGTTACCAGATCTAACTATTCTGAGAAGGTACAAGCTTAGGATCTCCATTATCCAACTATCGAGTAGAATCTCAGATTTACGTCCTTAAAGTCAAATATTAGAACTTAACAAGCTCTAATCAAAAATCATGTGATGACTTTATAGTTTAAATAAGCAAATCAACGACCTAATTTTATGAATATTTTACTCTCTTACCCAAATCTTGATCAAATAATTCAAGATTTAAGAATTTAGAATTTAAACCCTATATTGAGTTCAAATTCCAAATCCAAGGTGATATTAAAATAGGATCTAGGTTTCTCACTTAAACTCAATTTTAAAGGTAAAAAATCCTATAAGTTGAAAGATTCAGGAACTAAAATCTTAGCGAAAGGCTATTCTACTAATTATAAGATAAAATAATCAATTAAGAACTTGAGAATCTAAGATCTATATTCAATCTTTAAGATAACTCCATTATCTTATGGATTGACTCATCCTATACCCACATGGAAGGTTTCAAAAGATTAAACAATCAATCATTAAAGAATTTCAATTGGAGGTGGTTTGATTCAAATTGAAAATCTAAGTCTAAGATCTTAAGATTTAAAGATCTGAGTTTGATCACTTTAGACTTCTAATTACAGTTTTGACTTAAGGGTTTCTATTCATGATTTGCTTTTAGATCTGATTTCATAAATAACTATAAGGAGATTATTAAGGTTAAGAATTGACAATTCCAAGTATTAGATTAACATTAAACCCATTTTGACCTTCTTAGGCTACTTAAGGTCTAAGAGTCTGAGTTTTGATCACTTTAGATCTTAAGCTAAGATTATACTTAGACATTTCTAGTTCCCTTTTTCTTTTAACACTTAACTCTAATATTATCTTAATTGAACTTAATAATGAGGTAACTGACCATTTCAATTATTAGACTTAATTAAGTTAAGGTCCAATGATCTTTATAAGGAATGCTTAGATTTAAGTATCTTAATTAAGGAATTAATGAGACCTTATGGATTGGTGATTATTATTATTCTAGGAGTTCAGAGAACATTTCCAATCTATGTTATAGTGGCTTACTGAAATTTTCAATCCTTAAAGAACACTAAATCACATTTTGGCCAAAATGACCAAAATGCCCCTCTTAAGGCTAAAATTGGGATTTTAGGGTTTTATTGTCCAAATTTGTTCTAATCTATTTTAAAGCATTTCATATGACTAAATGAAGTAGGAAACACATTTACTTTAAGTTTTGATGATATAAATGGTCTTAATTAGCACTAATCACTTAATTAAACCACTTAGGGTGATTAGTAAGATTAAGGCACTTTAGGGCAATCCGACCTTAAACTAGGTTTTACTAGGTTTAATATGCATTAGGAACCATCCCCACCCAAATCAGAGGCTTAATTATGGTTTAATTTACTAACCCTTGATTAGGGTGATTAAGAGGTGATTAAGAAAATTAATTATCCAAAATTAATTTTAAGGGTCTGGAATTGTTCCTTAGGGTACAAGGAGCAATCAGAGCCCTTAAACTCATAGATTGGATGTTTAGATGATTTATTTAAGAACAGAGAAGTTTTGGCCAATATTTTTAAATCTAACCATTGGATCTAAAATTTTATTTTATATTCAGATTCCTTGAATTTTTCTAATTCAAATGATATATTGGATCATACCATTTTGATATGTATAGCTAAAGTTATTTAATTAATTTATTTTGAATGTTTATTTATATTAAAACTATAGGGTTTAATTAATTAAAATCGCAACCATTAAAAATGCTATCCAATAATTCGATAATAACTGTGGCCCAAAATCAGAACCGCGCGGGTCACGGGTCGGCCCGGCCCAGAACCCGCGACTTCGTCTTCAACCTCTCGACGGGTCCCGAGCCCGTCGAATTTCAAAGCTGGAATTCTCGGCCCTCCGGCGACAGCAGGGGCTCAAATCGATCCCTACACGTTCACTGAGGCAAGACGCATCGATTGGACCAAGAACCCCCATCTGGATCACTCTGGATCGATGGGGTCTTACTCACCCGAGACGTCCTCCTGTGAGGCGTCTCAGGTCGCATGTAAGGGGGAAATTCTCCTCACAGGGACCTCGATTCGCCGGGATTTTGATCCCTACACGCTCTTGGGGACTAGACGCGTCGAACCCCCAACCTATCTTAATCCGAGACGCAGCCAATCACTGGGTCCTTACTCGGACTCAGCCATTGGCTTGCTGGTTAGCTCAATCGATCGATACGATCGACTCGAGCTAGCTTAGCCCCAGGCGACAATCTCGTTGGCTTCCTAGGTGGCTAAGGTTGCTTAGGCGACAATCAAGGCTCATTTGATAGACAGGAATGGAAAGGAGCTTAAGGAAATATTAATGGCAGAAAGCTGTACCTGAGGTCGGGGACACAGGGATTGCCGAGGGGAATTGATGGGCTCTGGAGCTTCCTGGAGGTTAAGTGAACGTGCACAGGGGGTCTGAACACCAGACGAACCCTCTATCAGCGGTCCTAAGTCCTGCAATTGCCGGGAAAATTGTCGAGGGAAGGGGGAGCTCCAGCAGCCTTCAGCAAGGAAATTGGGGATTCACAGTGAGCAAATGGACTCACTGTGAAGTCCCAGGTGAAGTCCCAGTGGTACTTATAGGCTCTAGGAGGGCTCAGGTATGGAGGCCGGGGCTCGGGTTTGGAGTTTGGCTCGGTTCGGGCACTTCCCTAATTTTCCAGAATTGGGGTGATCCAGGCCACCTGGCTCAGCCGGCTAGGCTCGGCCACAAACAGGAAGGTACCAACGGTCGAGCTGACCTGGCGCGGGGAGTGGCAGACAGGAATTACATGGCAAATTTCCGCGAATTCTTCCTGTCGGGACGAAGCCTTCTGGGGATGAAGATGAACAGTAGCGGGGTCACCAGAGCCGTCTGATGGTTCGTTAGTTAGCGCGGGACGGTCCTGATCACCCGACATCTAACGGTCGCGCATGGGATTGGATCGGCCGTTGGATCTGATCCGCAGATCGAACAGGCGAGCGGATTACTTAAGGCGGATGGATTAAGCGCCGTTGGATCAGATCTCAGAACCGCGGAATGGTCTAGATCTATTGGATCCGATTAACGGCGCGAGCCGTTGGATCGAAGCGCGCTGAGATGCGTGCTAACAATCCTACGGGCGCAAAGCCGTGCGCCGCTGTCGGGACCCCGTAGCGGATCTGTCGCGGTCCCGACAACGAATCCTGGGATTTAATTATTTAATTTAAATTAATTTTAATTTAAATAAATCCCATTAAATTATAATTTAAATATCTTAAATTTCCCAAATCCAATTTAGGATCAAATGAGCTCCAAAAATTCTCAAAAATTCACCCTTAGCTAATTTGGTTATGAGAAATTCAAAAATGAAATCAGATTTCAATTTGGAGATCAAAATATTTTAGGTATTCTTCAGGGCTTAGAAATAGCCAAAAATACCAAATTTTCCAATTTAGCTCTGATTGATTTCAAACTTCTAGGTTTAGGTTTAAATGACCCATTGAATTTAATGGAATCAAAATCAAACCTTGGTTTAGATTAATTAATCTAGTTTTAGCTAGGGTAACAACCTAGAGTTGTTACATATAGGCACCTTATTGATAAACGACAAATCTTGTAACGTCCTTTTCGATACGGGAGCAAGTCATTCCTTCGTATCGGAAAATTGGGCTAAAAGTCTCAAACTACCAACCTATCCATTAGCCAATTCATTGAGTATTGGGTTACCCTCAGGAGCCCATATGCAGTTTCAAAAATTATGCAAACTAGATATTCCTATTGGGGAACAAAACTACGGAGCCAAGTTAATTGTATTACCAATCACCAACTTTGATATAATCTTAGGCATGAATTGGCTTAGCCAGCATGATGCTTCCATAAATTGCCTAAAGAAGAAAACAACATTGGGCAGTGGGAGTAGCACAAAATCATTCATGGGGAGGTTCAGCACTCAATCATCGTTGATCAATACGATGACAACAGAAAGGCTAGTCAGGAAGGGATGCAGTGCGTATCTTGTGACAATGTTGGGAGAGAAGAGAGAAGCCGTACCTATTTCTAAAAACCACATAGTTTGCAATTTTCCTGATGTGTTCCCTGAAGACCTACCCGGTCTTCCTCTGGTGAGAAAAGTAGAATTTTCCATAGAATTAATTTTTGGAACGCAACCACTGTCAAAGGTTCCGTATCGTATGGCACCAAAAGAGCTCCAAGAGTTGAACAATCAACTCCATGAACTATTGGAGAAGGGTCTTATTTGTCCAAGTTCATCTACTTAGGGAGCGCCAGTGTTGTTCGTAAAGAAGTAAGATGGATCGATGAGAATGTGCATCGATTACAGAGAATTAAATAAAGTAACCATTAAGAACAAGTACCCTCTGCCGCGTATTGATGACCTGTTCGATCAATTATCCGGAGCTAAAGTCTTCTCCAAGATAGACTTGAGATCAAGATATCATCAATTATGAGTTAAGGATTCAGATATTGAGAAGACAGCGTTTAGAATCCACTATGGGCATTATGAATTCCTGGTGATGTCCATTGGCTTAACAAATGCATTGTCCATCTTTATGGACTTAATGCAACACGTGCTGAAAACATATCAGGATAAATTCCTCATTATCTTCATCGACGATATATTGATTTATTCAAAAGATAAAATGGATCACGAGAATCACCTGCGTTTAGTACTTGAAGAGCTCAGAAGCCATAAGCTATATGCTAAATATTCTAAATGTGAGTTCTGGCTTGACTCAGTCGCTTTTCTGGTTCACATCGTGAATTCTCAGGGAATCAGGGTCGATCAAAGTAAAGTAAGCGCAGTCCAAGGTTGGTCACAACCAAAGTCTGTGACAGACATTAGAAGTTTCTTGGGACTGGCAGGCTACTATAGGAAGTTTGTCTAAGGCTGTTTGCAAATTGCATCTCCTCTCACTAAGTTGACTCAGAAAGCAGTATCGTTCGCCTGGAGCCCAGAATGTATGAAAGCATTCCAAACTCTGAAAGGTGCTTTATCCTCTGCACTAGTTCTTGCCTTACCTAAAGAAGGCCTGAATTACCATGTCTATACCGATGCATCCAGAATAGGATTGGGATGTGTTTTGATGCAGGAAGGAAGAGTTATAGCCTATGCATCTCGTCAGTTAAGACCACACGAAAAGAACTATCCTGTCCACGACCTCGAATTAGCGGTTGTAGTTTTTGCTCTAAAAATCTGGCATCATTATTTGTATGGCATCCAGTGTTCTATATTCATCGATCATCAGAGCTTGAGTACATCTTCACCCAGCGTGAGTTGAATTGCCGACAATGAAGATGGCTCAAACTAATAAGTGATTATGATCTAAACATTCAATATTATCCTGGAAAGTGAATGTCGTAGCAGACGCACTTAGTCATTATGCTACTCTATCTTCTTTAATACAATCCAGTCCTCTGGAAGCTCGAAATCAGGCCAGTATGTGGTGACATGTTAAGCGCATTAAAATCCATGAGTTCAGTTGACCCCACATTTCATCACGACGACTCCATTTCACAAACCAAGGATGAGGACTATATAAAGTTTAAAGTTGACATCGAGAGTGGTCATCATTTTGATCTTCAGCTTCAAGGTAATGTAATTTATCAGGGGAATCATCTATGGATTCCCAAATCCATGCAACAAGAAATTCTAGTAGAATGTCACAATTCAGGTTACCAAGTATATCCGGCAGCACCAAGGTGTATCAAGATCTGAAGAAATCATTCTGGTGGCCTGGAATGAAGAAAAGCATGGCAAAATTTGTAGCAAAATGTCACGCTTGTAGCCTAGTCAAAGCTGAGCACCAAAAGCCTGGAGGACTTCTCCATCCCCTAGCAATTCTTGAATGGAAGTGGTTCGACATTTCTATTTATTTTGTTATGGGATTGCCTAAAGCAAGATCCGGTGCTGATTCAATATGGGTCATTGTCGATCGATTGACCAAATCAGCGCATTTTATTCCTATGCGGCAAACTGATTCTGTGGAGAAATTGGGAAGGTTGTACATCAGGGAAACTATTAGGCTCCATGGAATTCCAAGATCTATCGTGTTTGATCGAGATAGCCGTTTCACTTCTAAAGTTTGGCAAGTAGTGCATCAGGACTTGGGGACCACTCTAGCCATGAGTACCGCTTTCCATCCTCAGACCAATGGTCAAACGGAAAGAGTCAATCAAGTCTTAGAAGATCTTATTCGCCTCTGTATGCTGGATTTTGGAAGTTTCTGGGAAGATCATATTCCTCTCATAGAATTCGCATACAATAACAGCTTTCAGGCAAGTATAGGTGTGGCGCCCCGCACTCTTAATCCCGCCGAAGGATTATGTTAAGGGTGGGGTGTCACTCTGGCTAACCCCTCACTTATCATTGGATTAGGATAGACTCCATAATCCACCTGATTAGGGAAGGATTAACACAGAATCAAACTAACCGTTATTGTATAAGTAAACAAACAGAGTGCAAAAACAATTTAAGGAAATATAAACCATCCAAGTATCACAAGACAAATTGGAAAGAAAAATAGAACTCAGAATATAAGTATACAATTCAAAAATCACAGTCAATAGTACCTGTATTATTACATAATTTAAAATGTTTAAAGGAAAAATAGAATGAAAAACTACTCATCCTCACTCGAAACAAAAGGGAACTAGACGGCAGCTTCTTCCACGGGTTCCTCCTCTGGGTAAGGCTCCACACTTAACTCCTACTTGTCTAACTAAAAGGAGTCCTCTATTGTCAGTTTCACAATGTAGGGCCCCAGCCAAAGAAAAGAAAAATCTGGTTAGACAATTGTCTAAGTACATTTTAAGCTGATGAATTATTGTAAGTGTTAAGTAATATCACCATTTGATTATATCTAAGCAATAAATATAAATAAAAAGGAGCAGCAAGCAATATAAAGAAACAGGGAAGCTATAAATCATCATTTATAACTTAAGCAAAGAAAAGGAAAGAGGCTGAGACATGCCTCGCATACAAACTAAACAAGGAAGGGCGTATAAATATACATAACTAAACAAGTGCAGTAAAAAAAATTCTATATCCTAAACATGCTGGAGGTCAACAGAAAATATGCCAATTAAAATAAATAACTCAGTAGTGGTAAGTACATATAGCAGCAAGATTCTAACATCCTAAATAGGTATATCAAGCAGTACAAGAAAATAGCTGGCTAAAAAAGAATACTAAAAAGCAAACAACAACAACTGTATATAAAACCATAAGTGCACAACCTGCCATACAGAAAAGAGCTACACAAGCTCACCAAACAGGGTTGAAGATCTTAGCACCAGTACGACTAGGGCAGTTCCTAGCATGATACGGCTAAGGAAATAATAGTCAACATAGAAGGCCCTAACACAGTACGGCTATGGCGGTTCCTAGCACGATACGGTTAGGTTACCCACAGTCATACCTGAAATATCCTAGCACGGTACGGCTAGAGCGGTTCCTAGCATGATACGGCTAGGGCAACAATCGGTATGAGCAAAAGAACACTGAGAGGCAGCTCAAACACATCAATTCATTATCTTCTCATTAATTACTTTAATATTTTCACAAGAAATCTAAGGAGTCTCCATATTTTCCTAACATTTTATTTATGCATCAAAAATCTTGTATGATATACTCAAGAAAATATGGCACAAAAATCAAGGAATGCGTAAGCAACAAAGTATCAAGTAAGCAAGGGACTCTACTAAACATGGTGATATCATTTGTTTTCTACTTAACCATCTAACTATTCCAAGTTACACAAGTTTAGGATCACCATTTTCCTACTATCGAGTGTATCTCAGAAATTCATCCTTATAAGTTAAAAAGGATTGGAACTGATCAGGTTCCAATCTAGTTCAATCAGATAGACAACTACGAATTAAATAAATAAATTATACGTCATAATTTTGTAAATTTAGACGTTCTAACTAAGATATGATCAAGATCTTCTACACCTATAGATTATGGATTAAACACTATTTGATTTTAGGTTTAATCATATAATTCAAACTAAATAAGACCTAAGTTCTAGGTTTTATACTATAAGTGATCTACTAGTTAAGGCAAATCCTATTAAGTAATCAAACTTAATAGGATGAATCTCCTATCTTAAATCTAAAGTTAAAAGATAAACTAATCAGAATGGGTTGTAAAGCAAAATAATATCTAGAAACTACTAAAACTAAGGTTTCACCCATAGGGTCAATTTACCTAATGAATGAACACTAACCTATGATCTAGTCCTAGTCTCAGGAAAGGTCCTTAAGGTGTAGTGCTTAAGACTTAACATAGATTATTAGAATCTAATTTAAGGGTTGATTTTACTCACTTGATTGATATTAAGGAGATTTTAATATTTGATTAGGGTTCTGGAAAGTTAACTAAAAGGTAGATGTACTTAATTCAAACTTAGGGCAAAATGACCATTTTGCCCCTACTTTAAGGGTCAAAAAGTCAAATTTTGACTTAGTGGTCATAATTGATTTCTCTTAGTTCCAATTGATTCTTTACTGTCTAACTTGAAAATAGACAGTAAGTACGCCTAAATCGGGCGAGAAACGGTCAAGTTATGACTAAAATAAAGCTAGGGGTAATTTGGTCATTTACCTAGATTTCCAGGGTTCAAATCCTAAATATTATTGTGTTATAATGATGACATTGAAATTTTAGGCTGGTTAGCATCTTGAATTTTCTAATTTGGAGTTGATTTGACTAAGTTATGGCCGTTTGAATTCTGGGGGCATTTTGGTCATTTTTACCAAAGTCAACTCTAAATTCTAGGGTTGACTTTTTATCCTGATGTCTGAATGAGAAAACTAATACTACTACGGTAATGAGGCTGCTCTCCTGAGCATTTTAAGACCCATATTGACTATGTTTCGATAATCGGGTAAAAAGTTATGAGGCTCTAAAGAGGTCCTAAAATGCTACCTCATTATACGTACCCCGAAATAAATTTTTACATTATGCCATTGATCTTAAATATTTTTCTGAGTATTTTAAGACCTATATTGGCTATGTTTCGATCATCATACAAAAAGTTATTAACCTTTTAAGATTTACTATTCAAAAATACAATTTGAATTATTTTACTATTCATTCCTAAAGTTTTTATATGTATATTTCTGATTTTTAATTTAATTATATTAATTTACTGTAGCAAAGTAATTAGTGCTAATTACTTTTTAATTAGTCTTAATTATTTGTTAATATTAAATTAAATTTAATTAATTAGGTTTTACTGTTCAAAAGTAATTAATTATCCTAATTACTGTTTAGGATTAAATTAACAATTAATTAATCCTTAATTAATCTTTAATTATATTTATTTAATTATAATTACTGCTCAAATGTAATTAGTACTAATCATAATTTAATTAACCACTAACAGTAATTAATTAGGGCTAAACAGTAACTAACAGTAATTAAATTTTAATTAACCGACAGTGGGCCCCCACTGACACGTGGCACATCCAGAGACTGCCACGTGGTACTGTGGACCCCACGGGCTGCTGACTTAGCTCGGGTGACTGGTCAGTGGGCCCCACCTGACACGTGGCACTGTCAGAGGCTGCCACGTGGCAATGTGGCCCAACTGGCTGCTGACTCAGCTCGGGTGACTGGGTAGTGGGCCCCACTTGACACATGGTGGGCCCAAAGGCTGCCACATGGCTCGGTGGGCCCCACTGGGGAAGCCGAACCGACGCGGGCTTGGCCTGTGGCCCCACGTGACACGTGGCGTGCCAGAGGCTGCCACGTGGCACTGGTGGGCCGCACGGCCAAAGCCGAAGAGGCGCGAGGCTCGCGTGTGGGCCCCACGTGACACGTGGTGGGTCCGTAGGCTGCCACATGGCCTAGTGAGCCCCACCCGTGCTGACGCGGACCCGACCCGGCCCGGCCCGAAAGCGCGTCTGTTCGTCTTCCGGGGTTCGGCGGACCGAACCCCGACCATTTTGTGGGTCTGGTGCGCTCGATCGGGTTGGTTTGAGCCCGATCGGAACGGTGAATGTGAAGATGACATCCTAATCTACCTATTCTACCATTATTGTAATGATCGAACGGTAAACGAGGGAGATCGGGGTACTTGAAGGTCGGATCAGAGAAGGAAATCGGCGGAAAAATAGGGCTGACTTCGGGGCTTGATTTCGGTTCGATCTGAGCTCCGATTTGTGCAAACTCAGAGCCTAAGGGTCGGCCGAGGTCTTATAGACCGGACGGCGACCTCGCCGAGGTCTGGATGCGGCCGGATTGGCCAGCATCCTGGACGGGCCGCCGCGTGTCACGCGGGCGGAGTCGTCGAGGAAGACGACTCCGCAGCCGTTGGATTTGGGCCGATCTAACGACTGAGATGGCGCCGTCCAGATTGAGGGCGCCGTCAGCTACAGTGACGGGTCCGTTAAATATTTAACGGCACGCCGTTAAGTATTAAAATATTATTATTATCATTTTTTTTTTTTTTTGAAAAAATCCTAGAAAATTTTGAACATGTTTTTTTTAGCTAAATTGGGGTTAAGAAATTTAATGGCGCAGTCGGATTTTCGATATGATGAGTATTTTGATACCTTGATTTCCGTGATATTTTTTATTATTAAAATATTCATCGAAATTTCGGTGACTTCCGATTGACACGAAAACTTCACCCCAAGCTAATTTGGGGTCAAGGAACGCAATGGCGGCGTCCATTTTTCGTTCGAAGATCAATTTAAATAGGTCAATTTCCGAGGTTCCTGAAATTCTCAAAATAAAGATTTAATCCGTTTGACCTCTGGTTTGGACTGGATCTTGGTAGTTGACTCTAAATGACCTAATTAGCACTTAAGATTAATTTTAAGACTAAGATTAGTCCTAATTGACTAAAGTAATAACCTGGGTTGTTACAATAAGCATGGCTCCATATGAAGCTCTGTATGACAGAAAATGCAGTACTTCGTTAGCATACTCTAAAGTTGGTAGTGTGCAGCTTTATGGTTCCGATCTAGTGGAAGAAATAAATTGAAAGATTCAGCTGATCCAACAAAGGATCAAAGCAGCTCAAGATCATCAGAGTAAGTATCATGACGCTCATCATCATGCTCTAGATCTAGAAGTGGGAAATTTTATGTATCTTAAGGTCAGTCCGATGAAAGGCGTGTATCGTTTTGGTGTAGCCGGGAAGCTAAGTCCTCGCTACGTCGGACCATTTGAAATATTAGAAAAGATTGGTTCTGCAGCTTATCGATTAAAACTTCCTGAAGATTTCTCTGCCGTCCATAATGTCTTCCACATCTCATCTCTGCGGAAATGTCTTCGTAACCCATTTCACTTAATCCAAGTTTCAGCGGTATCTCTCCAACCGGATCTTTCTTACACAGAAGAGCTAATTAAGATCTTAGCTCATGATCAAAAGCAGCTGAGAAATCACTCAATCCCAATAGTAAAGGTTCAGTGGAAGAATCCCTCTTTAGAAGAGTCTACTTGGGAGAAAGAGGTAGATATGAAAAGGAAGTATCGCAGTCTCTTTGAAGCTCCAGGTAGCCACTAACTTTCTGAATTTTTATTTTACTCTTAAAATGTCTGCATGCTTGATTTCTCTTCTAAAATGATATCGAGGACGACATCGTTCTTAAGTGGGGGAGTCTGTAACAACCCTAAGTTGTTACCCTGTTAAGTTTTAGCACAATTGAGTAATTATTTTGATTCCATTGCTTTTAGAGTACTAAATAAATCCTATCCTGAAAATTTGAAGTCCATAGGACATTTATAAGTCCAAAATAATATTTTGATCAGTCTAAATACCCTAGATTAGACCTAAGATATTTTGATCTCAAAATTAAAATATGATTGCATTTTTGAATTCCTCACCCCCAAATTAGCTAGGAGTGAAAATTTGGTACAATTTGGAGATCATTTAGACCATAAATTAATTTAAAATGGAATGGTCTAATTGAATTTTAGGGTCCCTAACAATTCTTAATTGCAAACCTACCTTATCCTTTGGCCGGCTATCTTCAAAACAGCGGGCGCAATCTGAGCCGTCCGTTTCTAGGATTAGATCGTGCGGTCGGCGCCTTAGTTTAGATGCGATCCATCTTGACCGTTCCACGATTTCAAATAATGGGATCGAACAGCATCTAGCCGCGCCCCGTAAGTACCTAGGATCATCCGTCGGATCCAAAGTTTTGATCCAACATACGATCTGCTCTCCGCGATCGGCCGTTAGTTGTTTAAAGATCTGAGCCGTCCCGCTTCAACGACCGATCGATCAGACGGCTGCCGTGGAACCCACACTGCTCATTGTCTCCCTCCCTCTTTGCTCGCACTCTTGATAGGGATATTCGCATCCCCGACCAGCAGGGTCTGTCCCACACTCCCCTATCCAGCTCAGCATAGTCGTTAGAGGTTTCTGTTATTCTGTGAAGCCTCTAAGTCGGGCTCTTCGGCCCGATACTCCCTAGAATGGAAGCTCTGAGAGCTATCCATGACCCGAACCCTCGGGTCAAGCCAAGCATCAGCTCCACTCTTGACATCTCCCCGAGCCTATAAATAGCCTCCGTTTCCTTCTTAGAAGCTTTTGCTAATTAAATTAAGCTCAATTGGAGACCCTCCCTCGCTCGCCATTGCTGGTCTGTCGAACTTCTTCCAGGCGCTCCCGAGCTCGCATACCGCTGATAGAGGGTTACTCCTAGAGTTCAGGACCCCTAAGAGCTTCTAAAGTTTCTCTGCGGTGGCAGACCACATTTTGTCTTCCAGTCCCAACTCCGTCCCACAAAGCCAGGTACCCCCATTTGCTGGTTTCGAGCCACTGAGGCTCGAATCTCCATCCCTTTGATTCGTATGCCTACGTATTATCAATTCGAATCTAATGCAATCATAGCTATAACCTAAGCTAGCCCCGATCGATCGATATGATCGATTGGGCTAAGTCGCTTAAGGATCGTCTCGATCGAGTAAGGACCCGATGATCCAGACCCTTCCAGACCTTCAGACCCGAGGGCCTCGATCCGCCTCACCTCCCTGATGGTGTAGGGATCGAGCCCAGGGTCTGGCGTGGCCTCTGGGAGGAGAATTGCCTCCACACAGTAGCTCCAGTGGAGGAGCTGTCGGGTGAGTAAGGTCTGGCCGATCCAGACTGTCTCACAGAGGGCTTCGGGTCCCATTCGGTATGCTTGGTCATGGTGAAGGTGTGGCGATCTTTTGCCATGCCTGCCATAGTCTGGTTGCGCCGGAATTTGGCGATTAGGGTTTCTCTAATTGGCCCTCTTTGTCGGGATGAAGGCACCGGGATGAAGCCCTGTGCGGGTCGGGGCAGCCCGTGACTCGCACTGTGCGACAGTCCCGGGCCTTCGGGCCCCGGTCGACCCGCACGGTTCGGCTAATGGGCCGAGCTCGTTTTAATAAAATCCAAATAATTAGAATTATTTTTCTTAAGGAAAATAATTCAATTATTCAAATCATAGGAAATTAATTAAATAAAAATACAGAATATATTAATTGCATAACTTTTAATCCACTGGACCAAACCCTATGATATTATATATAAAAATGATCAGAAAATCATCAGGGATCTGAATATAAGATAAAATTTAACATCTGATGGTTGGATTTTCTATTATTTATTAATTACAATGGAACTTAATTAGGATGATTTAGCAAATATACTTAACCAAATTGCATGATTAGGGTGTCATTAGTTTACTTATGATGAGTAGAATGCATGTGGTAGGTGGATTATTTTTTTGAGTTCTGAAATTTTAGTTATGCCATAATTATGTTAAAGCATGATTAGTAAAAATTAGGGTTTATACTCACTGGATCTTAGCAAACTTAGGCTCTGATTAATTAACCAATTAAGTAGAACTTGTGTGCCAAATTGCAACTAGCTTTAATGGCTGGATTTATAATTAAGTGATAATCCATTTGAATGGATTTAGGGTTTGATTAACACTAATTACTTTTTATTTTTATAAACTTTTCTATTTTTATGCTTCATAATAGTAGGATAAATATATTGGAAATATTAGATATTAACCCATAATGTTTAATTTGGATAAAATAAAATTGGAGATCTTAACCTCCTTAATTAACTTAAGAAATCTTAAGACTTGGATCAAGCTTTTAAGACTTGATCTAGGTATGAGATTGCCACCAATAATACATGCTTAATCCACTGATTTAACATTGATCTTTAAACACACACTTGATTTTACTTAAGGCATGAGAAGGGATCAAACCCTAATCTACTTAAGAAAGATCCAAATCCTTAAAACTTAACTTAATTGACTTGATTATAAGACAATGAATTTAACATTTTCCAATAATGCATCTGATTTGATATTGACTCTAAACATTTAACTTAGACATGATAAGGTTGACAATAACTCTATGTGATTTCCTAATCTGAATCAAGACCTTAAGATCCTTGATTTTCTCCTAAGTAAGAGGATTAGCATAAGAGGTTAATAAAATCATCTTAATTAAATAATTGATCTAAAATCTTAATAACATCTTCTTATTTAAATCCCATAATCTTACATTAAGCTATGATCAAGTGACTTGATTATCTGATCTGATCATTCTAAACCTAATTATAAAATGGAACCCAATATATTAATATTAGAAGATAGAATGAGGAGTCTTAAGCATCTCTTGAGAAGATTGTCCTGAAATATTAAAAGACCTAAATTTACATACTTTAAGGTAAGAGACCTTGTATGACTCTTTGAGGTAGAAGCTTAGAAGATCCCATAACTGTAGAGATTGATCTTATCCCCTCGTGGTAGAAATCACTTAAGACATTAGAAAGATACATGTTCTTGTGGTAGAGTCCATATTAAGTGATCTTTGATCACCATTTTTGAGAAACCTTGTATAGGACTTACCCATTAGCTTAGGCCTTAGTAGTCTTGATGATTCCTTATTTTATTAAGTAGACTTGATTGAACCTTGATCATTGGGTGGTGTATTATAGTATACCTGTATTACTGGTTCCCAGTAGTATTCAGGATTGGTTGATTAACTCTAATAGGGACTTATGAGAGGGTGCTAACTTGAGGGATTAGACGAATACAGTCCCGTTAGAATAAATCATTCAAGCCTAAGAGTGTATTAAATGGGTATGCATTCATTAGTTTGATTGAAATACAGTTTGCCAATGGGAAATGCCTCCTTGAGAAGATCGCTTCAATAGGCATGGCTCAACCAGACTAAGTAACTGAAGTTACCTCCTTTGAAACACTAGGTGTAATTGTAAGTGGGGCATTTTAATAACTTAGTTTGAGATACAAATCGCCAACGGGTGATGCCTCTTATCAAAAATCGCTTTGTTAGGGTTGCTTAAGTGGTGAGAATTACCTTTCTTGTAAGGACACTAAGTATGTGTATACTATAATTCTACCTAATAGTCCTTAATTAAATTTACAACTTTAACTAATTATTGATCTAGAGGTTAGGAGCCAGAATCCTCTTAGCTGGATTCTGCATAGTGGAGACTTAGAATTCATTATTAACATTTCAATCTTTCATGGTTTTTCTGGATTTTTACTCATATAGAATAGGAGCATAAGCATAAGCATGAGCATGAACTTAAAGTTTTATTTCAGCGGTAACATATGAGTATCAGTGATGAGGTATGTGTTACTGAATGTTAAATACACATACTGGGGAATTTCTGGGTGCATCTGTGTCACTATACTGTATTCCTAACTGAGTGTATGTTTACATTGGACCGTACTACTCATAGTCTTTCAGTGATAGTTCAGTGACATATCCGTGTCATATGTGGTGTGGCATATTTGGGTGCATCCTTCCAGTGACATGCAGTACATCATTTAACATTTCTTTCATCTTGATTTATGAATATTCGATGTTTCCTTTACTTCCAGTTCTCTTTTGTGTGATAGTTTTACTTATTTAGCCTTTATTATCCTTCTTAATCAGCTGTTTCAGTTTTTCCTTAGTTTCTTTTCCCCAGTTTTCATGCAGTTATACTTTACGTTACTTATTACTTGTATTTAGCTTTATTACTATATACTTAGTTGCGATGTGGGTTACTTTTAGGATATGGCAATTTGCTAGATCCCGAGCAGCTTGTAGAGACAGGGCAGGAGGACACACAGGAGATCTAGAAGGAGTACATGGAGCCTTAGTGGATCGAACATCTACCTTTACTTTCAGCTTTATTTTAGTACTACAGTAGACTTTATATATATTTCTGCATTTAAATTAGTCTGTAATAAATTATGGATGTATCTTTTACTTTATTTTTCTGAGATAGATGTTTACTACTACTTGTGATGAATGTATTCTGGATATATTGCTTTTAGCTTCTGCACTCTGTTATACTACTATACTTAGTATTGTGATATGACCAGCATACTGGAAATGCTGATACATTGATGACGTATATTGGATCCTCACTTATTCTTTAAATCTAATATACATGTTAGTCTAATACTTAAGGTAAGTATTCTACTATTATCTTAAGTATTGGCTCTCGATCTTACTCTTAGGATCGAGTCAGCACCTTTAGCATGGCTCAGTCTGTAAAATACCAGAAATTCTTTTCAAAATTGTTTATTAATATTTAAATAATTTAGAACTCAGAATAAAAAATGGAGTCCGCCATTGGACTCAGTAACTCCAAATTAGCTAGGAGTGTTATTCTGAGAATATTTGGAAATCGTTGATTTTCCCAGATATTTTTCGATCACTCAGAAATTTTCGTCAAATTAGAATTCCAATTTAAGTCAAATAAAATATATTAAAAATATCTTCTTTTAATGCTTATTGAAAGGATCCTACTGCAACAATTTTAGCGCATTTGGGATCCTGGATTGTCCTGAATAAATTCATGAAGTTTAAACTTTAAAGGCTAATAATATGAAAAATATAAATCAGAATTTAGAAATTTTTATATTTCTAAGTTAAGCATCATATGAGGATGCTATGTTTCAAGTTTCATTAATTTTCGAGTTTCCGATTTATCATAATTAATTTTTTTAGTTTTTCACTTAAAAATCAATATAAAATAAATTACTTGTCCAAATTCAATAATTTTTAAATGCGTACGTTCATCTCGTTGAGACGGACATTTTGATACTAAATTTGTAATTTTTGGAGCTCAAATGACTTCGTATCTTGGCTCAGAAATTTTAGCCATTTATTTTGATCCAAAGGCTTACTAAGAGCCTAAATTTTCTTAAAACCTTCAAAACGTAAATCCTATTTTTGGACTCAGCTGAAAGTTCTTCATCCTCCTATGCAAGCCGACCCCCTCACGCGACCCTAATCCTATCCTCTTCGCACGATGGCGTGACACCTGCCCTCTCTCTCACGACAACACCTTCCCTTTCGCCTTATCTTCTCTTCATCCCTCCAGCTGTCGAGCCGAGACGATAGGCTCCAACTCCATCCATATCTTTCGGCCATTACTCTTTATTAGGGAAGCGGTATTACAAGGGATGGCTGAAAAAGAGACCCTCTTCAAAGCCTGGTCGAAACCGGGAGATCGTGCAGAACCTCCTCTCGCCGAGCCTCCTTCCAAGCCGAGAGCGATCGCATCTTCCCCTTGGCAAGGAACCGAGATACCGGCGTCTCCTAAACCTTTGTTAGCAACTAAAGGTACTACCTCCATCTTCACCTAAAATTCCTTTGAATCTCAAATTTTTGCAAAGAAACTTGTTGATACTTATATAAAAGTATCTTGTTTTCATATATTCATCATGTTCTATTGAAAGGCTGAAGTCGTTCATATGTGCGATTTGCATTCGTTGTTGGTTATGTACGCTTGAAATATTTACAAAGTAACTAAAATACTTTTGTAAAATTGTATATGATATTGTAATTATTTATTAATTGGCATGCATAATTGCTAAATAACTCTTGTTAATCTTGCAACTCCATTGCCTAATCAACTCAACATCAAATTGTATTGTTAATATGTAATTTTTGTTACATGTAAAAACATACACTTGATTGTGCTTAATTTATTATATTGCTTCGTATTCTTTTATATATTATGTACCTCTTTCTTTTCCGTGTCTAAAGATTTTAGTAGTCTATTTATTTTCTTTTAGAAGAGATATGCATTTGATTGATTTAAATCTGTAAAAGTCGATCAACTTAGTACTTCGTTCATCTTCTATGCCCGTAGATTATTCAACTCTCAGCTGTTAAATTCTTCCTTCATCGTCTAGTAATTTGAACTAGATGAATCGAACTTAGAAAAGTTGGATTCATATTTCAAATTGTATATGACTGCTGAAGGAAGAATTTATGAAATCAAACATTCCTTGAGTAAATGGTGTTCGATTAAGTACAGAAATCTTTGTAGAATGAAATTATTCTGCTGCGTATTAGTTTCTTCTTAATTTTCTTATTTTCTTAATCAGTGATTTGCGTATCATTATTTTGTATTATATGAAGTCTTAGAACAACTCGTTAGAATCAATCGAGTTCAATGACTTTATTAAGAAGAATCAATATGCTGCAAATTATTTCTTTCGAATCTTACCTTGCTTACGATTACTTAATAGTTAGTTTAATTTAATTGAAATCAAAGGAGAAAGGTACTTTAATTTCGATATTTTGCCCTTTGTATGATGTTTCTTTCTGTGTGAGCTCACTTAGGAAATTGATCAGTGACACAGCTAAATGCCTGTTTCTTTTCTTTATATATAAATATAAATATATATTCGATCAACTAGATCAAATTCCAAAATCTGTAAAGGAGATAATGGATTATTTCATACTAATTCATATTCTCTATTTCTTTGTTTTAACTCTAATTTTTAGCATATTATGAATCGATCTTTATGTTGGGTTGTAAGATTATTGTTTGTAAGATTTGAAAACTAATTAAAGGGTGTTAAGATCATATCTTTAGTATTCTTAAAGATGGAATGTATTAATTCTTATTTCAAACAACCTAAGCATAAGTTTATTTAACTTAAGATAAAATGATATTCCTTAATCTATGAGATTTTCATTTTTCTTAGCATACTAATATTTCATTTGTGGTGTTGTTACTTAATATTATTACTCTTTATATTTCTAGCTTTGTAAAGTAGTAAATCTCTTGATAAAGTTTTGCTACCTATCCTGGCACCCTTGGGTTTATAGATACATGCACTTAAGTATGGACAGTGTTAACATTATGCTTAGTTTATGCTATTTACTTTTATTTACTTTACTGTGCTATATTATTTTTCATTTAGTCTTGCGTATTATAAAAACTTGAGTTTTGCTTTCTTTCCAAGTTGTGTATGATTAATTAGAAATAATCCTAGAGATATTGAGAAAATCTGATGTTATTTTAAGAAGCATATTTGGATTTGATTTCTATAAGTTTAAACGAACATATACTTTTGGACATTAAAAGAGTACCTATATGCATACATCATTATTATGCTAATTATGTTATCTATGAGATAAGTATGCTTTTATCAAGATTGTAAGAATGTTTTTTTCCTTACTTCTTAAGTGTGGCAATAATTTTGTGAGTCACCTTAGGAGAAATTGATAGTTTGCAAAGTACTCCCGCAACTTAAGCATATAAACCAAGCTCAAATCTTCTTGAGAATGGATAGGTTGTGGTATTTGAAAATACTGGTTTTGTTTATCCAGTTGACAAAGAAACTCATGCTTCTAGTCGTTGATGAAGTTACGATCTGCTCAATAGATATGTTTATTGTGCTTATCATATTATTAATCAATTGTCTACTTGACAACTTAGACATTTAATTGCCCTCCATTGAAAATTGAATCAAATGTTGCCATTAATGTTATGTAATTCGAATGCTGTCCATTCATTAATGTGATCAAACGCTGTTCATTTATTTCGATATAAATCAAATGATATCATGAATTACATGCTGCCATCATTTCTATTATAAGATCTTAATGTTGTCATTTATTATAAAGTGATAGAATTGCTTTCATCTCTTATTAAATGAAATTGTCAAATGAATTACGAGAAGCAAATACTATTAGTTTAATCAATGTGATCAAATGCTATTAGTTCATGTAATGTGATCAAATATTATTAGTTTAATTAAGGTGATCAAATACTTCCATTTAGTTCAATTGTGATTAAATGCTGCTATTCATATTATGAGATATAAATGCTGCCATTTACTTCAAATGTGATTAAAATGCTGTTATTTGTGTTATGAGAATCATTGTTGTCATTCAGTTAAGATTAATTAAATACTGCCATGTATTTTCTAAAATGAAATCAATGAGTTCATAAGTGATCTAATGTTGCTATTAAGTGAAATAAGGGAACATGTGCTGCCATTTATCTCAATGTGAGTCAAGTGCTATCATAAGTCATATACTGCTTATGTATTGGTCCTCATATATAATTATAATGCTGAATAAATATTGTTGTCCTTTATTTTATGATCAAATGCTATCATCTTTAGTTCTAAAAGATCATAAGTGATGCAATGTAATCAAATGCTGTCAATGATTTATAGAATCTAAATGTTGCCATTTAAATGGAAATTCATATTGTTGCCAATTATATTGTAAAGTACAAATACTGCCATTTATTTAGGAGATCATATGCTGCCTTTAAATTCAAATGATTCTTGTTTCTTTTATATTTAATTGTTAACTTTAATGATGTTGTTCCTTGCTGGTTGAGTCATAAATCAGTATTAAAAGAAAAGCTGCGCTAAATGCTATTGCCATATGGCATAATAAGCCAAATGATGCTGCTACTATAATTTCTAAACTTATTTATGCATCTCGTATTAATTTCATAAGTGTTTGATTTGGATGTAAGAACTATAGGTTTGTAACTGCTTCGTTTGATTTTATCACTTAAAATTATTGTAGAACTGGAAATAAGCAATCCTATAAAAAGAATTGAACTCTATTTTAGAACTGGAAATAGTCAATGGATTGACTTATATTTTGATTGTGTAAAAATTATTTATTTGACCAAAAACAAAGGAGACTCTGCTGAATTTTTTAAGAATTTTAGGACTTAGAAAATTTGTATGAAATATAGATGTTTTCACATGTTTCTAGAGTTTCATATAAATTTTCACTTCATTTGAAAGCATTAGTCATAAAAATAATCAATTTGATAAATCCAAATATCAATATCATAAAAACATATTATTACAAATCATGTTAAAATCATAAAGCATTAAATTAATGACTTAAACTATTTTTGGCAGATCAAAGAAATTAAATTGATTGATTTTGTATCAAAACAATTAGGTACGCAAATTTACTTATAAGTTTTAGCATTCTTATTTTGAGCCATTTTCTTTTGAGCACTATTTATTACAAACTGCTTACCGCTATTAAACTTGCAAAAGGATGATATCAAATAGCATGTAACAAAAAGAATAAAATATGGTATATATTTTGTGGTGTTTATTTTTGGAGGGTGGAACGCAACACTGAGAATCTGTACAGATTAAGCCTGCTGGCAGTCCGTGGGAGTTATATGGAGGGATTTAGCCCTTGTAGGAAGTGGGCAAATCTAGAGAAAAGACACACCATCAGTTCCTATTTTGAGTAAGCTACCGACGGGTAGCGAGATAAGCTTCCTACATGTTATGCCTATGGGTTTACCCATTTGGGCTCAGGAGTCTACGGACTCGATTTATTGTTACAAATGCTTTTGATAAAATTTACTTATTTCATGCTTTACAGTTATATTGAATTTCACAGCTAACTTGCAGGGCAATGCTTAAATTTAAAAATTTGCTTTACTTATGTTGATATTTCAGTCACTTTCATGTTTGATTTATACCTATTTTAGGATGCTAGAATTAATCTTATAAGAACGATTTGCGTACTCCTACCTGACTGGTAAACTATATTTTTCAGGTTTTAAAAATTAAAGTTTAGAAGATCTGCCAAATAAAAAGAGAAGTAATAAAGAAGCAAGAGAATGTAAATATTTAATCTTTATTGTAAATATTAAATAATATATTTAATATGTATGGCTCTGAATATAAATGTGAACATTTATGTATTTTATTTCTTCTATTTTCATAAATGATTATTTTCAAATGTATGAATCATTCTTTAGAGACTCTCGAACTTCGATCCCCGGTCGTCACACAGTCTTAGACCCGCCTATTCGGGAAGATGGGTTTTTGCTTGTATACCCATCCTCCCGAGTAGCGCACCGCTCCGCCACAAGATGTACACATATCTCTTGTCTTTTGCACGTGGCGACGGGGCGGGGCGCTACAAAACTAGACTAGAGTAGCAGTAAGCCTAAGACACAGTACTGTCATACCAGATAATAGGCCATACAGGACCTCTGTACTAAGAGTTCAACTATAACCATCTTAGACATCCAATATGCTAGGCCTGAGTTGAACTCATAGAATAAGTCTATAACCATCTTAGACATCCAATACGCTAGGCCTGAGACTATTCTATAATAATATAAGAACTGAAGAGGCAGACTAAGCTAGGATATACTCTATAAACTGAAAGCATTGCAAGAGCTAGATGAATGATATGCTTTATAAATACTAACTTAGGATGTATCATCCATATCCTAAGTTCTCCTATTATGCTCAAGAAATAAGTCTCAATATCCAAGGTATGCCAAGCTATCAAGTCAAAGTAAGCAAGAGACTCAATTTAGACTTATGTGATATCTGTTATTGTCTAATTTGTCCAATCTAACTATTCTGAGAAGATACAAGTTTAGGATCTCCATTATCCAGCTATCAAGTAAACTCTCAGATTTACGATCTTAAAGTTAATATTAGAATTAGCAAGTTTTAATTCAAAATCATATGATGACTATAAGGTTTAAATAAATGAATTACGACCTAATTATTAATATTTTTCTCTCTTACCCAAATCTTGATTAAGTAAATCAAGATTTAAGAATTTTGGACTTAAACTCCACCTTGGTGCTCAAAATCCTAGGGTTTATACTTAGTACCCAAGTTATAGATAAAGAATCCTATAAGCTGAAAGATCCAAGAGCTTAGAACTTAGTGAAAGGTTATTCTACTAACTATAAGATGAAATAATCAATTAAGAACTTGAGAATTTAAGATCTATGTCCAATCTTTTAGGATAATTTCATTATCCTATAGATTGAATCATCTTATACCCACATGGAAGGATACAAAAAGGTTAGACAATAAATTATTAAGGCAAAGTGATCCTTTTTATGATCATTTAAGATCTAAATATCTTAATAAAGGCTAAATGAAGATTCCTTAACTTAACATGAATATTTTTAACTTAAGAATTCAGAGAGATGCTGATAATCTAACTAGGGATAATCTACTAAATTTTCCAAGGTTTAAGGGGCACTTAAACATATTTTGGTCCAAATGACCAAAATACCCCCTTAAGGCTAAATATGAGATTTTGGAATTTAATTATCCAAATTACTTCTAATCTATTTTAATGTGTTTCATATTGGTTAATGAAGTGGGAAACACACTTATCTTAGGTTTTGACAACCTAATTAAGCTAATTAATACTAATCACTTATTTAAGCCAATTAGGGTAATTAAGGAATTTAGGGCAATCCAATCTTACCCATAAGTTCTAATATACTTAAGATACTATTAGGAATTAACTTACCCAAAATTAGAGATTTAAATATGACTTAGTTCACTAATCTCTCATTAGGGTGATTAAGGCATGATTAACAAAATTAGGGTTCCTAAATTAATTTTAATGATCTATATAGGTTTCTTATGATTAAATGAGCAATCAGAGCCCTTAATCAATTAATTTGGTTATTAATTGAATTTATTATGATTTAATTAAAAATAGAAAAAGGATTAGAGAATTATTTTAAATCCAACTATTGGATCTGTAATTTTATTTTAGATTTAGATTACTTGCATTTTTTTGATCAAATGGTATATTGGATCATACCATTTGGATCAGTATAACTCAAGTTATTAAATTAATTTATTCTGTATTTTTATTTAAATTAAAACTATAGGATTTGATTTATTTAAGTAACAACCATAGAAAATATCATCCTATAATTCATTAATAGCCGCGACCCAAAATAAAAAGGTGCGGGTCACAGATTGGCCCAACCCGGACTTCATCTTCCTCCTCTCAATGGGCTCCGCCCTAGTGGAACTTCCACGCCAAAATTCTCCACGCTCCGACCATGCCACGCCTAGCCCTCGACGGCTACACCTTCAGGAGGCTCAGACGCATCGATTAAGGTAAGAACCCCCATCTGGGTCCTTCTGGATCAATGGGATGCTACTCGACCGAGGCACCTTAATATAAATGATTAGGGTTAGCTGTGAGGAAATAATTCTCCTCACAGAAGCCATTAATCGATTGAGGCTCAATGCCTACACCTTCAGGGAGGGGAGGCGAGTTAAATCCCCATGGTTTCATAACCCGGGGTGCAGCCCATCACTGGGCCCTTACTCGGACTCAGCCATGGCTTAGCCGCTGGCTCAATCGATTGATACGATTAGCTAGCGTAGCCCCAGGCAATAATCATGACTGGTTCCCTAAGTGGCTACGGCTAGCTAGACGACATCCAGAGGCTCAATTCAGAGACATAAGGGAGAATTGAATCAACAAAATTCAATGGCGGAAGGCTGTACCTGAGGACGGGTTGCAGGCTTGGCCGAGGGAAATTGAAGTGTCTCCGAGCTTCCTGGATAGCTGATGAAGGTTCACAGGGGATCTAAACACCAGACGGACCATCTATCAGCGGTTCTAAACTCCAAAAAATGCCAGGAATTTGTCGAGACGACGGGAGCTCCAGCAGACCTCCAGCTAGGCAATTGGGGATTCACAGTGAGCAAAGGGACTCACTATGAAGTCCTGAGGGTACTTATAGGCTCTAGGGAGTCCTAGGAGTGGAGACTAGGGCTCGGGGATGGCAGGAGGCTCGGGCCGAAGGAGAGGCTGGGTTCTAACAGTCATGGGCAATTTGAGGAGAGGGCAGCTGGCAAGACGAATGCATCAAGGGTAGGAGAGGAAGAGCAGGTCATTTCTCGTACTGCCACGGGGCTGGGAGGATCTTGGCTATCGGGGGGGGGGGGGGACCAGACGCTGACGAGACGAGAGGAAGAGGATGATCCACAGTTCTCGGGTGCTCTGGGCCACCTGATTGATCATCCATTAAAGCGAAACGGCCTTGATCTCCCGACACTTAACGAATGATCACGGATAAGGGTTTGTCCGTTGGATCAAATCGGGTGATCTAACGGTTGATCGATAGTACTTACGAGGATAGCTAGATGTCATCGGATTAGGATCTCGAAACCGCATAACGGTCGAGATGAGACGGGTCTTGATCTAAAGCACGGCCATTGGATCAGATCCGCGGAATGGACGGCCCGGATGGCGCTTGCGGTTTGGGATCAGCCGACTGTTGGAAGATGGTATATTTGTAATTTAGAATTGTTTAAAACCCTAAATTATAATTTAACCAATTTAAATTAAATCCAAAATGTGCCTAAATGACCTCTAAAAATTCCTAAAATTTCACCCTTAGCTAATTTGGGGGTGGGGAATTTAAAAATGAAGTCAGATTTTGATTTGGAGATCAATTTAATTTATGTATTTTCCAAGGCTTAAAAATAGCCAAAAATACCAATATTTCCATTTTAGCTTCGATTGATTTCAAACGTTTAGGGTTAGGTTTAAATGACCCATTGAATCTAATGGAATCAAAATAAAATCTTGGTCTAGCTTAATTAATCCAGATTTAGCTATGGTAACAACTATGGTTGTTACAATGCATAAGCAAAAGTAAAGCCATTGAGACATGTGGCAAAGCAAGTCAAGCACTAAAAGAAAGGCCACTGAAGTATGTGGCAAAACAAGACCAATACTAACAACTGAACTAAAATAGTAGTAAGCCTAAGACCAAGTGCTTCCATAATAGAACAGGCCATACAGGGCCTATGAACTGAAAGTTCAATATGTATCCATCCTAGGCATCTGCAGAGCTAGGTTCAAGTTGAACTTATAGAATAAGGTATGTATCCATCCAAGATATCCATCAAGCTAGGTCCGAGTCTATTCTATAACAAAACTAAAACTGAAGATGCAGACTAAGCTAGGACATACCCTACTAACTGAAAACACTGAAAGAACTAATTGAATGCTATGCTTTTCAACACTAGCTTAGGATGTATCTTCCATATCCTAAGTTCTCATATTATGCTCAAGGAATAAGACTCAATATTCAAGGTGTGCAAAGCAATCAAGTTAAGGTAAGCAAGAGACTCAATCTAGACTTATGTGATATCTATTGTTGTCTACTTTATCCAGCTAACTATTCTGAGAAGATACAAGTTTAGGATCTCCAATATCTAGCTATCGAGTAAGATCTCAGATTTATGACCTTAATGTTAATGATAGAACTTAAGAAGTTCTAATTCATAATCATATGATGACTATAAAGATTTAAAGTAAAAAAATTAATGACTTAATCATTATTGTTTTCCTCTCTTAACCTAAATCTTAGTTTAGTAAATCAAGACTTAAGGATTCTGGATCCAAACTCTAATTGGTGTTCAAATCATGAATCCAAGGTAGTATTTTAGTAAGGATCTAGGGTTCACACTTTAAAACATAAATTAAAGATAATGAATCTTATAAGCTGAATGATTCAAAAGCTATGATCTTAATGAAAGGCAGTGCTAATGTTATACGATAAAATAATTATTAAGAACTAAGAATCTAAGATCTATATTCAATCTTTAGGATAAATATATCATCCTATAGATTGAATCAATCCTACACCCACATGGAAGGCTTTAAAATAATTAAACAACAAATCACTTAAGGAATTTCAAATGGAGGTAGTTCAATTCAACTAGAAGATTTAAAATCTAAGATCTAAGATCTAAGATTTAATATTTGATCACTTTAGACTCCAACTAAGTTTAGACCTAGAATTTTTACCAAGGTATTTCTTTTAGAATTCAAGCTTATGGACCAACTCAATTAAGTTATTAATTAAGGATATAGTACTTAAAGGTAGTAGGCTTAGCTCTTAAGGAAGAGGATTTTAAGGATACTTAAGGTCTTAAGATCTTGATAGGACTAACTTAAGGTCTCTTCAATTAGCATCAATATTATTAACATAGGAGTTCAGAAAGGTACTAATAATCTAACTAAGGATATGTTATTGAATCTATAAGTTTAAGGGGTGCTAAAACACATTTTGGTCAAAATGACCAAAATACTCCTCTTAAGGCTAAAAATAGAATTTTAGGATTTAATCCTCTAAATTGATTCAAATCTATTTTAATGAGTTTCATATTGATTAATCAAGTAGGATACACACTTATCTTAGGTTTTGGTAACTTAATTAGCCTAATTAACACTAATCACATATTTAAGCCAATTAAAGTGATTAAGGAAATTAGGGCTTTTTAGAGTGATCCATTTACATTTATAGGCTCTACTATCTATAATAAGGCATTATGAACTTAGTTCGCCAAAATTAAAGGATTAATCATGGTTAAATTTACTAATCCTTAATTAGGGTAATTAAGAGATGATTAATAAAATTAAGGTTCATAAATTACTTTTAATAGTCTACATAGCTTCCTTATAGTCTCATGAGTAATCAGAGGCCTTAATCAATATTTTTGAGTAATTTATGAATTTAATATGATTTAAATAAAAATAGAATAGGATTAGACAATTATTTAAAATCTAACCATTGAATCTTTAATTTTACTTTATATTCAAGTTTCTTGCATTTTTCTGATTAAAATGATATGTTGGATCATACAATTTGGATAAATATAGCTAAAGTTATTTAGAAAACTTAATCTGTATTTTTATTTAAATTAAAATCATAGGTTTGATTTTCTGAATTAATTTCCTTAAGGAAATTAATTCAGAAATCCTTTTTAATATACTGCCAGCCCAAATTCAAAAGGCGCGGGTCACGGGTCGGCCCAACTCGTGACTTCATCTTTTTCCTCGCGATGGGCTCCGCCCTAATGGACTTTCAGCGCTAAAATTCTTGACACCTCGATGACGATGGCGGCTCAAATCAATCCCTACACGTTCCTGAAGTCGAGACGCATCGATTGGACTACAAACCCCCATCGGGGATGCACCGGATCGCCGGGGTGCTATTCGCCCGAGGCGTCACCAATGGCGCATTTGTGAGGATCAAATTCTCCTCACAGAGCTGACCATACGAGCCGAGCTATATACCTACATGATCAGAGGCCTAAGGGGATTCAATTGGTCCACTTAGTAAGCCTTGGGGATGGGTGGATCATTAAAGTGCTACTTATGGTGGAACACAAATGGGTGACAATGTCAGGTCGATCGAGTTTCAGCCGAATCGATCAATCCGATCGAACCCAACCTTCGATGCAGTTTGACAATCATCGCCGAGAGCTCCTATCACTAATTGGCTAGCTAAACACCTGGGGGAAAAGCAGGATTCGACGAGCTAGAGGTCGACTGGCAGTGCACACTCAGACGACTCTAGTCCACTGCCAGGCCTTGCCAGAGGAGGAGAGGTCCTAACACAGCATCTAGGTCTAGATTGGAAGCAAGCTGAGCTAAAACCAGCTCGATAGAGGAAATGGGATCGAAGGCTGTACATGAGAATGGAAGAGGCGACAAAGTCTAGACGGGTAGCTTATAGCACTCTGGACGATCGCACAAGCTTCAGCAAGGGGGTATGAATGTCAGGCCTCGCCCTCTATCAGCTGTAGACAGCAAGTTCAGATGCCGGGGTCACCGAGAGCTTCAGGGCAAGCAGCAGGGAATTGAGGGGATCATAGTGAGCAAAGGGTCTCACTGTGATTCCTGGGAGGTATTTATAGGCTCAAGAGAGGTTTAGGCCAGGAGCCATAGCCTTAGGCTTGGGCCGAGAGGGCTCTCTCCATCTTCCACAATTGGGAGGGTCCAAGCCTCCGGGTCACCCTACTAGGCTCGGCCACAACCTGAAGGGTCCTAATGGCCTAGGGTACAATGCAGGAGGGAGTGGGGGATAGCGCTGGAGTGGCACGGTACAAGCAGATTTTCTGTCGGACTTGCGATCGAGCAAAGACGACGATCCACAGTGGCGGGGTCCATTTCCGTCGCCTGATTGCGAGACCGTTGAGGATCATTATCTGATGCGGCTCCTGTTTAACAAAACCGCGGAGAGGATATCGTGCATCGGATGATAGATGCCGATCGGGCTGATAGAATTAGATCACGGCACATCTTATATCAGCAGTTGGATCTTTAGTGTTAGGATGCGTGCTCGAGCATCCATACATTGGGTATGGTGCCCCACTGTCGGGACCCCGTAGCGGATCTGCTGCGGTCCCGACAGCAAATCCTGGGATATAAAAATATTTAAATAATTTAATTAAATTAATTATAATTTATATAATTAATTATTCAATTTCTATTAAATTATTAAATCCAATTTAGGATTAAATCAGCCCCAAAAATTCTCAAAAATTCACCCTTAGCTAATTAGAGCATGAGGAATTCAAAATTGCAATCAGATTTTAATTTGGAGATCAATTTAATTTAAGTATTTTTTAGGGCTCAAACATAGGCAAAAATACCAAAATTCTCGATTTAGCTCCTTTAAATTTCAAACATTTAAGGTTAGGTTTAAAAGACCCATTGAGTCTAATGGAATCAAAATTAAAGCTTGGTTTGACTTAATTAATCTGAATTTAGCTAGGATAACAACTAGGGTTATTACAGAGGTGAATCTAACAGTTTCAACTGTATCTAAAATGCCAAATTGGATCGATTGCGACCGGCTAAACTTGATCAAAACCACACAATACCTAATCCATTAATTGAAATAACAATTCAAAATTAAGCGATATAAAATGCTGAAGAAAGTAGGATATATTGAAGAGTACCCGATTAACGGCGTAGGATCGATCAATCGCGGACGAAGATTTAGATGCTCGATCGACTTCGCGTAAGGTAGGTTTGCAAGAACTTTAACTCAGGAACTCAGCAAAGCTCTTAAAAAAGGAAATCTAAGGCGGTGAAGATGGCGGTGAAAAGCACCTAGCGGGTGGAGCCTTCTTCGCGATCAAGCCATCGCCACGCACTCTGCGTGTGGCACCTGATCGCAGGGACGACGGAATGACCGTTCGATCTTTGATCGGACGATCGGGGTTTGACCGTCGGATCTAACGCAGGCAGTGGATGGCGTCAGAGAAGATGTAGACGGCGCCATTAATTGTATTTAAATATATTAATATTATATTTAATTATATTAATTTAATTAATTAAAATTAATTAATTAAATATGTTTCACAAATTTTCAATAAATCACTAATAGCTAATTGAGGGGTGCTGAACGCAATGGTGCGATCATATTTTTATTTCGATGAGTATTTAATTATTTGATTTTCCAGAGGATTTAAATAATATTAAAATATTTGAAAAGCAAAAGACTTTCAAATGCCTCCAAAACATTACCTCTAACTAATTTGGGGGTGGTGAACGCAATGGCGAAGTCAGATTTTTTATTTGAGGTTAAATTAAATAGGTCAATTTCTAGGGTTTTTAAAAATTCCCAAAATCAGGATTTGATTCATTTGAATCTTGATTTGGACTAAATCTTAGAGATGAGTTCCTAATGACTTAATTAATGCATTAGAACCTTAATTAGTCCTAAATGACTTAAATAATAACCTGGGCTGTTACATAAATATCCTATTTATATAGTAATCTTAGGTTCTTACCTAGCTTAATTTTAGCATAATTGTATCATAATTAACATTCCATTGAGATCATATAGCTAATAAAACTACACCCTGAACATTTAGTGCGATTCGATGCTCAATCAAATATTTTGACTATTTTAATAAATTTTAATTAATTAGAGAATTGAGATATTTAAATTGACCTCAAAATAGAAATTCAACTTTATCATTGCGCTCATCACCCCCAAATTAGTTAGGGGCAATATTTTGGACGTGTTTGGAAGTCGTCAAATTTTTGAGAAAATTTTAATGTAATTAAATGCCTCAAAAAAATAGAATTATTATTTAATCGTCGGAATCAAAATCTAACTTCGCCATTGAATTCCTCACCCCCAAATTAGTTAGGGGTGAATTTTTGGGAATTTTTGGAGCACATTTATCAAATATGATTTTTTTTAAATTAAAAATTAGAAATGAATAATTATTTATTCATTTAAATCCATTTTCCGTCTCTCTCTCTTATGGCTGACTCCTTTCCCTAATTCAGTGCCTCATACCTGCGATCGGCATCCCCATACCCTGCGCACCCAAAGGCTTAGCTCAGTACTTCCCTCTTCTCTTCCATGCTTGATGGGAGAGCTCAAGGGAGAGCCATCCTCTCTCCTTCTTTAAAAAGGAGCCTCAGCCCTCCCTCCATTCTTTGCTGTTAAGCTGAGGCTCCTCCTCCCTTCCCCTTCACTTGCTGTGCTTGATGTTTGAAGAAGCCCTCAGCCTCTTCCTCCTCTTGTTAGTAGCTGAAGAAAAATGAATTCCTTCCTCCAAGCTTCTATAGAAATCTGGGACCTCCTCTTCCATTTTCAAGGCCAAGTTACTCTTTTGCTATACTCTTCCTTGTGCTACTCTCTCCATCTGATTTATCAAAGTGTTAATAATGGTATTTCAATTAGCTATTGTTTGGAGTCTAAGTATGATCATTGAGCCTCAATCTGACTCAGTGAGTCCGTTTGAAGCTCAAGTTCTCCATTAAAATGTAGTTAAAACTATAAGATTTTTGTATACATAGTCCTTTAGCTCCATTGTTTGTATTGTTAAAATAATAATTTCATGCTGATTTTAAAATCAATGGAAAGGTCTCTGAACGATCTTTCCATCGGTATATGACACCGCAAATGAGGTGCCCAAAATTAGGAGTATTTGGGTGTGAAAGGAGACACATTACAGTTTTCGCACAGGCGAAATCACCGTCAGTCTTAATTGCTGCAACAAGTATATGAATATTTTTGGTGTCATTTGAGGCTATGCTGTAATAATAGAATAGAAACTAAACTAAAGAGATAGTAATCACAAATGTAGTAAATTTTAATTATTTTACTTTACTTTTGTGGATATATCTAGAAGTAGCTGAGGAGTCAAGCACATCTGCAAGACTTTTAGGGTTCCAAACTTAACACAACGCTCATCAATGAGTAATGCTACGTAATCCTTATTTCTCCTTACTCGTATCCAATATGGTAAAATGCGCAAGATCATCAAGTAACTAAACCCTATGCAAATATTATCCTAATTATTCTAAGTTTTTATTTCATACATCAATGTTCTTATATGACATGTTCAAGGTAAAGGTACAAAATACAAGGAATGCAAAAGCACAAGTAAGTCAATAGTAAATAAGGGACTCTACTACACATGGTGATATCTGTTATTATCTACTTAATATATTCTAACTACTTTAAGTTATACAAGTTCAGGATCTCTAATTCATACTATCAAGTGTAACTTAGAAGTATGGCCTTATGAGTTAAAAGAAATTAGAACTAATCAGATTCTAACTTAATACAATCAATATCGCTTACAAGTTAAATAAGTAATCAATACGCCCTATTTGATGAAATTAGACGCTTTAAGCTAAGATCTGATCAAGATTTACTAAAACTAAGAATTAGGTATTAAGCACCACGAATTGGGTTTAATCATATAATCCAAAGGGTAAGTCTTAAGGATTAAGGTTTAAGTCTAAATGTGAATTAATAATTAAGACAAATTCTATTAAGCATAATCAAGCTTAATAGAATGATTCTCCTAATCTTAATCTAAAGTTGAAAGATAAAATAATCAGAATTAAAGTATGAAAATCTAGAAACTAAAAAAATAAAGTTTTATCCATTGAATAACTCATTTATTATGTGAGTGAAATCTAACATAGTATCTATTCCTAACCTTAAGGAAAAGGCCCTAAGGTGAAGTGTAGATCCTAATGAGCTCTTAATAGAATGACTTAAGAAATTTTAAGATTTGATGAAATTTATAATAATTTACCTCTATTTGTTGATTTTGTTCATTTAAAGATATTAAGGATGAGTTTTAACTAAGTTGAGGGATAATGGATTTTACTTAAGAATTTTATAAGCCTTAAATTGAATTTTCAACAATTCACTTAATTTATGAGCTTAAGAGTCTAATTTGATTCTAAATTAATTTTATTATTGATTTAATGATCTAAATGATAATTTAGAGGTTAAGGGTACTTAACCTAAATTTTGTACAAATGACCATTTTATCCCTACTTAAGGGTCCAAAATACTACTTTTTGATTAAGGACTCTAAGTTGGATTTAATTGATGCTAAATGATTTCTTACTGTCTAATATAAAGATAGACAGTAAGTATATCAAATTTAGACAAGTATTAAGTCATATGGGTCCAATATAAAAATTTTAACATATAAGGGCATTTTGGTAATTTCACTTAGTAAAATCTAAAAATTTAGTTATTTTATTGTTGTCTACTGTCCAAGGATTCTATAGAGTTTAAGAACACAAAATTCTGAGGTATAATGATTAAGTTATGGTCATTTCAATGTTATAGTTTTATTTTTATGAAATAAGTCAAAACCTAATTTTTTTCATATTAAAAAATAATATATAATTTTATACAATAATTAATTTTACTAAAAATAAGTTCAAATTTGATATATTTTGGCCCCATTTTGGTCCTAGGGTCATTAGAATGCGAAAAATCATAAATCTGGGCAATTCCAGACAATTCTAGGCACTTTCGGACAGTTCTGGGAGCTACGACACGCTGTAGCGCCTACTGGCTGAGAGCTAGGCACTATGGTGCACTGTGATGCACTACGGTGCACTACGGTGTAGCCAACCCTATACACGGGTGCTACGGCGTGCTACAACATAGCCAATCGAGATGTGGGCGCTACGGCGTGCTACGACACCAAATTCCCGAGAGCTGGATGCTACGACACACTGTAGCGCCCCTTGGCCAAGAGCCAGGTGCTATGGCGCGCTGTGGCTCATGATGATGCGCTATAGTGGGTTCAACTTGAGACTCGGGAGCTATTGCGCGCTGTAGTGCTCGACGGTGATTTTGCCTGTGTGAATACCATAACGAGTCTCCTTTCGCACTCAAATACTCATTTTATTGCACCTCACATGCGGTACCATATATCGATGAAAAGGTATTTCTGAGACCTTTCCATTGATCCTAAAGTTGGCACAAAAGGATTATTTTAATAGCACAAATAAGAAGGTTAAATGCTCAGTTATGCAGAAAGAAGGAACAACAAAGCTACTTTTCTTCACTACAATTTTTTATCTCAAGGAGCTTTAATGGTTTCTATATCCCAATCACAGATTTTTAAAAATGTAAAATAAGCATAAAAGCAAAAATGAAGTAGCCATTGAATCCATTCAATGGGGGAAAGAGAGGTACCTTGTCTTTCAAATGGAAGCATATGGAGGAAGAGAGCTCTATTTTCTGTAAGAACTTGGGAGCTTGAGGGCTTCTTCAGTAGCAAGCACAATAATGGAGGAAAGAGGAGAAGAGCTCAGCTGGACAAATGGAGGAAGGAGAGGGCTTAGGGTTCATCTTATAGAATAAGGAGAGGGAGGTGGCTCCAGCTGAGAGGGCATGGCTCTTGGATGGGATGAGTTTGAGTCATCCCATCACAAGTATGGGGAGAAGTTGCTTTGATAGAAAATGGAAAGGAGTGGGGGAATGGCCTTGCATGCGACATAATCGGAGAGGGATAGGTGCAAGAAATTGAAGATCATGTGGGTCCCAGGTGCAGAGAATAAATGGAAGAAGAAAAAGGAATTAATTTAAATAAAATTAATAATATTTTAATTAAATCAATGCCTTTAATTAATTAAAATCGGATTGATATATGAGCTCCGAAAAAATCTTAAAAATTCACCTCAAATTAATTTGGGGGTGAGGAATTCAACGGCAAAGTTGAATTCGATTTCGACGAGTATTGAATTTTCTAATTTTTTGGGATATTTAATTACATTAAAATATTCGCAAAAATCCGATGACTTCCAAACACATTCGAAACATCACCCCTAGCCAATTTTGGGGTGATTAGCATAATGGAGAAGTCGGATTTTGATTTCATGGTCAAATTAAATATCTCAATTTTCTAATTAATTAAATATTATTAAAATAATCCAAATATTAAATTGAGCTCCGAATCGCTCCAAATCTTTGGGGATTAATTCTAAGACTAGATGAACTCAATGGAAGGATAATTATTATGCAATTAAGCTAGGATAAGGCTAAGTAGTAATCTACGGTTATTATAATAGGTGACCTACTGGGAAGTTATCATCTGAGGGCAAAATTATGAGGCTTTTTAGGCCAGCGTAGACAATACCTTGGTGCTTAAGAGTTTGAGCTGCTACAACATAGCCTTGTAAAATAATGTCAGATCTTCCAAGGCATAAAGCTTTGCCCACTGTACATTTTAGATACTTTAAAATCCACTTGACTGTGTTTCATTGATGCTTCTCTGGGTTTCCCATGGATCTACTAACTAATCCCGCTGCATGGGCAATATCTGGTGCAGATCATCACGTACATCAAGCTCCCAACTGCTGAATCATAATGAACCTTTTGCATGTGTTCCATTTCCTCTTTACTCTTAGGTGCCTAATCCTTTGATAAAGTAAAGTGACTTGCTATGGTTTTTCCTCGCTCATGTTGAATTTTTTTAGCACATTTTTAACATAGTCTTCCTGAGACAACTTCTGATTTCATGCACTTCTCTCCTTAATGATTATCATCCCAAGAATCTACTTAGCTGGCCCTAAGTCTTTCATGTTAAACTCTCATGATAACTACTCATTCAATATTATTATCTCCTCCATATTTGATCCTACAATCAGCATATCATTCACATACAACAATAGAATGATAGAAGAGAACTTACATTATTTTATATAGTAACAGTGATTCTTCTAACACCTCTTGTACCCAGTTTTGAATATGAACTTGTTAAATCTCATGTGCTATTGCCTAGGTGCTTATTTTAAGTCATAGAGTCTCTTCTTGAGCTTGCACACCAACCTTTTTTTTTCCTTTCTATTGAGTCTTATACCCCTCCAGTTGTTGCATGTACAACATAGTTTTTACATCCATTTAATTTAGGTGCAAATCTTCAACAATAATAATCTTTAGCACTACTCTAATAGCAGTCATCTTCAAAACTGGGGCAAGAATCTCAATATAATCAACTATATACCACTATTGAAAGCCCTCTACTACAAGCCTATCATTGTATCATTTGCTCCCATCTGATTCTTCCTTCAGCCGGTAAACCCACTTGTTCTGAAGAGCTTTATTTCTAGATGGTAGATGGCAACTCCCATGTCCCATTTGACATGAGTGATGTCATTTCATTATTTATGCAGCCTTCCATTTAATGAAATCATCTACCTAAACCGTATTTTCAAAGCTTTCTAGTTCACCACCATTTGTTAGTAACAAAAAAAATAAGGAGAGTATCTCTGTGGCAGTCTAATGACTCATGTGGATCTCCACAACATGGGTGTTTGTGGTTTAATTTTTTTAACACCCTCCTAAGCATCTTCTTGTACACACTCCTTTAGCTCAATGTTGTCATCAACTTCTATGTGCTGGAGCTCACTCTCAAAAGAAACTTTGAAATTAGTTATGATTCCAAAATAATCTTTGTACATCTCACTTTCATTGAAAGTGACATCTCTATTTTTGATAACTTTTTGATTTTGGTTATCCTAGAATCTATAGTCAAACTCATCTGCATCATATCCAATAAATGTGCACTTAATCATATTTTCATCAAGTTTACTCCTAGATCCAGCATCATAGGCACATAGGATGAACTATTAAATACCTTGTGTTGTGTTAACTGCCTCATCCCAAAACTACTTTGGGAGACCTGCATGTAACCTCAAGCTTCTGGCATATTCTGTGATTATCGTGTTCATTTGTTCTGCAACACTATTTTGATGCGGTGTTCTTGGAACTATGAATTTCTTCTTGATTCCTCTCAACGCATAGAACTTCTTAAGCTTCTTGTCATAGTACTCACCTCTATTATTGGATCTTAAGCACTTAAGCTTTAACCCTGTCTCATTCTTAACTAAAACTAACTATTTCCCAAATACATTAAACACATCAGATTTATATTTTTGGAAATAAACCCATACTTTTCTTATATGTTCATCAATAAATATGACAAAGTACGTGGCTCCTCCTATGGAAGAAGTATAAATTGGTCCCCATACATTTATATGCACTAACTCAAGTTTCCTGCATTTCAGCTCTCTTTCACTTTTAGAGAATGTAGCCTTCTTTTGTTTGCCCAATACACAATATTTGCAAAGATCCAAGTTCATTGAATTTAGTCCTGTGAGTATTCCTCTTAATAGTAGGGATTTCAAACCCTTCTCGCTCATATGGCCAAGCCTTTATCAGTTCAATAACTACAATGGAATCAGACACTTTATTGATCAGGTAAAATATACCTTCCATATTGCCCTGTTTAACAATTAGTGCACCCTTGGTGACCTTTATGAATCCCTTGTAAAGGTTATACTGTATCCTTCCCTAGCTAGCTGGCTAATTAAAATTAATTTCTCTTTAAATATTGCATGTGTTTAACTTCTTCGAGCTTCCAAACTGCACCACTTGATAGCTGGACATCCATATCATATTTTCTTATGATGTCACATACCTTGTCATCTTGTATATACATCTTCCCCAAGTCACTCTTAGTGTAGTTCTTGAAGGCACCCCTCGTAGGAATAGCATGAAAGGATGTGCCCGAGTCTACCACCTAGGACTCCGTATTTACAAGTGATATGATCAGTGCATTTTGATCCTCTTCTACTAAAATATTTACTTTGGGGGCACATATCCTTGTGTAATAACCCAACTTGTTACTCTTATCAATTAATATTAATCACCATCCTAATCTTGATCCTAAGTGTTAATCAAGTAGTTAAGAATCATCCACTAAGACTTAGTCTGAATCAGGGTCAAATAGATCAAGTCCTGATATTTAGGAAATCCAAAAATCCTAGAAATTAACTTATTTAAATTGATCTCAAATTAAAAATTGGACTTCGCCATTGCGCTCATTGCTCCCAAATTAGCTAGGGGTGATGTTTTGGGGGCAATCGGAAGTCGTCGACATTTTGTCAAATATTTTAATAATATTTAAATACTCGAAAAATAGGAAAATTAAATACTCCTCAGAATTAAAATCCGACTTCGTCGTTGCGTTTCTCACCCTCGAATTAGCTAAGGGTGAAATTTTGAAATTTTTTGGAGCACAATTATAAAATCTGATTTTAAAGTATGAATTAATTGAATAAATTAAGTTAAAATTTATTAAAACTCCATTTCTTCACCTATATTTTTCCACTCAGCATTTTTTTCCCTTGCTTCCCAGCACCTTCCTCCCCCTACCCTCAAGTGATTTCTGCCATTCTTTTATTTATGCTGCTCCTGCCACCCTTGTCCCCCTTCCCTCTCTCAACCTCCTACCACCTCCCTATCCCCTGCCAGCCTCACCAAGTGGGATGGGTAAACTCAGGCCATCCCATCCCATGGTAGGCCTCTCCCCCATTAAGAGAGGCTTTGGCTCTTAGCTCTCCACTTCCTCATATGCCCAGCTAAAATTCATTCCCCTCTTCCCTGAATTGCTGTACTTGCTGCTGGAAGAAACCTCAGCCCCTTCCTCTTCTTGCTAGCAGTTGGAAAAGAAGAAGAAATGATCTCTCAAGCTCTCAAGCCTCCCTTAGAAAATCTGACATTATCAAAGCCAAGGTACTCTATTTTCCTCCATTGGTTAATCCAATGGCTATTTTATTTCATTTTTATACTCATTTGTATGTCTATAAATTTGTGATTACCTTAGTTGTGCATCTATGAAGCTATATTTAAGATGTAGAAACTCATGGAAATTGTAAGCAATAGGGAATGAAATGTAAATATGCTAATACGAATTTTTGTACACATAGTCTTTTAACTCCATTATATGTATTGATAACTTAATCATTTGTTATCGATTTAGATATCATTGGAAAGGTCTCGAAAAGACCTTTCCATCGGTATATGTCACCGCACGTGAAGTACTATAAGTTGAGAGTATTTGAGCCAGAAAGTTGACCCGTTGTGATTTTCGCACACGTGAAATCACCGCCGGGCACCGCAGCGGTAAAAGTTTCGAACTCGGCATAATAGTTTAACGAAGCATAAAAAGGTATTTTTTTTATGAAATCTGCCGTAGCGCGCAGCAACGCCCGGAGTTTCGAATTCAAGTCTAATAGTTTAATGAAGCGTAAAAATATATATTTTTTAAATTAAATTTTTTCCCCCATAAAGCGCCGCAGTGCGCTACAGCGCCTAAAAGCGTCTCAGCGCCTGACTACGCCGCCACGCGCCACAGCACCCAAATTTTGGACAGTTTTATGCCATAACACTGCAACCCACAGCAGTGCACCGTAGCACCTAAAAGTGCCGCAGCGCGCCGTAGTGTATGGCTTTCTGCCAGAATGCGCCACAAAGCGCCGTAGGGTCCAAAATTGTCTGAATTGGTCTAGAACCGGCTGAAATGGCCAAAACATTATATTTTTTGAATTTTAAGGACTCTAGGACCCCAGTGGGGTGAAATTATATCAAATTTGAACCTAGTTAATTAAAATTGAGCAATATATAAATGTGTAGGTGAATTTCTAATTTTGCATTAAATAATAATTTAATCCCTAATCACCCCTAAAGCCCTAAATATTGATTTGACCATATCTTAGTCAATCAGACTCCAAATTAGAAAATTCAAAGTGCTAGATAGCTTAAAATTCTAGTACCAATAGTAATCTAAAAAAATATTTAAGTTCTGAACTCTAGAAAAATTAGAAATGACCAAAATACAACTAATCTTAATTAGGTCATAACTTGACCAATTGAAGTCGAATTTGGGTCTACTCCCAATTAAAGTACTCAGTGTGATATAGGAAAGTTATAGCCATTAAGTTTTCTAAATTTAGACACCAAATGAAAAAGTTAGCTTTTGACCCCCTTAGCCTTAGGAAATTCCATAATTGCCCTTGAAATTGAAATGTCTATAACTAATTCATTAGACCTCAAAATTTAGTATTTTTGGATTCTATGGAATCCTTGAATAGCAACCAACAATAAACTGGATAAGAAGTTAGATTTCATTAGGTGCAATTTACTAAAATACCCCTTAGGTCAAAAACCATAGTTAGACTTATAGGACCCATTTATTATCCAAATTAAGTATACCTACTATCTATCTTCATGTTAGACAGTAAGGAATCATTTGACAGTAAGAAATCCTAATTTGGAGCCCTAAAACAAAAAGTAGATTTTTGGACACTTAAGTAGGGGCAAAATGGTCATTTTGCCCAGAATTTAGATTATGCGCTCTAAAACCCTAATTTATCTCTTAAATCACTAAAATTAATATTAGAACTGTGTTAGTACCTTTTAAAGTGAATAAAATTAGCTTTCCCATAAAATTGGTTAAATTCTTAAAATTTTTCTAAGTCTTTTCCTTAGAATCTTTCACATCATATTAGGACAATTCCTAAGACTAGGACTAGATCACAGGTCATATTTTATTCATTAGATAAAATGGGTTATCCAATGAATGAATCATTAGTTTTAATAGTTTATAAATCTTACAACCTAATTTTGATTATTTTGTCTTTTAACCTTAGACTTAGGATAGGAGAATCATTCTATTGAGTTTTACTTTGCTTAATAGGATTTACCTCAATCATTAGTTCACTTAGAACTAAAACCTTGAACCCTTAGATTTTACCTTTAAATTATGTGCTTAACTCCCATCTCGTGGTGTTAAAATCATAATCTCTTGTTCAGTAGATTTTGATTAGATCTTAATATAGAACGTCTAAATCCATTAAATAGGTCGTAATAATTAATTATTTAACTCATTGTCGACATTGATTTAATCATATTAGGACCTAGCTAGTCCAAATATTTTGTAATATATAAGATTATACTTTTAAGTTACACCCAATAGTAAGAATTGGAGATCCTGAACTTGTGTAACTTAGAATAATTAGAATGGTTTAATTAGATAATAATAGTGTCATCATATATAGAAGAGTCCCTTGCTTACTACTTGATTTATTTGTGCTACGTATCCCTTGTATTTTGAGCTTAATTTATTGGACATGTCATATAAGAAAACTTTTTGCATGAAATAAAAACACAAAATAATTAGGATAATAATTGCCTTGGGTTCAGTTATATTTTGGTAGGTTCTGGTGCACATTTACCCTAATAGATAGGGGTAAGGATAAATAAGGATACTTAATATTACTCATTGAGGAGTGTGTGTTAAGCTTGGAATCTATTTAGTCTTGCAAATATTGTTGACTCCTCAACTATTTCTAGATGTGTCCACAGAAACAAAAGTAAATTAACTAAGAGATAATGCATTTGTATTTACTACCTCTTTAGTTCTGCTATTCTATTCTGTCTACACTAGCCTAGAAAGGCTTTGAGTATTTCTGTCTGGGCCCGATTGGCCAATTTTCTGATATGGCAGTTATACATACCTATTTCAGTTCGTTTACTATTTATTGTATTATTGATGCATACTATTTTTAGTCAGTTGTACTTTACTTACCGACTTACTTATACATATTTTTAGGATGCTAGATTTTTGTTGCGTGCTGTATGTACTACTTTTAAATTTATTATTTTAAATTAGCATATATCATATGATCATCAGCATGTTTAGGATTAGATTTTTCTTTCGAGTACTTTTACTTACTGCATTATATATATGTATGCATCATATTCCTTGCTGAGTTTGCTTGAGGTATGCTTTTGCCTCAATTTCTACTTAATTATAAATACTATATTTATAACTTACCTTACTCCTTGTATATTTACTGCTCCTATGCTAAATAGCTATTTTTGTTCTGTACAAATAAATGGTGACATTAATAATTCATGTAAAAATATTCAGCCTAAAATATACTTAGATAATTGTCTAATAAGATTTTCTTATATTAGCTAGGGCCCTGGCATTATGAAACTGATAATATCAGATTCATATATTTATTTTATTTTATATTTATGGAGCTGGGTATTGAAGAAGAAGAACCATATATTGAAGAGGAGTATCAGCCAGGAGAGCTAGATATTGCATAGTTTCCTTTCTGCTCATTGTGAGGATGAGAGACTCTTAGATTTATTTTCAATCTTTTAAAGTATTCATTAAATATTGTAATAATACATGTACTTGTGACTGTGATTACTTTTTTGCACTATTATTTTTTGAGCTATTTATTTCATTTTATGTTTGATATATTGTGAAATGGATGTACTGTTTATTTCATATGCTTCCGCACTCTGTGTCTGTGTTGATTTAGTGACTGATCTCCTATATTCATTATGTGTAACCTCATTCTCTTATTAGTGGATTGTGGATCTTACCTAATCCAATAATAAGTGAGGGATTTTCTAGAGTGGCACACCACCTCTTAAGTCTAATCTTGTAGATTAGGGGGTGCGGCGCCACACCTTGCTCCCACCACTTATCTTCTTTAGGATAGGTGTAATAACCCAAGTTGTTACCCTAGTCAATTAGGACTGATATTAGTCCTAATCATGACCATATGTGTTAATTAAGTTATTAAGAATCATCCACTAAAACTCAGTCCAAATCAGGAGTCAAATGGATCAAATCCTAATTTTTAGAAAAAATCCAAAAACCATAAATAAATTGACATGTCTAAATTGACCTCAAATTAAAAATTGAACTTTGCCATTGCGCTCATTGCCCCCAAATTAGCTAAATGTGATGTTTTCGTGTCAATCGGAACTCGTCCAAATTTTGGCGAATATTTTAATAATATTTAAACATCCCGAAAATTGGGAAATTAAAATACTCGTCGGATCAAAAATCTAACATCGTCGTTGTGTTTTCCACCCCTCAATTAGCTAGGGGTGAGTATTTGAAAATTTTATAAATTAAATAAGGATTTAATTAATTTAAGTTAATTAATAATATATTTTAATTAAGCGTAATGACACCGTCAATTTATAAGCCGCGCCGTTACTGTTCGCTGACGCCGTCAACCCCGACCATTAGCTCGATCTAGCCGATCTGTAACAACCCAAGTTGTTACTTAGGCCAATTAAGACCAATCCAAGTCTTAATTGAGGTTCTAATAAACTAAATAAGTCATTTAGAACTCATCTCTAAGTTCTAGGTCAAACTAGGAATCAACTGAATCAAATTTAGATTTCTGAAAAATCCCAAAACCCTAGAATTTGAATTTTTATCTAGACCTCAGATTGAAAATTTGACTTCACCATTGCGCTCAGCACCCCCAAATTAGCTAGGGGTGACATTTTGAATGCATTTGGAAGTCGTTGGATTTTTATCGAATATTTTAATATTATTTAAATACCTAAAAAATCAAATAATTAATTACTCGTCGGATCGAAAATCCGATTGTGCCGTTGTATTCAGCACCCCTCAATTAGTTAGGGGTGATTTTTTGGGAATTTTTGAAATATTTAATCGATTAATTTTAATTCATAAAATGGGTTAAGAATATTTAAATAATAAATTAATATTAAGTACTTAATGACCCTACTTAGCGTCGTTCGCCATCTCAGCTTTACCATCGCCCTAACCTCATGCAGTTAATTCGTGAGACGTAATCTAGAACGGTCAATGTGAGTCGTTCGATCGAAGATCGAACGACATGCGTGGATCGTCTTCGCGAATCGCTCGCACCAAGCATGTGGCAATCGAATCAGGGCACACAGCATCCACAGATCGCCGCGTATGGATTTCCACCGTTGTGAAGCTCACATTTAGCTTGGGTGAGCTCTGATCGTCATCTAGTTTTGCCTCATAATCGATTCGAGATTCCAAGTGTCCGAGTGATCAATCGAAATTTTCTCAGCCGATCAACTAAGGTACTTCACCATCCCCATGTTCGAAGATTCGATTGTGTATATAATTTCATATAATGCAATTCAATCTCTGTATCCTAATTATCATTATCAATTTGGAAAGTCATGTGATGTTGCGATTTTGATCAATTCGATCGGTACCTCTAATTTCTTTTGCTTGATTTCAATTGTTAATTTGATTGCACACATGATGTATATCATTTTCTATGAGTTATTAAGAGTTGCTAAGCTCGATCACAACAATCAATTTTTGAACCTTAAGTGCAAAGAAATTGAACAGATTCGTCACCCTTATCTTACGTATACCTCCAATTAGGGCTACCTCTTATCGGACGTTTAGGCCACCTTAAGTCAAGATTCGATTGTAATTAGGAAGCCCCCGTTCTGACCTATGTGAGGCCATACGGGTTGGCCCCCGGCGCAGGCGAAAAAGTCGACTCCTCCCGTGCCCTAGATCCGTCGCTTGTGAAGGACGAAGAGGACGCTTTCAGCTTGGGAGGGTCAACCCGGCCCGGTTCAGTCCGAGGGCAATCAAGTCGACGACACGACTTGTGGGGCCACCAACCAACCCGCCACTGTCACAGATCCATCACCTCACGTGGGGCCCACCCTACCTGGCCTCGATAAATAACGGAGCGCCACGTGGCCATTCTCGGGACCCCGTTGTTGTCGTTGTCCGAATGGTGGATCCCACTTTCTTAATAGTTTAAGAATATATATATTATATGTTAGATTTTAATTAAACAAAAGTCTATTAAATTAAATCAGAGAATTAAAAATCAGTTTAATTAAATGTAATTTAATTAATTAAATCCTAATACTTTAAACAACCATATTTTAATAAATATGAGTCCAATTTGCACAAATAAGTATACCAAATTCATCAAAAAAATATAAAGAATTTAATGATATAATTTATCTTGCTATAGGACCAATGTTTCACTTAGTGATATTTTAAGATATTTAGATAATTACAAAAATTCCACAAAATATCAAACCCTCATATCTTTGCACACACTAGTACAAGCATACCCAATATGGGTCTCAAAATACTTAAAAAACCCTAAGAAATAATTTGTGAAGGTTTAATTTGTTGTTTGGATTAGTTTGAGCCTAATAACTTTTAGGACCTAACTCTAATTAAGCCATTTAACCCTAAAACTTCAATTGACCATAAGTTGGTCAATTAAACTTCAAATTAGGTGATCCAAATATCAATTTTGATCAAAAAAACCTAATTTACAAAAATCTATAAAAATATTTAGGATCCAACGGTTAGATCTTCTAATCAACCCTAATTACCCTAAAATTTAATTAATGAAGATTAGCAAATCTAATGATCCAAATTAAACAATTTAAATTTTAGAGAACTCTTAGAGTGCATTAAAACCTAATAGTGTAGTTGGATTAATAATTTGGTAATTAATTTTACTAATCACTCATTAATCACTCCAAACCTTAATTAGGCCATAACTTAACAAATTAGAGTCCAAATTGAGCCTACCACTAGTCATTAAAATTAGTGGATCATTTATGATCTACAGCCACCAATTTTGCTCAATTTGGATACTAATTGACAAAGCTAGGATTTTTGACCCTTAATTAAGAAACCATTAATTATCATTCTACCCCTTAGGCTTGTATTGGCCATAACTTGGCCAATACTTATCAAAATTTAGTAAATTTAAATTTTATAGAAACCTTAGACAATAAGAAATAATAAACTGAAGGAAAATTTGAATTTTATTTAGCCAAATTACCAAAATGCCTCTATGAGTCAAATTTATTAATTTGATCTCATAAGGCTTCTTAATTACCCAAAATTAGTGTAATTACTGTCTAATCTTATATTAGACAGTAAGAAACACTTTGACGTAGAAAAGTTTAGATTTGGAATCCTAAATCAAAATTTGATCTTTTGAACCCTTAAGTTGGGGCAAAATGGTCATTTTACCCAAATTTAGGGTTTAGCCTTTTAAAGCCCTAAATCATATTATAAACATTATAAACAGTAAATAAAGTGATTTAGATCAAAATTTATGAGAGTTTAGGTCTTAATTTGATTTGAATCTAAATTTCATATTTAAGTCCTTAAGAAATTCTTAAGTAAAATCATAAGTTCCTTCCTTCCTTTATCTATCTTAGATCTTTCCATAGGTCTTATAACATTAGTTATGATATGTGTTATGAGAGATTCTCTTAGAAATTAAGAGCGTTAACTCCTAGGATTAGAAATAGAACTTAGATTAGAGTTCATCTATTGAGTAAATTGGGTTACTCAATAGGCGAAACCTTGAGTTTATTAGTTTATAGATTTTCTTAATTTATGTAATGATTATTTTATCTTTGAATCTTAGAATTTAGGATAAGATCTATCCTAATGAGTTGATTATTCATTAGGATTTGCCTTAATCTAAATAAGTGAGTATGGGTATTAAACCTTAGATTTTTAGATATACCTTTAGATTTTAAGTGATTAAACCTTAATATTTGGAGTTTAATTCTTAATTTTTTCATCTTGATTTGGCTAATCAAGATGAGGTTGGGATTCTTTAAAACTATTAAAATAGGTCGATTGATTTGTCATTTAACTTATATAGTCGACATCAATTTATTTATAATTGGGACCTAGCTAATCCTAATTATTTTCAATCTGTAAAGATGTGAATCTGAGTTACACTCGATAATAGGACCTAGAGATCCTGAACTTGTGTAACTTAGAGTAATAGAATGATTAAATAGGTTAACAAATGGATATCACTTGTGTCCTAGTAGAGTCTTTGCTCACTTTGATTTTGATGCTTTGCTTACATTGTTTTGAGCCTCATACATTGTATACATATATTAGACATGTGATATTTGATAAGTATCTCATGTCAACTTTGAAATTGCATAACAACATTTATATTTCTTTTTATCAGTGCTTTCAGTTAAGTAGAATGTAATCTAATTAGTCTACCTCTCGGTGTCACTTACTTCTTATACTTCTCTTATGGCTATTAGCCTGGTACTGATAAGGTAGTACAAGTTTTAGGTGCACTTCTACTCAGTGTTTCTGCCTCTCATTGCCACTTACTTCATCTTATACTTCTCTTATGGCTATTAGTCTGATGCTGATATGAGTTTTATATCTCTCAATATCACTTACTTCATCTTATTCATCTTTTGTGGCAGTTGGCCCGACTTTGATATGGCAGTTAGTGAGTCTTTATTTACATATTTCTTTTAGATGGCAAGTTTGGCCAATTCAGTGTTTCAGTTTATACTTTATATTTCAGTTACTTTACTGCACTTTTAGCATTTTCCTATTTACTATTTTACTGCGTTTCTAGCTTTACTATTACTTATAGGATGCTAGTTATGTTCTTTACTCATATCTTATAGGATGTTAGTTTTGTTTTTAATTACTTAATTACTTCATATGTTTATTTTACTTATGTCAATTAGCATGTATTTGAATTGATTATAAGGATGTTTAGGTAGTTTACTTTTCTGTTATATTAGTATTATAGACTTTTATACTAAATCTTGTTGCAGCTATCTTGGAGGTATGTGTTTACTTTATACTTGTTTAAATTATAAACTAGTTGTTTATAACTTTACCTTGTTTCTTTCTTATGCGTTTTTGCTCCTACACATGCTTGTATGTTTCATTCTTTATAATGGTATCCAAATAACATAAATTTTGCAGCCTAAAATGTACTTAGACGAATTGTCTAATTAGATTTTTCTTTTGTTGGTTGGGGCCCTATCATTGTGATACCGATAATGGTAGACTATGAGCTATTTGAGGTGATAGAGCCTTCAGGAGATCTGTATTTGGAGGAGAAGCATCCTACTGAAGATCATTAGTTTCTTTCTGCTTTTGTGAGGACGAGTGTCTTTTTTAGTTCCTTTTAAACTGTTTAAATTGTAATAATACAGGGATAACATTTCTTTTCAGCACTTTACTTATTCTGTACTATTGTATTATATGATGGATGGATGTTATATATATGCTTTCGCACTCTGTATTTCTTATATTTTCATTTAGTGAGATTTTTACTTAAGAATGGAAAAGTCCTTAGTTAAATTGGATTAGAATGTGTGTCCAATCCAATTATAAGTAGGGACCTTGTTATTTTGGAGACCCCTCCACTGTAGTCATGTTAACTTAAGAGTTAACAGGACTACGGCGGGGTTGGGCCGCCACACGATCGGACCGTCCAAACGGACGGTTCGGATTTCATCACCCTCCTCCCCTCTGCGCGCGCTCCGCATGTCACATAGCCGCGCCCCGCAACCAACCATCACGGGCGGTGGCTTTGGAGGCTCCGTCCAGCCTCCTTGATCTCCTCAGCCGCGAATGAGACCCAGTTCAGCTAGAGCGAAGGTTGACTGAGGCTGGAATCTGTCTTCTTTCTGGAACCTTCGCAAGTCATCGAATCCAGTACCTTCCTACCCTCCCATTTCCATTCATTGCATTCTATTTCGGTTAATTGCAAGACATGCGTACCATGTTGGATCGTCGATCGATCGGACCCGATGGAGCACGATCGGGTCCGATCGACCTGAATCGAGGCTCGATTTCCTCAGGTCCAGCTACACACGCACACACCCGCACGTAGTCACCTAGGGTTAACTTTTCCGGGCGCCGCGGGTCACCTCCGGGGCCAATCCGGGTATCGCCGGGTAGGCCGTCGCCGGTGCCGTCGTCAACGCGGAGCCCTAGCCAGCTCGCCTCGGGAGCTCGAGGAGGGATCCGAAGCGTCTCTGGGCTAGGTCGGGTCGCGGCCGGCTCAAGCGTGTCCCGAGCGGGCAGGCGCGCGTGTCACCGTCGCGTTGCAGCGGGCCCCGCCTGCGTCAGCGCGTGGACCATACCCGCAGGCCCGCGTCTAATTTAGGGCCGTTGTGTGTCCTAGCGGGCCTTGCCTCATCTGCCGCACCCCGTCCCGGGCCGACACGTGTCTCTGGCGGGTCCCATCGTGATAAATGACATGCAGAAAATTTTAAATAAACTTATATATATATATATATATATATATATATATATATTATTAGAATGATTAGGTTAAGTACATCTAGTAATTAACTAAATAAGATTGACTGATAATCAGTAGATTAATTAGGATTTAATTATGGTTAAATAGTAATTAAAAGTAGATTAAGTAATATTAATTAATTTAATTAGCTAATAATAATTAAACTTAATGGTTTAATTAGCTAATAATTAAATAGTAACAAAAAAATTAAATCAAGAAATATTATTAATTTAATTTAACAGTAAATAGTAATTAGTTAAATTTAATTTAATGATTAGTTAATTAATTAAATTAAAAAGAGTGGGATAAAATAAAATTAATTTAAAAATTTAATTAAACTTTAAAGTTTAATAATTTAAAAATACTAGTCCAAACTTATCAAATATAGGACTCATTTTACTCAAAAAAATAAAATGAATCAAATGACGCTAATCAAAAATTCGATCCAGGGTATATTTAACCTAGTGATATTTTAGGTACTAAATGAATTAGATGGCGCTAATCAAAAATTCGATCCGGAGTATATTTAACCTAGTGATATTTTAAGTACTAAACAAATCATCACAACTTTTAACCTAATTATCCAAATATATGAAATATAGGTCTTAAAATACTCAGGAGAATAGCACCATCACTGTAGTGGTATTAGTTTTCCCATTTGAAGCTTAGTTTAAATAGTGATATTTAGGACCCTCACCCAAAAATGACCAAAAGGCCTATAGTCTTTAATTGACCATAACTTAGTCAATTCAACTTCTAATCAAGAAATTCAAAGTGCTAACTAGCTTAAAATTTTAGTGCCATCAGTAATCTAAAATAATATTTAGGATCTGAATCTTAGAAAATCAAAATGACAAAAATACCCCTAATCATAGTTTGATTATAACTTGATCAATTAAAGTCCAAATTATGTCTACTCCTTGTCAAAACACACAGTGTATTATAGGAAAGTTATAGAAACTAAGTTTGCTGAATTTGGACAATAAATGGAAAAGTTCGATTTTTGTACCCTTTAACCCTTAGAATTATCGAATTTTCTTTAGAAATTGAAATGGCTACAACTTAGCCATTTAACCTTAGAATTTAGTGTTCTTAGATTCTATGGAATTCTTGAATAGTAACTTTCAATAAACCACATAAAAATTTAGACTCCATTAGGTGCTAATTGCTAAAATTCCCCTTAGATCAAAAACTTTAGTTTGGACCTATATTACCCGTTTCTTATCGAAATTGAGTATACTTACTATCTATCCTCATGTTAGACAGTAAGAAATCATTTGGCAGTAAGAGATTTTAATTTGAAGTCTTAATTTAAAAAGTAGCTTTTTGGACCATAAAGTAAGGGCAAAAGATCATTTTGCCCAAAATTTAGGTTAAGCACTCTTAACCCATAAATTATCTTCTAAGTCAGTGAAAATAATAATAGAACTGTATTAGAATCATTCTAAGTGATAAAATTAGCTATTATGTCAAATTTGTTAAAATTCCTAAAATTTATATAAGTCATTCCTTTAGGAATTTAACACTTCACATTATAATCATTCCTAAGGCTAAGACTAGATCATAGGTTAGATTTTTTATATTAGATAAATAGGTTACTTAATGGATGAAACCTTGGTTTTAATAGTTTTTAGATATTTAAATTTAATTTTGATTATTTTATCTTTTAACCTTAAATTCAGTATAGGAGAATCATCCTATTAAGTTTGACTACATTTAGATTGAAACTTAGATCTTAAGTTTTACCCATTTGGATTATGCGATTAAGCCCAAACTCGTGGTGTTTAATCTATAATCTATAGCTTAGTAGATCTTGATCAGATCTTAGTATAGAACGTCTAAATTCATCAAATTAGAACATTGTGATTTATTTATTAATTTATAGTCGATCTTGATTGAATTAGATTAGAACCTGATCAGTTCTAATCCTTTTAACTTATAAGATCGTGCTTCTAAGTTACACTTGATAGATAGAATTAGAGATCCTGAACTTGTTTACCTTAGAATAATTAGAATTAGTTAATTAGAAAATAAATGATATCATCATGTTTAGTAGAGTCCCTTGCTTACTATTTGATTTTATGCTTACTTTTCTTGGACATGTCATATAAGAAAATATTATTGCATAAAAAAAATGAAAACTTAGAATACTAGGAAAATATTTGCATTTGGGTTCAGTCTATGGTCAATTATGGTGCACATTTACCCCAATAGACAGGGGTAAGGAGAAATAAGGATGCTTAATATTACTCATTGAGGAGTGTGTGTTAAGCTTGGAACCTATTTAGTTTTGTAGATGTGCTTGACTCCTCAGCTATTTCTGAATGTGTCCATTAAAAAAAAATAACTAAAAGATATTTGCATTGTGTTATTTGACCATTCAACTTTGCTTTACTATCCTATTCTATTCTGTCTGCCCTAGTCTAGAAAGGTTATGGAAATATATGTCTACCCTAGTCTAGAAAGGATATGGGAATTATAGTGGGCTGGATTGGCCAATTCTTTCTGATATGATAGTTATATATTCTTTTTTAGTTTCACCTTACTATTTACTGTATTGTTGATGCATGTTATTTTAGTCAGTTGTATTTTATTGTTTTACCTACCCACTTGTATATGTATATAGGATGCTAGATTTTACTACTTACTATATGTACAATCTTTAAATTATTATTTTAAATAAGTATATATTATGTGATCATCAACATATTTAGGTTAGACTTTCCTTTTAGTATTTTTATTTATTATATTATATATGTATGCTTATTTCTTATTTAGTTTACTTGAGATGTGCTTTTATCTCAGTTCCTACTTAGTTGTAAATATTATATTTATAACTTATCCTATTTTCTTGTCAGCTTACTGCTCCTATGCTAGATAGTTCACTTTTTGTTGAATTTAACTGTAAATGGTGATATTGATAAATGCATAATAAATTTTGAGCCTAAAATATACTTAGACAATTGTCTAACAAAATTTTTCTCTTATTAGTTAGGGCCCTAACATTGTGAAACCGAAAATATTAGATCTTGAGCAGTTTGAGGATCCAGTGTCTGAGAATGAGCCTTACATAGAGGGGGTGCAGTAGATTGGAGCAGAAGACCACTAGTTTTCTTTATTTTATTGTGAGGATGAGTGATGCTTTATTTTATTTTTAAACTTTGATTAAATGATGTAATAATACAGGTATTTGTGACTGTACTTACTTTTCTGCACTATATTTTTCTGAGTTATGTTTCATTTGTTTCTTATTGATGTATGATAAATTAGATGTACTACACATTTCTTATGCTTCCGCACTCTGTGTTTATGTAGATATGGTGATTGATCTCTTGATTCATTCTGTGCATATCCTTCCCTTATTAGTGGATTGTGGGTCTTACCTAATTTAATGATAAGTGAGAGATTTGCTAGAGTGGCACACCACCTCTTAAGTCTAATCTTGTGGATTAGGGGCTGGGGCGCCATAATAGGGCAGTCCTTCTTAAAGTGACATGCCTTTCCATAGTTATAGAAATCAGGCTTTACTTTTCTGGGTCTTGATTTATCTCATCTTGACATAGACCTATTTTTATTATGTCTTAGGTCTAAATTTCTTCATCGGCTCTCAACATTTAACGCTAAATTAGATGCCTCCCAACGGGATCTTTTTTTGCACCTCTTCATTCAACACCAGCCCGACAATGTCGTCGAATTTCAATGACACATTTCCTGATGAGTTACTAATGGTTTTAACCAGCCCATCGCAGATGTTCAGCAATGAAAAGAGGAATAACAAAGCTCAAACCTCGTCATCAAACTTGATGCCCACTAAACTCAACCGACTTGTCACAGTGTTGAACCTATTCAAATGTTCAATCACTAAGTAGCTATCCATCATCTTCCTACTAAATAGTTTTTCATCAGAAAGACTTGATTGGAAGCTGAAGGCTTCTCATTTATTCTTGTCTTGTCAGATCATCCATGAGATCTACAATAATTTTTTCATTAACAATATTAAATGCAATGGAAGAAGACAATAAAAGACAAATCAAACCAAAAGCGATTCTATTAAGAACCTCCCAATTTTCATCTGACACAGTAGCCGATTTTCTTTCGTCTCCACTGAGTGGTAGATACAACTTCTTCTGGCATAATAAATACTTCCTTTGTATTTTCTGAAAAGCAAAATTAGTGAAAGCCCTAGAACAAAAGATAACTACAACAACGATTGCTCTGACACCAATTGTTGTGAGCACGCGGCGAAAGCATTTTTTTCTCTCCTTTAGAGTTTGAGGACCAAGGTCACGTTGTCGGTTACCAAGCAATCGATAAAATCAACCAAGCACAAAATAAACATAGCACAATAATATACACAATCACGAGCATTCAAACATAATGATATTTATATGGAAAACTCAAAGATGAGAAAAACAACGAAGCTGTACTACACAGAAAATTCTAGTATAAATCAAGAACATACAGAATTACAAAAAGCTTCACTTTCGCAAAAACAAGAAAGATCTACCGCTTGCATAGACTTCCGATCAATTTTTTCTTCTGCAGGGAACATCAGCTCTTATATTAGGTTGAAGAAGAAGAGCAACAACCACCATCTCTTATTCTAGGTTGAAGAAGAAGAGCAACAACCACCACCTCTTAAGGTTCTCTCCAACATGCAAAAGCTTTTGCACAGTTGCTCACTCACTTAGAAAACATCTACATAATATTTTCTTATATATTCCAACAATATTCGGACATAAAAAAGTCCAAAATACCCCAAAATCACTTAGAGTGGTGCCTAAACAGAAGCAGAAATCCGTTAGACTGTTTGCCGCTGGGGGGCGCCCCGGCGTGCCATAGCGCCCCAGTCTTTGGAATGTCTGCAGGGGCGCGCTGTAGCACCCTATTCTCTAAATACTGGGCGCTATGGCGTGCTACGGCGCATGAGCTCTCTCAGCTTATCTCGTATTACCTCGGAACCTCCCGAAGGCCCATCGGAACTTCGTTAGCACCTTCACGATGATCTGAACGCATCTCAAAATATATTGAGAAAAAAATAAGCCAAATTCAAAATCTCAACAGTAAAAAAAAATGTATGGTGTTACCATACATTTTTTTCAAAATCTCAACAGGAAACCGGCTGTATGCATAAATGATATTACCCGATTTATCGAGCAGAATCTTTTTATTTATTATCAAGAAAATACTGGTGAGGCCGTGAGGGTATAACCCATTAGAATCCTTTTCCCTGCATAAAGAGACAGCCTACAGCCCAAATACAGGCAAGGGGTGGACCCTATCTCTCCTGTTGCCACGTCATGAGCTAGCAGCATAAGAGAAAGTGGGGGCAATTTCTCCCCTGAGAACATGCTCATCCATGTCTCTGATAATCCAAGCACATATATCCAATTTGAGTAGGGCGACAAAGAAACACAGTAAAAACCTTGTGACCTGCACCTCTTCTTTTGGCTGAGACCGGCCTCTCTGCTCCTTTTCTATCCAAACACTGCTTCATTAAATTCCCTCTCCTCTAATTATCCATCCTTTCCATTCAATAATGAAGAGGCACCTGCAGTACCCTACGTAGAGTATGCAGGAGTGAATCAATCATGGGACAAAATTATATTTCATAAACCTAAACCCTCTGTATTTGAGCCAACTTTCGCTGTTTTACACATTATATATATATATATATATATATATATTAAGTTTGAATGGTGTAGGCTGTCCTTACATGGGAGCAGGGCAAGGATGGACCACAGCGGTGGCTATGAATTCTTTCTCTTCTTCCGGTGAAAACTTTTGTCACTTTGCAGCAGGTAAAATATTTGTACAATTATGCTGTTAAAAATCAACTTGAATAGGGCTGTCGGAAGTTTTTTTGTCCAAGCTTAGTTTATAGCTAAGTTACATAAGCTAAATTCTGTCATACTATTAAGTTTTAGGTTCGAAGCTAAGTAATGTTTGCTACCTTTAATTATAATTGAACTTAATTCTTGATGTTTGTCTTAAATTTGTTCTCACCAATTCTGAATATGTTCTCAAGAAGCGCAGGAACAAAAAAATAAATAAATATTGAAGAGCTTACAGATCTCTCAGCTCTTCGTGAAGAAGATGACAGCCACCCAAAAATATATTTTTTAACAGCCTGTAATGTTAATCTTCATAAAAAGCAACTTCCGTTATCTTTAATTTTCTAAAGAAATCTTCACTTTCATTGATATATAGTGCACATTAAATATAATAAGTATCAAACAAATTTAAAACAAAACAAAATTAGTGTTCATAATAAGATGATATTATGATAGAGCCACTACAAACTCATTTATTTATACATTCTATCTTCAAAATATTTCAAATAAATCTTTAGCTTATCAGAAGTTCTCGAGTCTTCGAAATTGGATCTATAATCAATCTTTAACTAATGCGAAAAATATTAAGGAATTTTAATCATAATTAGGCAACAATACAAATAATTAACTTTATAACAACTTTTGATATTTATCTTCTTAAAATATCACAGTTTACACAAAACTTGTAACCTTGCAATATGTGCAGCTCGTAGACAGAAAGCTCAAAAAAAAAATCCAAGAAATTTTACAAGGCAGACGAACCAAAAGTCTTAAGCTCATTTACTCGTTAATTACTTCTCTCTAATTCATAAAATTAATTATTGAGTAGCTTTATTTGAATCGAAAAAAAAGCCTCTCTTTTTTTTCCAAAGGAAAATATATATATATTATGTACAGTTCTAGTGTGGCGTCCCCCACCTGAGCTGGCCAAGAGAACTAATAGAGAGACACGTGCATGCTGACATTAGCTTTGGGGTATCTATCAGGCCATGCATGCATCCTTTTAGCAGCTGCACCAGCGCACCTCCTTCAAAATAGCTACAGTTCTATTATAGAAGCTGACAAGCCTGCCATTGATGGGATTGCTGATGCTGTAGCTTTTGTTAATGAGATTGAGAGCGACTTCAATATAAATATATAGATAAATAATTAAGGAGAGTCATTTCATATCTGCGTGCAAGCTGCCTGCCATAGCTCTGCATTGCTGTTGCCATTGGCGCAACAGCTGCAGAGAACAAGCGGTCTGAAGTGACTCTGCAAGAGCACGTTAGAATTTGCGTACGCGCACGGTGCGTGTGTTTCCTATCTCCCAACTGCTGCCTCTTCAGACTACCATTCCCTTTTCACTGTTCTGGTAAATGGTGACCATCATTATTCAATGCTTGTGTGCCCACTTTATTATCATCATTGATATTTTTCTTTCCCATTATACGATCATGATAGAAATTATCGTGGAAAGAATCTTGCTACTCTACTTCAGAATACCTGAAATCATTTTGCCTTGTCATTTTATTAAGATGATAGTATTATATTTCTGTAAATGTTGTTTACACGTTGATTATAACAAGTTTGCGCTTAATTCCCTCCTGCCGCATCTGTCACGAGTAGTAGTGGACCCCAAGGGGGCGTAGGACACTTGTCACCACAAGAAATATGCATAAAATGTTTTATCCTCAATAAAAGAGTAAGAGAAATTCATTCAATTAGATTTGGATATCATTTTATAAGTGTTTATTTATTTATATCAAAATAATATAAATATTATTTTTAAAATTTATATTAAAATGATATTCAAATTATATTGAATAAGTTTTTTGGCTGTCACATCAGCAGATCTATTTAGTAAGGCTCCAATTATAGGAAGATGCACAATCACAATAAAGATATTAAATTTTACATAATAAGTCTTATTTTTCTATAATACAAGAAATATATTATTCACATGCACTATACTTTTTCATTTCCCAATATCATATTGCAACTTAAAAAAGACAAAAACATTAGCACAAGCATACCTTTCATCAATACATATTTTAGGTTAATTTGGAGCAATACAATAAAAATGCATTATACATTGCCAAACTATATATCTTTAGATCAGGCTTCATAGAATATGTTTTTCTCGGGTAGGAAATAAGTTTGAACTAATTTGAGCTATTAGATGGAAGAGAGGAGCATAACTTTTTTTAATTCTCTTAGCACTTGAAGATATTTGTTAGGAATAATCTTCTAAGAATATGGTTTCCCTTTTCAAAACAAATATTGATAATAGGGAGCATCCCCACTTGTCTCTTGCATAGAGATGTGTACCATTAAAAGGAGTTAGAATTTTTATTTGCTTCCATCATCTGAGCAGAGTTAATGGAGCACCAAATTAAGGCACTCTGTGATCTTTAGAAAAAAGAGCTTAAAGATAAAATAAATAATCACCCTCACATACTAATAAAATAAAAAGTATATAAAATATGCGTCACCACATTAAAAGAATCTGATATGATAGCGATATAAAATAAAAAATATTGATACGATTGTTTGCGCAACTACTCTTGCTAGTCTCTTAGAGCACTGCAATGCCGTTGAAGCACTAAGCTACTTCTCATCTTTATTGGTTTCTTCGGGAATGAGAGAAACGATAGAGCTTTTAATATTTTATTCTAATACATAAAAATTCTTCTTTGCTAGTTTAATACAAATTTAATGTTTAATATATAATAATTGTGTACCAAATGCCACTCATTTGGTCAACCTTTTTAAAATGTGTGTATATTAAGAGATATGCTACTCTTCTAAAAGAAAGAAAAATCGTTGGTGCCGAAGTTTCAATGCAAAAATATGTCGCGGCCTTGCCCCACTGGGCTAGCCTCGTATTTTTTGAGCAAGGCTGGGCATGTGTGTATATATAATGTCACTCTAGTACTTTAATACTTTATGCTAGCAACTTTTTATCCGCACAAAATAATTTCATCGATTTCTTACCATAAATTTATTATATAATGGGTAATAATTAACACTTGCTTTGGTGGTCAAAAGAAAGTTTATCTCATATCTGTAGCCATTTGTCAAAGATAAGAGAAAAAGTGGGATCATTATGAAGATAAAGTTGCAAAATGAGGTTAGGTCAGAGCTGGTAATTTTATATTAAACTCGCTCATAAATTGTTTGAAAGTTGTTCCAATTTTTTTAGTAAATTTGAAATCGGTTTAAATTGTAAAGTTGATTTACGAGTTAGATGACTAGATTCAAATGATTTTCGAGTTGAGTTCATGTTGGCTAGCACTCGAATCGAAATTGAGTCAGGCCGAAATATATATAATTAATAAGTTAGATCCTTAGCAAACAAAAGCCAATGGTTTGTCTTCACGTGCCGGTCCGATTGAACCTCCGCCACTTAACTCGCATGAGTTTTTTTTTCTCAAACTGACTCGAATCAAGTTCACGTCCGCTCAAACTCGATTTTGTTTAGATTCAAACTTGATTCAACTCAAATTCTTGACGTGGTTTCAATCCGAAAGGTGGGAATGGTAATGAGAACGTATATGATAAGAATTAAACGATTTCCTTAGAAAGGAATTTGTAGTTCCAACATCTAAGCTACTTATAAATAGAATCAATAAGGTCATGAAAGAGCATGAGAATTATGCCCTTTAAAGATAGGAGTGCCCAAGTATTTGAAGGGAATCTTACCTTTTTTGAGATCAAGCTTATTAATAATTATATTGGCCCAATTGATGGAGGCTTTTTTATCAACAAAGAACATGAATTTCTCCCAAGTAATATTGAGACCATAGTCTTTTTTAAGGATATTAAGAATGTTGTTAAGCTTGCTTAGAGTTCTATTGTATCCAATGAAAAAGATAATCAGATCATCCGCATAAGCTAAGTGAGCAATCATGAATTTTCCACCTAAATTGTAATGAAGATTATGATCTTGAGTGAACATGAGATTAATGTTGTAAGACCAATAATTGAGAGCAAGGTTAAAAAGGATGGGAGAAAGCAGGTCTCCTTGACAGAGCCCCTGTGAGATTTAAAGAAACCATAGAGAGACCCATTAATCAAAATAGAGAACTAATTATTGTTGATGGCATTCTTGATTTTCAGAATGAAAGAGTCGTCAAAACATTAAGCTAAAAGAACTCTATAGAGGAAGGACCAATCAAATTTATCAGTCTTTTTCCAAGTCAAGTTTAACAATCAGATTATGCCATCTTCTCTTCTTGCTAAGACTGTGAAAAATCTCCTGAACGACATGGATGTCTTCATGAATGAACCTGCCATGAATAAAGGCCGATTGGTTGGGCTCAATAAGCTTAGGGATATAGGATTGGAGCCAGTTGGCAATAAGTTTGGAAATGATTTTATTCATGGCATGCAAAGACTAATGGGCCTAAATTTAGACCACCAGTTGCTGGAGTTCGCTTTTGAGATGAGCGTGATAGAGGTATGAGAGAAAAATTTATGAAGGGAGCATTGCAAAAAAAAATTTTGATGCTATTACAAATGTCAACTTTAAGAATATCCCAGAAGGTAATGAAAAATTCTCAAGAAAAACCATTAGAACTTGCACAAGAGTTAGGCTTCATAGAATTAATAACCTCCCAAATTTCATCAACTGAAGGCATGATGTTAAGAGTAGTATTATCATTACCAGAGATACCTTGAGGGGTAGTCAAAAGAGAGAAAGAAAAGTTGGCTTCAGAAGTGTTGGAGTAAAGAGTACTAAAGTATTCAAAGGTCGAGAACTTTATGTCCTCATCATTCATTAAAATGTTATCATCATGGTTGGAGATGGAAGAGAATTTATTCAAATAGCAGCACTTGTTAACCCAATTATGATAGAATTTAGTATTCCCCCCCCCTTCAACTAGCCAATTAAGGTCACACTTTTGTTTCTAAAAGGTTTCAACAGCGTTATGAGTTTGGATAAGAGAGGCTTTAGCTTTGGTAAGCTCTAACCTATTATCAAGGGAAGAATTAATCTCAAAAAGGGTTTCAAGATTGGTAGTGGTATTTTCCTGACAATTTAAATTTGTAAAGATATTTCCAATAGACTTGAAGTTCCAACTGAGAGCCTTACGAAGGTGTTTCAATTTTTTCACTAGTTTAGGGAGGCCAGACACAACACAAGGTTGCTCCCAATATTCTCTAATAATAGAACCACAATCTTTATTAACAAGCCAGAAAAATTGAAATTTGATGCTTCTATTTTTGGAAGAGGAATTGGTGTTAGAAGAAATGATGATAGGCTTGTGATTAGAGACCATAAAGTTAAGATAGAAATTTTTGATAGAGGGAAAAATGTTGCACCAAGCATTCTTAATGAGAAATCGGTCAATGCGACCAAATTTTCTACCGTTAGACCAAGTGAAAGATGAGACAGTGTAATTGAAATCATCTAGGTTGCAATCAATGATGGCTTCATCGAAATCATAAGTGGACATGGAGTGGTTGAGATTATAACCTTTGATGAAGGACAACAATAAAGTCCCCACCGATAAGCCAAGGAAGATCCGATGAGCTACAACTCTTTAGAAACTCCCAACAGGAGGTTCTTTCAGTTCTAGTTGGTGAAACATGAATAAAAGTAATAATGTAGTTGAGATGAGCATCTTGAAAATTAATATGAGCAACTTGGTCACAATGAGAGTTAAGATTCAACGACCAATTATTAGACATAAAAAGTCAAATTTTATTATTAGAGAGGGCATTGATATTGTCAAATTTGACATATTTTTGGATTTTGACTCAATCAGTTGAATGAAGGTTAGTCTCAAAAAGGGCAAGAATAGAGATCTTATTGTCATTCTCAATATGTTTAAGACAATTTTTTGAAGAAATGTTACCCACACTTCTAATGTTCCAGCACATAATATTCATAAGTTACCAGTAGAAGACCTAGAGTGAGTCTCTTGGTCAAAAATGATAGATTTTGTAGCATATTTGGGTAAAAGGCTACTTTTTTTTTTTCTTTTTAGACAAAAAGTCACCATTAGAATTATTTAAAGGATTAAATTTGTTGAAGGATATGATCTTGGAGGTAGTTTAGGTAGGGGAAATAATTTTAGATATAAAAGATGGATCGAGAGTACCAAAAACTGGCATTTCTGATGATGGGGAGTGAGGAGGATCAGTTGATATGTTGCCTTGGGGGGGTGGCTTCCAAGTCAATATAGAGGAGATTAGAGGTTGACTCAGAGCTCTGCAAGTTAATATTAATAATAGAAACCTGCAAATCGTACCTAGACAAAGGATTTCACAAAATCTGGTTAGATGGGTCAATATTTAAAATTAGAGAAACATTATCACCAGTAGGATTATTATTGACATCAGTTGATTCTTTCTCGGTTGTCATATTTAAAGCATAATAGTTGAATTTTTTAAATCAAAAATTTGGTGGTTCACCAGATTGGAGGCGGTTTCAAGAACACCTGCCAGCACATTATCATCACCATTTGAATTTCTAGGATTATCATTAGTGTTAGAATCATTTCCAACCAAAGAATCATTAACATTAGTATGATACATATAAGAACCTGCATCAATCACATCATCAAACCTATGATAGACTAGCTAGTAAAGTTAATAGTAGTATCAACAACATCCTGCTACGTTAAAAGAATCAATATTAAGACCAATATCAACAACATTATAGTAAGTATCAGCCATTTCAATAAAAGGCTTAGAGTCGGCCACAGTTCAATTTTTTTCAAGCAAAACAACTAAATTAAGCACATAGGAAGCAATGTTAAGTTTAGTCAATTGATTTGAGTTATAATCGACTTCATCCGAAGTAGCAATAACACACGAAGGCAAACTAGTAGAAATATCAGCAAAAGAGTCATTAATTTTAGCATTTGGAGTTAGCATAAGAGGGTTGGCTAACAAACCCAAATTGGCCTCGGGAGAAATAGCGCAGGCAGAGGAAATGACCTCAGTATTATCATTCTCGACTAAGGCAGCAGCACCCAAAATTGTGTTAGTTAGAGGATTTTGGCCCAAGGAACAGGGAAAAACCAAAGTGTTACTTTGTTCCATAGCTTTAACCATCCTTTCTACACCCATAGAATGATTATTTAAAGAAAAATCATAGGGCATTCTACGATGCATGCAATTTTCATTATCATGACCCATGTTTGAGCAAGCAGAGCAATACTTAGAAATGTTTTTGAAGTAAAGAGTTTGAAAGTGACCTCTGTTCAGCGTATTGAGCCATATTTTATCATTTTTTGGTTTACAAAGATCAATTTTTATAAGAATGTGAGGAGCAGTTAATGGTTTCCCGACAGCACAGGTAATATTAAACAAAGTGTTTTTCAAAATGTATTTCAGCCTAAGTCCAGGGAGGTTAATTCAAACTGGAACAATAGGAATATCAACAGTAACATCAATGTAAGGGTCATATTTACAAAATTTATATAATAACCCAAGTTATTATCCTAGTCAATTAGGACTAATCCAAGTCCTGATTTTTAATCCTAGTGCACTAATTAAGTCATTAGGAGTTCACCACCAAGACCTAATCCAAATTTGGGGTCAAATAGATTAAACCATGATTTTAGAAATTTTAGAAACCCTGGAAATTGATCTAATTATTTAAACCTCAAATCAAAAATTAGACTTTGTCATTGTGCTCATTGCCCCTAAATTAGCTATGGGTGATGTTTTGGAGGCATTTGGAAGTCGTTGGATTTTTGTCGAATATTTTAATGTATTTAAATGCCCCAAAAATTAGGAAAATTAAATACTCGTCCAAATAAAAATCCGACTTTGTCGTTGCATTCCCCACCTCTTAGTTAGCTAGGGGTGAATATTTGGAAAATTTTGGGATCAAATTTAAATAATAAATTAGATTTAAATTATTAATTAATGAATTAATTAAACCTGGCGCCATTTAATTAAATAACGTCGTCCACCTAATCGCATCCGCCGTTAGCACATTTCTGTCGGATCAGACGGTTGATCCGGGCCGTCTGATCTAAGATCACACGGCTCCAGCTCGTCTCCTACCTCGTGGACGTCGCCCGCAACAGGCGGCATGCTGCCGTAGCCACATCCCAATCTAGCCGCTGTTTGCACAAACTGAGAGCTGCAAGAGCCGGTGATCGAACCTCCTCCAAACCTTAAAATCCTGAGCGACCATCCATTCAGGTACTCTTCGATCTCCTCCATCCTTCAATCGATTACTACATTCTCTTTTTGTAAGTATATTGCATGACATGGATTAACAATCGAGCGGACCCGATCACGTTTGATCAGGTTCAATCGACTCAATAGAATAACGTCATCCACCTAACTGCGTCCGCCGGTTTCCTTTACTTATTAAACAGATGTGTTTAACTCCTCGTTTCATTCTGTATTTGTCTGCAGAATGAATGCTTTCATAAAATAACTTTAATCAAATAAAATATGAGATTTTCTACAATCTTATTGATTGTTAAGACTCATCATAGCTTTTAGCTATGTTACTTTTCGTAGTTCTAGATTATGTGATTCTTAGATTAATAGTTTAAGATCTCCCCTCAATTTTTAAACTTTGCATCTTTCATATTTTGGTACTGTACTTTACTTATTTATAGTTCACTTAGATTGTAGTGAATGTTGTTATAATTATATTTAAATGCTTCATAACTTTCTTTTCTTTACTTAGCATAAGTTCATTGAACATATACATGCTTTATTTCATTTACTTTCATATGCACTTTAGTACTTTTCTAGCCTATTTAAGATACTTTTACTCTTGTTTTACTTGCAGGTTAAGATGTGTATTTATGTGAGTATTCTTACTCACTATACTTTTCCTTACTTTTACTTCATTTTTCCATACTTTTATGCTTATATTTTGCACCCTTGCTTATGCTTAGAATTGTAACTAGTTGTGATATCCAAAATGAATAATAAAATATTTAGCATAATCTTAAATTATACTTAGACTGTTTAGTCTAATCATATTTTCTCTTTATTGGCTTTGTCTTATCACATTTAAATTACAAAATATGATAGATCAGGTGTACTTGAAGACTAGTGGAGCTAGACCAAGTACTTAAAGAAAAATAATTGCTTCCACCTAAATTTTTAAGTCCTTGCTTTTTATTCAAGTGAGAGACAGACTTTTATTTATTTATTTTCTAATGTTTATTTTTGGTTTGGAATAACTAAAGTCTTTTGTTTTATATTTACTATGCTTGTGTTGAAATTTTAATCTCTTACTTGAATGCTTGGTTTGAGATGAATGGATATATTTATTTGAATGCATACTTAATATGAATTAATTGCATACATAAATGGAATTTAGTTACTTATTTAAACTGGATACTAGTTGCATATTTAACTTGGAATTTAGTTGCATACTTAACTGGAAATTTAGATGTTAATTTCTCATTCCTTTTATTAATGTAAATGATATAGGATTTGTGTATCCTAGGATAGATAATTACTTCATATCATTTTCTCACTTAAGATTAGGAATTATATGTTTAGATCTTAATTATCAATGAATATGATAAATGTAAATGATTTAGGATGTGTGTATCATAGGATAGAAAATTGCCTTATATGTTTTTCTCCTTTAAAGCTTTGAATAGGATGTGTAGATTTTATGTATTCCTAAATGTGATGAATGTAGATATTTATTATTCATTTATATTGAATTCATCTTAATGTATACATTGTTTAGGAAAGATTCCATAAATATATTGAATTGTACATACATTACATATTGTATATGTATTATAAAAGTGTACATCAATAGCATCTTCATACTTAATTATTTCAAGTACTTTAATTTATTTTTATACAATTGTATTTGTAATCATCATATTGTATCATCATGCATAGTTTTACAAAAAATTTCTCATCTTAACTTAAAACTCTCTTCTGAATCCTTGGCCAAACACAACACCTAATAATTTGGATTAGTTTCCTTCTAATCTAGTATTAGATGTTGTGGTGATGTATCAATATTGAGATTTATTATTACTCAATATTGGGGTCATCATAGAAGCCGTTCAATCCCAATGGTCAAAGTTCAATGAAAGAATCATTGCCCTGTAGAAGCCGCTTAGGAGAAGGAGTAAGTTATGCGGTCAAAGTACCCAAAGCTATTTGGGAATCTTAGTACCTTCCTCATCTTTCTTATTTCTATATTACTAATTTCATTCATTCTTTTTTTTTTTCCTACTTAAGTGATGTCGAGGACGACATCGTTCTTAAGTGGGGAAGTATGTAATAACCTAAGGTTGTTAGCCTGACTAATTTGAACTAAACAAAGTCTTAATTCCGATCATAACAATCTTAAATAGTCATTAGGACCTCACCCTGAAGTTTTGATCCAAATTAAGGATCAAATAAATCAAATCCTGATTTTGGGAATTTTATGAACCTACCTAATTAAATTGACCTAAAAAAAAATTAGACTTTGCCATTGTGTTCATTGCCCCCAAATTAGCTAGGTGTAAGGTTTTGGAGGCAATTGGAAGTTGTTGGATTTTCATCGAATAATTTAATATATTTAAATACCTCAAAAAATAGGAAAATTAAATACTTGTCAAAATTGAAATCTGACTTTACTGTTGTGTTCCTCACCCCTCAATTAGTTAGAGATGAATTATTGAAAATTTTTAGAGAGCCATTTAATTATTCAATTTTAATTAAGAAATTATGGATTTAATATTTAAATAATTAAATTATAAAATCTCCTTCTATTGGCGCCGTCTGCCCCTCCCTCCCATGCCGTTTCATTTCCCTCTTCTGTCGTATGGTACCCATTCAATCGAACGACAAGATCAGACTATTCTATCGGGCCGATCGAATGGTCTAGGCTCACCTTCCCTGATCCCCTACACGCACGTGCTGCGTGTCGCAGCACCACGGCACGCGGCCAATCGCTCGAGCGGCCTCCTCGCATGCTCCACCGGCACCTCATCTAAAACTCACGGTGACCCAGTGCTTCAAGGGAACCATCAGGGAGTCTTCTGGTGTCGCAAGCGGAGGTCTCGATCAATCCATAAGTTCTTCACAGTTCGAAGAGGTACTCATCCTCCTCTTCCTAGTTCAATTATCGCAATGCCATTACTCACCATTTCGAAATTTAATGTGTTCATTTGTGATCATAATAGACTCTAATCAAAATTAATTTCAAACGTCAGTGCTTCCACTCGACCCTACCGCTGTCTAACATAGGGCATCAGATTTTAGGGTGTTAGGGATCCTCAGGGTTGGGATTTTTGTGCTTATAAGGTAGTGCTTGGCGCTGGCTTTCTTCTAGGTTGTGTGCCAAGCTAAGAGGTGGTCCATGCATCGCGTAGGATGAATCCCTAGTGACCTACCTATCAAACTCGTGGAGGTAGGAGACGCCTCTATGAGCTGGGTCAGGCCATTTCAAATGTTTGGGCTGACATGTGACATTCCCTATCGTGCCTGGGTGGGCCACGACTCGTTGAGATGGCACCTCTCAAAGCCTACCGCGCATCACCGTGGGACGCATCCACCGTCCTTTGCTGAATCGCGTCAGGTGGGGCACACTTCCTTTCTATCAAGCTGTTGTATGCAGGGCCCGCTGACGCAATACTGCCGGCTGATAGTGTGGGTCCCGCCGCTGTTAAAAAATAAAAAGAATATGCATAATTAATTAGTATTTGAAAGTAAACATATTAATATAATCAGTTTGTTAAATTAATTTTAATTAATTGAATTTTTAAACTCTCATAACTCTTAAACTATAAGTCCAAATATATTAAATATATATCTCATTTTAATCAGAAAAATGAGAGTAACATTATAGTAGTATCAATTTTTTCTTAGGAGATATATTTAATATAATAACATTTTAGAACCGCTTAATTAGTTGAAAACCCTAAAAAAATTCAAACATTCATAACTTTGTACACACATATTCAAATATAGGTAATATGAGTTTTATTTTAATCAGAAGAATGTCAAGAGTGTAGTGATAGTACTAATTTTACTGTTGGACTTGAAATTTGACTAATAACTTTTGGGTACCCTTCCTAATTACCATATTTAACCTAAAAATCAATTAGCTATAACTTAGTCAATTTAGCTCCAAATTTGATTACTTAATATATTATTTTGATCAAGAGAACCTAATTATCAGTAAACTCTAATAAAACTTAAATTTTTATAATTAGATTTTATAATTTTCCCTAATCACCCTAAAACATAATTATTTTATAACTTAATCAAATGAAATCCAAATTTGGTTTACTCCTAGTCATTACACTCAGTAGATTATAGAAAAGCTATAGTCACTGAATTTGCTGAATTAGAATATTATTTAAGAAAGTTAGGTTTTTGGATCTTACTTAAAACCCTTAAATTACATATTTAAACCCTATATTTATTTTAATTATAACTTGACCAATATACCTCAAAATTTAGTATTCTTAGATTCTATGTAATTTTTAGACAATAAATAATAATAAACTGACAAAAATTTTAGATTTCACTAGGTGAAATTGCCAAATTGGCCTTATGAGCTAAAATTCTCAAATTGAGCTCACAAGGCTTGATCTTTGTCCAAATTTGAAGTACTTACTATCTATCTTCACATTAGATAATAAGTAATCATTTGACATCCATAAATTTTAATTTGGAACCTTAAATTTAATAGTAATATTTTAAACTCTTAAGTAGGAGCCAAACGGTCATTTTTGCCCAAATTTAGGGTAAAGTATCCTTAAACCTTCAAATCTTAAATTAATCACTAAAACCAGTAACATAATTGAATTGGAACCAACTTAGGACCTTTTAGACTCATAAAATTAATATTTAAGGGGAAACTCTAAAATCATCTTAGGAATTCCTAAGTTTGTGTAAACAACCTCATAAGGAAAAATTTGCTCACCTTATGCCCTCCATAAGCTATCTAGATCAGAAAAATGAAGATCATTAAGTTTATATAGCATCAATGCTTAAATTATTCAATCTAATCCTAAGTCATCCTTTAGAAATTTCCTTAAGATTTTGCTTCTAACATTAGGATCTTTTTCTTAGGAATTAGTAATAGAAATAAGGTTAGAACTCATTCATTGAGTAAATAGGTTACTCAATGGATGAAACCTTAGTTTTTAATAATTTATAAATTTTATCCTTTATTATGATTATTTTATATTTAAATATTTAGTCTAAGTTTAAATATCCATCTTATAAAGCTTGACATTGCTTAATAAGATAGCCTAACTTGTAGTATTGGGAAGGTTTGGGATTTAGACCTTGGCCTTTACGGCTATCTTTTGATTAAGGGATTAAATCCCAATTTTGAAATTTAATTCTTAATCCCTCAATCTTAGTTTACTTTAATCAAGATTTGGTTTGGAACATCTAAATTCATTAATTAGGATGTGATGATTAATTATTTAACTTATAAGTGTTATTGATTGGATTTTATTAGGACCTGATCAGTTCAAATTATTTTAAATATATATGGTCATGGATCTAAGTTTATACTTGATAGTAGGATGTTGGAGATCTTGAGATTATATGAATTTAGAATAGTTAGAAAATATAATTAGATAACAACAGATATCTCATGTGTTTAGTAAAGTCTCTTGCTTATTATTGAACTTTATGCTTTGCATTCTTTGTATTTTGAGCCTTTTTACATTGAACATGTCATATAAGATATTTTGATGTATGAAATGGAAACATAGAAAATTAAAATAACCCTTGCATTGGGTTCATGTTCTAGACGGGAGACTGTGTAAATACATTACTGCCAATGGGCAAGCGGTAAGAAGAAATAAGGATACCTGACACGTACTCATTATCAAGAATTGTGCCTAGTTTGAGAACCCATCTTAATCTTGCTGACATGCTTGACTTCTCATCTACTTTTGAACATGTAAACAGTAGTAAAGTAAAATAACTAAAAACTATTGCATATATATTTCTTGCATCTTTAGTACAGTACAATTTTTTGCCTTAGCTTTGAGAAGCTAAGTGATATGATATGATGCAGTTTAGTTCAGTTACATTTCAGTAACTTGTTTAGCTAATTTTTTTGATATGACAGCTTGTACATGATTCTTTTTGTTCCTGTTTACTTTTACTGTAATTGAGCTTAATGTAGCACTTGCTTGCTTGCATATATGCTAGGATGTCAGTTATTGATTCACTTTACTTATATGTATCACACTTAAGTTTACTTTCTGTTAATTTACATAATTACATATGATCATCAACATGTTCAGATGAGTCTTTCTTTTCAGTACTTATAGTTTTATATATATATATATATATATATATATATATATATATATATATTGCCTATCCTTGATGCAACTTTGGGTCGAGGTATATTTTCTTCCCTCACTATTTGTTAAGTTATAAATACATTATTTTTAGCTTTTCCTATTCCTTATTAGCTTGTTGCACTTATTTATTTACTTTAGTTATTTTAAGTAAATAGTGATATCATTTAATATATAAAATTAATCAGCCTAAAATGTACTTAGACAATATGTTTAATCATATTTTCTTTTATTTAGGGTGGGGCCCTATCATTGTGAAATTGACAATGAAAGATTTTGAGTTGTTTGAGTTAGTTGAGCTAGGAGTGGAGCTAAACGTGGAGGAAGAGCGCCCTACTGCTGAAGATCTTTAGTTTCTTATTTATTTGCTTGTGAGGCTGAGAGTTTACTTTCATTTTATTTTTAAACTTATTAAAATGCTATAATAATACATGTACCATGTGTATTTTCTTTTTCACTGCATTACTTTATTCTAAGTCGCATATCTTTCTTATTTTTTGCATTATGATATAATAGATGTAATATCGTTCTTCACTTGCTTCTGCACTCTGAATGATATGTATGTATTTAGTGAATGATTATGTTGCTTCATAAGTGCACATCCCTCTCTTATTAGTGAATTGAGGGATATTACTCTAATCTAATGATAAGTGAGGGGTTTGCCGAGTGACTATCGCTCCTTTAAGGGTGGGCCGCCACATAATGCCAGCCCCAAAAACAAAGACTAGGAAATATTCTAAAAGGTCTCCTAACACAAAGAGAAAACAAAGTTAAGCATAGCAGCACTTAGGTAAAACTAGATAGACCAAAATATAGCATATCACAAAGCAGTAACTGATATTGTAGATATAGCCACTAGGAATCATCCATAAATTTAAAAGACAGAAATTGCACAATCCCCATAACTGAGGGACGATATAGGGAATACCACCTTTTTGCTAGTAGATCATAACAGGGTACCTGTAATGGAAGAAACCAGCACATGCGAAACTTACCCTGCTTGGCCAGCATTAATCAGCGGGATATAGAAGGAGTGTCAGCCCAGTTGTAATCCCTGAGAGGGCCAACCTCCACTCGAAAGCCATGCAGGGGATAGCCAACAAATTCCATAAGTTATGAAGGATCATACAAAACCTACAAATAACAATTTTCACAATATCCTGCATATAGAACTGCCACGAAATCACCAAACAGAATCCAATATAAGAAACAAGCAGACCCAACAAGAAAACATTATACAGAATCACTCAATAAGCCAATGAAAGCATAACAAAATACAGCCACAACAAGAATTTAGATAGCAGTCCCAGCAACCCTAGCGACAAGTATTTAGTTGACGGGACCTCAGATAATCACATCCGCAATACCAGAATAGACTATCAAACCTACCAACTTAATTGCAAGTCTCCAAGACGGATAAAAGAGCCATCAAGGTCAACAAATCCCAGAAGTTATTCAGGGACACGCACAAATTCCAAACAACAATTCCACAATGTCCTGTCGGCATATACGACAATTCAAAACATAATACAAATATTCCCGACAAGAATCTAACCACCACCCCATAAGCCACACACAGCAGATTAACATACAACCACAGCCTAAATCCAGCCGACAGGGTCTCGAACAGACCCAAAAGCAAAATCAAATCAAAATGCCATATCTCCGACCACAAACAGCAAACCCAAAATTGTATAAAATAGTCATCAACTTCCAGTTCCAGCAAAAAATAAGAGAAATGGAAGGAAAGATATTTCAATTTCCATAATATTTTATTATAAAGACACATTTTTTCATTCAAACCACTTTCACAATTGAAAATTGCTTAAAATATAAAAAAACGAGAGATAAGATAAATGGAAGGAAAGATATTTCAATTTAATTAATATTTTATTCCATAAAATTTTCTATATAATCAAGAGTTTGTGAAGCTAAGAATAAACTGAAATTCGTATGAAAATTTAATGCAAATTATACCAATAAGTTATGACAATTTACAACTTTGGTGATTTAGTGCAAGTAACTCTTAAACATGAAGATTGAGTTTTATGTTATATTATATTGATAAAGTTATTCTGTTTGACTTTTGATTTTGCTTGCACTTTTATACATTTAATAAACTTTCATTGATTTTAATTGTAAATAGGATAACCTGAAATATGATAAGTTAAGCAAAGCTATACCATAATAACTTTAAAACGAATAGATTCTAACACGTAAATAAGTTGTGATAATTACTAATTATATTTATCCTTAAAATTATGAGGTTTAACTTGTTGAATTTAATACTAATTTTTTCTGATAATTTTCATTTCATATAACATTCATAGCATATTCAATGTTTAATCCTTAACAATTTTGTAAAACTACAAGAAAATTTATTAAGACTTCACATACGTAAGAAAAGCATCATTAAACTATTCTCGGATGAAATGTACCAATATGTTTGCTTCCCTCATAGTGTGGTAGATTCTTAATGAGTTAGTTGCTAACTAATTTTTTTGCTCTTATATTGTAGTCTGAGTTGCTAGCAAGGAGTAGGTTGGAAGCACGCCATAGTGCGCTGCAGCGTTTGACGCCTGAGAGGCGGGCCTTCCACCCGAGAGGCGGGCGCTCCAGCGCGCCTGGCGCCTGACGCCCAAGAGACGGGCGCTACAGCTACAGCAAGCTGTAGCGCCCACGGTCATAGAATTCCACCTATATATATTCTTAACTCAAATTTTATGGTGAAGAGAAGAAAAATACGAAATATTTTGAGCCTCTATTGATTTTGTGTGGTGACTGCTCAATTTGCAAAGTAGAAGAAAGGTTCCTAGAGGTTTTATAAGGGTTTGTAAACACTTAAACTCATTGTACTCTAGTCTCTACATAGTGAAAATTTTAATCTCCTTCCCGTGAATATAAGTGTTAGCACCGAACTATGTAAATTGCATTTTCTTGTGCTGTGATTGTTTGCATGCGATTATTTTTGCTTTATATTAGTTTGCTCATCATCTCAATCTTGTTCAGCATTAATTCATAACCCCAAAGATCTCAACAACTGGTAATAGAGAGAGGTTGACTTGTTTTGTTCTAGAAGGCTAGGGTTTGCTTGAGCTGTTCATAATTTTGTGTTTGAGTTTTCTAAAACAAGAAGAAAGGCATGACAGAAAAAAGAGAAGAGGTTGTTGGAACTTCGTCATAATCGATGGTGGAAAGGTACCTCCACCAAGTTATGACACATCTGACAAAATAGATGCTGTCAAATTTGATGAGAAGAATAACTTTGGTATATGGCGGTGCGATGTGACAGACGCACTATGCTCTCTAAATCTAGAGGATGTTCTTGACGGTGAGAAAAATCCAGAAGAAATTTCAGACAGGGTTTGGATCAAGATGAACCGCAGTGTATGTGGCTTGAACTAGAATTGTTTGACACAAGAGATCAAATATGGAGTTATGATGGAGATGTCGGCATGAAAATTGCGGTAATTCCTAGAAGCCAAATATCCAACAAAGAGCGTGAAGAATTGACTCCACATGTAGCGACCCCAATATAGAATCTAAAAACTAATCCAATAGTAGAGCATTACCACAATATTTAACACCAGGTTGGAAGAAAACCAACCCAACTATTGAATGTTGTATTGCCAAAAATCTTTTTGATGGTGTTAAGTTAAAATGGGAGAAGGTAGAAGAAGGAAAGTATATGAATTAAAAATGTATAAAAATAATTGCAATTACAAGTAAGAAGTAATTACAAATAGGAAATATGCAAGTGAAAGTAGAAGAGAAAGAATTACATACTAATAGAAATTTACATGTAAGAAAAAAATATGAATGTTCAACCATCCATCAATTTATCCAAACCAAGTATTTTAAATATAAAAATAAATCCATCATAGAATAAGTAAGAACACATGTAAAAATTAAATTATTACAAACCTGAAATTTAAAGAACAATAAGGAAATATTACTCTCTCACAAGTAGTAAATACAAATACAAATAAAGTGCGAAAGCAGAAAAGTAAGATCTTCAAGTGCTAGGACCAGCTCCACTTGTATTATATTGCTCATGATCTATCATATTTTGGTATTTAAATATGATAGTGAAAAACCAAAAAAAGAAGATAGTGGTTAGACTAAACAGTTTAAGCATATTTTAAGATTGGCTAAATATTTATTAGTTAATTTAGATATCACAAGATAATTTACAATTTAATATAAGCAGCAGAGCATTTGAAAATATTCAAGTAGGGAAGAAAAATAAATATAACTGTAAGGAAGAACAGTTCAAAGTAAAATGAGTAAGAATACTCACATGTATACATGTTCTAGCATGCAATCAAAAATTAAGGGAAAAGCATCTTAAGTAAGGCTATAAACTTTTAATGTGCATTTGAAAGTTTCTAATGTGTAAGGAAGAACAGTTCAAAGTAATGAGGTATTATGTATTCAAGACTGATATAGGATATTCATCAAAACATCCCATATTCAACTATTATTTTCATGGTATAATGCTAAAAATACAAGGTATGCGCAGCAATAATAATTCAAGCGAGCAAGAGACTCAACTAAATATATGTGATATCTATTGTTATCTAATTTAATTCATCATATTAAATCTAAGATAGTATAAGCTTAGGATCTCCAATATCCATCTATCCAGTACAAACCCAGATTTACGACCTTAGAATTAACATTAGAACTTAACAAGTTCTAATTTATAATCAGAATGATGACTACATTAGAACTTAACACTTCTAACGTCTGTAGCATTAAGCTCCCGTCAATGCTTTAGGTAGGTGTTATGGAAGATAGAGGAAAATAGGGTGCTTAATGCGGATGGGGGAGGCATCTGGAAGGGCCATATAGTGGCAGGGCATCGTGTGCCTGCATGATAGAGGCGAGGACAGGGACGTACAGTCCCTGATCCTCAGCTGTCATATCAAATGCAGAATCTGACGCTTAGATCTCACTGGGCAGATCTAGATGTCATGTAGCCGTTGGATTAAGCTTAAAAATGTGAAATCTCTAGGATTGATTCGATCCGCTATCATGAGTTCTTGGCTGGACAGTGGATCACCGCAGTTTTTTTTAAAAATGACCGTTGGATAATTTCAATTTTAATATATATATAAATTTAATTAAAAGCAATATTTAAGTATTAAATTATACCAAATTAATTATTTAAATTTAAATACTCAAACAGATTTTGAAAAATCTCAAAATTTTACCCTTACCTAATTGAGGGGTGAGGAACTCAAAAATGCAATTAGATTTTTGATTGGATTTCAATTTACTTATCATAATCTTATGAGTATTTAAATATTATAAAGAAACTGGGAAAATTTTGATGACTTCCAATCACTTCCAAAATACCACCCATAGCTAATTTGAGAGTGATGAATTCAATGGCGGACTCGCTTTTTGATTCTGAGGTCTAAATAAAATAGGCATTCTCAGAATTAGCGAGAAAAATCAGAAATGTTAGAAAATCTCAAATGATATTCAAATCGCATGGAACTCGATGTGGAGACTCTTAACACTATTATAAGAGTATTGGAAAAAGAATGGGGTCAACTAGATTACTAATTAATGGGTAATAATACTAGGATTATTACACCACATGAAATGGTGGCTCTACAGGTTTAGATGTGAAGGAGAATTTTTATAGATAAGCACCTAATTGAGTTAATGAAATTGTTAGCATATTTGTTGAATCTAGATGAGACTGTGGAGGATGAAGATAAGGCCCTATTATTGTTGAACTCATTGCCAAGTGAGTATGAGCACTTCACCATGACTTTAATCCATGTTAAGGAGGTTCTGAAGTATGAGGAGGTGACGATAGCCCTAGTGAACCATGAGTTTAGAAGAATGGGTAAAGAGTCCATCAAATCAGATATGGTAAAGGCTCTTATTATGGGGCCCCGTACCCCCTGTGGTCATGCTAATACTGAAATCAACATGATTACGGAGAGTACGGTCCCCATGCGACTACCCTTCCAACTATAGTCGAGTTAAGTATAAATCCAACCTGCCTTAGCTGAGAGGCTTGCCACCTAGAGCTGGAGGTCAAGCATCAAAATATCAAAATAGCGGAAGCAAATAAGAGTATAACACCCACATCACAGTATAGTAAAGAAAAGAAAGGCAGTAACTCAGGTCAATATGAAAATGTAGAAAAAGAAATACATCCATAGCATTTTATCATTACAAATAAGATTAATGAAAGAAAACTCTCTTATCCTCATAAACAAAAATAGAAACTAGCTAAGTCTCCGTTGCAGGAAGATCCTTCTTCTGACCTAACTCCTCACCTAAAGTGACCTTAACGAATAGCTCTAAATTTGTTATTATTGGTAGCACAATACCAGGGCCTCAGCTAAGAAAGAGAAAAACTTACAATTAGATAAATTGTCTAAGTACATTTTAGGCTGATTAAATAAGACTAAATATTTAAGATATCACATTTTACTAAGCATGCAACTATTTAGGGTGCCACAAGCAATAGAAACAAGATAGTTATAAACTAAGCATTTATAACTTAAATAAAATAAAGTATGTAAATTAACATACCTCAACTCGAGGCTACAACTAAGGTTAGGTGGTATATATATATTTAATAACTGAAAGAACTGAAAACAAACTCATCCTATCATATTTATGATCAATTAAATATGTGCTAATTTGCATAAAGAAAATCTGTACTAAAACATAAAAAAACTGAAATAAAAATTAGCAGCCTAAAATATGCAAGTATGGAACTAAAAGGCACTGAACTGAAATAATTATAGTGAAATGAACAGAAAATATGCATAACTGATAATATATATAACTTGGCTAATGGAAGCCGCTAAACTGAAAGAGAGAGTCTAACAAATACCATCCTAGCCAACCATAGAGCTAGTCCTGGTTATACTTAAAGATTAGAACAGAAAGATATATCTAAATTAGTACTGCCATAACATAAACGAGCTAAACAAATCCAATTAACCAAAAGTGTAACGAATACCATCATAGCCAACCATAGATCTAGGTCTAGTTAGACTTATAGAAACAGATAAATACCATCCTAGCCAAGCATAGAGCTAGCCATAGCTTGTTCTATAGCAAAAGTACTGAACTGATGAGGTAGATTAAATATAATACACTCTACTGAACTAAACACTAACAATTGAATGAACTAAATATACTAAAAAATAGTGAATAAACTGAATTACTAATTTAAGTAATAAGATATTATGTATTCAAGATTGACATAGGATATTCATCAAAACATCCCATGTTCAACTATTATGTCCATGGTATAAAGCTAAAAATACAAGGTATGCGAAGCAACAATAATTCAAGCGAGCAAGAGACTCAACTAAATATATGTGATATCCGTTGTTGTCTAATTTAATTCATTATATCAAATTTAAGATAGTATAAGCTTAAGATCTCCAATATCTATCTATCCAGTACAAACCCAGATTTACAACCTTACAATTAACATTAGAACTTAACAAGTTCTAATTTATAATTAGAATGATGACTACAAAGGTTAAGTAATTAATCAACAACTTAATTATTGTATTTTGATATCACAAACCTAATCTTGATTATGCCGATCAAAATTTAAGAATTCTAGGTTCAAACTCCAAATTGGGGTTTAAGATTCTATGTACTAATCTTATAAGGATCTAAGTTCTCACACCCATACATATTCTAAAGGTAGAGGATCTTAGAAGCTAGAAGATTAAGAAAATTATGATCTTAAGAAAGACTAAATAGAGTTGTCATAAGATAAAATAATCAAATAAGAATTTAAAAATCTAATATTTAAGCTCAATCTATAAAATAATCTCATTATTCTATAGGTTGAATCAACCTAAACCCACTATAATAATTTTAAGAGATTCAATTAATTAAGAATTTCAAGAATAGAATAATTAAAATCAAACTGGATTTATAAAATGATGAACTTCTAAGGATTCAAGATCTTAAGGTTAAGTTAAGATTATAAATCACGTGAATTACTATGAGCTTAAGAACTTATAGTTTACTAGTCTAGACTTAAATGTTAAATTAGAAAGAGTTAAAAGAATTTATACAGATTAATAAATATCAAAATAAGAAGTTCAATTTAGATCAACTTTCCTTTGAGTCTAATTAAGGTTGATAAAGGTCAAAATTAATATTGCCTTAAGAAATCTAGATCACATGTTAAATGAACAATGTTAATTAGAAAATGAATGCTACCATTAATTAATTATGAACAATAACAATTTGTACTTTAATTAACAATTTAAGAAATTCAAAATTTAAATCTAGTTAAGCGAATAAATTTCTAAGTATTCTAAGCATAGATTTTAAAGTCACTCTATATTTTTATTCAATGCATAATTTCATTATAACCAGGGTTGAGTTTGGTATATTTTTTCATTTTTAGGGTTTCAGAGTCATTAAAATGCAAAAAATCTTAAATATGGGCAAAACTTGATAGTTCTGCACGCTATGTAATCTACAATTTTAGCCAATGTAACTTGTTTTTATAATAGGCGTTGGCAATGTTTACAATTTTAGCCAGTGTAGCAAGAATTAGTACAAGAAAAGCACTGTATTCACCTGACTGAACTCCATCTTCAAATCTCTATTGTAGAAGTCTATGTACTTAAGCATAAACAATCCACAATCCAAACTATATAAATAAAAAATGCTTTATTATAGATATAGCTACTTGATATTATTGAGCTCAAAAACAATAAAAATGTAGTATATATATGATAAAAATTTTGCAAAACATTGCAAGATATAATAGTTTCAGAGCTTGCCCAGTAGTAAAACTGCAGCGCATTGAAGCGCCTATTGGCCGAGAGCCAGGCACTACAGCATGCTACGACGCTAGTCGATCCGATACATGGGTGTTATAGCGCGTTATATCATTTTTAGGCACTGTGGCACATTAGATTTCCCGAGAGCTGGGTGTTACGGCGAGCAGTAGTGCCCCGTGGCTGAGAGCCAGGTACTATGGTGCACTGTAGCGCACTACGGTGCGCTACGGTGTAGCCAACTCGAGACGTGGGTGCTACGGCTCCAGATTTTCTGAAAGCTGGGTGCTACAGTGCACTGTGGCACGCTATGATGCACTATGATGTAGACAATCCGAGACGCGAGAGCTACGGCGCGTTCTAGCGCTCGACGGTGATTTTGCCTGTGCGAAAATAAAAACGTGTCCCCTTTGGCACCCAAATACTCTTGATTTAGGGTCATACGGTGCCATATACCGATGAAAAGTTCTTTCTAAGGCCTTTCTATTGATACCAAAATTGACAAAAAATGATTATTTTAACAATGGAAATAATAAAGCTAAAGGTCTATGTATACAAATTTCCTATTTGCAGAACTAATTTTTTGCCATAAAATTTACAATCTTAATGAGCTCTAATGGATTCCATATCTCAACTATAGGCTCTTAAGAATGCGAAATAAGCATAAGAACTAAGTGAAGTAGCCATTGGATCAAACTAATGGGGGGAATGAGAGGTACCTTAGACTTGTAAATGAAAGTTTCTCCTGGGAATCCTTGAGAGCTTGAGCTTGAGAGTTCCTTCAGTAGTTTAAGCAAAATGAAAGAATGGAGGGCTGAAGGGGCTCTTTTAAGTGGAAGTAAGGCATGGATTTTGGATGGGATGGTGAGTATGAGCACTTGGCAGAGGAATGGAGAGGAGAGGGAGGACTTGGCAGAAAATGGAGAGGAGATGGAGGACTTAGGCCTTGCGTGTGCCAGAATGGAGAAGTCGAACGCAGGAAAGGGGGAGGTGGGGTCCTGCTAAAGGAAAAGAGAAAAGGAGAAAAATGATTTTCTTTTTTATACTAATTTTAATTTAATTTAATTAATCAATTTAATGCTTTAAAAATCAGATTGATAGTCGAGCTCTGAAAATTTCAAAAAATTCAACCCTAGCTAATTTGGGGGTGAGGAACTCAACGGTTAAGTCAGATTTCAATTTGGAGGTTAATTTAATTATCTTAATTTTTGAAGTATTTAAAATACATTAAAGTATTCGCGAAAATCCGACGACTTCTAAATACTTCCAAAATATCACCCATAGCTAATTTGGGGGTAACGAGTGCAATGACGAAGTTGGATTTCAATTTCGAGGTCTAATTAAAATTCTCAATTTTCTAATTAATTTAAATATTATTAAAATATTTCAAATATTGGATTGAACTCCGAATTGCTTCAAAATTTTAGGGTTTAGCTCTAATGACTAGATATACTTAATGGAATGATAATTAGGATGCGCTTAAGCAAAAGATTCGGTTAAGTAACAACCTATGGTTATTACACTTACACTTCAAAGAGGAAGACCAAAGAGAAATAAACAATGGCCAAAGAAAAATAGTCTTCTAGAAAAGAATAAAATCCAGAGGCCAAAGAATTGGGCGCAGTCAGTGCACATTTTGTTTAGAACCAGGATATTGGAAGAAGGACTGCCCAAAGTTAAAAGTTAAGCAGCAAATGAGTGAATCTTTTGAGGCTAAGGGTAATGTGATTTAGAATGTGGTGGAAGGTTCAGATTTCAATGTATCTCTTGTTACTATTTCAATGGGACTAGTAGTTGACAGCTCCAATTTGATTATGGATACCGGTGTGACGTATCACATATGCTTCTAGAAGAATTGGCTTTGTTGTATAGAGAAATAGACACTAGTGTCGTCACAATAGGGAATGAAACCACATGATGAATCATAGGAGTTGGAAGTGTACTGATCAGAACACAAGCAAGAATAGTGCAAGAACTAAAAGAAGTCAGATATACACTAGATATCCATAAAACTTGTTATTTATTGGGCCCTTAGAATAAGGTGGTGACTAAGGCAGGTGTAATAGCCCAAACTCTTAAGTACCAAAGTACTGTCTACTTTGACCTAAAAGGCCTCATGATTTTGACCTCAGATAATAACTTCTCCATAGGTCACCCATTCTATCAATGCTCCCACATGAGCACATATATAGTAATCTTAGCCATCATGGGTTCAAGAGACTGCTCACATGAAGTGATACTTTGCCCTATATGGTACGTACCTTCTATATAATACCTAATGGCCTGCTTTGATACTATTTATAATAGTTCAAACTCTTAAGCACCAATATATTGTCCACTCTGACCTGAAAGGCCTCACAATTTTACCCTCAGAAAATAACTTCCCAGTAAGTCATCCATCCCGAGAGTGCTCCCACATGAGCACACATAACTATGGAGTTCTTATTAGGAACTCCACAATTATATGAAAAGATGCTTCGATATTTAAGAATTTCACTTATTACTACTTAAGTGGGTCTTTACAGCATAGGTCCTGAAGACCAGTAAAGGTGCTATGACTTATCTGAGAGAAGTCAAACAACAGAACCTCTGTTACATGCAGGGAAGTACAATAACATGTTTAGTAGCTGTTGCTGAAGGCTCTGAAGATGCCATGACTTGTGGCATATGAGGTTAGCACATATAAGGAAACCTTCACCAAGAGCATTGGAGAAGGAAGGAATCATTAAATGTATAAATTTTTGCAAGCTACAATTTTATGAGCATTGTATTTTTGGCAAGAAAACACACAAGCCCTTTGGTGTTAGCCTCCACAACACTAACTGGAATAATACACACAAATATTTGGGGACCAGCGAAGATTGCTTTATTCAGTGGTCGGAGGTATTTTGTTTCATTTATAGATGATTATTACAGATTTGTATGGGTATACACTTTGAAAAAAAAGCTGATGTACTAAAGGTTTTCATAAACTGGAAGAAGATGGTGGAGAATTCAATGGGAAAGAGAATCAAGATGATCCGATCGAACAATGGCAGAGAATTTACATCTGATTCTTTTGTAAATGAATGCCAAGATTTAGGGATTGAACTCCATTTCAAAGTAAAAGAAACACTGCAGCTGAACGGGGGTAGTAGAGTAAATGAATTGTACCCTGGTGGAAAATGTGCGATGTATGTTGTCCAATGCTGGATTGAAGATAGTCTGTTGGGCGGAGGCCCTAGACTATGCATGCTACTTGGTGAACCATCTGCCATCAGCTGCACTAGACAAGAAGACTTCAATTGAGTTGTGGTTCGAATATCCCGCCACAAATTATAATTAGGTGAAGATGTTTGGCAGCCCAGTTTATTATCATGTCAAAAATGATAAGCTAGAATTGCGGGCTAGGAAATCAAAATTCATGGGCTTTCAGCATTGAGTGAAGGGATATTAACTGTATGATCTATTTGACAAGAGGATTGTGGTGAGAAGATATGGCACCCCTCCCCACCATGGTTATATTAACACTTAAGTTAATGGGATTACGGTGAAGTGATCACCAAAAGATAAGTTCCTCATTTTTAGTCAGATTAGGTATTCACTCTAATCCTTTATGACTAAGAAATTCTCCATTAATAGAGAGCTTTTCACCCAATTATAATACATGAAATATTTAGAGTGCGAAAGCAAAAATATGTACATCAATTTCATCATAATTCTATAAGTAAATATATCCAGCTCAAAATAAGTGCAGTAAAAGAAAATATAATTTAGACCTGTATTATTACAAACATTAAAAGTTTAACTGAAAATAAAAGTACACTAAAACTCACAAGCTGAATATAAAGAAAATAGTTAATGATCTTCGACAGTAGTACGCTGTAACAGCCCAAAATTTTAAGCACCAAGGTATTGTCCGCTTTGGCCAGAAAGGCCTCACGGTTTTACCCCAAAAGATAACTTCCCAATAGGTCACCCATCCTAGGAGTGCTCCCACCTGAGCACGCTTAACTTTGGAGTTCTTATCAGGAACTCCACCGTTATCTGAAAAGGCGCCTCAATATTTAAAAATTTCACTTATTACTACTTAAGTGGGTCTTCACAATCTCCCCAACTTAAGTAATTGATGTCCTCGTCAGTATCCGCACATAGATCCAAGAACCATCCATTGGGTAGATAGAACTAGAGGTGACCACTACAGGCTCAAGAGGTACCCACAACTATGTAGTACCTTAACCATCATGGGTTCAAGAGGCTGCTCACATGAAGTGATACTTTGCCCTGTATGACACTTAGCTCCTATCTGACACCCTATGATTTGCTCTGATGCCATTTGTAACAGCCCAAACTCTTAAGCGCCAAGGTATTGTCCGCTTTGGCCAGAAAGGCCTCACGGTTTTGCCCTCAGAAGATAACTTTCCAATAGGTCACCCATCCTGGGAGTGCTCCCACCTGAGCACGCTTAACTTTGGAGTTCTTATCAGGAACTCCACCGTTATCTGAAAAAGCGCCTCGATATTTAAGAGTTTCACTTATTACTACTTAAGTGGGTCTTCACACACGCCCTTCCTCCTGAACTGTAACGCCCCGCCCTGTCGCCACATGCCAAAGGTAAGACAAATCGGCGATGGAGCGATGCGCCACTCTGGGAAGAATATCCCGTCTCTCCGAATAGCTGCTAACCAAACCTTTTCGAAGGGCTGCTGACTCAATCTCAAGGAGGGTTGAGAGCTAATACTTAAGATAAGAGTAGTATTTTTATCCTAAGTATTAGACCAATACATATATTGGATAAAAATACATAAGGAATCCAATATATGTATAAGATATTAGCATTTCCAGTATACTGATCACATCACAATACTAAGTATAAGTAGTATATAAATAGAGTGCAGAAGCTAAAGAAAATATCCAGAAACATTCATCATAGAAGCAGTATGAAACATTCGTCTCAGAAAGGAAAAGAAAATACTTCTAGAATTATTACAAATAGCTTAATGAAATAATAACAAAAAAGCTAAGTACTGAACTGAAATAAACTAAGCATAAAAGTAAAATTGGAGGAGAGTCCACTAGTGCTCCATGGGCTCCTACTAAATCTCATGAGTGTCCTCCTGGCCTGACTCAATATATTGCTTAGGATCTAGCAAATTGCTAGATCCCAAAAGTACCCCATATTAGACAATAAGTTTAACACATCAAAACTAATCTAAACATTTCTAGTTATTCATTTAATATTTACATAATATAAATAAATTTGTAGTAAAATTGTAATATAACTAAAAGTATAAAACTGTACAAAATTGAAGTAAAGTAAAGTAAAGTTATACTGAAAACTGAATCTGAAAGTAAACAAAAATAATAATGGAACTGAAACTGAGTAATAGCATGTAAAACTATGATGTATGCTACTGAAATTATGCATCTGAATATACCACAATAATGCATGCTACTGATATGTAACCAAAATATCATTGAACTGCTATGAGTCGTATGGTCCAATGTATACATACATCCAATTAGGAACTACGATGCCGATGCATCCTGAAATTCCCTAGTCAATGTATGTAATATTCTGTAACCCGTAAATCATCACTGATATGCATACATCATTACTAATACTCAACATCATGCTTATGCTCATGCTCATGCTTCTAAGATACATGAGATAAATCCAGAAATCCAAAAAATGCTTTAAAAATCCAATAATGAATTCAAGGTCTCTATTATATAGAATCCTATTAAAATGAAGGATTCTGACTCCTATATTCTAGTTTGATAATTAGTTAAAGTTGAGAGTTTACTTCAAAAATTCATTAGTTGGGAAGGTTGTATACACATATTTAGCATGTTTCAAGAAAGGTGGTTCCTAACACTTAGTTTGATTAAGCCACCATAATGAAGCGATCTTCGATATGAGGCATCACCCGATGGAAAATTGTATCTCAAGCTAAGTCATTAAGATACCCAACTCATAATCACACTTAGTGTCCTAAAGAAGGTGACTTAAATTACTTAGCTTGTTTAAGCCACGCCTATTGAAGCGATCTTCGCTAGGAGGCATCACCCAATGGCAATTTGTATTTTAATCAAACTAAGGAATGAGTCCCTATTTATAACACTCTTAGTCTTGGAAGATTTACTCTAACGGGACTGTATTTATCTAATCCCTCGGGATAGCACCTAGTCATAAGTCCACGTTGGAGTGAATCAACCAATCTTGAATACTACTGAAGTAATCCAGTACTATGGGTATACCCTACTATACCCAACTAATAATATGGGTATTGAGGATTCTATTTAATCAACAAGGATTATCAAAGCTATTAATCCTTAATCTAATGGGTGAGTCCTATACAAGGCTCCAAGGATGTGATCAAAGAGATCACTCAAAGTTGATTTCTACCGCAAGGGAGAGGTTCCATTCTAAGTGCTTTAGGTGATTCCTACCACAAGGTATCAAGTTCAACTTCTAAAGTTATATAGGATCATCTAAGATTTTGCCTCAACAAATTGCAAAGGTCCTTCCTATCTCAATATATATCAATAATTAAGGTGTTTTTAGAATATTTCAGACACGAACTTATAATGAGATACTTGAGATCTCACACTTCTATTACTTAAGCTAATACTCAAGGGGTGCTTATTAATTTGATTAAAGTGATCAGATCAGATGATGAGATCATCTGATCACATTCTATTCTAAAATTATGGGAATAAATAAAAAAAAATATTATTAGATTTAGATTATTTCATAAATCATTATAGTTTTATTATCCATCTTATGCCAATAGTCTTATATAAGAGAAAATTCAAGATCTAAAGTTTAAATTCAAATAATTCAATCACACAGATTTAAGATTAACCTTAGCACTTCTAATTCAATAATTTAAGATCAATGTCAAATCATATGCATTATTGGAATCATGTCAATTGAGTTATCTTTCAATCAAAGTTACTTGATTTAGGTGATTAAGGTTTAGATCTTAATTAAGACAAGTTAGGGTTTATTCCCTAACCGTTCTACCATTAAGACCAAAGGTTAATTTAAAGGTCAATAACAAATCAATATATTATTGATGTCAAATTTTAGATTTAGATTAAGTATCATCTAATTAATCAAGTTATCAAGATTCTCATGTTCCATTATAGTTTAATATCAATTTAAACATATCAAGGTGTCCAAATAAATGTTAAAGTTCTCTATCATACATCCTAAAATCAAGAAAGTATAGGAATGTAAAGATGACATAACATAGGAGGTAATTAAGACTTTAGTATTTGGCACAAAATTTTATATGAGATTTTAAGCGCATGTTATAAAAGATATCTTTCAAATTTAACCTTCACATAAAATTTTATGCAATGCTCAATATCAAGGTGTCCAATTTTAACCTTCATATAATTTAGTCCCACTAGGGTCCTAGGGACCTTAAAATACAAAAACAGAGAAGTTTTGGCCATTTCAGCCAATTCTGTGCATTTTTAGAAAATTCTGGGCACTACGGCGCGCTGCAACGCTTTCATGCGCTGCGGCGCGCTACGACAGAAAATGATGCTGTGGTGCGCTGCAGCGCTTTTGATGCTGTGGCGCTCTACGACGGGACTAATCAGAGAGCAGGATGCTATGGCACACTGTAGCCCCTTCAGGCGTTGTGGCGCATTGTGGTGGATCGACTTGTGGAAACATTGTTCAATAAAATTTTCTTCTGGTTTCATATAGTTTTCTAGAAATGACGCTGCGGCCCGGTGTGGCACGCTGCAGCGATTTAACTTGTGGGTTACTGTTCAATTAGTTTATTTATCTATTTCATATGATTTTTCCTGAAATGACGCTACATCCCGCTGCGGCGCGCTACAGCAGAAACTATTTGAGCTTTAGGTGCTACGACGCGCTGTAGCGCCCGACAATGATTTCGTCTGTGCAAAAACTGTGAAGGGTCACATTTTGAGCTCAAATACTCTCAATCCAGAGCATTCCATGAGTGGTGCCATTAATCATTGGAAAGGTCTTTCCCATACCTTTCCATCAATACCAAAATCGGCACAAATGGATTATTCTAACTATACGAAACATGCATTTAAAGGTGCGGGTATACAAAGTGGACGAAAAATAGAGCATGAGATTTTCAAAACAATATGATGCCTTAATGAACTTTAATGGCTTCTAAATATAATCATGGATCTTCTAAAGATACACAATAGCATAATAGCAACATGAAAAAGACAAGGATGAGGAGCAAATGGGTACCTTTTCCTTTAGGAGATGAAGAAGAAATCTCTATTTTCTTCAAGAACCTTGGAGAGGAGCTTCTTCTTCAGCACAATGGGGCAGCAATGGGAGAAGGAGGGAGCTCTTAGCTTTGCAATTAGGATAAAAAAGGGCTGAGGCTTCTCTTTAAATAAGAAGGAGGAGAAGGAGATGTGAGGGAGATAGAACATCATGAGCCTAAGGAGAGAGGAGGCATGGGAGGAAGAGGCCATCATGCTTGCCTAAGGGGGTATGGGGGCACTAAAAATGAGGGGGCTGTCAGGAAGAGCAATTAAGAAAATTGATTTTCTTAATAAAATAATTAGTTATTTATTTTATAAATTGCTAAAAATTTAGATTAAATAAATGTGCTCCCAAAAATCCTAAAAATTCACCCCTAGCTAATTTGGGGGTGAGAAATTCAACGGCAAAGTCGAAATTCGATTCCGATGATTATTTAATTACTCCATTTTCCAGTGCATTTAATTATATTAAAATATTCGCAAAGATCCGACGACTTCCAAATGCGCCCAAAACATCACCCTTAGCTAATTTGGGAGTGATGATCGCAACGACAAAATCGAATTTCAATTTTGAGGTCAAAATACATACCTCAGTTTTCTAATTAACTAAATATTAAAGTAGTCCAAAATATTTGATTTAGCTCCGAATTGCTCAAAATCTTTAGGGATTGGTTCTAATGACTAGATGAACTTAGTTAAGATACGATTAAGCTAAAATTAAGCTGAGTAATAACCTTGGGTTCTTACATGAACAAGCTCCTCAGAAGGCTCAACTTCCTCAAATAGCTCAGAATCTTCCATTGTTGGTTTCACAATGACAGGGACCCAGCCAAAAGGAAAGAAAATTTGATTATATAAATTGTCTAAGTATATTTTAGGCTGATTATATTTCAAGTTCTTTTAAGATATCACCATTTTAACTTAGCAATTAAGCAATCATATGTAGGTGCAGAAAAGCATATGAAAGGGTAAATAAAAGGTATGAACAACATGTTTATAACTTGAGCAAAAAGAAGTAAACACATACCTCCACCCAAAGCTGCAACAAGATTAGGCATATAAATAAATATAAAGCAAATAACAAAAGTACTGAAAAAGAGAACTCGTCTTAAATGTGCTTATGATCATGTGAAATTATGTTAATTAACATAAAATAAAAGAACATGTGGTACATACAAGTAAGCTAAAAACAAATCTAGTATCATATATATATATATATATATATATATATATATATATATATATATATATATATATATATATATATATATATATATATATATATATATATATATATAAGTAAGCAAGGATATCATCATAGCATATAAGTAAACAAAATAAAACTGAACTGCAGTAAAAATAAACAGACAATAGTAAGAAGGAAATAAAAAAAACTGCCATGGCTAAATAAACCACTGAACTGAAACATGCACAATAACACTTAGCCTACTAGGCTAAGGCAGAAAAACTAAATTAAATAGTAGAAGTGTGCCTAAAACTAAAACTGCAATATCAGAAATAGGCCAACACCGAGACACTGCACAGAAAGTTCAACACATATCCTCCTAGGCATTCGCAGAGCTAGGTCCTAGTCGATTCTATATCAAACAAACTGAATTGAAGAGGTAAACTAATAAGGACACACTCTACTAAACTGAATTCAAGGAACTAAAATCACCAACAAAAATTCAATGATATTTATACAATTCAAAAATTAACATGCGATACTCATCAAATATCCAAGTTACACAAGTTCATAGTTCCCAACTATAATAACTCAAGTTATTACTTAAGTTAATTAAGTCTAATTTAAGTCTTAATTAAGGATCTAGTATATTAACTAAGTCATTTGGGACTCATATCTAAGATCCAGGTCAAATCATGAATCAATTGGATCAAATCTGGATTTCTAGAAAATCCCAAAATCCTAGAAATTGACTTTTATTTTGACCTCAAATTAAAAATCTGACTTCGCCATTGCGTTCACCACCCCCAAATTAGCTAGGGGTAAAGTTTTGGATGCATTTGGAAGTCATTGGATTTTTGTCAAATATTTTAATATTATTTAAAATACATTGGAAAATCAAATAAATAAATACTCGTCGGATTGAAAATCTGAGTGCGCTATTGTGTTCCCCACCCCTCAATTAGCTAAGGGTGATTTATTGGAAATTATTGGAATGCATTTATGTAATTAATAATTTATTAATAAAATAGGTTAAATTAAATTAATAATAAATATAACTTAAATTAAGTTAACGGTCGCCGTCAGTCATCAGTGCCGCCGTTTACTTTTCCTTCTGTGCCTGTCGTTTGGTCTAATAGATATGTCGATCTGTTCGATCGAGTGATCAGACAGTCGAGAGACCGTCTCTCTGGCTGCGCTGCGAAGGACGCAGCACGTGTCCAGCTATCGCGACGCGCGGCAGACGCATCGGTGCGACCGCTCCATATGGCCTCTACCGGGGTAAATGCCACCGATTTAGGTCTAGTTTAAAACCTCTAATCTTCTCCTTTGCTCGGTTTCAATCTTTCGATCCTGAAGAAGCTGAAACATTCAAGATCGAGCTATAAGTCCTCCCTGCCATCCATTTAAGGTACCCCATACACCCTCGATTTCTATCAATTATTGTATAACTAGTTTCGATTGTCTATTTCATGAGTTCGATTGCTAAGTCAACGGATCCGATCGAATTCAAACGGGTTGGATCGGCGTAATTTTGGTTCGGCTATACAGTCAAAACCGTTATATCCCTCTCGCCGAACATAGGAATCTAGGGTTCGATCTAACGGCTAAGATAGATCATCTATATCATTGATTCATATGCCATTCGATAGCTCTAATCGTTCTCCATTCATTTCTATGCGAGTCGAGTCCTACCTATGACGAAATCGACGCCAAATAGCATGCCCTAATTTTCTATCTACGAAGAAGAAGGAAGATGATGGTCGGGCCGGGTCGACCCAGGCCCAACCTGTGAGTCGTCGGTTTGGTTGAGAAGCCAGCGGGGCCCACACAGCATTGGCGCACGCCCTCGAAGTGCAGCGTGTCTCTTACAGGACACACATCGCGATCCTGCAGCTGTTCGGCCGAGGTGGGGCCCGCAGCAAATCAACCGGTCTGCTGTCTCGTCCGAAACAACATGTGGGGCCCGCTGTCATCCGCTTAGCGAGTAACGGCTCGACACGTCGCTGTCTCTGGTCCCACCTGCATAATAAATTAACAAAATATATATATTATAATTAAATTAAACGAAAATATATTAAAATAAATTAATTAATTAAAAATCAGATTAATTAAATAATTAAATACTAAACTTTATACATCCCATATCTTGTAAAATATAAGTCCAAATTATGCAAATAAATATACCATTTTAATCAGTAAAATTAGAAGAATATTATAGTACTGTCCAATTTCCTATATAACTTGTATTTTGTATAGTGATATTTAGGGGTATTAATTTAATTCAAATAATGTTGCAAATAATCAAATAGCTATAACTTGATATATATTAAATCAAATATACCCAATATAGGTCTCAAAATACTTAAAAAACTCTAAGGAATATTTTAGTAGTGTTAACTTTGCTATTTGGATTAGATTTAGTCTAATCACATTTAGGGCTTATCCCTAATTAAGTTATTTAACCATAGAACTTCAATTGACCATAACTTGGTCAATTGAGCTCCAAATTAGGTGATCCAAATATCAATTTAGATTAAAAAAACCTAATTAATAGTAATTTGTAAAAATATTTTAGATTCAATAGTTAGATTGGCTAATCACTTCTAATTACCCTAAAACTTAATTAATGAATATTAGCAAAACTAATGATCCAAATTGAATAATTTAAGTTTCAGAGAACTTCTAAAGTATACTAAAACCTAATGGTGTGATTAGTTTAGTGATTTGGTGATTAATTTTACTAATCACTCACTAATCACCCTAAACCCTAATTAGGCCATAACTTAGCCAATTAGAGTCCAAATTGAGCGTACCACTAATTCTTGTAATCAAGGGATAATTTGTGATTCATAGCCATTGATTTCACTTAATTTGGACACCAATTGACAAAGTTAGGATTTTTGACCCCTTAATTAATAAACCCATAATTACTATTTTACCCTTACGCTTATATTGGCCATAACTTGGTCAATACTTATCAGAAATTAGCAAACTTAGGTTCTATGGAAACCTTAGACAGTAAACAACATTAAACTGAAAGAAAATTTAAATTTTATTTAGCCAAATTACCAAAATTTCCTTATGAAGAAAATTCATTAATTTGATCTCATAAGGCTTAATAATAACTCAAAATTTGTGTAATTACTGTCTACACTTATATTAGATAGTAAGAAATACTTTGCAATAGAAAAAAATTCAGATTTGGAAACTCTAAATTAAAGGTTGATCTTTTAAACTCTTAACTAGGGGCAAAATAGTCATTTTGCCCAAAGTTAGGGTTTAGTCTTTTAAAACCCTAAATTATCATTCTAATCATTATAAAACAGTAAGATAAATGTTTTAGATCATAAATTATGTGATTTTAAGGCTTAATAGAAACTTTGATTAAAATCTCAATTCGAAGTCCTTAAAAAAAATCTTAAGTAAAATATGAGTGTTTCTTCCTTTCTTAACATTCTTAGATCTTCCCATATGTCTTATAACACTAGTTAGGATGTGTGTCATGAGATATATCCTTAAAAATTAAGAGATTTAAATTCCTAGGATTATGAATAGATCCTAGGTTATAGTTCATCTATTGAGTAAATTGGGTTACTCAATAGGTGAAACCTTGAGTTTATTAGTTTATAGATTTTCCTAAGTTTATCTAATGATTATTTTATCTTTAAATCTTAGAACTAAGTATAGAGATCTATCCTAATGAGTTAATTTTTCATTAAGAATTGCCTTAATCTAAATCAATCAGTATGGATATTAAACCTTAGATCTTTAGATATACCTTTGGATTAAGTGATTAAACCTCAATATTTGGAGTTTAACTCTTAATATTTTCATCTTGATTTGGCTAATCAAGATGAGGTTGGGATTCTTAAAATTATTAAAATAGAATGTTTGACTTATTAATTAACTTGTATAGTCAACATTGATTTGATAAGATTAGAACCTGATCAGTTATAATTATTTTCCAACTTGTAAGGTCGTGAATCTGAGTTACACTCGATAGTAGGACCTTGAGATCCTGAATTTGTGTAACTTAGAATAAATAGAATGATTAAATTAGATAACTAATGGATATCACTTGTCCTAGTAGAGTCTATTGCTCACTTTGACTTTGATGCTTTGCTTACCTTATTTTGAGCCTCTTACCTTGTATACATATATTGGACATAGGATATTTGATAAGTATCTAGTATCATCTTTGAAATTGCATAAACTATATTTGCATTTGTTTTTATCGGTACTTATAATTAAGTAGAGTGTAATCTGATTAATCTATCTCTTAGTATTACTTACTTCTTTCTATACTTCTACTCAGTGTTTCTGCCTCTCATTGCCACTTACTTTATATTATACTTCTCATGTGACTGTTAGCCCGGTACCGATATGAATTACCTCTCGATATCAATAACTTCTTTGTATATTTCTTATGTGGTGGTTAGCTCGGTGCCGATATGGACTACCTCTCAGTATCAATGACTTCTTCTTATACTTCTCTTGTGGCTATTTGCCCGACTTTGATATGGCGGAAATGAGTCTTTATGTATATATTTCTTTCAGATGGCAAGTTTGGCTAATTCAGTTTTTAGCTTATAGTTTACATTTCAATTACTTTACTTCACTTTCAGTACTTTCTTATTTACTACTTTACTGTATTTCTAGCTTTACTTTTACTTATAGGATGCTAGCTTTGTTGTTTACTCATATCTTATAGGATGCTAGTTTTGCTTTTAATGTTTATATGTTCATTTTACTTATGTCAATTAGCATGTATTTGAAGTGATCATAAGCATGTTTAGGCAGTTCACTTTTCTATTATATTAGTAATTAGTCTTTTATACTTAACCTTATTGCAGGTGTTTGGGAGGTATGTGGTTACTTCCTACTTGTTTAAGTTATAAACTAGTTATTTATAACTTTACTTATTTCTTTCTTATGCGTTCTTGCACCTATTTATATGCTTCTGTCTTACTTGTTTATAGTGGTATCCAAATAACATAATCAATTTTGTAGCCTAAAATATACTTAGACAAATTGTCTAACTAAGAATTTTCTTTTATTGGCTGGGGCCCTATCATTGTGATACCAACAATGGTAGACTCTGAGCTATTTGAGATTGTAGAGCTTTCAGGAGATCTGCACTTGGAGGAGAAGCATCCCACTAAAGATCCTTAGTTTCTTTTTGCTTTTGTGAGGACGAGTGTCTTTTCAGTTCCTTTTAAACTATTTAAATTGTAACAATACAAGGATAACATTTCTTTTTCAGCACTTTACTTATTATGTACTGTTGTATTATATGATGGATGGATGTTATATATATGCTTCCGCACTCTGCATTTCTTTTATTTTCATTTAGTGAGATTTTTGCTTAAGAATGGCAAAGTCCTTAGTTAGATTGGATTAGAATATGCGTCTAATCCAATTATAAGTAGGGACCTTGTTATTATGGAGACCCCTCCACCGTAATCATGTTAACTTAAGAGTTAATAGGACCACGGTAGGGCAGGGTTGCCACACTAACTCCTACTATCATGTATAACTTAGCCTCACAGCCTTATAAGTTAAAAACAATTAGAACTTATCATATTATTATATGATTTAATCAATATCGACTGTATAAGTTAAGCAAGTAATCAATCGACCTAATTTTAGGATTTAAGCAACCCCAAACCCATCTAGATAAATACAAATCAAGATGAAATGATTAAGAATTAAACTCCAATTATTAGTGTTTAATCACTTAATTCAATGGTGATCCTAAGGACTAATGCTTAAAACCCAAACCTCATAGACTAAAGATTAAGATAAACCCTATTAAGTAAAGTCAAACTTAATAAGATGGATTTCTGATCTTAGATCTAAGGTTGAAAAACAAAATAATCATAATCAAACTATTAATATCTATTAACTAATAAAACCAATATTGCATCCATTGAGTAACCCATTTACCCAATGAATGAAAACTAACCGAGTTCTATTCCTAATCCTAAGGAAGAAGATATTAAGGATTGAGGTACTAAGGAATTACTTAAGAAGAGACATAATGTGAGATGAATCTAGGAGGGACATAATGTGAGATTAATCTCACATTATGAAGCTTAAATTATCATTTAGGAATAACTTAGGATTTCACCTAAAAATCTATTTAATAGCTTAAATTTTATAAAGTTATATTTAAATCACATTTGTTGCTGATTTTAATGATTATACTATGATTCTAAGGTCTAAGAATACTTAAACCTAAATTTGAGAAAAATGATTATTTTGCTCCTACTTAAGGGTCTAAAAAGCTACTTTTTGATTTGGGCTTCAAATTAAAATTTATCAATGGCAAATGATTACTTACCATCTAACATAAAGATAGATAGTAAGTACACTCAATTTAAATAATAATTAAGCCTTATGAGCTCAATTTAAGAAAATTGACTCATAAGGGCAATTTGGTAATTTTACCTAATGAAGTCTAAAAATTTAGTCTGTTTATTAACAATTACTGTCTAAGGATTCTATAGAGTCTAAGAACACTAAATTCTGAGGTATAATGATTAAGTTATGATCAAATCAATATTAGGGTTCAATTATGAAATTTTAAGGGAATATGTCAAAAATCTAACTTTTCCATTTGATATACAAATTCAATAAACTCAGTGGCTATAGTTTTTCTATAATACACTGAGTACTTTAACTTGGAGTAGACTTAATTTGGACTTTATTTGGTTAAGTTATGACCTAAATAGGGTTAAGAGTAATTAGTGAGTGATTAGTGAAATTAATCACAAAATCACAGAACTAATTATGCTACTAAGTTCTAATCTACTATAAGAGCTATTGGCAACTTGAATCAATCAATTTGGACCACTAAATATGCTAATTTTTACTAATCATAATTTAGGGTAATTAAGGCTAATTAAGAAATCTAATCACCAAAGCCTAAATATTTTTCACAGTTTACTATTTATTAAGTTTTCTTGAGTTAAATGGTATATTGGATGACCTAAATTAGAGCTCAATTGATCAAGTTATGGTTAATTGAATTTTTAGGTTAAATGGGGGTAATTAAGGATGGGTCCTAAAAGTGATTAGCCTAATCACACTTCCAATGGAGAAATTAACACTACCAAAATATTCCTGAGGATCTCCTGATAAAAATGAGACCCATATTGGCTATGCTTGGATTAGTAGGTACCAAGATATGAGCATTTGAAGTTTTAGGCTAATTAGGTCATTAAGTAGGGGTCATAAATGTCGCTTTATTAAATATGCAACATAGTATAAATTTGATACTACCATATTATTCTTCTCATTTTTTTGAGTAAAATGAGATATATATTTACTATATTTGAACTTATGGATTAAGAGTTATTAATATTTAAAGTTCTGCTAATTACTTAATTAATAAATTAATTAATTTAACTAATATTTTGATTTCATTTAATTATCTAAATTATTGTAGCGGTAGGTCCCACACAGATTGGTCTGATAGCAGAGGTGGGTCCCACATGCTATCCCGATTCGGCGCGGCAGCCGAAGGCACAGGCCCCACGAGACACATGTCGCACAACGGATACGCGAGCCGTGCGCTGCGCGCCCCACCACCATGTCCCGCGAGGAAGACATCTCGTGGGTCGGGCTCGGGTCAATCCGGTCTAGCCAGGCCTCGCCCTCCACTCTCGTAGACAATCCGAGGGCGACGGCCTAGGGTAAGGATTTTGGTGCCCTTCCTGGCGGCACCGAGGCTCGGCCCGCACGGCAACAATTAGGTCGTGAAGAGACCTTTCCAATAACAGTCGGGTCTTCATCGGAGGAGGGCTATAACTTTCGTTAAGTCGAGCTCTAGGTTCGACCTCATGGGAACATGCAAGCTAATGGTTTATAATGTGGACGTTCGCACGAATTGGTTTGATCGGACCTGATCAAACGCGATCGGATCCGTTCGATCAATAATTCACACTATGCAATCAAGTTTCGAAAGAGGATTGAAAGAAATGCATTGAGGAAATAAGAAGAACAGAGGTACCTTATTTTAATAGTTGAGGAGGAATGGAGAATGCTCGAGACTCGTTCGGTTTCCCTGGCTCTCGATTTCGTGAAAGTGGGGTTAGAGGTCGATCAAGAGACCTATATGACCCTGGGATCAGCTTATATGGTGGTGGGAGTGGACACCTGGCGGTGAGGAGGCCGTGTGCTCACGCATGGGACACACGCATGCTCCCTTGAGCGCAAGCGGGAGAGACGAAATGAGGACAATCTGATCTCACGATCGTACAGCTTAGATGGAGCCTTTATGATAGACGGCGCGAGCAATAAAGGGTGACGACGCCGCTTAACAATTTTAAATATTAATAATATTAACTTAATTTAATCGATTTTCTTAATTAAAATTAACTAATGAATTGCCTTCCAAAAATTTCCAATAAATTACTCCTAGCAAATTGAGAGATGAGGAACGTAACGATGAAATCAGATTTCTATTTCGATGAGTATTTAGTTTTTTTATTTTTTGGGGCATTTAATTTACACTAAAATATTCGATAAAATTTTAATGACTTCTAAATGCATTCAAAACATGACCCCTAGCTAATTTGAGGGTGATGAGCGCAATGATGAAGTCCGATTTTCTATTTGAGGTCAATTTAAATAGGTCAATTTCTAAGATTTTTGAAATTCTCAAATCAGGATTTGATCCATTTGACTCTTGATTTGGACTAGGTATTTATGGTGAACTCCTAATGACTTAATTAGAGACTAAAATCAAAATTAGAAAATAGTTTAGTCATAATATACTTAAGTAACAACTTGGGTTATTATAGAAGATATGTCACCTTTGATAAAGAGTTTTTCTTGAGACAAATGAGTTCTCATTGTGTGGAGGATAAAACTGAGATTCCTACAAGAAGACAAAGAGTGAGATTTGATTCCACCCCATTTGTTCCACAAAAAACTTCACATCACATTGAGGATACTCCTATAGATGAAGACCACTTTAGTGATGATGAAGAATAAGATGACATTTGTGGTGAGGCTCTAGCTCAAGAGTCAATTGCCAGATATTGACCTAGAAGATCTACAACTCAATAACCAGCCTGGCTCAAAAATTATGTCACTTATGCATTGTCCATATTGGAAGATGAGGTTCCCTCCCATTACAAAGAAGCTGTGACGGGCTCAAAAGGAAAATTATGGAACTAAGCAATGGATGAAGAGATGGAATCTCTTCATAAGCATGCAGCATGGAGGTTGGAAAAACTCCCTCTAGGAAGAAAGGCTATTAGGTGCAAATTGGTGTATGCAAAGAAAGAAGGATTCTCAGAAGCTAATGTGCACTACAAAGCTAGATTAGTGGCCAAAGATTTTGCTTAGAAAGAAGAGATTGACTATGATGAAATATTTTCCCTAGTTGCTAAACATTCATCGATATGTGTGCTTCTAACTTTGGTGGCACATTTTAATTTACTGCTTGAGCAGCTTGAAGTAAAAATGGCATTCTTGCACGAAGAAATTGAAGTGAAGTTTAAGGTGCAGACCCCAGTGTACATTAATCCAAGAAAATGAGACTTGGTATGCAACTGGGCAAGTCTCTTTATGGGCTAAAGCAATCACCGAGATATTGGTACAACAAATTTGATCAGTTTATGCAGAAGGAAGAGTATCAAAGAAGCCAGTTTTACCATTGTGTGTACTTCAAGCGGTTGCCTCAAAGTAACTTCATTTACTTACTATTGTATGTTGATGACAAGTTGATAGCACCGACGATCAAGAAATTATGCCTCCATTAGTTTTGTGTGGTGGTTGCTCCATGTTCAAGGAAAAGGAAAGGCTCATAGAGGTTTTGTAAACCAAAAACTTATTGTACTCCCTTCTCTACATAGTGAAAATTTTACTCTCCTTTTCGTGAACGTAGGTGCTAGCATCGAACCACGTAAATTGTATTTTCTTGTGTTGTGATTATTTGCATGTGATTATTTTTGCTTTATATTGATTTGATCATCATCTCAAGCTTGTTCCGCATTAATTCATAACCCCAGAGATCTCAACATGAGTCACTTATTATGAAAACTTAGAAAATCATCGAACTTCTTAAATAATAAACCATATGAATATGTACTTTTGGTTGACCTCAATTTTTTTCTTGAAACTTTCCAATTTGTAATATTTGGTTTAAAGAGTCAAATTTTGGTTGACTACTAAAATATATGTATACAATTACTTGCATAAAAACCCTTTGAAACCTTTATTGTAGTACTCCCCATCATTGTCAGATCTAAGACTCATAAGCTCTAAGCCTATTGCATAATGCACCAAGGTTAACCATTTCTTGAACACATCAAACACGTTAGATTTATGCTTCAAGAAGTATACCAATATCTTCCTGGTATGATCATCAATAAAGATAACAAAGTATGTGATTTTATTAAGAGAGGATGTGGGAGCTGGTCCCCACACATTAGTGTGCACAAGCTCCAACTTTTAAGACTTCAAGTCCTCTCACTCTTTGAGAAATTGACTTTATTATGTGCCATACACAATTTTCACAGAACTCCAAGTTCACAGATTTCAACATTGATCTCCCCTATGGATAATAATGACTTCAACCATTTTTTTACTCATGTGATCGAGCCTTTGGTGGCATAGGTGTGCATAAATATGTTTTGCTGTTGTAATAGGGTCAGACACTTTATTGATCAAATTAAACGCTCCATCCATACTACATCGAGCTACTACGAATGTACCTTTTTACCTTCCAAGAGTCTCATGTGAAACTTGTATTATAGCCTTCACAGGTTAACTGGTTAATAGGAATTAAATTTCTTCTCAGATAATAAACATATTTAAAATCCTTTAATTTCCATACTATCCATTCAACAATTGGATATCCACATCGCATTTTCCAACAAAGCTTCAAACTTTACTATCTTCCAAGTAGACTTTATCCAAAGCTTCAAACTTTGCTAAATAACTTTCTTTTATTTTTTCTTACATTTTATTTATTCTTATTCAGAATAAGCTAAATAACTTTAATAAGTTGGATCTTAAATAAGCTAGATGAAGCAATTAAGCAATTTAAGAATAACAAGATTAAGGAAAATTAATACAGGAATGCAACAATTAAGTGCCAAATATGTTATTTTATACCATGTCCATAATTCATCAAAACTAGCTTTAAATATGAAAAACTAGCCGTAGAGCAAACATAAATAAAATATTTATCCCATAGGGGTAATGGTGCCCTCATACTTTTTAATATAGAAATCATTATTTAAGAGAAAAAAAAAAAAGATAAAATAGAGATAATTATGAACCTTATGGACGACATCTATTTAAATGTTATATATCATATTAAATAAATTAATAATTTCATAAAAATTTATACATCTATTCAAAAAAAAAAATACATACTTTGCTTACATAAGAATATATATTAAAAAGTATTTAAGATAAATCTAAATTTTTTTTTAATTTTTATATATATCTAATAAAAAAATATATTCAACCAATAATTTATTTAATCTCACACATTATCTATAATTTTAATATATACTAATGTATAAATATAATAATACTCTTAAAAAATATTAAAGAGATTTAATAATATTTCAAAAACAAAAGTGTCCCATAAGGCTTATTATTTAAATTAACGTAACAATGCAATTGATATTTAGTGGTAATGAAGATATTTTGAATCGAGCCTTACAAACGGTGCCAAGTGTCAGCCCAAAAATGTGTAAGAAAAATTAATGTGGCAGTTGGACGAAGAGATTAAGAAACAATGATCATGTTTTTTTTTTCATTTTCTCATAAATCATATTCCTTGAATTATTTGTTGGGCAACAAAGTATTCAAAAGTATAATGCCCCCATAAAAATTCGTTGGCTATCATTTAAGTTTGATTATGTGTCTGGCTGCTGGACGACATAAACATCCAATTGGATACCATGATTGAACATAAATCATTGAATAGATAGCGGCCAACCTCAAACCAACCAAATTCACCTTATCTTTAATAAAATCCAAGAATTAAAGCAATACAATTTGTACAAATCTAAATCGTCTATATATATTCTTTAAGCTCTTTTTAAAATTAATATTGAATAGAACTGAATTTTTTATAACCTCCATTAGGGTTGTGTGTGTGGTGTCTGCTCCATCAAAGAAGAAGAAGGCTTTAAGAGTTTGTGTAAGATTTGTTAACCATAAATCTTTGTAATATTCTCCATATAGTGAAATTCCTCTGCTTTCCTCTTCATGAATATAGGTGCGAATCACATAAATTTCTTATCTTGTGCTGTAATTATGTTTGCATGTGGGTTTTTCTTATTTTATTTTGCTCATCATATACAAACTTTTGTTCCGCATTATTTGAAGCCCTCTCCAAGGACCATAATAAGTGGTATCAAAGAGAGATTTCTTTGTTTGTTTTTTAGTGTTGGGATTTTTTTTTTTACGAGCTGTGTATTATTTGTGATTGAGCTTTGTAAAGCAAGGAAAATATGAGAGATAAAGTAAAAGAGATGGTTGGAACTTCGTCGTTATCGGTGGTGGAGAGATGAAGAGTTGGTTGGAACTTCATCCAATAAATCTGGAAGATGTCTTGATGACGAAGAAAAATCAGAAAAAATTTTGGAGAGAGATTGAATCAAAATGAACAGTAATGCATGTGGTTTGATCTGAAACTAATTAACCCAGGCAATCAAGTATGCAGTGATGATGGAGATGTCAGCATTGAAAGTATGGAAATTTTTAAAGAGCAAGTACTTAACGAAGAGTGTGAAATATTGACTCCACATGAAAATGCGGCTCTATCGGTTCCAGATGAAAAACAAGATGAATCTCCATAGATTATCACCTTAATAAGTTCACGAAGTTGTTGGTAGATTTGCTAAATCTGGATGAAACAGTGGAGAATAAAAATAAGGCTATGTTGTTATTGAACTCCTTACTAGATGAGTTTGAGCACTTCATCAAGATATTGAATCATGAGAATAATGCTTTGAAGTATGAGGAGGTGATTGCAACCCCTGTGAACTACAAGTTCAGGAGAAGGGATAAAGAGTCCACCAAATCGGATATGACAAATGCTCTTACACTCCTGAGAGGAAAACTAGAAAGGAAAAAAATAATGTCCAAAGAAGAATGTTGACTTCCAAAAGAGAGAAAAATATAGAGGTCGGTGCATTGAGTGTAATCAATGCACGCTCTATTTGGAGACGAGACATTAGAAGAAAGATTGCCCAAAGTTTAGCATGCTCAGGTAAGAGCACTCCTAAGATGGGTGACCTGCTGGGAAGTTATCTTCTGAGGGAAAAATTGTGATGCCTTTCATGCCAAAGCGAATAATATATAGGTGCTTAAGAGTTTTGGATGTTACCAATTGTATTAGAGCAGGACATAGGGTGTCAGGTATGAGCTAAGTACAAAATAGGGCAAAGTACCACTTCATGTGAGCAGCCTCTTGAATCCATGATTGTTAATGTGCTACAAGATTGTGGGTACCTCTTAAGAATGAAGGGGCCACCTCTAGTCCTATTTACCTAATGGATGGTTCTTGGATTTGTGTGTGGATACTGAAGAGCACGTTAATTACTTAAGTTGGGGAGATTGTAAAGACCCACTTAAGTAGTAATAAGAAAACTCTTAAATATCAATATACCTTTTCATATAATGGTGGAGTTCCTGATAAGAACTCCAAAGTTAAGCGTGCTTAGGTAAGAGCACTCTTAGGATGGATGACCGACTGAGTTATTATCTTCAGAGGGCAAGACTATAAGGCCTTTCAGGCCAAAGTGAATAATACCTTGGCATTTAAGAGTTTGAGATGCTACACAAATAGTGGTGCAGTCATAATAGATAATGATGTTACATGCCAAATTGTAAAAATTGGAAGTGTGTTGACTAGAAGATATGGAGGGATAGTTCAAGAACTTAAATAAAGATACGTATTAAAAATCAAGAAGAATCTTTTATCTGTTGGGGCCTTAGAAGCTAAAGGCTTTAAGGTAGTGATTGAGGTAGGGGTCCTAAAGATCAGTAATGGTTCAATGACTTACTTGAGAGAAGTTAGACAACATAACCTATACTACCTTCTGGGAAATACAGTAACAAGCTCGATAGTTATGGCTGAAGATTCAGATGATGCTATGATATTGTGGTGATGTAGGACAAAATGAATGCGTATGTGGAGTGTATGATAATTTTTACACCAATAAAAATAATAAATTACCCATGAGTAAGTATCAATAAAATAAGGAGAATTTTGCATACAAATGCGAAATTTAAAAAAAAATGAAATTGAGATGATTCGAGCCATAGTTATGCTAACATGCATAATTCCTTACCATATAAAAGTATAGAGATAAATAAGAGGTATGGTTGATCTAACATGTGTCAAAGTTAAGGAAATCGGTGACAAAGTGGGGATAATTTGAATTCACAGGATCATTTTTCTTCCTTATAAGTCCTTCTCTAATACTTGCACTACTCACCCTCAAGATTTTCCTCTTTTAAGAATAAATGTACTAATGAACACAATAAGTAAAGAAATATATTTTAATTCAATCTACAATGCCATGATACATAAGATATTGGCTAATTATAGCCATACAATACATGTCAAATGACCATCAAAATCATAATCTTACCCTTTCATGAAGGGTCAAAATGTCTTTTCTTATAAATAATAAAACTATCAACAAACTTAGTCATGAAGGACTAAAGTGTCCTTTCATATAAAATATCAAAAAAATCTTAAACCAACTCTCTCATAAAGAACTAAAGTGTCCTTTCACTCAAATAACACTTATGACAAAAATATGATAAATGGGCTAATCTAAAGGCCCATTTAAATAGATTTCATAAATAAGCCCATGTAACTAAAATAAAAAATACAATATAAAATCAACTAACCATTAAGTTTAATTTATAATTTGGTGCATTAACGATGATTACGTGGGTGCTCTGCATCAGCACTCCTCGGCTTTAAAGGATTCTCCTCTAGAGAATAATGATTAATGTACTCATGTAGCAGTTGTGGATTAATGTGGTCTAACTCTTCAAATGTAAGCAAGGAGTCTTTAAGTGATGACAGTCCTTTCCAACAGATAAGAAACCTCTGAACTCAACCATATGATGTGCTAATGATCTCGTCATCTAAAATCTAATCGGGATGATGGGATCGTAATCGATGAGATGGCAAGGGAGCCCCAAGTAAGTGCTAGCCTACACATTAGCGCTATTTACAGAGGAAATAATAATATATGGGGCTTGCCCATGGTACAATATTAAATCAGACACATTAAATACATGTGAAATACTAATATTTATAGGAAGATCAATCTCATATGCATTATCATTTATCTTTTTTATAATTTTATAATGGCCAAAACTCTTGAGTGTTAATTTTTTTACAAATCTCTGACCTAACCTTAACCAATCTCCTTCTTTAAATTTTACAAATCACCTATGTGCATCATCATAAGCTTTATATTTATCATAACTTAAAGTAAGCGTTTGTTGAATTTCTTGGTGTAAATCATGCATGCTTTATGCAAATGAAGATGCATATACACTAGATCTATATGAAATGGGAAGGTCAACAAGGTCTATTGGCTTTCTTGGTTCATACCTTATAATAATTTGATAATGAATTTTTCCGGTTGATTGATTTATAGAAATATTATAAGCAAACTCGGCTGTGGGTAGAACAAGAACCCAACTAGTGGTATGGTGTAACAACCCAAGTTGATACTTAAGTCAATTAGGACTAAACTAAATCATGATTGTGATTCTAGTACTTTAATTAAGTTATTAGAAGTTCAACAAAGACCTAGTCCAAATCAGGAGTTAAATGGATCAAATCCTAATTTTTGGAATTTCTAGAAACCCTAGAAATTGACTTATTTAAATTGACATCAAATCAAAAATCTGACTTCGCCATTATGCTAATTACCCCCAAATTAGCTAGGGGTAATGTTTTGGGAGTATTTGGAAGTCGTTAAATTTTTGACAAATATTTTAATAATTAAATATTCATCGAAGAGGAGCTGAAGCTGCATTGTAAGGAAGATGAGGGGGAATAAGGCTCCATTAAGAGCCTTCCTATTAGCATGGATGGGAAGGAAAATGGCAGTAGCCACTTGAGTGCAAGAGATGGGAGGAAGCTTCTAGGAAGGGAGGGGAGACAGAAGCTTTGAAGAAAAGAAGAGGGAAATGAAATATTTTGATTAATTTAAGTAATTTAATTCTAAAAATAAATAAAAATTCAGATTTTATAAATGTGCTCCGAAAAATCCCAAAATTTCACCATTAGCTAATTTGAGGGTAAGGATCGCAACGGCAAAGTCAGATTTTAATTTTGGCGAGTATTTAATTTCCAATTTTTGGGGTATTTAAATATTATTAAATTATTCGTCAAATTTTCGTCGACTTCCGATTGACTCGAAAACATCACCCCTAACTAATTTGGGGGCAATGAGCGCAATTGCAAAGTCTAATTTTTGATTTGAGGTCAATTTAAATAGGTCAAATTTTAGGGTTTCTGGATTTTATAAGAATCAAGATTTGATCTATTTGACTCCTGATTTGGACTAGGTCTTAGTGGTTGACTCCTAATGACTTGATTAACACTTAAAATCAAGATTAGGATGGAGATTAGTCTTAATTGATAAGGGTAACAACTTAGGTTATTACACGTGCTTCTAAGTTATACATGATAGTATGAATTGGAGATCGCGAGCTTGTATAACTTATAGTAGTTAGAATAGATTTAGTAGATAACAACTGTTATCAAATATGTATAGTAGAATCCTTTGCTTACTATTAACTTGTTGTTTTAACTTTCTTGGTACTTTGTGCATTTACCTTAAATATGTCATATAAGAACATTGATGCATAAAATGAAAACTTAGAATAATTAGGATAACATTTGCATAGGGTTCAGTTACTTGTTGATCGTGCACATTTTACCATACTGGATAGGGGTAAGGAGAAATAAGGATTACTTAACATTACTCATTGATGAGTGTTGTGTTAAGTTGTAACCCGAATAATCTTGCAAACTTGCTTGACTCCTCAGCTACTTCTGGATATGTCAACAGAAGTAAAGTAAGTAAATAAAATATTACTGGATTTGTACTTACTACCTCCTTAGTTCAATTCTACTTTGTTATTCTACCTTTGCCTCTTATAACACTAAGAAATTGACTAGCTTAGCCTCAAATGATGCTAAGAACATACATTTTTTAGTTCAGCAGGCTAGTTTATCTCTCTTATGATATGATGGTCATTACATACTTATTTACTGTTTTATTGCGATTAATTCCTCAAATGAAATTCTCTACAGCACGTCGCAGCACTGAAATCTGCTGCAGCGCGCCACAGCGTCGAAATTTGCTGCAGCGCATCACAGCGCTAAAATCTGCCACAAGGCGCCATAGCAGCGCCTAGCTCTCGGCCAGAAAGCGCTACAACGCACCGTTGCGCACAAAACTATCCAGAATGGCCCATATTTGTTATTTTCATATTTTAATGACTCTAGAACCCTAATGAGGCTAAAATATATCAAAATCAAACCTGAATTTAGTAAAATTAAGCATTGTGTGATTTTAGAGGTGATTTTCAATGTGAAACCTACCCTTTAAACCTTAATGATCTTAAGCAAAACTCTAATATTGAAATGATCATAACTTAATCATTAGACATCAAAATTTATTATCCTTAGACTCTATAGAATTTTTGGATAGTAAAAAACAATAAACTAACATAATTTTTAGATTTCACTAAGTGAAATTACCAAAATACCCTTATAAGTTAAAATCCTTAAATAGGACCCATAGGACTTAATACTTGCCAAAATTTGATGTACATACTATCATCTTCATGTTAGATAGCAAGGAATTATTTGGCATCAACAAAATCTAATTTGAAGCTCTTAATCAAAAAGTAGTATTTTAGACCCTTAAGTGGGGGCAAAATAGTCATTTTGCCCAAAATTTAGGTTAAGTGCTCTTAACCCCTAAAATATCAATTAAATCATTAAAATTAGTAATAAACTTGATTTGAGATCAATTTATAATCCTTAATCTTATAGTTAAGTAATTTAATAGAAACCCCATTAAAAGCTTGAATATTCTTAAGTAAAACTAATACCCCCTAGCTTAGCTAAATTACATCCTTAACTTCCTTAAGTGGATTAGATCAGCAAATGAAGATAAATTGTAATAACTATCATCAACTTTTTAAATTTTTTAAGTCATTTATTAGGAGCTTCTTAGGATCTACACTTTGCCTTAGACCATTTTTCCTTAATATTAGGAATATATCCTAGGTTAAATTTCATTCATTGAGTAAATGGGTTATTCAACAAATAAAACCTTAGTTTTATTAGTTTCTAAATTTCATACTTTAATTATGATTATTTTATCTTTCAATTTTAGATTAAGACTAAGAGATTTATTCTAATAAGTTTTGATTTTGCTTAATATGATTTACCTTAATCATTAATCCATAATTAGACTTAAGCTTTAGTCCTTAAGCTTTACCCTTTGAATTATGTGATTAAACTTAATTCATGGTGTTTAATTCATAATCCTTAACTTTAGTAGATCTTGATCATATCTTAGCTTAGAGCATCTAATTTTATCAAATAGGATGTATTGATTTCCTTTTTAACTTGTAAGCAATATTGATTGAACTAAATTAGAACCTAATCTAATTGCTTTTAACTTATAAGGTCATGCTTATAAGTTACACTTGATAATAAGAATTTAAGATTATGAACTTGTGTAACCTAAAATAGTTAGAATGACTTAAGTAGATAATAACAGATGTCACCATGTGTAGTAGAGTTCCTTGCCTACTATTGATTTAGTTATGCTTTCGCATTCCTAATATATTGTGCTATTACCTTGAATATGTCATATAATATAACATTGTTGCATGAAATGAAAACATAAAATAATCAGGATAATAATTGCATATTATTCAGTTACTTGTTGATTGTGTGCATTTTACCTTACTGGACAGGGGTAAGGAGAAATAAGGAGTACTTGACATAACTCATTGAGGAGTGTTGTGTTAAGTCGGAACCCGCTTAATCTTGTAGATGTGCTTGACTCCTCAGCTACTTTTGGATATGTCCACAGAAGTAAAGTAAATAACTAAAATATTACTGTATTTATAATTACTGTCTCTTCAGTTCTGTTTATGCTCTATTATTCCAGCTTAGCCTCAGATGATGCTAAGAATATACATTTTATGTTCAGTAGGCTAGTTTAACCCTTCTTCTGATATGGTAGTCATTACATATCTATTTACTGTTTACTGTTATCTTTTTACTATAGTTAGCCTTTATTTCACCTACTTACATATTTACTTATAGGATGCTAGATTTCTTTTACTGTTTACTTATACATATCACAGATAGATTTCTTACTTTTAAATTTGTATAATTCATATGATTATCAGCATATTTAGGATGAGTCTTTTCTCTTAGTATTTTTCTTATTTTATATATATATATATATATATATATATATATATATATATATATATATATATAAGTCTAACCTTATCACATCTTAGTATTGAGGTATGTTCTCTTGCCTCATATATTGCTCAGTTATAAATGTTTTATTTATAATTTTCCATATCCTTTGTATGCTTGTTGCACCCTTATGCTTTGCTTATTTTATAGTCTAAGTAAAATAGTGATAACATAAAACTCATAAACTTAAACATCATAAAATGTACTTAGACAATATGTTTAACCAGATTTTCTTTTCTTTGGCTGGGGGGCTCTATCATTGTGAAATCGACAATGACAGGTTATAAGCAATTTGAGAACCTTGTGTTTGAAGATGAGCCATTCTTAGAGGAGCATCGGGCCGGAGCAGAAGATCAATAGATTAGCTGTCATTTTATTCTGTGAGGACGAGTGATTTATTTTATTTTAAACTTATCTTAAAATTGATGTAATAATTCAGGAACCCATGTATATTCTTTTACTAAAGTATTTTATTATGAACTGCATATTTACTTCTTACTTGTATTGTGGTTGATTGGATGTAGAATATTTTTTGTCTTTGTTTCTACACTCTGATGAATGTATATACTTTGTGAATGATTCTGTTGCATTATTCAGGGCATATCCTTTCCTTATTAGTGGATTGAGGATCACACTTTAATCTAATGATGAGTGAGAGATTTGACAGCATGACACACTGCTCTTGATCTAATCTCGTTGTGGATTGGGGGTGGGGTGCCACAGATTGTGTTTGCATGTGAGATTTCCTTGTTTTATTTTTTAATTTTCTCATCGATAGAGCTCTAACTTTCGTTCCGCATTATTTGAAACCTTATCTCCAAAGATCCCAATATCATAGCAAAATTATTAAGTCTCTGGTTTTGAATAAAAGTTGATTCAAATCATACTAAATTTGAATAGTATGAGTTATCTTTCCTTTGGTAAACATGATTGCTTCAACTCTAGCTTCATTGATAGTGCTCTAACTTATCCCCTTCGTTTATCCTGGTCAAACAAGCAAGCAAAGAACATGATCATTACTAAGTTGGCAACTATTCTTCGCGGCTATTATCACTATCTTAATGCTCCTGCACTATGGTTCAACCTTATTCTTTGGATCACTCTTTTATTCTGCTTTCAATCAGAACTATTTGTAAGCTATCGATAGGTTGAGATTTAAAAATTCTTGGTGCCTAATGCTCCATTTTTTCTACAGCTTAACATAACAAGGAATTTCCCTAATTATTTTTTCTTGATTTTGCAAATGCAAGCAGTCCAAGAATCTCTTAAGAATGACGAAGCGCACTTGGAATATTTCTAGTGGAGTCAATATAGCAAGCATCTTTATATGATGTCTTGAACTCTTTCGTCTGCTTCTTCACAAATTGATGTTGAACCTCTCAATGTTTGGGCTACCTTTTCTGGGAGAATAGTAATCTTCTCTATCTGCCTCTCTTAAAGAGAATTTTTAACTTATGACTAGTGTGACTACTTTCAACATATTAGACAATATGTAATAACATATAATTTATTGCCAAACATAAATGAACTGCTTTATGGCCATATTGAGTGCAAAAGCCAAATTTGTCACATTTGTGTGCAGTTGGAGTTCTCCACCCTCTTCTTCTAATTGGCATCTCCCTCCTCTACAGAGGATTGATATCGCGCTTAGTGATGCTGCTCACAATGGGAGTTATTTTTTCTTAGAGATACACTTTTTTTATCTATCTTAGACAGATATTCGAAAGCTGTGAGGCTTCGGACGAGAAGAAAATGCAAGAGAAAACTGCACTATTTATTGGATAGGATAGAATTCTCTCGTATTTCATTACATTATCTTGCTTTTGTTCGTTACTTTATATTTAAACTTAAGCTTTTTCTTAATTAATTTAAAATATGTATACGTCTATTTAAGAGCTTATTTAAAAGAGTGCATGCATCAATTTAGTGTTATCAGAAAGAACTGAGGAGGAAGAAGCAGGCCCAACATTTGCATCAATGGACACGTGTCACGCTAAAGAAATAAAAAATAGACAAAAATGGTTAGTGCGAGTCGTATACACACACTCTCTCTCTCTCTCTATAATTAGGACAATTAGAGGAAAATACAAGCATCATATGAGATTTTTCAAGAATAAAAAGAACCCACGCGGCTCTATAAAAGCTCACCGCACTGAATTCATTCCTACCCATTCCTCTCTTACTTCTCCAGCCAAACCAGATTAACCGCATTATTATAAGACCCTTTCAAAACCCTAACGATCTCACTTTACAGCTTTTGTTCTTCTCCACAGCATGCAACCTCTCCAAGACGACTACGACCTCCACCGCCCCCTTTCCATCTCCGAGGTACTTCATAATTCCCTTACTGTTATATTTTTCTTCTTAATGCTTTGTGAGCCTCCTCAAGGAAATGCTTAATATCCCACATTCTTATAATAAGTTATGCAAAACGAAATTAAAATTTACACTTCTTACTTCAAGCATTATAGTCTCGTAATTATATAAAAGTCTTTTAATATTTTTAAGAAAATTTAAAACAATCTTTCGTACTCAGCTATTTCAAATTTTGAAAATGCTATGATTATACAAAAATACATATCAAAAAGTATTCAAGATCAATTAGAAATTTTTTTTTTTATAATTTTTGTTAGATCTTATCAAAAAATACATTCAACCAATAATCTACTTACACATTAAATTGATACATCATCTATATATTTTGATGTATACTAGTGTATTTAACAATAATCTTCAAATTTTAATCCTCACAGCATCATCATTCCATGTCATAATAATTTATTTGTGTATAAATATATTCCAAAATATATATATAAATAATACGAACATAAAATATATATTTTTTTGCATGACCAAAAAACAAAAAAAAATTATTTAGAGATTAATCTATTGGCTTAACTATTTTTTAAGAGATTAATCTTTTTTCATAAATATATAATAAAAAAATGCTATTTAGAGAATAATATAAAAAAATAATGAGATATTAGACAGCGCCTCAAATGAAAAGATAAGATTAGTCTAATTAGCTTTATATTATTATTATTTTAAAAAAATTTGAGTAAAATTTGAGGCTTATAATAATTTTCTTAAAAAGAAACAAATTCATGCACGTGGAAATGAGAAATGAGGACATAGGCACGCATACGTGCTGAGTGAGGCGTACTTGCAGATAAGGTCGGAATTGTGGGCGACGGGCAAAATCTGGGTGCCGACAGCGGTGACCGGGCTGGTGCTGTACTCCCGGGCAATGATCTCGATGCTGTTCCTGGGGCGTCTGGGCGACCTACAGCTGGCCGGAGGCTCCCTCGCCCTGGGCTTCGCTAACATCACCGGCTACTCCGTCCTCTCCGGGCTGGCGATGGGAATGGAGCCCATCTGCGGGCAGGCTTTTGGCGCCCAACGCCGCGACCTCCTCAGCCTCTCGCTCCACCGCACAGTGCTCCTCCTTTTGACGGCTTCCATTCCGGTTGCCCTCCTCTGGCTCAACGTCCGGCCCGCCCTCGTCATGCTGGGCCAGGACGAGTCAGTGGCGTCAGCCGCGTCGGCCTTCGCACGTGCGGCTATTCCCGACCTGCTCATCCTCTCGTTCCTCCACCCATTGCGGATCTTCCTCAGGTGCCAGAACATCGTGGTTCCGGTGGCCGTCTGCTCGGCCGCCTCCGCCGCGCTGCACTTCCCCCTGGCGTACTTACTGGTGGTCCGGCTGCGGCTGGGCGTGCCGGGCGTGGCTCTGGCCATGGCGTGGACGAATCTGAACGCACTGCTCTCCCTGGGTGCCTTCGTGCTTGCCTTCCCCGGGCCGCACCGGACCGGATTGGTCACCCCTGGGCCCGATGCATTGCGGGGATGGCCCGCCCTCCTCCGCCTCTCCCTCCCCACGTGCGCCTCCGTCTGCCTTGAATGGTGGTGGTACGAGCTGATGATCCTCTTCTGCGGCCTCCTCGCCAGGCCGCGCGCAGCCCTCGCTTCCATGGGCATTCTCATCCAGACCACCGCCCTCGTCTACGTCTTTCCCTCTGCCCTAGGCCTCGCCGCCTCCGCCCGCGTCGGCTACGAGCTCGGCGCCGCCCGCCCGCGCCGTGCCCGAGCCGCCGCATCAGTCGCCGTAGGCTCAGGCGTCGCAGTCGGCTTCGCTGCCCTTGGGTTTGCCTCCGCGGTGCGGCACCGGTGGGGGAGGATGTTCACTGCCGACGCGGAGATACTGCGGCTGACGGCCGCCGCGCTCCCTGTGGCGGGGCTCTGCGAGCTGGGGAACTGCCCGCAGACCGCCGCCTGCGGAGTGCTGAGGGGCAGCGCCCGCCCCGCCCTCGGGGCCAACATAAACCTCGGCTCCTTCTACCTCGTGGGCACCCCCGTCGCCCTGCTCATGGGCTTCGTCTTCAGATTCGGTTTTTCCGGACTCTGGCTCGGCCTTCTGTCAGCGCAAGTCACCTGCGCCGCCCTCATGGGCTGGGCGCTGGCCACCACGGATTGGACGGCTCAGGTGGCCAGGGCCCGGGAGTTGACCAAGCCACCACAGGAGGACCACCTCTTTCGCGATGTAATAATAAATGCTCAGGAGGGCAAAATAGAAGGGCGGGATGGAGGGGAGGAGGTCGGGCTGCTGCAGCCTGTCGGCGGCGGCTGTGATGACAAGAGGAAGGATGATGTGTCATCTGCTGATTTACAGGATTTATAGCTCTGCAGATCAGTAATTTGGACAGGAAATGATTTGCTGTTCGTATCGTATCGGGCTGCTGTAATATGTTCATAATAATTTTTTTTAAATATATGTTCTTTTTTTTGTTATTATTTGTTGTCCGGAATGATGGGGGTTGCTTTCGTTGTTTGGCATCCTTTTGACTTTTAGAGTGTATTTTATTCAGATTAACCATCGTTTAGCTTTTACTATTGTTTCTCTCTCTCAATTTTCTTTTTTTTTTCTCGTATGTTCATCTTCATGCAGTTAGATATATGTGAAGTTATTTAGATACATCAATGCATATAAATTGATATTTTAAAATAAAACCTTACAATAACTTATATATTGAAGTAAAATGAAATTGATACAAACATAGCTAATATAATCTTCAAAGAATGAGCTTATTTTTTGTTCTTACGATCATATTTATGATCTCAACTTTTCGATCCTTGATTTGGTTCATTTTCTCTTACATTATTCATAAAATTTTGATGAAACTTTCAAGTTACTAATCTTAAACTCCAAGTTGATATATTTATTATTCATTACACATAGAATATGGTGGAAGTTTGAAGGTTATTTATATTCATGATGCATTTGGAATTTCCAGAATTAGGGTTGAGTGAGTGAGCTAATTGTGAGCCAAAATAATAACAAGAATTTCTTTTGGAGCTTTCCAACGTCACATTTTGAAGTTATCTTCTTTTCTTTTCTATAGACTCATATCTTTAAGTAGAATGCAGTGCTCCTACCATACAAATTTGAGCGTATTTGGAATTTCATTTTTTCCTAAATTAATTTTCAAAATTTAATTTTAAAATCAATAGAAAATAAAATATGAGTGAGAATCAAATTTTTTTATTGTATATTTGGATCGAACATGAAATGAAGATGTTATTTTTCAACTCTTGACAAATTTGGAGTTAAAAATGGGCTTATATCATTTTCATTCCTCTTCAATAGAGTAAAATCTTCTCATGTAGAAATTTTGTTGATGCAATTAAATCAAATAACCACATAAATCTTAAATTTTTGTGTTGGGTATTGACTGAAAAACCAAGTTAGACCATAAGTGGATCTCACTATCCTTAGTGTTCTTGTCTAAAAATACTTTTTTTTTTTGCATATATTGAGCATCACCGACCATAGCCAGAAGGAATTTAATCTTTTTTATTTAACTTTTATCATTAAATGAACGCATGCCTCGTGCTTTAATAGTTACTAATTTGGCCTGCTGTTGTATTGGTCATGATGCTTAGTTTAAAGTTCGACAAAAAGGGAGCTGAAAAGGTTGCTATGAATAAAAAAATGGCTATAACCTCCTTAATATTAGTATATTTTGTTGACAATGGGCAGTTTGGAGGCGCGCCTCAACGCGCCGCAGCGGCAAGCTCCCGAGAGGCGAGCGCTACAGTGCGCAACAGCGGCTGGAACACGAGAGGTACTGTTGCGCCCACGGCTCAGTCAGCCCAGCTTTGAGCCGCCAATATATATATTCTTAACCCGTTCTTAGGGTTAAGAGGAAGAAAATCGAAAGCATATCAGCCTCCATTGGTTTTAGAGGACGCGTAGCTGCTCCATTGCAAGGAAGAAAATAGTTCCAAGAGATTGTGCAAGGGTTTGTAAATCTTAAAATCTGTGTAATCCCTTCTCTATCGTGAAATTAGTTTTGCTTTTCTCCCCGTGAACGTAGGTGTTAGCATCGAACCACATAAATATTTGTCTTATTGATGTGATTGATCTTGCATATATGATTTATTACTTTATTTTGATTTTGCTCATCATTTACAAGTTCTTTTGTTCCGTATTGTAAAACTCTAACATCCGTTCAATAAATCTCAATAAAAGGCAATCGATCCCAACATATTTTAGGAAGATAAATTATGAACAAGTTGATGCACAACTGTTATTTGATTGGTTCTTCAATCGATGTGGAGGGGATTATTGTGAGAATAGAAAATACGAGTTCAATATCAGGAATTTGATTTATTTTGCATGCTTAATTGCTCAAGCAAGCAATTTTTTTATGCATGCTGTCATCGCTAGTGTACAATATTGTGTGATAGATAGATTTTTGAGTGCTTCGGAGCGAGCACAGAAAGATCTTGACTGAGTTTGAGGCAAACGTAATGCAAGGACTCAACAATAGCAAGCAAGAATTTTCCAGTTGAGATTCCATGGGCTGAAGGACTAGCGCTTGGGCGCTCGCCTCGCGAATTTCAACAGAAATGTCAAAGGGCCGAGCCTTGGCCACGCCCTGGGCTCAGCAATTTCACCAGTATCAACAGCGGGCCGATAATTGGGTGCTTGCTCTAATCTAAGAAGCAACCATAACTATACACCCCGATGCTTTAGCGCACCCATGCGCCGTGGGCTTTGTTAGCTGCAGCTTGGGACCGACAAGCGAGCCCAAGTGCCAGGTAGAGCGTAACTCACGCAGTTACAGGTCAAACCGATAATTTGAGTCATGTTTTGGAGATTTTGAAGGCATAGTATCATGGGGGTATAAATACCCATACTACGTTAGAGTTAATGAGGGCCGAGCATTTATTTCTTATGCACGAATGGTTCCTGGATTGAAGTGAAGAGAGATCAACCTTCTTCCTCATTATGTAAGCTTTCATTAGCATCCCAAAGATTATAAATTAAAATATCTTAGCAACAACTATTAGAATGATTATTAAAAATAGGAAAGTCAGCACAACAACTAACAATAATTGCGAAAGAAATCATTTTTATTTCAAAATTTGTGAGGGCACTATCTTAAGCAACAACACCGATATAATATAGGCAGCATATACTTCGGTTTTAAACACAACTGACTTTGGCCTCTTAAGAAATATAACATTATTTTTTGGTGGAAGTTATTTGCGAATGGTTTAGCATTTTGCTTTGCTTTTGTAACTTTTGAAGCATAATAGCAAAAAGGTTCATAAATGTGGGTGGAGCTAAAGCCTGCAACCGTGGGGCTCAGCGTGCATGTTGAGCCCAAAGGAACATATAAAATGTGCCCTAACAACAGATGACAGGTTGGCCACTAGCAAAAACCTCCCCCAATCTCCAATGGGGGAATGACACTTGTCAACCCTCCCAATCCCTCAAAGCGGCCCACAACTATAAAACACCAATGGAACCACAATTATTAGCTTAGATAACTCGAACCCATGTCTTCTTCTACATGTGTGCCTTAATCCTAGTGTCTTAGTATAAAAAGGTGAGCATATGAGGGCCCATTGATGGTCTCAGTCCCTTTTCTGGCGGGTAGTGGCTAGAGTGCGAAGAAACATGAATGAGCATATGCTTTGCTTAGCACATATCATTTCTTATCAAATAAAAAGTTATTCAATGTTAGCTCATGTATTCATAATAGTTAGTGTTAGTAGTTGGAGCATTCTCCATTTCAAATTTTTATTTTTTTATATTAAATGAATTTCAAATATGAAGCAAATTTGTATCCATCAGAATTTGAATTCGAAATCTTGAATAATTCAAACTCATTATTATTATAAAAACAAAGTAGTTTTGAAAGCATTATTAAATATAACACACTTTGTTAACTTTTAAAATGAGCCTAATGACAAACTTAATCAATCAGTTATCAATTATTGTCGTCCAACAACTCTTTTTGGTAAGGAATACATGTATTATTTAAGAGCTAAGTGAGAGTAACAGTTGCATGTATATCGGAATCCTAACATTTTGATTAAGAGAAGTAAACTAATTAAAAGCCCAAACACCAATAATCCAAATCAATTTATACTTAGTTTTTGTTCTTTAGAGCCAAACATTACTATTTCACAGCTACAATCATTAGTGTTTCAAATTAATGATACATAACTAACATATCATAATCTACATTAGTGCCGGCTTTTGATTTGATCACGCCTCACTTTGTTATATCAATTGTGGAGGATTAGTGGGGTTTGGTACCCAATTTCTCCTCTTTCAACAATCTGTTCTCCCTAAACCCAACCACATTATTCCTTTGTTGATAAATAAAAAAGTATTTCATCCATGGCAACTTTTATTTGCCCCGATAATATTAAAATATATAAATATATTAATAAAATAAAAAAGTAATTTATATTTGACTAAATAAATAACCAATAATCTTTATAGTTTTTCCTTATCAAAGGCATGATGGTTGTTGGCTGGGGCTGGCTTGGGGTCGTCGGGAAAAGGAATGGAAGTCGAGAGAGGGGAGGAGTTTTGGAGAGGCTGGGATGCTGAGGGAATTGTGCAAAGGTTTTAACGGATTGGCGGGGTTTAAAAAGGAGTCTTGGTACCTGTCTAGCCGTCGGATCAAGCCTGCAGCCACCAGTTGGTGGCAGCCCTAGCCACTCACGGCTCGGATCAGCTAGGCGATCAGAGAGTGCTTCAGCTCCATTACGCCGGCGGTTTGCGAAAGAAGATGGTAGATAGTGGGGGTTGACGAAAGCTGTAAGATTCTGAATCTAACGACGCACGATTCATTAGGGATTATAATTATTATAGTCGTCGGGTCAACAAAAAGATCCTGACGTTTCATATTTATTTGCTGTTTATATACGAGTCGGGAACCGTTAGACTAATTACAACGTTCCACCATTTTATTTAAAAACTGGTCATTGGATCATAGATCAAATTCGACAGCCCGCAAGCTATCCGCTATAAATGCCGTTGGATCGGTTTAATATCGATCGAATGGCCATTGATGCCTCCGTGGTTCGGGATAAATCGCAAAGGAATCACATGAAATTGTCACAAGAATGATTAATATACTCATTTACTCTTGTCATGTATTTTCTTAGTTAGAGGCAAGTCATTCTTTAATATTAGATAAAATAGTTCAAAAACCTTATTAGATCTTTAAATGGTAACATGCCTTTAGCAATGTGTAATAGAAATCAATAATAAACAGCTAGAAACTAATCTAATCATACTTTTCATAGTCACCACTGGAGAAAGGAAGACTACTCTTTAGAAGTGGGTAAAGTGAAGATCCATTGTCAGCGGACGCTGAAAGGCAGTTTGTGCACAAGGCATTTGAGATGAGCTTGGAGTTGATTGTTCGGATCTATTGAATTCAATGGAGAGGTTTTGAACGTGACAAGGAGGCAGTGTTGAGCCACATCATGCCTTAAAAACTATGGAGTTGTTGTCGAAGTGAAGAAAAATATAATGACCTTTACTAAATCTTTAAGTGGCATGTTGTTATGTTTGTGTAGACTCAAGTGCAGCCCGAAGAGGTGCAACTGGGTTGACTGCACCTGATTAGAACAGATCATGGGTCAGTTACGAAGCTTAGAGTGACTTCAGGTCAGCCACAGATCAACCAGGTACGAGCTGAACACGATTCAAGTCAACTGAGCCTGAAGGGAGCTGCAAAAATAGGAATGGACAATGGAGCTGACACTTAGTCGCACCCAAACACTAGGACAATTCTTGGAACATAAGCGCTAGCAAAGATGTTCTTGGAGTCAATTGAACCCGAATGCTCGGGCGCTTAAGCGCACCAAAGCGCTTAAGGCTTGGTGGGCGCTTAAGCTTGCCAAAGCGCTAAAGGCTTAAGCACTTAGGTGCGCTAAAGAGCTGAAAGATTTGGACTTATTCGACATGCCAAACATTGGGCGCTTAGGGGAGCTCGGTGCTTAGGCATGCTCAGGTACCAGCAGCGATTGTAAAATTTTGGAAATATTTTGGTGTGAAACTAGAGGAATTTGGATACGTTGTATGTCCAATAAAGGCATCTCTAACACGCGGAAATCATCTAAGGACCTCTTGGACTAGATTAAGAGTTTGGAGGTTGTTTGGAGGGCTGTAAATACCTATGTGCTTAAGGTTTATGCATGGTTATGTTGTGTGGGTGGTGTGCTTGTATTGGAGGCCAATGGCTGAGTACTATGAGGAAGAAGAAAAAGCAATAAGAAGGATTGGGAAGATTGTGAGCTCCTGAAGAAAGTGAGATTTCTCTAGTGTAATCTTTTTCTTGATCATATTGAAATTTTTTTAAGTGTGGCTATATAGTTTTTCTTTTATTCTTCAACTTTTTCACATAAAATTTGTGTGTTTGAATACTCTGTTTTCTCTTACTTTGTTGTGTTTTTTTTCTGCTCTCAAATGTGGCGAAGCTGAAGAATCGCCTGAAGCTTTCACGACTTCCTGGCCCATGCTTGACAATGTGAACTACTATGTATTTGGCCTAAAACACAACAATTTCATAAAAAATATTTATTTTAAAGAGGATCCCTTATCAGTTCTAATAAATAAGCTAAGGAATAATATATTAGTTTAATTCAAGTTATGCACAATAATGATCATTTGGGAAAACTTAGCTTGCTTTCAGGGAGAATCTTCTATGGGGATATTGCAGAAGGTTTGAATATTCTTCCTCAAATTTGTTGATTAAAGGAGGTTCTTTATGGACGCGTGTCATAGCGCGCTTGCAAGGCTCCAGGGCACGCCGCAACGCCTGGTACCTGTTGGGCGTTCGATAGGAACATTCCACGACGCGTCGTTGCACCTGGGGGTTTGACAGGAACGCGCCACGGTGCATTGCAAAGCCTGGGCGTTCGAAAGGAGGGCGTCACGGCTCGCCGTGGCGCCCGCGGTTCAGCTGGCCTGTTTTGGAGCGTCAATAAATTCTTTGCAAGCCCTTTTTAGAGTTAGAATAGTGAAAAAAAGGGGTCTCGTTTTATGGAGTATGGTGACTTTTCCAAAGAAAAGAAAAAAAGCTCATAAGATTTGGGTAAGAGTTTCTAAATCCTAAAAATATTGTAACCTTCTTCAATAGTAAAATATTCTCTACTTTTCTCCCCATGGACATAGGTGTTAGCATCGAACCACGTAAATTTCTTGTCGTGTTGTGGTTGTGCTTGCATTTGGTTTCTCTTTATTTTATTTTTTATTTTGCTCAACATATACATGATTTGTTCTGCATTATTTGAATCATGTAGATCTCAACAAGTGGTATCAGAGATGTTTATTTGGTTGTGCTTTAGTTTTAGGGTTTGTTACAAGCATGTATTTTTGTGGTTGAGTTGTATAAAGCAAAGGAAAACATGAGAGATAGAGTAGAAAAAATGGTTGGTACTTCGTCATCATCAGTGGTGGAGAGATCTCTCTACCAAGTTGTGACACATCCAACGAAAATTGATGTGGTCAAGTTCGATGAAACGAACAACTTCAGTATATAGCAGTGTGAGGTGACATACGCACTATAAGCTCTAAATTTGGAAGATAGTCTTGATGGTGAAGAAAAATCAAAAGAAATTTCGAAGAGAAATTGGATCAAAATGAACCGTAGTGCATGCGATTTGATCCGAAACTGTTTAACCCAAAAGATCAAGTACGCAATGATGATGAAGATTTCAACGTAAAAGCTACAAAATTTTCTAGAGAGTAAGTATCTGACAAAGAGTGTTGAGAATCAACTCCACATGAAAAGGTGGATCAATCTGTTCCAAATGAGAAAGGAAGTTTCCATAGATGAGCACCTTAACGAGTTCACAAAGTTACTATCAGATTTGCTAAATCTAGATGAAACATTTGAGGATGAAGACAAGGCTCTTCTTTTGTTGAACTCATTGATAGATAAGTTTGAGAACCTTACCAAGACATTAAATCATGGGAATGATGTCTTGATGTATGAGGAGGTAACTGCAGCCCTTGTTAACTATGAGTTCAGGAGAAAGGATGAAGAGTATACCAAATTAGATATGGTTAAGGCTCTTACACTTCAGAGATGAAGACTAGAAAAAATAAGAAGCAATGTCCAAAGAAGAATGTTGATTTTCAGAAGAGAGGAAAGTACAAAGGTAGGACTATTGGGCGCAAATAGTGCACGTTCTGTTTGGAGACATGACACTGGAAGAAAGATTGTTCAAAGTTGAAAGAAAAGCAGCGGGCAAATGTATCTTCTGAGGTAAAGGCTAATGTGATTCATAATCAGGTGTAGGATTCAGACTCAGAATTATTTCTTATTACTATTTTTATAGGTCTATAAGCTAACAGCTCTAGTTGGATTATAGATACGAGTGCAATGTTTCACATATGTTACCAAAAGGATTAGCTTTATTTGTATAGATAAACGAACAGTGGTGCAGTCACAGTGGTGAATGATGTTACATATTTAATTGTAGGAGTTGGAAGTATGTTGATTAGAACACATACAAGGATGGTTCAAGAATTGAAGAAGTCAGATATGTACCAGAGATCAAGAAGAATTTTCTATCTTATAGGGCCTTAGAAGTCAAAGGCTTTAAGGTATTAATTAAGGTAGGGGTCCTGAAGATCAACAAGGGTGCAATAACCTTGTGGTGCCCCACCCCTTAATCCACAATATTAGGTCAAGGAGAGGTGTGCCACTCTAGCAAATCCCTCACTTATCATTAGATTAAGGTGAAATCCTCAATCCACTAATAAGGGAAGGATGCCCTGAATAATACAGCAAAATCATTCACTAAGTATATACAATCCGACTGAATGTAGAAGCAAGAAAAATGGTAAAGTATTACATCTAGTTCCATCATAACATAGAAATGACATGCAGCTCAGAATAAAATAGTGCAATAAAAGGAAATACATAGGGTACCTGTATTATAACAAAAAATTTAAATAAGCTTAAATGAAAGAAAATATTACTCATCCCTAATAGAGAAAAAGACAAACTATACTAAATCTCTTCAACTCTGGACTGATGTTCCTCCTGAAGCGGCTCTACCATGGGTACTAGATCCTCAAATTGCTCAGGAACTGACATCGTCGATTTCATAATGCCAGGGCCCCATCCAAAAAAGAAAAATCTTGTTATACATATTGTCTAAGTATATTTTATGCTGATTAAGTTCATGTGTTTAATGATATCACGAAACACTAAGCAAGTCTAATCAAGTTTACTCATACTAATTTTATAAATAAAATGTAAAAGAACATAATTGAAGCAAGTCTAGCATCCTAGCATGCTCATATACATATATATGAAAATGAGAACTACTAAAACATAAAAAATAAATAAAAACTACATACATATAGAAAGAATACAAAATTAAAAGTATAAAGGTACTACTGAGACATACAAAGTAAAGGCTAAAATAAATTAATTGCAAAGAAAATGATATGTAAAATACTGAAGCAATATAGAAAGTACAATCCAAAATCAAGTACAAAAGTATCCAGGACACATTTCTCAGAGCTATAGGAATACAGGAAAGATACTTCTGGGAGACATTTCCCAGAGTTTAAAGAATACAGGCTTCCTGCATATAGGAGACATTTCCTAGATTAATAGGAACACTGAATGCAATTCATCTAGGAGATATTTCCCTGGTTATCAGGAATACATAATATAAACCATCTAGGGGACATTCCCCACATTATCAGGAGTACATAATATAAGTAATAACACTGTAATGGCAGAATAAGTAAGATGCATCATAAAATGAGGCAATGTAAATAAAGTTATCCAGTGATGGCAGAATAAGTAAGATGCATCATAAAATAAGACAATATAAATAAAGTTATCCTACATTATCTAATGTGGAAAAGTCAGCAAAGTTATCCTACATCTAATGGCATAGTAAGTAAAATTCAGCAATTATGAAGGTAAAGTATGCAAAACATAATATGAATAACACTATACAGTCTCTATGATATCATTTATTTTCTAATTTAATACGTTCTAACTATCTGAAGTTATACAAGCTCGGGATCTCCAATATCTTACTATCCAGTATAACCTCAGCGCTATGATCCTATAAGGTAAGGGTAAATTAAATCAGTGACGCTTACTTAGGTTAAATAGATAAATCACTTATCCTAATTAGTGAATTTAGACTGCCTAAACTAGAGTTTAAATGTGAACTAGCCTCTCTAAAAGCTAAAATCTAGAAATAAATGAAAATTAAGATTTCACTCATTGGATAACCTATTTACCCAATGAGTGAAGTCTAATATAATTTTCTAGTCCTTAACCTTAAGGGAGGAATCCTAAAGTGAGAATTAAGGATTTTTTTAGTATATCAACTTAATGATTCTAGAAGGGCTAGATTGATTCCAAATTATTCATATTACTGATTTTAGTGATTTAATTAAGTTTCTAAGGTTAAGGATACTTAAACCTAAATTTAGGTAAAATGGCCATTTTTCCCCTTCTTAAGGGTCTAAAATGCTACATTTTGATTAAGGTTCTAAATTAGATTTGCTAATGCCAAATGATTTCTTAATGTCTAACATGAAGATAAACAGTAGGTTCACCAGTTTTGGACATGACTTAAGCCCTATGGGTTCAAATCAAATATTTTAACCTATAAGGGCAATTTGGTAATTTTACATAGTGAAGTCTAAAAATTTAGTTAGTTTATTGTTGTTCACTGTCTAAGGGTTCCGTATAGCCTAAGAATGCTAAATTTTGATGTCAATTGGTTAAGTTATGGCTAAAATTGTTTTAGGGTTCAAAAGCAAAAATTTAGAATTTAGAATATGCCCTTTAGGATAAGTGGTAGATTCCCATATTCAAAATCACCTCCAAATTCACACAATGCTTGATTTTACTAAATCTTGGTTTGATTTTACTAATCATTTGAACTGGAATTAAATCATAATTAATCATCCAATGATTTGACCAACACTGAATTCAAAAATAACATGAAATTTCAGAGCACTAAATTTAAAAGGAGAGGGTTCAATTTTAGAATATTTTGGCCCCATTAGGGTCTTAGAATCATTAAAATGACAATTCTGGGCAATTCCAGACAATTCTGGGCACTACAAACACTATGGCTCCTCCCAACTGAGAGCCGGCGCTATGGCGTGCTACGACGAATTTAGGCATTGTGGCACGGTAGCGCTTGAAGGCGCTGCAGCGCGCTACAGCACTAGATCTCTCGAGAGCTGGGTGCTATGGCACAATGTAGCGCTTTCTGGTCGAAAGCCAGGCGATACGGCTCACTGCGGCGCGCTACAGCGTAGCCCACCCGAGATGCGAGCGATGCGACGCGGTGTAGCGGTCTCTGGCCAAGAGTCAGGTGCTACGTCGCGTTGTAGCACTTGACAGTTATTTTGCTTGTGCAAAAATCAAAACGTGTCCCCTTTCACACTCAGATACTCTCAATTTATGGCACTTCACATGTGATGCCATATACCGATGGAAAGATATTTCTGAAACCTTTCCATTTATACCAAAATCGGCATGAAAAGATCATTTTAATGATGCAAACAATGAGGTTAAAGGTCCAGGTATGCAGAAAGAAGGAAAAATAGAGTTTTTTATCTACCCTAAAATTACTAACTTAATGAGCTTTAATAAACTCCATATCTCAAACACATATTCTTATCAGCATTAAACAGACATGCAAGGTAAATGTAGCAACTATTTGATAAAGAGAAGAGGTACCAAAGAGGTACATTGGCTTTGAAATGAATGGAGGAAGAGAGCTCTATTTTCTGTAGGAATTTGGGAGCTTAAGGGCTTAAGGGCTTAAGGGCTTCTTCAACAGCAAGCACAGAATGGAGGGTAGAGGAGGAGAGCTCAGTTGAGCAAATGGAGAGGGAGAAGGGTTTAATGTCCTTCTTATAGGAAGAGGAGAGGGATGGCTCCAACGTTGAGTCAAGGGATGGGATGAGAAGGAGCCATCCCATCCAAGGCATGGAGGAGAAGGCTCCCCTCAGCCGGAGGGAAGGCCCTTGCGTGCCAAAAGGAGAAGAGGAATTGTAGGAATGGATAGGCTGGTGGGTCCTAGGTGCTAAGAAGAAAAAGAGAAAAATGGAATTAATTTAGATCAGCTAATTTTATTTTAATTAAATAAATGCTTTTAATTAATTAACATCAGATTAATATATGAGCTACAAAAAATCTCAAAAATTCACCCCTAGCTAATTCGAGGGCAAGAAATTCAATGGCAAAGTCAGATTTCGATTTCGACGATGTGGCGACCGGGGATCGAAGTTTGAGAGTCTCAAAAAAATGATTCAGACACTGGAAATATTCATTTATGAAAGTAAAGGAAATAAAATACATAAATGTTTACATTTTCATTCAGAGCCATACACATATGAATTTACAACTATTTTTAATATTTACAATAATAAATTAAAATATCTTTATTCTCTCACATATTAACTACTTCTCTTTAAATTTCTTTAGGCAGATCTTCAAAGCTTTTAATTTTCAAAACCTAAAAAATTCAGTTATTAGTCAGGTAGGAGTACACAAATCATTCTTATAAGAATAATTCTAGCATCCTATAATAGGCATAAATCAAATATGAAACTGAAAGAAATATCTGCATATATGAAAAGAAAGCAATTTTATCAAATTTAAATACTGCCCTGCATGTTAGCTTTTGAAATTCAACATATATGAAAGCATAAATTTTATTAAAAGCATTTGTAATAATAAGTCGAGTCCGTAGACTCCTGAGCCCAAATGGGTAAACCCATAGGCATAACTTGTAGGAAGCTTATCTCACTACCCATCGGTAGCTTACTCAAAATAGGAACTGATGGTGTGTCTTTCTTCTGGATTTGCCCACTTCTTAAAAGGGCTAAATCCCTCCATATAACTCCCAGGGGCTGCCAGCATGCCAAATCTATACAGATTCTCAGTGTTGTTTTCCATCCTCCAAAGACAAACACCACAAAATATATACCATTTTTCACCTTTTTGTTACATGCTATTTGATAATATTCATTTGCAGATTTAATAGCGGTAAGCAGTTTAAATAAATAGTGCTCAAATGAAAATGGCTCAAAATAAGAATACTAAAATATAACTTATAAGTATATTTACGTACCTGACTGTTTTGATTCAAAACCAACCAATTTAATTCCTTTGATCTGCCAAAAAATAATTTAATTCATTAATTTAATATTTTATATTTTTAACATGATTTTTAATAATAATGAATATTTGAATATTTGATTTATTTATTAAGTTACTTAATTATTATGCCTTATAAAGTAAAATTGGGAATTTTACCTTATAAGGGCATATTAGTAATTTTACCTTTAATAAAATCTAAAATTTTTGTTAGTTTCTTGTAAATTATATCCTAAGGTTTTCATAGAACCTAAAATCATCAAATTCTGATATGTATTGGTTAAGTTACAACCAATACAATTTCTAGGGTTAATAATTAAGGTTTAATGTAATTAGTGAGTGATTAGTGAATTTAGTAGTAAAATTACTAAACTAGTTATACAACTAAGTTCTAATTTACTTTATGATTCCTCTGAAACTAAAATTACTTAATTTGGATCCTTAAATTTGCTAATATATATTAATTAAGATTTTGAAAAATTAGGGTTAATTAAGAGATCTAACCGTTGGATCCTAAATATTTTTGCAGTTTACTGTAAATTAAGTTTTTCTGATCTAAATAAATATTTGGATAATCTAATTTAGAGCTAAATTGACTAACTTATGACTAATTGAAGTTTTAGGGTTAAATAGCTTAATTAAGGTTAGGTCCTAATTGTGATTAGTCTAAATCTAATCCAAACAGTAAAATAAACATTATTAAAATATTCTTTAGGGTTTTTTAAGTATTTTGAGACCTATATTTAGAATGTTTGAGTAATCACACACAAAGTTATGGCTAATCTAAGTTTTTGTATTATTTTTGTAATTATTTAAATATCATAAAATATCATTATTTAAAATATTAATTCTATTAAAATTTGGATGGTACTTAAATATTCCTTGATTTTTAATGATTAATTTAATATATTTGTTTGTATAATTTGGATAAATATTTTAAAAATTATTTAAGTTTTTTTTTAATTTGTAATTAATTGAATTATATTATTATGAATACTAAATATTTCTGATAATTAATTTTGTACTAATTATATTCATTTAATAAAATTACTAATTTGTTATTTATTATTTAATTATTTTCTTTTATTTTTTGTTAATTAATTATTTTATTTTATCTATTTTAATTATTATTTAATTTTATATGTTCTGAATATATATATATATATATATATATATATATATATATATATATATATATATTTTAAGTTAAACTAATTTATATTTATCTATCTATACATATAAATATATATATATATATATATTAATAATTACTTATTAATATATATATATATATATATATATATTTAACATTTCCTGCTGCAGGTGGGATCCACAGAGGACACGCGGCGTGCGATCATTGGCTGGTTTAAACGACGGCGGGCCCCACTGCTGAACACGCAGCTGAGGCATCAGCGCTGAGTGGGTCCCACCCTGACGTACACGGCTTACGAAGAACGCGGGTCGGGCTCGGGTTGACCCGGCCCGGCCCGAATTCCTTCCTTCTCCTCGCCTTTTCCCCGATAACCGCGACTAGGGTTTCAATTTCAGAGGGCTTCCCGGCGTCGGCAGCCTTCAGCCCGCACGGCGTTGGAACGAGGATGGCGAGACCTTTACGTCGATGGTAGGATCAAGGCTCATGACGACCTAGATCGAGTCCAATCTTCAACCCTAGGCGACCCTACTACGGACGACTCGACTCTAACGGTAGTACTGTGGCGATGCGATCAAATTAACACGATCGGGTTCAATCGGACTCAATCGAACCCGATCAAAGCTTAATCTAGTAGATGGAATAGCTAGTAAAAATTGAAAATCAGCAATCTGATAAAAGGATTGAGAGAAATTGGTACCTAGTTTTCGACGGCTGATAGTGTTAGATCGAACGGAAGATTTCTCTTCTTCGCAGATGATCGTTCATAGCAAAGGTTCATATTGGGATGTCGATTCGTAGTCTTAACCTGCTCCTAAAGCGGCGGATGGACGAGTGAATGCGGCTCGATGCACCGCGCGGGGAGTAGGGCTACACGCGTCGCGAGTTCGCGATGTGCCGAGGGAGACGAGCTCAGATCCGTCCGATCGCTCGATCAGATGGATCAAAATGCCCGTCCACTCGAACGACCAATAGGAAACGGCGTGAGTACCTTGCTGACGGCACCGTTTCAAAATTAAAATATTTTAATTAAATTATTCAAATTTCTTAATTAAGTCTATATAATTAATTTTATTCAAAAAATTTCCAATAAATTACCCCTAGCTAATTGAGAGGTGAGGAACGCAATGGCGCAATCAGATTTTCAATCTGATGAGTATTTAATTATTCAAATTTTTAGGTATTTAAATAATATTAAAGTATTTGTCAAAAATTCAATGACTTCCAAATGCATTCAAAACTTCACCCCTAACTAATTTGGGGGTGGTGAACACAATGGCAAAGTCAGATTTTAAATTTGAGGTCAAAATTATTATTAAACAAATAAAAATGAAAATTTGGTATTTTACATACGAGTATTTAATTTTCTTATTTTTCGGGGTATTTAAATACATTAAAATATTCCAAAAAATTTGATAACTTCCAAATATTTCCAAAACATCTCCCCTAGCTAATTTGAGGATGGCGAGCACAATGATGAAATTAGATTTTAATTTCGAGGTCAAATTAAATATCTTAATTTCCTAATTAATTAAATATTATTAAATATTCGATTGGGCTCTAAATCGCTCCAAAATTCTAGAGTTTGGTTCTAATAAATAGATAAACTTAATGTAATAATAATTTGGATGTGATCAAGCTAAGATTAGGCTAAGTAATAACCTATGGTTGTTATAGACCTGCTTAAGAAGAGTTAGACAATAGAACCTTTACTATCTTCAGAGAAGTATAGTGACAGGTTCAGTAGCTGTGGTAGAAGACTTAGATGATGCCATATGAGGCTAACACATGCAAGAGAACCTTCACTGAGAGCATTGGAGAGAGATGTGCTCATAAAAGATATAACTTCTTATAAATTACAATTTTGTGAATATTGTATATTTGGCAAGAAAATATGCAAATCTTTTGGTATTAGTCTCTACAGCACTAAAGATATACTTGAGTATATACACACAAATGTTTGAGGACCAACAAAAAAACATCATTTGGTGATCGTAGATATTTTATTTCACTTATAGATGATTAATTGTAACAACTCATGTTATTACTGTAGTCAATTAGAACTAATCTCAATCTTGATCCTAAGTGTTAATCAAGTCATTATAAGTCAAACCCTAAGCTCTGGTCTAAATCAGGAGTCAAATGGATCTAATCCTGATTTCTGGAAAATCCAGGAACCCTAAAATTTGGCCTGTTTAAATTGACCCTGATCGAAAAATAGACTTCACCATTGCGCTCATTGCCCCCAAATTAGCTATGGGTGATATTTTTGTGTCAATCGGAAGTCGTCAAAATCTCGACGAATATTTTAATAATATTTGAAATGCCCCAAATATTGAGAAATTAAAATACTCGTCGGATCAAAAATCTGACATCGCCATTGCGTTCCTCACCCCCTCAATTAGCTAGGGTGAGTATTTGGATTTTCCTACATATAAATTAATTATTTTAATAAGAAATTAATTAATTTAAATTAATTTAATTAATATTTAATTTATTAAACTAATGGCTGTCGTCAAGACTGTTGGCGTCGTTTAGCTTTACCATCAGATCAGACGGTTCTCTCGAACCCTTCGATCGGGAAATTGAACGGTCGAAAGACTGTCTCTCCAGCGTCCTCGCGAGCGCCCTCCGCGTGTCGCACCACGAATCGGAGCCACCGCGGTCGTCCACTCGCCGCGCGAGGAGCATCCTCGTCGACTCCGTCGTCCTCACCTTAACCCTCGGGGGGCCTCGACCCCGTCGCCTACGGCAATCTGTCGCGCACTGCGTATACTCGAGCCGTCGGAACTGTAACCCTAAGGAGGACCCGACCTGCATCCCGTGCGAACCCAGCAGCCCGACGCATCGGGTACTCCCCCTCTCCTATCCTTCAATTGCTCATATGAATTATCTTGCAATTGCTGTCGATCGATCCGTCCCTAACACACCCGATCGAACGCAAGCGAACCCCGAAGAGCTAGGATTAGGGTTAGACGTTGGTAAGGACCCCAACCACCTCACCGGTCCCTTCAACCTTGGTTGTAAAGGTCTCGCCGAGACCTTTACATCGTCGTGCGAATCAAGCTCAGCCGACGACGGGAGCACCGCCAGGAGGGCGCCCTAGCGACGACCACTCAGGAAGACGAAGGGGAAGGCCTGGGTTCGGGCCGGGTCGACCCGAGCTCGGCCAGTCACGTTCGGGTCGTCTGCGTCTGCAGACGTAGAGTCGTGGGCCCCGCAAGGGTCCACTGGTGCGCGTGGGTTTGCCGCACGTCGCCCGTGGGGCCCACCTCTGTCCGAAGTCTCGTCGGCTGAGCCGTGGGTCCCATAACACTGATGCGAGGCCAATCGCTTTCCCGAATGGCAGGCCGCCACGTGCCCGTGGCGGGTCCCTCCGCCATAATAACCTGCAGAAAACTAATTAGTAGATATAACTATATTATGTAGATATATATATATATATATATATATATATATATATATATATATATATATTTATAAGTATAGCTATAATTATAGCAGAACTGTATAATTTGGATTAATTAGAAAATTAAGTATAGATTTTATATAATTAGTAGAAATCTATATACACACATATTAATATAAATAGAAACTTTAGGATATAATGTATATATATATATATATATATATATATATATATATATATTCAAATAGAAAATCTTAAGATATTAACTAATTAAAGGATAATTAATTAATTGATTAAATTAATTATAATAGTAGACTATAATTAATCAATTTAATTAATTGAATAATATTAATCCTAATTAAATAGTAATCTAATAATTAAGATTACAATTAATATATTCAAATTAATATATTAATTATTATTTAATTAATAATTAATACTAATTAAAAACAAATTATGAATAATTGACTAATCAATCAATTAATAATATTATAAATTTATTTAAACTTTAAGAATGAATAGTAAAATAATACAATTTGTATAAATGAATAGTAATTTGTTTAATTTAAATTATTTAATTCAAAATTCTTAAAAATTTAATAACTTTTTGTAAGATGATCCAAACATAATCAATATAGGTCTCATTTTACTCAGAATGATAAAAAGAATCAAATGACGTACTGCAAAAATTAGTTTTGGGGTACGTATAATGTAGTGATATTTTAGGACCTGATTGGACCCTCACAACTTTTAACCTAGTTGTCCAAATATAGGCAATATGGGTCTTAAGATATTCAAAATAACAGCCCCATCATTGTGGTAGTATTAGTTTTTTTATTTGGACATCAGGATAAAAAGTCAACCTGGACCCTAGAGTTGACTTTGGGGAAAAATGACTAAAATGCCCCTAGAATTCAATTGACCATAACTTGGTCAATTCAACTATAAATTCAGAAATTCAAAGTGCTAACTAGCTTAGAATTTCAATTTCATCAATAAACTGAAATAATATTTTGGATCTGAACCCTAGAAAAATTAAAAAATGACCAAAATATTCCTAACTTTAGTTAGGCCATAACTTGACCATGTGATGTCTGAATTGGGTTTATTCCCTATCAATAAGCTTAGTATATTAAAGGGAATCTATAGAAACTAAGATTGCTGAAATTGGACTTTAAACAGAAAAGTTCAGTTTTTGGCACCCGTTGACCGGCAAAAATTACTGAATTGCCCTTAGAAATTAAAATAGCCATAACTTAGTCATCTGACCTCAGAATGCAATGTTCTTGGACTTTATAGAATCCTTGAACAATAACCAACATTAAACTGCAAAAAAAATTTAGATCCCAATAGGTGTAAATTACAAGTTTGCCATTTTGGTCAAAAACCTTAGTTTGGACCTGTATGACCCATTTCTTATCCAAATTGGGCGTACTTACTGTCTATCTTCAAATAAGATAGTAAGAAATCATTTCACAGTAAGAAACTTCAATTTGGACACTTAAATCAAAAGTTGTCTTTTTAGACCCTTAAGTAAGGGCAAAATAGTCATTTTGCCCAAAATTTAGGTTAAGTGACCTTAACATTTAAATTTTCTTTTAAATTACTAAAACCAATATTATAACTATATTAGAGTTAATTAAGTGAGTATAATCAACTATTAGGTTAAAATGATAAAATCCCTTAAAAATTTCTCTAAGTCCTTTCTTTAGGATCTTTCACCTCACATTAGGACTATTCCTAAGATTAGGACTAGCTTATAGATTAGATTTCATTCATTAGATAAGTGGTTCAGTGAATGAATCCTTATTTTTATTAGTTTCTAGAATTTTCAACTTATTCTGATTATTCTATCTTTCAATCTTAGATTTAGGATATGAGATTCATTCTATTAAGTTTAATTTGCTTAATATGATTTATCTTAATTAGTAGATCACTTTTAGAATAAAACCTAGATCTTAAGTCTTATCCTTTAGATTATATGATTAAGCCCAATCTCGTTGAGTTTAATCAATAATCTATAATGTAGTAGATCTTGATCAAATCTTAGATAGAACGTCTAAATTCATAAAATTAGGACGTATGATTCATTGATTGAACTCATAGTCGTATTTAATTGATTTAGATGAGAACCTGATCAGTTTTAATCCTTTTAACCTATAAGGCCATAGTTCTAAGTTACACTTGATAGTAGGAATTAAATATCTTGAACCTCATATATAGCATTGATCTTATGTCTTCTACCTATATTTTTTGCCAATGCCTCATTGATGACGCTAGTTCTAAGTTACCTCTAAGTTACACTCGTCTAAATTCATAAACCTAGATCTTATGTCTTCTGCCTATGCCTCCTTGTTGACGCTATGAGAAGACTTTGCTTATATTTTTTGCCTAGCCTCCTTGTTGATGCTAAGAGAAAATTTATTATGTATTTTCTACCTATGCCTCCTTGATGATGCTAGGAGAAAACCCTATATTCCGCCTATGCCTCCTTGATGATGCTAGGAGAATATAGTTTTGCACCTTAGCCTCCTTGTTGATGCTAAGATCCTTTTGATACTCAGTGGGATAGATTAGCTCTTTTTTGTATGATAGTTAGTACACGGATGTTCATATATAGCATTGATGTTTTGTATACAGTATGTTCATTCAGTCAACTATTCTTTTGTTCTACTTATATATATTTTAGGATGTTAGATTTATTGCTGCTATTTATATGTATCATTGTTAAGTTTTATTTATTTAACTTATATAATTCTTATGATCACCTGCATATTTAGAATGTAGTATTTTCTTTCAGTACTTATTCAGTTACTTATACTTATATGCCCTGCCTTATTTAGCTTACATTTGAGGCATGTCTTAGCCTCCTTTTTGCTTAAGTTATAAATATTACTTATAGCTTTTTCCTTTACCTTGTTATGCTAGTTGCTCCCTTATTTGATATAGTTGTTGCTTAGAATATGTAAAATGGTGATATTACAAAACACATATAATTTATCAGCTTAAAATGTACTTAGACAATTATCTAACAAGATTTTTTTTTTTTTTGCTGGGGCCCTACATTGTGAAATCGATAATGGTATATCCATATCAGATAGAAGATCAAGTGCTAGAGGAGGTACCTTATCTAGAGGAGGAGCCTTTAGAGGGAGCTACTGCTTAGTTTCTTATACGTGAGGATGAGAGAATTTATTTGCTTTAATTACTTAAACTTTAATATGATGTAATAATACAGGTACCTATGACTGTGTCTTTTGGATTACTATACTATTTATTCTGAGTTATATTTCATGCTATTTATATTGTGATGCTTGGATGTCTCTTATTTAAACCGCTTCCGCACTCTGTATAAATTTCTTATAAAGTGACTGAATATTTGATTATGTGCTTACTCTTTCATTTATTAGGTGGATTATGGATTTCATCCTAATCCAATAATAAGTGAAGGGTTAGTCAGAGTGACACTCCACCCCTTAGCTTAATCTTGTGAATTAAGGGGTGGGGCGCCACATTACTCCAGATTTGTATTGGTGTACATAATGAAGAGTAAAGCAAGTGTCCTAGAGGTTTTCATGTGGCACCCCACCCCCTGATCAGCAAGATTAGGCCCATGGGGTGGTGTGCCACTCTGGTAATTCCCTCACTTATCATTGGATTAAGTAAGATCTATAATCCACTAATAAGGGAAGGATGTGCACATAATAACTCTGAAGATCAATCACTACATCTAACTTATATACAGAGTGCAGAAGCAAAATAAAATAAATATTACATCCATTCACCATACATCACATAAGAAATAGTACTATAGCTCAGCAAATAATAAAGTACAGAAAAGTAATAATAGTCATAGTACTTGTATTATTACAATATTTAATAAATAATTTTAAAGACTAAAAATAAATTTAAAAAGACTCTCATCCTCACAAAGGACTGGAAGGATGCTAAGATACGTCTATCTCTCCTGGCTGATGCTCCACCTCTATATAAGGCTCCTCTTCTTCAGTACCTAGCTCCTCAAATCTATCTGAATCTGACATTATCAGTTTCATAATGCCAGGGCCGCAGCTAATAAAAGAAAATCTTATTAGACAATTATCTAAGTATATTTTAGGCTTAATATTTTACATGAATTATTAATGTCACCATTTTAAACTTAAGCACAACAAAAGGTAAACTAAAAGTAATATGAGCAGTAAGCGTACAAAGAACAAGATAAGTTATAAACATAGCATTTCTAATTAAACAGAAAGTGAGGCAAAGCACACCTCAAGCAAACTAAGCAAGGATTAGGCATATATATATATATATATATATATATATATATATATATATATATAATGCAGTAAGTAAAAATACTGAAAGTAAGATCTAACCCTAAATATGTTGATGATCATATGACTTATGCTAGTTAAAAGTAGAAATCTAAAAATGGTACATATTATAAGCAGTAAAGTCTAGCATTCTATAAATATGTATAAGTGTACAGGTAGGTAAAGAAACACAGCTGACTGAAATATGCATCAATAATATAGTACACAATAAGCCAGAACTGAAATAGGTATGTAAAAACTGCCATAATAGAAAATTGGCCAATCAGGCCCAGACAGAAATTCTCATTGCCTTTTTGGGCTAGGGCAGACAGAATAGCAGAGCAGAACTGAAAAGGCAGTAAATATAAATGCATTATCTTTTAGTTATTTTACTTTTTTTCATGTGGACACGTCTAAAAATAGTTGAGGAGTCAAGCACGTCTGCAAGATTATACGGGTTCCAAGCTTAACATACACTCCTCAATAAGTAGTATTAAGCATCCTTATTACCTATTACCCCTATCTATTAGGGTAAATATGCACCAGAACTTACCAGAATATAACTGAACCCAAGGAAACTATTATCCTAATTATTCTAAGTTTTCATTTTATGCATAAAGTTTTTTTATATGATATGTCCAAGGAATTAAGCACAAAATATAAAGAATGCATAGTATGAATAAGTCAAGTAAGCAAGGGACTCTTCTAATATGGTGACACTATTATTATCTAATTAAACCATTCTAACTATTCTAAGTTACACAAGTTCAGAATCTCCAATTCTTACTATCGAGTGTAACTTAGAAGTCTGTCCTTATAGGTTATAAGATATCAAGATTAGCTAAGTCCTAACATGATTAATCAATGTTGACTATATAAGTTAAATAAGAAATCATCACAACCTAATTATTAATTTTGGATATTCTAAACTATAAGCTGATCGAAACCTACTAAGCTAGAGATTATGGATTAAACACCACGAGATTGAGCTTAATCATATAATCCCAAAGGTAAGACTTAAGATCTAATTTTCAACCTAAATGTGACATATTGATTAAGGTAAATCCTATTAAACAAATCAAACCTAATATGATGAATTTCCTATCCTGAATCTAGGGTTAAAAGATAAAATAATCAAAATAAGTTATAAATCTAAAAATTAATAAAACTAAGAATTCATTCTTTGAATAACCCACTTATCCAATAAATAAAATCTAACTTATGAGCTAGTCCTAGTCTTAGGAATAGTTATTATGTGAGGCGTAAAGTTCTAAGAAGAGATTTAGAGAAAATTTAGGAAATTTAACTATCTTGACATTATAACTGATTTTAACACTTAGAATGATTCTATTACCGTTCTAACATTAGTTTTATTGATTTAGAAGATAATCCAAGGTTTAAAGATGCTTAACCTAAATTTTGGGCAAAAATGATCATTTTGCCCTTACTTTAGGGTCCAAAATGTTACTTTTTGAATTAAGGTTCCAGATTTAAATTTCTTACTGCCAAATGATTTATTACTGTTTAACATGAAGATAAACAGTAAGCACGATCAATTTGTATAAGAAATGGGTCATACATGTCCAAACTAAGGATTTTAACCTAAGGGACATTTTAGTAATTTACTCCTAATAGAATCTAAAAGTTTATGCATTTTACTGTTGATTACTATTCAAGGATTCCATAGAGTCCAAGAACAACATATTCTGAGGTCAAATGACTGAGTTATAGTTATTTCAGTTTCTAAGGGCAATTCGGTAATTTTTTTGGTCAATAGGGGACAAAAATTGAACTTTTTGTTTGAGGTCCAAATTCAGCAAACTCAGTTTCTACAGCTTCCCTATAATATAATGAGTGCATTAACAGGGAGTAAACCTAATTTATACTTCAAATGGTCAAGTTATGACCTGACTAGGATTAGGAGTATTTTGGTCATATTTTATTTTCTAGAATTCAGATCCTAAATATTATTTCTGTTTATTGATGACACTAAAATTATAGGTTAGTTAGCACTTTGAATTTCTGAATTTGGAGTTGAATTAATCAAGTTATGGTCAATTGAAGACTAGGGGCATTTTGGTCATTTTTAGGGTAGGGTCCTAAATGTGACTTTTGAAATTAAGCTCCCAATGGGGAACCTAACACTTCTATAGTTTTGAGACTGTTCTCCTGAGTATTTTAAGACCCATATTGCCTATATTTGGACAACTAGGTTAAAAGTTGTGAGGGTTTGTTTAGGACCTAAAATGTCACTACGTTATACGTACCCCAAACAAATTTTTGAATTACGCCATTTGATCTCTTTTATTTTTCAGTAAAATGAGACCTATATTGGCTATGTTTGGATCATTGTTTTGAAAGTTATTAAACTTTTAAGTTTTAATTAAATTTAAAATAACTTTACTTTTCATTTATTCAATTTAAATGAATTTACTAATCAATAACTTATAACATTACTATTTTTAATTCAATTAATTAAATAACATTAATTAATTTAATTAAGGTTTATTGCTTTTTATTAAATTAAATAAATAAACTAATTAAGTTTAGTTAATTAATTATTCTAATATTAATTAAGCTTAATTAATACATTATGTTAATAATTAAGGGAAAAATGTTAAATATAATTTTAATTTCAGTTAATTGAATAAATTTTGTAATTAATAGTTAATTATTAAATAATTAAATTGTATTAATATTATTAAATTAATTATTGTTTCTATGTATTCATAATTAACTATTGTTTTCTGTTAATTAAATTAACTTAATCATTAAGTTAACTAAGTGATTGTTAATTATTGATTAATACTAACTAATACTAATTTAACTGGCCTAATATTAATTTGGATATATATATATATATATATATATATATATATATATATATATATATATATATATATAAGTCCTAAAGTTTCTGTCTAATAAACAATATAACTATATATGTGCATTTATATATATATATATATATATATTAATCTTTAAATTATTACTATTTTTAAATCTTAACTTAGTCTAATTAATAACAATTAACTAAGCTAATTAGTTAACTAGTTAAACTAATAAATCTCTATTAAGTTAATTTAATTACAGTGGAAAACTACATATAAGATTATATGCAAATATATACATACTAAAATTATTCTAATTAAATTCTGCAAGTTTGTCTGACGGCGGGTCCATAGGCGCCAGGGCGTCCAAACACTTGACTGGGAGGCAGAGGCGGGCCCATGGGCCCGTCAGACGACGTGCCATGCGTCAGACAACGCGCGCGGTAGCTGGCTAGCGGGCCCCACACCCTGACACTCGCATGGTTGCATGTCCCGGTCGAGAAGGTGTGGGTCGGGCTGACCCGACCCAACCCGATGGACGACCTCCTTCGATACAGGCGCAGACGGGGACAAGGGCACGGTTGGGCGGGGGTTTCTCGGCGACGGCCGGCTTCAGCCCGCATGGCATCGGGAAGCACTTCCTCCACTCTTTCCGATGGTGATTGAACCATCACTAGGGACAGCATGGACTGCCAACGAGGGCTAACCCTAGGCAGCTAAAGGCGAATCAGGGACGGGGACGATCGTTTGCAAAATTTCGATTTGTCAAACGACAATAGGCTCGATCAAACACCATCACACATTCATCCATAACATGAATTAGGATTTCAAACTGCATTAACATCGTTTGCTTGAGGAAAGGAGGAAGATCAGAAAGTACCTGGATGAATTGCCACCGCGTCTCCTTCTGTGACAGGGACGAAATTCAATCTTTGCACGGCCTCGATCCGATTCCTAATCATCGTAATGGAGTCTTCGGGAGCCTAAGTAGGATTTGGGCGATACCTGCAAGGCTCCGCCGTGCTAGCCCTGGCCATCCCACGCCGCGTGCAGCCGAGGCTCACGCGGCATCGATCGGGGAAAGAGATCCCCCAACCATTCGATCTGACGGTTGGGTCGATCGAATGGCTCGACCATGCTGTTCGATCAAACGACAAGAAGCGGATGGTGGGGAGACGGGAATGACGGCAGCCGTTTGGGAGAAATTAAATACTATATTTTATTAAATAACTTCTTATTTAATAATAATAAAAAAAATAATTAATTGTACTAAAAAAAATTCTAAATATTCTCTCATAGTTAATTGAGGGGTGAGGAATGCAACGACGACATTGGATTTTTGATTCGATGAATATTTTATTTTCCTAAATTTCGAGGTATTTAAATATTATTAAAATATTCGTCAAAATTTTGACGACTTCCGATTGATACGAAAATATCACCCCCAGCTAATTTGGGGGCAACGAGCGTATTGGAGAAGTTCATTTTTCGATCTGAGGTCAATTTAGACAGGTTAAATTTTAGGGTTTCTGAATTTTCTAAAAATCAGGATTTGATCCAATTGATTCCTGATTTGGACTAGGTCTTAGTGGATGACGCCTAACGACTTGATTAACACTTAGGATCAAGATTAGGACTGAGATTAATTCTAATTGACTAAGGTAATAACTCGGATTGTTACAGGCTCCCCCACTTAAGAACGATGTCGTCTTTGACATCACTCAAGTGGAAAGAAGAAGGCAAGAATGAAACATGAATTGAATTTGAAAGCTTATATTGCTAAGAAAGAATTACCTAGATTCTCAAAGAGTTTAGGATATTTAGCTTGCATATCTGACTCCTTCTCCCAAGTGGATTCATTGCGAGAACGATTCTTCTACTGAACTTTGATCATCTTGATTGCACGATTCCTAAGTTGCTTGCAATAACGGGTCAGAATTCAAATTGGTTCCTTGGCATATAATAGATCAGGTTGGATTTAAATTTATGGGAACTAAACTAAGTGAGATGGATCTCTGAGGCATCTTCTTAATGATGATACATTAAATACATTGTAAACTGCTGCGAAGTCATCTTGAAGGTTTAGTCTATAGGTGGAAGAACATATCCTGGCTGTTACCTCAAATGGACCAACATAAGGGGAGCTAAGTTTCCCTGTTATGCCAAATCTAAAGACTCTTTTCATTGTACTGACTTTCAGGTAAGCAAAGTATCCAACTATGAATTCTAATGGACGATGATACATGTCGTGATATTTACTTTGGCGGTCTTGGGCTGCACGAATATGCTGCTGAATCAACTGTATCTTCTTATTTGTTTCTTCTACTAGTTCAGATCCGTACAACTGCACACTACGTGTTTCTGGCCATGCCAATGGGGTACTACACTTTCTACCATACAAGGCTTCATATGGGGCCATCTTTTACTGGCTTGGAAGCTATTGTTATAAGCAAACTCCACTAGTGGGAGGTGATCTTCCCAAGATCCAGCAAAATCAAGTATACATAGCTTGAGCAGATCTTCTAGAACTTGATTCACTCATTCTATCTAACCATCCGTCTGTGGATGAAAGGTTGTACTCATTGCTAAGGTTATGCCTAGATCTTGATGCATGGCTTGCCATAATTTAGAAGTGAATCGCTGTCTTTGTCAGATATGATTGTCTTAGGAATTCCATGCAATCTAATTATTTCTTTAATATACAGCTTTGCGAGCTTCTCAACTGAGTCTGTTTGCCGAATAAGAATGAAATGAGCGGATTTGGTTAGTCAGTCAATTATGACCCAAATCGCATCTACTCTAGATCTTGCACGAGGTAATCCATCACGAAATCCATAGATATATTTATCCACTTCCATTCAAGAATCTCAAGTGGATGAAGTAAACCACCGGCTCTTTGGTGTTCTGCCTTAACCAAACTGCAAGTGTGGCACTTTTCAATGAACTCAGCCACACTTCTCTTCATACCTGGCCACCAAAATGATTACTTTAGGTCTTGATACATCTTTGAGCTTCCAAGATGAATTTGATATCCGGAGATATGATTTTCAATTAGAACCTCTTGGTGCATGGACTTAGGAATCCATAAACGATCTCCTTGATATATAGCACCTTTATGAAATCGGAGATCAGTGCGACAACCACTTTCAATGGCTTGCTTAAAGCTGAGGTACTCTCCATCTTTCGTATGAGTAATAGATATGTCTCTGTGGAATGTGGGCTCCACATTAATCATTGAGAGCATTGTACTCACCTGATCACTACGTGCTGATTTGATATCCAATTTATGGAATTATTCTTCTAGAGAACTCTTAAAAATAGGAGCATTAAGAGTAGCATGACGTCTTAGAGCATCAGCTACAACATTTACCTTTCTATGGTGGTACTGGATATCGAGGTCATAGTCACTGATCAGCTCCAGCCACCTTCTCTGTTGGTAGTTTAATTCCCTTTGAGTGAATATATACTTCAAGCTCTGATGATCCGTGAATATTGAGCACTGAATTCCATATAGATAGTGATGCCAGATTTTTAAAGCGAACACTACTGCAGCTAGTTCGAGGTCATGGATGGCATAATTTCTTTCGTGAGTCTTCAGCTGACGGGAAGCATAGGCGATGACCTTTTCTTCCTGCATTAGCACATCACCTAAGCTTATGCCAGAAGCGTCAGTATAGACCTGGTAGTTTACACCTTCTTTAAGGAGGACTAGGACTGGGGCAGATGAAAGAGCATCTTTTAGGGCTTAAAATGCTTCTTCACAAGCTGGCAACCATTCGAATGGTACAGCCTTTTGGGTGAGCTTGGTGAGCAGAGAGGCTATTTGGGAGAAGCCCTTCACAAGCTTCCTGTAGTAACCAGCTAAGCCCAAGAAGCTCCGGATGTTGGTCACTGACTTAAGTTGCACCCATTCTTGGATGGCTCTAACTTTGTTCTGATCTACTCTAATCCCTTGAGCATCTACTACGTGGCCTAAGAAGGCAACAAATTCAAGCCAAAACTCACACTTCGAGTATTTGGCATACAGCTGGTGGCTTCTCAGTTCTTCCAATACTATTTTGAGATGACCTTCATGTTCCTTCTTCGTCTTGGAGTATATTAAAATATCATCTATGAAAATGATAACGAATTTGTCAAGGTATGGTTTCAAGATACGATGTATTAGGTCCATAAAGATGTAAGGCACATTTATTAATCCAAACGACATTACTAGAAACTCATAGTGGCCATATCTGATTATGAAGGCAGTCTTTACTATATCTGAATCCTTTACTTGCAGTTGATGGTACCCTGATCGCAGGTTGATCTTGGATAACACTTTTGCTCTTACCAATTGATCGAACAGATCATCAATACGGGGCAGAGGGTACTTGTTATTTACTGTTACTTTATTTAACTCCACATCTGCATTGATCCATCTTTCTTCTTGACAAATAGAACTGGCACTCCCCACGGGGAAGAACTAGGCCTGATAAGACCTTTTTCCAACAACTCCTGCAGTTGCTTGTTCAATTCCTATAACTCTTACTGCATTTATTCTGGGATGAATTTTTGTAGATAATTTTCAACTCATAAGAGAAATTTTGAATTCTTTCTTTGCCCTAATTAGGAACTTTTACTATGTCAAACTAAATTTTAAGAAGCCTTTGAATTGGTGATTCAATGCTATGCTTTCCAAAGACTTGCTAGTAAGGGGTTCCCAAATTTATTCACTAAATGGATTAGTGCTTGCATTTCCAAAGTCCATTATTCTATTATTATCAATGGTGCTTCAAAAATGTTTCTTTTCTTTACTAATAATTTGAAACAAGGTTGTCCATGGTCACCTCTCTACAGCTTTCATGGTTGCTGCTCTTGCTGGCTAATTTGATGGATGATGACTATGATGAAGTTTAATGCTGTTGTTCCTATAGCATATGTGGAGCTAATGGCATTGTACAATGTTGGTCTCAACTATGACTTGTTAGGCTTACAAATAATGTATAACTTGAAAAATAGAAGCATTATTGGTTGCCCGATGTTATTATTTAATTCACAATGTTACGGGGGTGATAAAACTTTGCATTAGGAAATCTTCTACACTGAAGAAAATACTAGAATCAAGGTTTTACCATTGAGAGTCACCGTAGCAAATAAAAAAAATACCAACATAAAATTAAAGATCAATTGCAACACAAGCAATCACAAACTTGCAAGCATATGAACACAAGAAAATTATGTGAAAAACTCAAGAATAGAAAAAATCATGGAGCCGCACCACGACACGAAAAATTCACTATGAAAGAAAGATTTATAGAGTTACAGAGAATTTATCAATCTCCTTGAGAAAAAAAAGATTCACTGCTCTAAGCTTTTCTTCTTCTCCTTCTTCTTCTTCTTCTTCTTCCTCTTCTTCTCTCCCAAATTTCTTCTTATTCTCACTCTAGAGTTCTAGCCTCCAAGCTCTCACAAGATATTTTTGTACACACAAAATCTAACCATCATGTTAGTATATATATGAGACCTCAAATCAAGTCCTCAAAGTGCCATAAACAACTTTGACACGTCATGCCTGGCTAAACATTTTTGTGGGAGCCTGAGTGTCAGTATTTGTAACAGCCCAACCTCTTAAGCACCAATGTATTGTCCGTTTTGGCCTAAAATACCTCATAATTTTATTCTCAAAAGATAACTTCTCAATAAGTTACCCATCCTGAGAGTGCTCCCACCTGAGCATGCTTAACTTTGGAGTTTTTATCAAGAACTCTACCATTATCTAAAAAGATATCTCGATATTTAAGAGTTTTATATATTATTACTTAAGTGTGTCTTTACAATCTCGCCAACTTAAGTAACTAACATAATTTTCAGTACACACACATAGATCTAAGAATCAATCATTAGGTATATAGGACTACAGGTGGCCTATATAGGCTCAAGAGGTACCAATAACCTTGTAGCACCTTAACTATCATAAGTTCAAGAGGCTGCTCATATGAAGTGGTACTTTTCCTTATATGACACTTAGTTCCTATCTAATACCCTATGGCCTGCTCTAATACTATTTGTAATAGCCCAAACTCTTAAGCACCAAAAATATTGTTCTCTTTAGCTGAAAATGTCTCACGGTTTTATCCTCAGAAGATAGCTTCCTCATAATTTTATCTTACTGGCTAATTCGATAAATAATGACTGTGATGAAGTTTAATGTTGATGTTCCTATAGCATCTGTGGATCTATTGGCAATCTACAATGTTGGTCTCAACTTCGACTTGTTAGGTTTACAAACAATACATAACTTGATAAATAGGAACCTTGTTGATTGCCTAATGTTATTATTTGATTCATAATATTAGGGGGGTGATAAAACTTTGCATTGGGAAATCTTCTACACTGAAGAAAATCTTAGAATCGAGGTTTTGCCATTCATAGTCATCGAAGCAAACACGAAATATACCAACATAAAATTAAAGATCAATTACAGCACAAGAAATCACAAATATGCAAGCATATGAACACAAGAAAATTATGTGAAAAACTCAAGAATAGAAAAAACCACGATACCACACCACCACACGAAAAATTCACTATGAAAAGAAGATTTACAGAGTTACAGAGAATTTATCTATCTCCATGAGGAAAAAAGATTTACCGCTCTAAGCATTTCTTCTTCTTCTTATTCTTATTCTTCTTCTTCTTCTTCTCTCCCAAATTTCTTCTTATTTTCACTCTAGGGTTTTAGCCTCCAAGATCTCACAAGATATTTTGGTACACACAAACTCTAACCATTATGTTAGTATATATATGAGACCTCAAATCAAGTTCTCAAAGTGCCATAAACAACCTTGACACATCACGCCTAGCCAAACATTTTTGCGGGAGCCTGAGTGTCAACGTTTGTAATAACCAAAACTCTTAAGCACCAAGGTATTATTCATTTTGTCCTGAAATGCATCATGTTTTTATCCTCAGAAGATAACTTCCCAGCCGCCACCCATCTTGGGAGTGCTCCTACCTGAGCATGCTTAACTTTGGAGTTCTTATCAGGAACTCTACTATTATCTAAAAAGACGTCTCGATATTTAAGAGTTTCACTTATTATTACTTAAGTGTGTCTTTACAATCTCCCCAACTTAAGTAACTAATATCATTGTCAGTATACACACATAGATCCAAGAACCATCCATTATGTATATAAGACTAGAGGTGGCCCCTATGGGCTTAAGAGGTACCCATAACTATGTAGCATATTTACCATTATGGGTTCAAGAAGCTGCTCACATGAAGTGGTAATTTTCCCTGTATAACACTTTACTTCTATTTGACACCCTATGACCTGCTCGGATACAATTTGTAATAGCCCAAACTCTTAAGTACCAAAATATTGTCCGCTTTAGCCTGAAATACCTCACAATTTTATCCTCAAAAGATAACTTCCCAGTAGGTCACCTATCCTAAAAGTGCTCCCACCTGAGCGCACTTAACTTTAGAATTCTTATCAGGAACTCCACCGTTATCTAAAAATATACCTCAATAATTAAGAGTTTCACTTATTACTACTTAAGTGGGTCTTTACAGCATTTCTGCTATAAGCGTGATTGAGCGCCAGACCTTCTGGCTACTTGGTGCTTGAGTGTGCCTAAGCACCAAACCTCTTGTCTGGTGGGCGCTTAAGCGCGCATGAGTGCCCAATCTACTATTGGCTTCTTTGGTGATTCAATTGGTCTCCACACTATAAAAATCTCGCACTTAGAAATAAATTATGATCAATCTATCTTCAACCTTAAATTTTCTTCAATCTATATTCTTTCTTACAAAGGACATGGTGTGGCTCACCCACCCTCTCTTTATCTTTTGAGGCCAACTGAAGCTGAACAGATCTTCAATTTCTCTGTTGTCTTTGATTTTGTGAGCATGTTAGCTGAATTCTTTGATGTGTAAATCTTCTCCATGCCAACTGACCATCTTCTAATAAACATTGGATGAAGTTGTATCATAACTTAATATGCTTAGTCTAAGCATAAAATGTAGTGTTCCTAGCAAGATGTATAACACTCATACTTGTTACTATAAATTCTTCAATCCCTTTGCCACTTGCCCGACTCAGCCATGAAGTTCTTCAACCAGATCATCTCATTGTGCGCCTCAGTAATGGTGACAAACTCTGTCTCAGTTGTGGATAGGAAAGCAACCTTTTGTAGCATGGATATTCAACTCACTGTAGCTCTTCCTAAGGTGAACACATATCCGACTGTGCTCCTTCTGTTGTCAATGTCTCCTGGTAAATCTGAGTCTATATATCTTTGTAGATATATCTTAGATTTACCAAAGCAAAGTATTTTGTCCACTATACCTCTCAAATATCTGAGAATATATTTAACTGCCTCCCAATGAGGCTTCCTAGGGTTGTTTATATATTTGCTGACTATTCCCACTGAATGGGCAATACCCAATCTTGTGCAAATCATTGCGTTTAAACTCCCAACTACTAAAGCATATGAAACCTTTTCCATGCATTCCTTTTTGTCTTCAGTCTTTGGCATCTGTGTAGGTTGTTACCCAAGCCAATTAAGACTAAACTAAGTCTTAATTTTGATTATAGCGCTCTTAAATAGTTATTAAGACATCACCCTGAAGTTTTGATCCAAATCAGGGGTCAAATGGATCAAACCATGATTTTGGAAATTTTAGGAACCCTGGAATATGACCTAATTATTATGATCTCAAATCAAAAATCAAACTTTGTCATTATGTTCATTACCCCTAAATTAGCTAGGGGTGAAATTTTGGATGCATTTGGAAGTCGTTGGATTTTTGTCAAATATTTTAGTATATTTAAATACCCAAAAAATATGAAAATTAAATAATCATCAAAATCAAAATCTAACTTTATCATTGTGTTCCTCACCCCTCAATTAGCTAGGAGTGAATATTTGAAAAATTTTGGAAGCCATTTAATTAATTAATTTTAATTGAGAAATTGCATATTAAATTATTTAAATAATTATATTATTTATTTAATTAAATCAGCAGGTGGGAGTCGCCATATTAGCGGGTCAGATCCGCTGACCCATAGCGGATCGAATCCTCGCCTCTACATATTGGATCTACAACCGATAGGCTCTGATCGACTCGATCTGAGCAGATCGAACGGCTCGTGATCCATCTCCTTCGCTGTGGTTGCCATAGCGAACCCTCTAGAGCCAGACGGCACTTCTGCTGCTGCTATCGGCCACTCCCTGCTCGCGACTGCCTCATAAGCTTCGTCTTTGTCTTCTTCTTATCATCTAGCCTCTGCATATCGATCGGGTGCGAGACAGAGCTGAATCGAAGGATCGATCCATTTCAGCAAAGTCGAAGCTTTTGCAACCGTTCGTTCTCGTACCTCCGATATTCCATTTCTCCTTTCAATCTTTGCATTTTTTTTTTATTTCACATAGCTATTTCAATGCTTGGATTGAGATCCCATCGGCTATAATCGGGTTCGATCGAACCCGATCATAGCAATTTCAGACTTGGTCTACAGTTGACCACAATAGCGGGCTCGGGTCCCGTTCGTCTCATCCGTAAGGGTGGTGCTAGGGCTCGAGTTACCTAGGGTTAGGGACCGCCTCAGTAGTTGGCTCAATCACCATTAGCTAGACCACCTCTTTCTCTGTCCATAGCCATGTGGGTCGTGATCTGCCATCGCCAGGAACCAGCCATTTTTGCCTGCCCTATTTAGTTCACCGCAGGTTTGCGTGGAGTGTAGCAGAAGCCTGGGTCGGGTCGACCTGAGCCCAACACGCATGCGTCCGGGTCATGCAGTCAGCAGGATGCGGGACTCGCCTTATCGTGCTGTCTCCTATCAAAGGCCAATGTGTGGCGTCCTTTGCCGAGCCGTCGAGGTGGGGCCCGTTATCCTCCATCGCTTCTCTATGCATGGAGCCCACTGCTACTGCTGTCGGATCTTCTGTGGGTCCTACCGATAGAGAAAGATGTTAAGTCAAGATATCAATTAATTCAGAATATGATTAAATGAAATATAATTAAATTTTAATTAGATAATTTACAAAACTTCTAACCCTCATAACTCTTAAGCCATAAGTCCAAATATATTGAATATATATCTCATTTTATTCAGAAAAATGAGAGGAATAATATGGTGGTATCAGATTTCCAATATGATGTATATTTAATATAGTGATATTTTATAACCTCCTACTTATTTCAAAACCCTAAAAAACTTCAAACCTTCATAACTTTGTACCCACTGATCCAAAAATAGTTAATATAGGTCTTATTTTAATCAAGAGAATATCAAGAGTGTAGTGATAATACTAGTTTTGTTGTTGGACTTGAAATTTAACTAATGACTTTTGGGGTACCCTCACTAATTATCCTATTTGACCTAGAATTTCATTTAGCTATAGCTTAGCCAATTTATCTCCAAATTAGGTCATCCAATATATCATTTTGATCAGAAGAACCTAACTAACAGTAAATTGCAAGAAAATTTAGGTTTTGAAGATGATATCCCCTAATTTGCCCTAATTATCCTAGAACTTGATTAGCTCATAACAACCAAATAAAGTCAAAATTGGGTCTACTCATAATCATTGCAGTCTGTATATTATAAGGAAGCTATTTCCACTAAGTTTGCTAAATTTGAATACCATTTGAGAAAGTTCAGTTTTGGACATTTCCTAAAACCCTTAAATTATATTTTTGAGTCCCAAACGTTTTTGGGTATAACTTGACCAATAGACCTCAAAATTTAGTGTTCTTAGACTCTATAGAATCCTTAGACAGTAAACAACAATAAACTGACTAAAGTTTCAAACTTCACTAGGTAAAATTACTAAATTGCCCTTATGAACTAAAAACCTTAAATTGAGCTCATAAGGCTTAATCCTTATCCAAATTTGATGTACTTACTATCTACCTTCACATTAAAGAGTAAGTAATTATTTGGCATCAGTAAATCTTAATTTGAAACCCTAAATAAAAAAATAGCATTTTAAATCCTTAAGTAGGGGCAAAACAACTTTTTGCCCAAATTTAGGTTTAAGTGTCCTTCAACCTTAGAATCTCAATTAATTCACTAAAATCAATAATATAACTGATTTGGGATCAATTTAGAAGCTTTAGACTCATTAATTTGATATTTTAAGAAAAACCCTAAATTTCTCTTAAAATTTCCTAAGCCTTAAAATAAGCTCCATAAGGTGAATTTAGCTCATCTTATGCCTTCCATAAATCAATCACATAAGAAAATATATATAATTTAGATTAACTATCATAAATGATTAAGTATTCAATTTTATCCTAACTTAATTCCTTAGGACATTCCTTAACCTTTAGGATCTCTTCCTTAGGAATTAGAAATAAAAATTATGTTAGAATTCACTTATTAAGTAAATTAAATAGGTTACTCAATGGATGAAATCTTGATTTTTAATAGTTTTTATATTTTATCCTTTATTATGATTATTTTGTATTCAAACTATAGTTTAAGTCTAGAGATCCATCTTATTAAGCTTAACTTTTGCTTAATAAGATAGCCTAACTTGTAATATTGGAAAGGTTTAGGAGTTAAACCTTAGCTTTTAATATCACCTTTAGATTAAGTGACTAAACCCTAATTTTATAGTTTAATTCTTAATCCCTCAACCTTGGAATATCTTAATCAAGATTGGGCTGGATCATTTAAATTCATTAATTAGAATGTGTTAATTAATTGTTTAACTTATAAGCATCATTGATTGAATTCTATTAGGACCCGATCAATTCTAATTGTTGTTTAACTTATAAGGCCATTAATCTGAGTTTATACTTGATAGTAGGGTGTTGGAGATCATGAACTTGTATAAAATTAGAATAGTTAGAAAGGACAAATTAGATAATAATAGATATCATATATATTTAGTAAAGTCTCTAACTTATTATTGAACTTTGTGCTTTGCATTCCTTATATTTTGAGCCTTTTTACATTGAACATGTCATATAAGATAATTTTGATGCTTGAAATAAAAATATAGAAAATTAGGATAACACTTGCATTGGGTTCATGTCTAGAAGGAAGACTGTGTATACACATTACTGCCAATGGATAAGAGGTAAGGAGAAATAAGGATACCTAACACGTACTCATTGAGGAGAGTTGTGTCAGGTTCGGGAACTCACCTTAGTCTTGCAAACGTGCTTGACTCCTCAGCTATTTCTGGACGTGTCCACAAGAGTAAAGTGAAATAACTAAAAATCTATTGCATATGTATTTTCTGCCTCTTCAGTACAGTACCATTTTTTGCCTTAGTTTGAGATGCTAAGTGATATGATATGACACAATTCAGTTCAGTTTAGTTACAATTCAGTGGCTTATTTAGCCAATTTTTTTAATATGACAATTTTTACATAACTCATTTTGTTTATTACTTTTACTGCAGTTCAGCTTTATTTAGTGCTTACTTGCTTACATATATGCTAGGATGCTAGATATTGATTCAGTTTACTTATATGTATCACACTTCAGTTTACTTTCTATTAATTTGCATAATTCCATATGATCATCAGCATGTTAGGATGAATCTTTATTTTCAGTATTTATAGTTTATTTTACCTATATATATTGCCTAATCTTGATGCAGCTTTGAGTTGAGGTATGTTTTCTTACCTCACTATTTGTTAAGTTATAAAAATACACTATTTATAGATTTCCCTATTCTTTCTTAGCTTGTTGCACTCATTTATTTGCTTTAGTTATTTTAAGTAAATGGTGATATCATTTAATACATAAAACTAATCATCCTAAAATGTACTTAAACAATATGTCTAATCAAATTTTCTTTTCTTTTGGCTGGGGCCCTGTCATTATGAAACTGACAATGACAGATTCTAAGCTGTTTGAGGTGATTGAGCTAGGAGTGGAGCTATATCAGGAGGAAGAGCACCCTGCTGCTGAAGATCTTTAGTTTTTTATTTATTTGCTTGTGAGAGTGAGTATTCATTTTCTTTTTAGTATAAAATTTATTAAATGCTATAATAATATAGGTACACTGTGTATTTTATTTTTCACAGTGTTACTTTATTCTGAGCTGAATTTTTTTTTTTTTGCATTATGAAATAATGAATGTAAATTTGTTCTCTACTTTAGTGGACTGGGGATCATACCCTAATCTAGTGATAAGTGAGGGGTTTGTCAAATGAATACCGTCCCCCTATTAAGGGCGAGGCACCACAATCTGCTCATTTATAAAGTTGAAGTGACTTGCTAGGGGAGTGCAAACTAGCTTTGCCTCTTTCAAGTTGAACCTCTTGAGTGCTCTTTCAGCATATTCAGCATGACACAACTTCAATATCCATGCACTTCTTTTCCTACTGATCCTCATCCCGGGTATATGCTTTGTTGGCCCTAAGTCCTTCATTTCAAATTCCTTTAACAACTGCACTTTTAATCCCTTAATTTTCTCCATGTTTGATCATGCTATCACATATAAACTACATACAAAAGTAAAATGATATAGGAGGTTTCAAATTGCTTTATATAGTAGTAGTTATCTACCTTGCACAGCCCTAAGTCCTTTATTTCAATTTCCTTTGACAACTGTCCTTTTAATCTTATAATTTTCTCCATGTTTGATCATGCTATCAGCATATCATCTACATACAAAAGTAGAATGATATAGGAGGTTTCAAATTTCTTTATATAATAGTAGTGATCTATCTGGAACTTGTTGTACCTTGTATCAAACATAAACCTGTCAAATCATTTATACCATTGCCTCGGGGTTTGCTTCAAGCTGTATAATCTTCTTGAGCTTGCAAATTAGCTCATTCTTTCCTCGGGTCTCAAAACCCTGTGGCTGCATCATGTACAGGTCTTCCTTCAGATCATCATGAAGAAATGCAATCTTCACATCCATATGCTTTATATGCATATTTTTTTATTGAAACAATATTTAGTACTAATATGATAGTAGTCATCTTCACTACTAGAGCAAATATCTCACTATAGTCCATGCCTATCTTTTGCTTGAAGTCTTTAACCACGAACCCTGCATTAAAGCGTTTGCTACCATTTGTTATTTCTTCAATTTGTAAACCCATTTGTTATGAAGATCCTTCTTTCTTTTTGGAAGTTTAGCCAACTCCCATGTCTCATTTGATATGAGTGATTTCATCTTGTCAACCATGGCTGACTCTCACTTGATTGAGTCATAAACTTGAAGTGCTTCCTCATAACATTTTGGTTTGCCACAATCTATTAGCAAAATATAATATAGTGAATAAGAGTACCTCTGTGTAGGATATGATATTAAGGTGGATCTCCTTAGTTCTGTAGCAAGAATCTGAGGGATTATCTGCTCTCCAGCACCATGAGTATCTGGTTATGCCTGCTCAACCTCCTTTGCTTTGTCATCCATTTCAATGTGATTTGGCACATCATATGAAGTTCCATTTCCGTCCTTATATATATATCATTCTTGTTGAATGCGACGTCTCAACTTCTGATAATTTTTTAATTCTGATAGTATCAAAATCTATAGCCAAATTCTTATGCTCCATAACCTATGAAAGTGCACTTGATTTCCTTTGAATTAAACTTGCTTATGAAACTTGCATCCGTATGCACATAGAATGAACACCCAAATACCTTTAGGTGATTTAATTTCACCTCTTTGCCGCTCCATGCCTCCTCGGGTATTCCTTCTTTCAAGGGAACTAAGGGACTCTGATTGATCATATATAGAGCTGTATTCATAGCTTTTGCCCAAAATTGCTTGAGCAACTCAATATGTAGCTTCATGCTCCTAGCTCTCTCTATAAGAGTTTTATTCATGCGCTTTGCAACACCATTTTGCTGAGGTATTCCTAGGGCAGTGAAGTCATGCCTAACCCCATTATAAGCACAGAATATTTTGAACTCTTGTCACAATATTCCCCACCATTATCTGATCTTAGGCATTTTTGCTTCAAGCCTGTTTTATTTTTCACCAAAGCTAACCACTTCTAGAACACTTCAAATATATCAGATTTATGCTTCATGAAGTATACCCATATTATCCTAGTATGATCATCAATGAAAGTGATGAAGTATGTGGTTCGCTAAGAATGTAGGAGCTGGTCCCCATACATTTATATGTACTAACTCTAACTTCTAAGACTTCAAGTCTCTCTCAATTCTTGAGAAGTTAACCTTTTTATGCTTGCCATACACGCAATCTTCACAGAATTCTAAATCCATGAATTTTCAGCCCCAGAATCTTCCCCTATATATCATAAATTTCGATCATTTCTTGTTCATGTGAACGAGACTTTGGTTCCATAGCAAGATGTTCTGTTGTTGCATGGAGTTAGACACCTTATTGAGCAAGTAAAGTGTTCCATCCATGTAGCCCTGGGCAACTGTCAAAGAGCTTTTGTTACTTTCCAGGAATCTTCTGTGAAACTCATGTTGTATCCTTCACGGGCTAACTGATTGATAAAGATCATATTTCTTCTCAAACAAGGGACATGTATGACATCCTTCAACTTCTATACCGATCCATCTATCAACTGGATATGCACATCACCCTTTCCAATGATACTGCAAGCTTTGTTGCCTCCTAAGTAGACCTTTCCCATATCACTTTTGGTGTAAATTTTTGAATGCTTTCTTGCTTGGGGTTGCATGAAAGGAAGTATCTAAGTCCATCACCCAAGAATTAGTGATAAGAAGTGATATGATCAATGCATCTTGTTCCTCATCTACTGAAACATTTATGGAGGGGTTTCTTTCTTTATCTCATCCTCCAAACTTCTACAAAGCATAACAATCCTTTTTTAAGTGTCCTAATTTCCTGCAGCTCCAGCAATCTGCCTTTCCCTTTGCGGGCTTTGAATTTCCCCGCCTCGACTTAGACCTATTTCTATTGAACTTCTGGTCTGAACTCCTTCAATTGATCTCAGCATTTAATACTAAAGTAGGCGTTTTACCATTTGAGCATTTCCTTACTTCTTCATTCAACATCAACCCTACAATATCATCGAATCTTAACTTGGCATTTCCATAAGAATTATTGACTGCAATCATCATTGCATCCCAACTATCATGCAAAAAAGACAAAATTAGCAAAGCTCTAACTTCGTCATCGAAGTTAATTTCCACAAGCTCAATTGGCTTGTGACAGTGTTGAACTTGTTCAGGTGTTTAGTCACTAACCCGCCATTTGTCATCTCATATAAAATAGCTTCTTCAATATGGGTACCTCATTTTGTCCACCATTGCTCCCACTCAAGCTAACAAATTCCTAAAACCTCGCTTTGATACCACTTGTTAGGGGGGTTATAAAATTTTGCACCATAAAATATTCTACATCGAAGAAAATCCTATGATCGAGGTTTGACAGTTGAAAGGCATCAAAGCAAACACGAAACATAAAACTAAAGAGCAATTGCAGCACAAGCAATCACAAATATACAAGCATACGAACACAAGAAAATTACATAGAAAATTCAAGAATGGAAAAAATCAAGGAGTCACACCACCACACGAAAAATCCACTATTTAAGAAAGATTTACAAAGTTACAGAGAACTTATCAATATCCTTGAGGAAGAAAAGATTCATCGCCCTAAGCTCTCACAGGATATTTTAGCACACACAAAGCCTAACCATCATGCTACTATATATAGGAGACCCCAAATCAAATCTTTAAAGTGTCCTAAATAACCTTGACATGTCACGCATATGCAAACATTTCCGCAGGCACCTGAGCACGCTTGAGCACCAGACATTTTGCATGCTCAGCACTTAAGTGCCTAAGCATGTTTGAGCTTTAGACCTGTGCTACTTACTGGGTGTTTGAGCGCGCATAAGCGTCAGACCTCTTGTCTGTTGAGCGCTTGAACGCGCCTGAGCGCTAGACATGCTACCTGCTGGGTGTTTGAGAGCTCATGAGCGCCAGACCTCCTGTTTGCTGGGCTCTTGAGCGCGCATGAGCGTCCGATCTGGTGTTAGCTCATTTGGTGATCCAATTAATCTCCACGCCATAACACATGACTCTAGAGGTTTTGTTGATTCCTTGTTCTATGATTTGATTATTGCCAGCAATCATTAAAATTTTCCCAACTTTTCTATATTTGCACGATATTTAATTATTTTAAATGAAAATCAAGCTCAAGTCCTTAAGTTTATTAAAAAAAAATAAGTGTTGGTATACTTGGTTTTGGCATTAGCTTCACAGGAATAATTGTGCTACTTTTCTATGAAATGTATTCATAATGGCCGTAAAACAGGGGATAAACTCAGGGATAGGGGATTTCAATGTGAAAATACTTGTGTTCTATGCTCTCTCTCATCACTAAAACTATTGAGCATCTCTTCTTCAATTGCGATTATGCATTTAATGTTATCAAGAAGCTTTATATGGCAGATAATGGCTCAGCTGGCTTTAAAATTTCTAATCTCAACACATTGCAACTGTTGCTCCTAATATTTGGATGAAAAGGTATAGAAGAATTTTAAAGGAACAATACAAATATTCTATCATTTTGAACAACATGATTATAAATCCATGGTAGTTAAATTAAATGTTTTGAATTATGTTGCTGTAGTTGGCAATAATGAGAAATGATATAAAGGTGCTCGCCACTATGAGCGAACTGCAAGCCACACTTAATTCTTAGCCAAATATGAATACCAGGTCTATTAAGTTATAAGGTTTGCAACCACCAAGCGTTCAATGTCCAATCATCTCTTACGAGATTCTTGAGCTCAGAGCCCAAATAAATTTTTTTGTTTCTTCGGATCCACGCTACTGAATGCTTTTATATTGATGTTTTCTATTTCACTGATATACTTTTCTTAAGCTCGGCTATTTTCAAATTATAAAAAATTTAAGGAAAATGTTGGCTGATTAGCTTACTGTGCGTTACAATGGTAAGTCACTGCTTATATTTAATGTTTTCTGCTGCTTCTAAGTCTCCTGTGGACCATATATGGGCAATGCAAATGAGTTCCCATTGGCTCTTGCCCGAAGGACTTTGCTGCCTAATTATGTCAAAAAAATAAAAAAAAAGAAAGCTGCTAACAGTTATGTGCCGTCTATTGGGCATGCTTGAAGGCTTCTGCTGTTAATCTAGTTCTTACAGACGCTCCTGATTTATTGTTAGTTTCCTACTTGGTTTATTATCTATAAGCTGGCCGATTGCTTTCTATCTATGATGACTGGAAAGTCTTTCTTTGGGAAGGCGAGCATTATATCGATTCTGCTGGAGCTATAACACCTGGATGGCCTATATTTTGTATACTTTCAATTATGCTCAGCATTTTTGTCCTGCAGATTTCTGGGAAAGATTCTTATTCGTTCTTGGAGGGATGATGTATTAGTCCTTCAACGTTGCTGACGCAGCCTCACTCAGATTGAAGACTCATATTTATCTGTTACGGTTGGTTCAATTTATCTGTGAATCCTGTTGATCTCATGCTTTTTAATTATTGTTGTTTTCATTTCATGTCGAGAAGAAATAGAATTGAGAAAGAATAATTATCTTTTTGTTTTCATTATGAAGAAATACAAGAAGAGCACTTCTTTTATATAAAAGAGAAGTTATATACAAGAAGAGCACTTCTATTATTTCTTATTTCAATTTTTTTTTAAATAAAATCAAATAACATATTTAATCATCACAACTTAATTCAATAGTCATAAAAAATAATGCTCTATCCCCAATTTAATATTTATTTTCACTTTGAACGAGTCAAATTATAAAATAATGATACAAATAAATATATAACTTTTAACAAGCTCCACTTGGTCACATATATTTAGTAATAAAAATTAATCTTTGTAGTGTTTTATTCCTTTGACTCATTTTATTTAACTTTGATCTAACACACCACTTTCCTCTTCAAATCAAGAGGTCAAACTTACAATAGTGTTGTTCGAGAGCCCAAACACATAATAAGCCTAGGCGTGATGAGCCTAGGTGCACATATTGAAGCCCAAAAGAAAATGCTCCCAGGCACACATGTCGACGGGCCAAGGCATAACTAAGTTCTCTCTCTCCTGCTCTATTGAATACCAAAGTTTGTATTCAATGCACAAAAGATCGATTGTTCCATAACATTCTCTAGTAGAGCCATAAGTTTAACATTAGAAACTTTTTAAATTGAATAAAACAAAATATGGCTAAATAATTCAAAAATGGGTAGCAGCACTAGTCCTTGCCTCGCATGAGTTCCTCAGTCTTGCTTCTTCTTAGGTCCATTCCGCTCCTAAGTTTCCTGGCTTGGTGCATGAAACTTGCCAGGGAATAAATTCAGTTAAAGTGCTCTAAGTACTTAGAATTATATTAAAATAAATATTTAATTTGTGAAACAACAAAAATAGTAGAACTATCTGAAGCCAGCTTTCAGTGGTAAAGTTTAATATTCACAATTTTTATCAAAATGCTCGTTTGATGGTCATTATTATATATTCAGAGCTCAAATACTGGCCATAAGTATATTCAAGCCCGTAAGCTAATCATAGAGTATAGCTAAGCATAAAGGCTAGTCATGACTACTTCAATGCCAATAGATTGATCACATACGACTTTCAAAAAATATTCATAACTAACCAAGAGCATCAACTAAAATATACTAAAGAAATTAAGGACCGGCAAAAGCAAGTAGAAATCTTAATTCCCATCAAAACAATGCACGATTAGATAACTTCAGTTGGTAAAATGTCATCATCTACATCTCTATGTAATCATAGAGGACAACATAATATTCCAATTAAACTAAACAAGAAATAATTCAATATCTAATATTCTGTCAAATATCAACATATGATCTTAGTCTCAACTCTAGAGAAGTGCACCTTCTTCTTTACTCCTCCACAATGTTAAAACTGTCATTATCACTACATCTTCACTCTTGGCTCTCTAACTAATGGCACCTCTTGATGACTTTTTTTAGGAAATTTGATCAACTGGTTTTGTGGTTGATTTATATTTGCAATTTATTTGCAAATATTCTTGCATACAGGCCTGGTCTGTACATGAGTTTATCCAATCATCTCATCACCACTGTTATCTATTTTATCAACATTGTCGTGGATTTACGAATCACCGTCACTTGATTTGTTTGGTGATGTCATTCCTGTTTCTTCTCCTTAATTTATGGATCTTCTCAAGAGAAACTAGTTCTTCTCAATGAATCATGTAACCTTCATTTGTCAAATATTGCACTTGGATGCTATATCTTGTAGCTGGTAAAGTTGGTCGAAACAACACAGCCAACTAACTCTCAATTTGATAGTATAAGAAGGGTATGCCAATAAATAAGAAATGTGTGAGAAATATATATGGTACACAAAAATTTCCTGAACAATAGAAGATAGTTTTATTAAGAAAAAAAAAAAACTTGAGTATAAACACTTGTAAGCAATAGTGAATAGAAAAATACAAATACTAGCAATGGAGGCATTAGCTTTCCCTCTTATTCTTATGATTGATCAATATATAAGGTTTCATGCAAACAAACAAAAAAAACAAAAAGGCTGTCACCTAATATGATCACCATTAGAAACTTTTTTAATGATTTGGGATTTATATCAAGAGGCACACATTGGGCTGATTGATGTTAAGCATGTTCTCATAAAGATTTCAAATGAAGCAAATTATCCCTGAATATTTTCTAAGGGAATCTATTACGTTGATAGCAGTCCAATGAAAGTTCTTAAATGGACTTTTTTTCGATCCATCCTGTGAACCTCCAATTTTTCCTATATGACTAAACTTTCCACTCATGAAGGTCCACCTTATTACTTATTCAATACTTTCGCTTTGGGGTCGTACTACGGTACACCGATGAAAACTGATTTTGCTACAGCAAACATAACCATACCGTCTATTGCATGGGTTTAGGTGGACATGGATCTAATAGAAAATTTTGAATCTAAAATTTAGATCGGTGGCGAGGACTAAGGGTATTTCCAAGAATACATAATTGAAAGCCTCCCGATCTACCTCTCCCACTGTTTGATAGTTGGGCATGATGAATCGAACTACTTCAAGCTCAACCCTCAACCAGACCGTCTATTGCATGGGTTTAGGTGGACATGGATCTAATAGAAAATTTTGAATCTAAAATTTAGATCGGTGGCGAGGACCAAGGGTATTTCCAAGAATACATAATTGAAAACCTCCCGATCTACCTCTCCCACTGTTTGATAGTTGGGCATTATGAATCGAACTACTTCAAGCTCAACCCTCACCTCAAGGAAAGATCAAAGGAAAATGTATACAAACCTAACACAACAAAGCTCAAAAATGTACAAAAGGACAAATGTTCTTCCAAACCGGAAGCCCGATCGGCCCCTTTGAAAGCTGTACCATCCATCATCAGCGAGGAAGGACAGATGTCTGAGGTTGCAGAGGATGACTTGGCTGAGAATGTTATCAATAATATCTATGACACGAGAAATGTTGGCGATACAGCTCTTGAGATTCAAGCTGCAAATATTAGTGGAAAAGGCAGTTTGGAAAGAACTGGAGGTGATGGTTCACTCGGGCTTTCAGATGATACTTCTTGTCAGATGTTGGCAGAGGAATCGAAAGGAGTTCTGGAGGGTCAGCCTATTGACCATTTCAGAGCTGGTGGGGTTCTTGTGCAATACGCGGATTACCCATCATCACAACTACAGGAGGTTTTGCTGAAATCTTCTGAAATAATGAGAAAAAGAGATGGGGGGATCTGTGATGAGGATATTGATGTCCCTACAAATCATCTTATTGCATTTATGGATGAAATCCCAATTGTTTTACATAGAAGAGACATTTCTTCAAGCAGCCTGAGTCCACTCGCAATGGAGTTTCATAGGGCCATGCTTGCTATATCTATGTCAGATGATGAAAAATTTGCAACGGAGGCTGACTCTTTCGAGGAGTCTAAGGATAACATTTCAGATTCTAAGCTTTTATACAATTTCCTTACTATGTATAAAGGTAACAAGAAAAAGAAAAGAAATATAAGAAAAAATCCAACTCCGAACGGCAACAACAATGCACTTGATAATGCCTCTCCAGCATATAAGTGTTTATTTCTACTTTTGTTGGGACTTTGATCCCATGGATTTTGGTGATTATTTTTCTTTTTTTCTCTTATGTTTGTTTTTTTATCTTCTTGTTTTTATGTTTTGAGCACCATATCCGTTTATGTTGTACACAATTCTAATTATATTTATAAAATACCACATAAAAAAAAAAAAAAAAATATATATATATATATATATATAAATAATCAAAACTATACAACATAAATGCTTTTAATCACAACCAGTTAAATTTAGCAAGAGTGAGATTTCAATAATATTGTGCTCTTATTCACAATACAATTACTGCCAACAACAACAGGACCAAAGTTTCTTTCCCTTATAAAAATAAAAGTGAAATTAATATATACACAAAAACAACAAGATATAATTCTATTGGATGGAAGAACAATAAAAATTAGATATCAAAAGGTGTTGCAAATAAATGAAGCTAAACATTTTTTTTTAACTTTATAAAATTCAAGTAAACTGATGCACATAATATAGACTAAAACAAAACAAACTGACCTGAGGGGCTGAATGAGGGACTATAAAGATATCATCATCTAATAGTCTGCTGCTGAAGTGAAGGCCAAGCAATTTCATCATCATTGACGGATCCGTGTATGAGAAAATCGGTGCAGTTCTTTCTGCAGCCAAGGTCATACGGATTCCGGAAGCGTCCTTCCGGGCCACGAAGATACGAGTATCGGGTGGAATTAGCCCTTTCATTAGTTGTAATATTCCGAGCTATCTGCCAAATAAAAAACTATGCAATTAATCAAATACCTCACACAGAGGGCATGCTAACGGAATCTTCAAACAACTGCTATAATTCCAAAAATCTTACTCGGAATTGGTTGAGGGGATTAAGGAAAAATAGCAAAGTTGAATATTTCCAAAAACTAACAAGCTCAAGCAAGAAAGGAGAAAGCTGAAGCTAATCTGATATAATTGAAGAAGATTGATGCCAATGTCAAAGAGCTGGAACCCCAGACCTATATGCAGAGGCCCTCAGTCATAAATGTGAAATTCCTAAAGTTTTATCCATGCTAGATGAGGAGGCAGAAGAGGTGTTCCACCTATAGATGAGCTATTTTTAGGTCAAAAGACAACAAGGAACGAAAATTACATACGGGATGAAAGCTAAAAGAATCAATAAGCGCAACAGCTAATAGCATAGAAGGCTAGCAAAGGATTTCACAGGTAAAACCAGTTGTGAAATTGCAAAAGAAATCATTTCGCTGTATAGCACTCCGACTTGGGTCCGTGGCCATTACAAAATGACAATGAACTCAAGCAAACAAGAATCATGGAGGAAACAACAAAATAAAACTTCACATAGCGCTCAGAATATTCATCACAGAAAAAAATTTACATAGAAAATCTCAATATAGTGAAAAACCATGAAGCCACTACCATGAAAATTGATTCCACTATTCAAAGAAGAAAATACAAACTTACAGCAATTTGTCTACAACAAAATAGAGAACTCCTACACCCACAAACAGCAGCCACCAGTATTCCAAATCTAGCCCTAAATTAATGCATGGGCGAGAACATGAGTGGTTCACGCTTCACCTGGCAACAGGGCACTTGGGCCTCTAGTTGAATGGCTGGCTAGATGAGACAGAACCTAGAGTGCTTGGGCATGCCCAGACGCCAACGCTTCTCTCTTACACTGTTGAAGGCAGGCACATGGGTGCGCTCTCGATCGGTGGTTTGGCTGAGCTACCTTCAATCTTTGGCTGATTAACTTCTACTGATGATGTTGGCACTTGGGTACACCAAGGCACCCAAATCTTTTCTTCTACGATCTCCGGCCAGCGCTTGAGCGCCCCAAGCCTTTTCTTCTACGGTCTCCGGCCAGCGCTTGAACGTGCCCAAGCCTTTCCTGGTACTTTGGCTGAGACGACGCTTGGCAGACCTAAGCACCAGGACAGCACTTACGTATTCCCGGGTACCCAAAAATTCTCCTAGCATCCAGTTCGCCTCTGATTGATCCGCAATCACCCTGTGCTCGTTCCAAGCTGCAACTACAAACCCAAGAAACTATCTAGAAGGCGCATTAGAATTTCTTGAGCTATCATAGCTTGGGCTAAAGCTATAATGTTTGCCCACTATAAAAAGGTTATGCCCTTCCACCACATGGTATTATTCACAATAACTTAGTGAAATTTAGATTATATTTTGCATTCACAATATATCTAATAATATACTTGAAAGATCAAATTAGATAGCACCTAATTATCAAAGATTGGCAGTGCAAATAAGGTGTTTAAATAACTATTATAAAATATTCTATAAAAATAATTTAAAGATATAGTTGATGTGAATCTAAAATAACAATATGAAATATTAAGTTTGCAATACTCAATGATTTATAGGATTAAAATTAGAAATTGTTGATCAAGAGACACTTATAAACTAACAATTTTAAAAGATAAGAGAATCACATAGAATATATCAAGATTATCAAAATACCATTATAATTTTTTTTAGTATAAATGAATAAACTATTTTACTTAGCAAATCAACAAAGCATATACCAACATAATTAATATGAGTTTAGTGATTATGAAAATAATAATAATTGCACTTTTATTTAATGAGTTAGTAGAGCTGAGATCTAAAATGCTTTAAAGAGGATAAAGAGTATAGTAGCTATAGAATTGGATAACATCCTTATTGATGTGTGAAAATGTTAAGGTAAGTTAGAAACTTTATAAATTAATAAGTTACTAAAATTATCTTGAAAATTTAAGAAATTTAAATGAGTGAAGGAATATTGTGATACCTATTTACAAGAAAAAATGCGACATTCAAGGTTGTGCAAATTATAGGGGGATTAAATTCATTAGTCATGTTAAAACTTTGGAAAAAAAAAATTAAAAATATATAATAAAATGGAATGTTCATATTTCCCAAAACTAATTTGGTTTAATGCCAGGTAGATATACCACAAAAGCCACATATTTATTAAGAACTTTAATAAAACAATTTAGAGAATAAAATTTTTATTTAATTATTATTGATCTTGAAATTTAGAGTTCCAAAAGAAGTCTTTTGGAGAGAAAAAGAATGTGATATCTATTAAGTTTAATAAAGATGCATATAATGGGATTGTAACATGTGTTTGATCGTAAAGTTGTTTGTCAAATGATTCTCTTATTACTATTGGATTACATCAAGGCTATGCTCTCACTCCATATGATTTGGCTTTAATAATGAATGTTCTTATTGAGCACCTTAAAAAGGGGGTTCTTTGATGAATGTTATTTGCATATGACATCCTATTAATTGATGACTATAGATGGAGTTAAGGAAAAACTCAAATTGTGGAGAGCTACTTATGAATTTAAAGTTTTTAATAAATATAAAACTAAGTGTATGATTTGTAAGTTTAATCGCAATGGATGCCATAATCTTGAGAACAAACTATTAAGACCATGTGATCAAGAAGAACAAGAGGTGCAAAACCTTGATTCAATTATTCAAGAAAATGGTGAAACGGAGAATGATGTGATTAATAGAATATAAGTTGGCTAGATAAAATTGAGGAGCATCACTTAAGTTTTGAGTCATTGAAAAATTTAACTTAATATTAAGGAAATTTTTTATAAAGGAGCTATATGACTAATTATACTATATGGGGTTGAATGCTAGCCAACAAAGAAAGAACTTACCAAAATATAAGTGTTTTAGAGATGAGAATGCTAAGGTCATGAGTATTTATAGGAAAAAATGAGAAATAAGTTTATTCATTGTAAGGTTGTAGTGGCTCCAAGTATGAATAAGATTAGAGAGAAGAAATGAGTATCATCTTAAATAGTTTTATCATAATAAGCACAAATCGTTCGATGCTCCTATTAGAGAAAGTGAGCACACGAATTTTGCCTATGTTAAAAGAGAAATGTAAAGATAAAAAATAACATGGAAAGAAACCATTAAAAGGATATTCTTTATTTGAAACTTAGGGAGAGGCTTCTATTTGAACTTGCATAATGAAAACAAAGGATTTGTGAAGCTGACCTCACCTAATGGAACTAAGACTTGGTGGTGGTGGTATTATTGGTATAAAAGTAATAGTAGGCAAAACACTTGTAAACAAGAATACAATCCACCAATGTTTGTTTGCCCAATGCACAAAACAAGCAACTCATAATATAAGATAATAAAAATCACTTTCTCTTGATAAATAATCAAAGGATCTAGGGTCAAGGATTATCAATGAATGCAATCTCTTAATTATCCCTCTTTGCCATATGAGAGAATTCTTGATAAACGAATGCTATAATGGTAAGACAGACATAAGATGACATGATTGAGGTGGTGGTAGATGGAAGTAGGCCGGATCAAGTCTCAAGTTTTTGTCAACCTGTGGCTTAATCTGGCAACATCAAAAAAATATCCATGATGCAAAGAGTTCGAAATATCAACCATGGGTTATCTTACTTAAAATATCCCAAGCAACAAGGTGGTATTTGTTAAAGACTAAGTCCATTGGGTTCAACATCAACTCTTAGACTACAAAGCCATTGTTGAACCATTTTATATAAATGTTTGAGAATTAAAGGCACACATATCTTTAGACTTTGCTTAAAGTTTTAACTGAACTTATAAACACATCTAATACATTATATTTCCATTTTATATCCAATGGCTTTGGAATGGGTCAGAGGGCTTGATAGCAAAGGTGTTGGCTCGACATGTTAAAGTGCTTGATAGAAATAGTATTAGCACGGACATAGATTAGGATAAGGCTTATGTTCATTGAAAGGCCCATATTTAAAAAATAAATGGTAGTGCTTACATCTATTAGAATGTCCACAATGGTCTAAAGTGGGGCTTATAACCTTTGGAATACATGTAGGAACAAGTCTTGCATCTATAATCATTTAGAACAAATAACCCATGGTTGGTTAAATTTGAGATGGGGCTTAGGAAGGCCTAAGATAATGGATCATACGGTTTATCCATTTGAACTAGGTAGCCCACTGTACATGTTTAGAATTTTTAAATTCCGTACGAGTTAATGATTTGCTCATCACTACTACTTGTTCTTAGGCTAGCTCATTAAGTGTAGGTTGGCTAGAGACTAGATTATGACTAAAATCATTTGGATAGAAGTTAAATTGTTTAACATGGTCAACTCAACAGAATAAGATAAATAAACTGAGTTAGATTATTTAAGTTAGTAGCTCATTTAAGATCAATTAGATTGCCAAGGATCAGATTGTTTGCCATAAGCACCAAAGAACAATTAGATTGACTAGGTGTCAAATTGATTAGTACAGATTGAATCACCTAGACTAATTAAATCAACAAGGCATCAGATTAACTAGCATAAATTAACTCAATTAGGATCAATTCAATTAACAAAAAGTTAGTTGTTGGATCAGGTAGTTTGTCTAGTCTTAATTGAATCATCTTAAGTTAAACAATGATCACATATATCTACTATGAACCATATCTCTTAGCTTAGACTAATTCAACAAAAACTAATTACATCAACTATGAATCATACGATTCTTTGCCCGTTTGCTTACCCTACTATATTGATGTTTGATTTCAATTTACAGCTTTTCATCTTGCACATTTTTATTTATCAAGACTTTTACTTGTGCTCAAATTCAGTTTAAAATAGACTCCATTGTAGTCATATTGCTTGTATGCAGATTGTAAGTTGATGGAAAAAGAAGTTTTGTGAGCTTGAGGATTAGCGCACATGCTCCATATGAGAGCACATAGAGAACTTACACTAAGATGTGACATTGAGGTCAACTTTGTACTATACAGTGATGTGAGCACTGAGAAAAGCATTTTGTACATGAATGTGAGATCGGGAGGGCATATTTTGTATTGTTAAGTTTAAAAAATGTATAAATTTGTACATAGTGTGAACAGTCGTTCCATTCTTCCTTTTTTTTAATAGTAATAGCAATAAATATTACTAGAGCTTGTTCACTTAATGGTCAAACTTACATATCGTATAAAATTCAGATATGATAGTTTTACAAGAATATAATTTTAAATTCAACTTTATATGTGATAAATGTTGGCTCAATCACTTTCGATGATTATGTTCACGTTCAATATTTTGTAGCCTCAATTTAATAATTTACTTCATGATTAATCAACCAAATAGCCAATTTTGATTAACTAAATGTTAATTAATTAATTTGTATATTTAATTAATTAAAATGAGTTTAAATTCCACTTTTTCATTTAATTACAATTCGCTAACTAGCCAAAAAATTTCAGCAATGTAACAATGCAGTTGTACATTTATCAATATTTTCGAGCAATTTCGGCAAGCATATAGCACCTGAAACTAAGTCAAAAAGCGATCACTTGCTCAAAGCCCAAGATCAAGGAAAGGAGTTTAGCTACTTTTAAACCGGACAAAAGATCAACAACACTGGAGTTTTCACATTGTAGCTTTCCCAACTGGACCAAAGATCATCAGCACGAAGTTGTCTACATGCTGCTTGGGCAAAGTCATATCTAGGGTCTCTTTAGAATGTAATGTTGTGTGTTAAGGGATTAAGAAGGCATAGCATCTATAGGTAGAGGGAGGGTTCAGTGATTATGTAGGAGATCAGGGGCAATTCTGAGTAGTTTCAAGAGTTGTATGCATGCACACATGGAGCATTCGTAAGGAGATCGAACGTTTAAACTAGTAAAAGCCAACAAGGATCAATTCTCCTCCCTTTGCTCTTGCGCACAACCCAAAGATCGTGGGTTATCACGTCATCCTAAATTGGACAGACTCGTGTAGAGGAGTGGAGGTATGGCAAAGATCGCAAGCACTAAGTTGTGAATAGTGCGGATGTGAATGGGTAAGAATGCTTATGTGGCTTGTGGGATCAGAAGCGACTAGGGGAATCGTTCTTTACACATGTGGAGAGATCGACGAAGAGTGTAGGGGTGATTACACATTATTACACATGGCTCTCAAGGCCATGGGGTCTTAATCAGCACATAGGGGTTATGGATTCACACCTCTTTAAGATGCTTGCTTGATTAAGAGAGGGTGACTAAGCTTGAGCTAGCACTATGTAGAGGTAACAAGTGAGCCAATGCATGTGGAAGGTGCTTCTTGTATGGATTGGTTGATTGAGTGGCTTATCATTGCTTTAGATTGAGAGCACCTAGTGGAAAAAGTAATGGGATCATTGGTATTTCGATTGCAACTTGAGATTATGATTCACTATTCAGTCTATTGATGGATGTGCGTAACCAAATTGATTGTGGCCTTTTCAAGTGCATTTTATAGTTTAACTAATTGATATTGATGGTATTACACATATATTTAAGCGTGTGACATCTTTGATGCACGATTTAACGTGCTTCTTAATCATTTGAATGTCCAACTCTATTTGTAGTAGTCATAGCATCGACTACTTACATAAGAGGCTAGGATTTTTCCTTGAATCACTACTACTCCTGTACTACCTTGTGAATGGGGATGCTCAAAGGTGGGATAGTACTTTTTTGAAATAACCCTAGCCCCTTTAAATTGGTTATTGTCTTAGTTTGTAAAGGGGTTAGGGTTTGGTTCCTTAACTTTTGGTTCCTATTTCACTACTACTCCTGTACTATCTCTTTCATGGGTACTTCTTTAATCTCCCGAGAACAAGGTGCCTTTGTTCCTAAGAGAGAAATTAGCGAGAATTGTCTCACGATCCAGAAGATCCTCACTCGTCTCTCATACTCCACTTCGACGACTGGTCATATGGCCATCAAGGTGGATATGGAGCAAGCTTAAGACCGGACGGAGTGGGGGTGCTTATGTTTGGTTCTACAGAGATTTGGCTTTCCGCAACGTTGGACGGATTGGACCATGCAGTGTGTGGAGTACCCCAGATTCTCAGTCCTGGTGGGCAGGCAATGACTTCCCTAGATAGTGGGGTGGAGAGGCTTCAGACAGGAATTCCCTCTCTCCTCTTACCTATTCATTTTGTGCTCGGAGCTCTTCTCCTGGTCAGGCGGCAACAGCAGATCGGCCGCCCGAGCGACATTCAGTTGGATAAAGGCAGGCCTACCTTCACTCACCTCATGAACGCCAACAACTTGATTTTTTTTGCACTGACTTCAATGACAGGAGGTCGTGAGGTCCAGTAGATTCTGGCACAGTATGAGAGTTGGACCGGGCAGTCTATGAACTCGCGCAAGTCACAAATTGACTTTAGCCAACAAACCCCAGTTTACAGGCAGCGCAGAGTAGCGATTCAGCTAAGTTTCTAGAGATGAGTGTCCCTCAGATACCTTGAGGTTACAGTTACAGGCAGACCCCCGCGGAGAGCAAATTTTTCAGATGTCACATAGTAGGTTCGTAGCAAGTTGGGCTCCTGGAGCAGTAGTCACCTCTCCCATGCTGGCATATTGTGCTTGAATAGGTCAGTACTTGCTATGATTCCGAGCTACCAGATGCTGGTGGCGTCAATACCAGGCTCCTGCCTCTCTGACATTGAGGGTATCCTCTGTAAGTTTCTTTGGGAAGAAGTGGGATAGCGGTCTACACCATGTGAGGTGGCATGAGGTCTGTCGACCGCTAGAGTTTGGTGGACTCTGGATCAGACACATGCGGCTTCGGAGGACTGTCCTAGCTGCTCTCCACACCTTCAGTTTTGTCAGCAGAGCCGACTTCCTTGGGGTGAGAGCAATGGAGTTTCACTACCGCCGCAAAGGTGAGGACTTTGCAGTGCAGCGGACTGACTTTGCAGTTTGGAGACTCTTGGGTTACGACTGGCGAGTCGTCCAAAGACACACTCAGCTAGAGGGGAGCTTGCAGTGGCAGGTTGATGACTTTACTGAGAGCTGAGCCAGTTAGATCTACCGTATGAAGAGAGCAGGTCAACCTTGGCAATACACGGCCATGTGAGAGATGGCCTTGGGCCCCATGGAGGCATGTTTCTTGTGGAGACTGCTCAAAGATGCTATCCCGACAGGTTGTTGGTTACACATGAGATGGCTCACTCAGTCAGCAGCCTGTGTTTGGGGCTGTGACTCGAAGGAGGACAGAGAATACTTTGTGATCCATTGCAGATATACGGGAGACGTCATGGAGACCTTTGTATGTTGGGGCTTGCTTCCGGCAACACTTACCTCCTGAAACCAGTTTACTGCATTGCATTGTTCTCAACTGCTTCTGCGTCTCTCCTCCGTCGCTTCATCTGCCAGATTATTGCCTACTCGCTCTACCAGTTTTGGAGCAGGACTGAGCATTCTCACATACGCCCGCACCATACTCCGAGGGTCTGCGCGGGCTCGATTCTCTCTGCCATGGTCCGTGCTGAACTGCACGACGGGTTCGACTCCTGGGGTTCCACGGCCCACCGGGGCCCTTTCACTTTCTACAGATGGTGCACCCCCCCGACCCGTTGGCTAAAGGCCAACATAAATGCTTCCTATAGCTACGCAGAGCCTGCTGCCTTTGAGCTGTGTGGTCTGGGACTCAGGCGGACAGTTACTAGTTGCCACAAGAGCTAGCTTACTGGCCCAGCCTCCTCTTCAGGCTGAGATTGAAGTAGTGGCTATACTGCGACAGGCCCTTATGGGCTATAGAGGTGGATACAAATGGCGTCATCATCGAGGGTAACTGCCTGGGAGCGATTCAAAGACTTAGGCGTCTCTGGGAGAGGACTCTCCGTTCACGAGGCGGAGAGTGGCATGTAGATCACCCTGCCTTTTTGCTTGTTTTTCATTGTGTTATCTTTTCCCAACGATTGCGCGATGCGAATCTGGTGGTAGACTTTTGTGCTCTGTATGCCCGTCAAGGTGATTTTTCTTTTACCAGAGGAGATGTGCTCCCCAAGAGGCTTTTGGACCTCCTTGGGCAGGATACCGTGGAGTTTGATTCCGGTTGAATTTTTGTATTACTGATATTATTTATAAATGCATAGGCTACGACCGTATTTCCTGAAAAGAGACTCCAATCCACCAATCGCTATAGTCATTCAACTCAAGAACAAACTCCACAGCGTATCCCTAAAAGAAAGATCCATGTGCGAATACTTATCAAAAGTTAAAACCATAGTAGACAAGATAGCAGCAGCCGACTCCAAGATCGATAATGAAGATGTCAACCTTACACTCTAAATAGTCTTCCACCCACATATCAAACATTCAAAATAGCAATACAAACAAACCCTAATAGGGAAACAAAGATCACTACGACCGGAGTTTGACCGTTAAGAGTCACCAAAGCAAACATGAAAAATACCAACCCAAGCAAGAAGGTACACAACACAATCAAACAGAAGCATACAAGTATACGAACACAAAGATTTATATGAAAAATTCAAGAATGGAAAAAACTACGGAGCCACAACACCACAACAAAATTCACTATCAAAGAAGATGTGTACAGAGTTACAAAAAATTTATCAAACACTGAAGGAAGAAAGGAATAGCTGCCTTGAGTTCCTCTTCTTCTTCTCCCAAATTTTCTCCTTTTGACTCTCACTCTAGGGCTTCTGATTTCTTAGCCACCAAGGAGCTCCCATAGAAAAATAACACTTTGTTAAACCTTAACACAACATAAAGGATTATATATGGGGAATCAAACAAGCCCCAAAGTGCCCTAAACAGCCCTTAAGAAGTCACACCCATGTTAGAACCCTGCAAACACCTAGGCGCCTGGCTTAATGTTTGTTCCTGTTGTTGGGTGCCCAGAGGCACATCTAGGCGCCAAGCTCTCTACCAATTGCTGTTGGGCACCCAGGGGCGTGCCTGGGTGCCCGGCTCCCAGCATGTAGTTGTTGTTGGGCACCCAGGGGTGTGCCTGAGAGCCTGTCTTGTTGTTGGCTGATGTAGTCCATGCCCGGAATCCATCGGGACTCCAATTTTACTCCCCTTGATGATCCAATTGATCTCCACACCCTAACAACCTCAACCCAATCAACCTAGACGATCTCTACTCCCTTCTATACAATGAATAGATCAACATTCAACAAGATTTTCGCAAGGAACTTTAGCAACACAAGCAACCTACCATCAACGAAAACCCCATGTCACTCTGTAGCAAGAGAAACAACTGTGGAAGGGGCTGCAAGTGCACAACATCTAAAGGCAGAGGCCGAACTGGCATCCATCAACATATAGAAATCCAAGATCATTCATAAAATGTCAAATCTGTAATAAATGGGGTCACTCGACCAAGAACTGCTAGCATCAAATGAACCACAACTACAACAACATTCCAAATCAGATCTCCAATCATCCCATTGCTCTTCATACCGACGGCTTAGGTGACCACAGTTGATACCTTGATTCTGGAGCCTCAAGCCACATCAGAAATCCGAAAGCTCTGACCGAGTCACTGTAAGCAATGGTTAAACACTCCAAATCTCATGTAGTGTTTTCACCTATCAATTTTCAAGTGAAGTTTATAAGTTTGAAATTAGTCTGGGGAGGAGACTTTCGCTTAGAAGACAAGAATTTAAATGTATATATATATATATGTATTATTCGTCCTATAATAATTATTATATTACATGTGTTTGTTACTCTATATTAATTTTCTAGATGCATATATGCATATTTTGGTTATCAAAAATAAATAATATGGTCATGGGACCTGACAACGAGTATCTGAGATATTAATCTCGTATTGGGACCCCACACTAGATGCATCCATTTTCTTGCCGAACTTGAACTCTTTCAAAGAAGTTTTGTACCCTTGAGGATTACTGATTTTACTAACTGGGGCAGGCGAATATTCTAGAGAATAAGTGATTAACCTTGCTCCAGATATGTTGAGCTATAGCTTTTCTTCACACTCATTAAAATTGTTTTTAATTGTACTACTAATATTTAGTTCTCTGTACTTCCGAGTGGTACTAAAGATGTCTTTTTTAACAACTTTAGAGGTCTCAATCAAGGAGATCATTTATCCCCTTCCCTCAGTATCTTTGTAGCTGATATTTTTCTAGAAAAATAAATAATCATTTTGTTAACTACCCATCCACGTATTTTAGAGCGAAAGTATTTATAGAAATTTCCCATCTTTTTTTTGCTGATGACCTTTGATCTTTACAAATGATAATCAATTATCCCTAAGAAAATTCTTAAATACTTTAGAACACTTTGAGAAAGTTTTAGTCCTTTGCAAAAATAAAAATAAAAGTTGTTTTGTTGCCCCTCACTAAACTTAAAAGTGTGTCCAGCCTTACATGTTGACCAACACTCATTGTTCCCTATAACAACAGGGTTGGTTGAGAGTTTTGACATATCGCTTAAGCTCTTAAGAATTGAGTGAACAACATCATTAATTGGTGAATTGAGGGATTCACATCTACTTTGAAAGCACAGAGTTGGTTTTATTTAATGAGCATCTTGTCATCCATAATCGGTGAGACATGTTTTAAGAAGATTGTGATGATTTTATCTAAAATGAATATTAGTATTAGAATAACTCATAAATCTCCCCAAGTTCTGACCAAATCAAAGTTAATGGCTCTATCAATAATTATCCATTTTCTCAACCTTACTTTAATATCAACTATGATAGTCGAGTTCCAATTTAAATCATTATATATATATTAGGAAACCATAGTACTTTTAGTAATACTTAAAATAAGGTACAACAGGTTTCTATATTACAAAGGAGATCCTAAATATGAAAAAAAATAAAAATTATAAGAAACTCTGGGTAACCCAAAAAAGATCACTCAGGGCATAATATTCCTAAAAGGAGTTAGGAAAAAATATAAGCACTAAACAATAACAATCAAATACAAGCCCAATGGGCTTCAAAAAAGGTCTTGCATAAGTCAATGATAACATCAACAAAAAATGGCAGATAACACTTTTTAACGGAAAGGACCTCTTCTAGCCTTGCCACTTCTAGCATTGTCACATCCAAGGCTCTGACCAAGTCACAGTAGGCAATGGTCAAACACTCCAAATCTTCAACACGGGCAGTAGTTTTCTACCCACGCCTCATCATAAGTTCCTACTATGCAATATTCTTAATGCCCCTCAATGCCAATACAATTTATTTTCCATACACAAACTAATAATTGACAATTCCTGCTCTATCATCTTTAATCCAACCGGATTCATTGTCAAGGATCTCCAATAGAGCATTCCTCTCCTTAAAGGCCTTTGTATCAATGGGCTCTATACCATTCACCCGTCTTCATAACCTCCACCTCCCAAGCTCATCCTGCGATCTTAATCAACACTGAAAACTCGCCCTCCAAGACATCTTCATCTGGGAAATCCAATCAAAAAATTCACCACCTTCTAAAAAGCAACAACCATCCATCAACAACAGCAGCTCCACATTCCCATGCTCCGCAGCATCACCTCCAAACACCACAAGTTGCCTTTTCCTACTTAACCTTTGAATGTACTCATATCGATGTATGGGTTCGACCCCCATAATTTCAAATGAATAATAAAATTTCTATGTAATTTTTGTGGATCATTGTTCCCGCTATACATGGCTTTTTCCACTAAAACAAAAACCAGAAACACTACAAACATTTATACATTTCTACAAATACATTGAAAGCCAATTCAATAAACGCATCAAAACCCTCCAATCAAATGGAGGAGAATACAACTCTAATCACTTCAATAAACCTTGGCATCCACCAACTAATGTCATGCCCATAAAGCCCCCCAACAAAATGAAGTAGCGAAGCATAAATACCGACACATATTAGAAACCACCTGCACACTTCTACAAACTGCCAATCTACCCCAAAAGTTTTGGCCTTAAGCTACTCTTACCTCCGCCTATCTTATTAATTGTCTCCCTCTCCAAATACCAGCAACATCTCACCCTTTCAGCTCATATACAACCCAACCTAACTATGATCATCTAAAAGCCTTTGGGTATCTATGCTTTCCTCTCCTTCCCCATACAAAAATATTCAAACTTGGACCGAAACCTCTCCCTTGCATCTTCCTTGGCTACTCTCCCAACCACAAAGGTTATATATTGCTATAACCCTAAAATCTCAACTACTTTAATCTCATGTCATGTCCAATTCATAGAAATTTAATTCCCCTACTCCAACCCCTCTATCTCACTCGAAACAACAACAAATTCTTCTTCTAAATCCACCTTCACGCCACTCACCCTTGTCCCAACCTCAGCCATATCATCGAAGAAACCACCATCTCTACCAATAACACAAAAGCCTCTAACCACCAATAACACCCCCACTCAGAACTCTCCCAACCAAAATTTCTAGCCACTTATTGCTACAATAAAACCATTCCCACAAACCCAATCCCACAATCAAACCAAAAACACCACCTCCACCTACTCATCCAATGCAAACACGCCAAAAATCAAGAACATACAACCCAAACCCCTTATCAACCACAGCATACCAGCACAACAAGAACCCACCTCATACAAGACAAAAACCACTCAAAAACATTGACAACTAGCTATGGAAAATGAACATTAAGCACTAATGGATCAGAACACCTGGACATTGGTTCTCTCTCAGCCTCATCAAAATGTTCTCGGATGCAAATGGACATACCGCACCAAACTCAACAATGATGGCACGGTGGCTCGCTACAAGGCCCGGCTCGTAGCTCAAGGATTCAAACAAAACTATGATACGAACTACATTGAAGCATTCAGCACGATTGCAAAAAATGGCAAGCATTAGGGTCCTACTCACCGTATCAACTCACTGCAAGTGACCAATTGTTCAAATGAACATATCAAATGCATTCCTCCATGGAGAATTCGATGAAACAATCTACATGTGTCAACCAAAAGGATTCAAAGACCCCAAGTTTTCCAATCATGTATGCCTCCTCAAGAAAGCCATATACAACCTTAAACAATCGCCACACCAATGGTACTCCACTCTCACAGACTTTATTCACAGCAAGGGCTTTCATACAAGCTAAGTTGATCCATCTCTACTCATAGCCAACAACACTACAAATCGAATATACCTTCTAGTCTACATAGACAACATCCTCATCACATGACAAAACAAAACTATCCTCACAGCCCTCGAGGCCACACTTACACAGCAATTTCGAATGAAACACTTGGGAACACCAACCACCTTTCTTGACATCTCTTTCATGCAGTCCAAAACAAGCCTCATGCCCTCTCAAACTACATATGCATCCAACATACTCTAGAATTTAAGAATCACACAATGTAATCCATCTCCCACACCTATTACCAGCTACAACAAAGCAACCCCTCCGTCGGTTCTATTCTCTCAGCCCAAATTATACAAGCAATTAGTGGGATCTCTGATATATCTCACCTTCACTTGATCAGATATTAGCTTGGCAATCAACAAACTCTATCAATAAATGCATCATTCAACACAAAAAAATTTTGAGCAATTTAAAATAACTCTGCTCTACATCAAAGGCACTCTCCAGATTTACATTTAGATAGACCCAGGTAACATGCAACTTCAGTCATACGCAAACTCAGATTGGGCAAGAGATATGGAGGACCGCAAATCAATACATGCATCATCCATAATAGCAGTACCAAGATACACAAGACAAATTCCTGGGTACCCAAATGCGCCCAGGCGCAAGCCTAGCTGGCCAGACAAGATGGGGGCCCAGGCGCATGCCTTGTCAACAACAACCAGAGGCTAGGCGCATAACCTCTGGCTGGAGCCCGAGAGCCTAACTATCTAGACAAAGAATGGGCACCCAGACACAAGCTTTGCCAACATTAGCCAGATATCACGCACCCAGGTGCCTAAGAGCCTAACCACATCAGTTGAACCTGATTCTATTGAACCGAATCCTATTATATCTATATATACACCTATGTAATGCTACATTCTAATAAAAAAAAAATTACTTCCTCTACCTTTCCCAACACAATTCACTCTCAAGATATAGCCGAGCAAAATGCTTAAAGCAATACGCAAGACATCGTAGTCTTCTTCATTCAATGGTGATGACACATTTAAATTTTTTTTTCTCATCATTACTATAATAAAATTTTGATATTTATGTATTAATGATTTATGCATCATTATCCAAACGCTAATTTTGCTTGCACTTGGCAGGTTACCGAGCAACTTCCCCTTCTATCATTGGGTGTCTCCTTGGACGCTAGCTAGAATTTTAAACCAAAGTTTAATCGATATATCCATGTTTAGCACCCACAAGACAAAAGGTCTCTTTATTTAATTTTGTGAATAATTTTTCATTTTAGTAGTTTCACCAATATGCCTTATTTCAATAGCTAGTGGTTCTCACAATTGCCCTCCATCTTTTAATGAGAACAAAATGATTTTTATGCATTCCAAGAGAGAAGACAATCATTATGTAGATTTGGTACCCAACACACAGGCAGTCATACCTAATTGGTAGCGCTATACTTGTGATTTTCTTGTCACTGAGGTGAAACGAAGAATATTAGCTCTCCAATCATTGAGGAGGATGAATGTAATACTTCTTCACAAGGATCCAATGAGACTCAAACAGTTCTATTTATATGTTCTAGTTTTTATCATTCCGTGCTTTCGTTTTAGGTATAAAGGAAACGCAATATAAGGTGAGATAGAGGATTGATGCAATAGAAGTCAGCTTTGCAGATTTATACCCAAGTTCAAGAAAGATTAAGAGGAGATGCTCATTCATTGAACAAGAGCTTACCCCTGCATTCTAGAAACACTATAAGTTGGTGTCCAAATTTTATGTTAAATAAAAAAAGACACTAGAGAAACCAATATAAATGTTATCCAACAAACTCAAATCACTTGTTAATCTCTTTGAAAGCTCAAATGGCCAAACTGATAGATAGCAAAGTTCAGATCAAGAACAAAACTAGAAATGTTAGGTTCATGATGGATTGTTACAAAGCCAATCAATTTTATTCTCATGAACCTGATATGGTTACCCAGATGGGACAAACCAACCAATCCACAGCACAAACGGTTAACCAAAATGCACTTGATAGGTGTTATGGAGAAGTCATTTACGAATAAGCATATAAAACATACACATACAAGTCTACAAAAGATGAAATCATCAACATCAGTTTCTTACGCCTATATGAGAACCAAAAAGGTTAAACTAAGTGTCAACCATTAATAGACAGGTCAACCCAAGCTAACAATCCAGAACAGGTAAATCATGTTGATTGTCAAGTGAGGTTATGCTGAAAATAATTGCTAAAGGTAAGATCAATTGATTGGGAGCTAAGAAGTAGAGAAGGATAGAGAGAGAACCCTCCACAGCTTGAGCTAAGGTGAAACTGATTTTCAAGGGAATATGAATGTCATTAAACAAAATCCACATGCTACTATATAATTAATATGAATAACAGTAGCATTTGAAGATTATTAATTATCCCAATTCCTCCATTAAGATGCAGAACAAATTAAAGGTCATGCAGTATTTTTAAAGCGCAAAACACAATGTGAAGCACAAAGGCTATTTTTTACTTCAGTGTGCAAAGTGCATAGCAAAGAAGAGTTTTGTTATTAAGAGCTTCTAACAATAAATTACCTTTAAGTTTTGATATGGCCATATGATTGGCGGGAGTTCAACTGGGCATGCCCCTGGTGGGGATTAGCCTGAGTAGAAGTTAAAAATCTCAAAAAATTAAAGCAAAAGTTTTATTTAAATAAGGAAGTTTACAAAAACATATAAAACTTAAACATAAAAGTCTCAAGAATAAAAAAAAAGCAAACAAGCAAAGAATTTCATTACATGTTTTAAGATTAATCGATGAATGGCATTGCAAATGAAAAAACTAACCCAAAGGTGGAAACTTATGTTGAATCCTTGAGAGAAATGAACTAACTGCGAGGCAGTAACTTGGTCAAAATCTCATGAAGAGAATACCGCTTCTTAGGAAAAGACACGATATTAGGAGATCTGAAAATCGTAAAGAGAGGTTTTGTACATGAAGTATAGCATGAATTAACTCACTCAAACCGGTTCGCACACAATGCTTTTCATGTTATTTTCATTGTGTGCTTTAGAACTGCAAAACAAACCGCACACTATCAAAAGATTGCACTTGCTTCAGTGACCCAAGCCACATTTTATGAATATGAAGCACACATGCCCCACTTCGCTTCTATAGCACGCTTTTAAAAGCACTAAGACTAGGTTTTAAAAAGAAATGAGCCTGCATCAAGTTGCATACATAAAACACATTTATCAGCTAGCTCTCTCTAAGAAGATATTGAACCCTAGAAACAAAAGAATCATCACATCTTGGACAATGCATCAATGCAGCAAGTCACCCAAACCCATCATATCTTGGTCTTGTAGCACAATGGTTAATAAAAAACAAAAGAAAGTTTGTAGTACTCTCATCAATGTTAAAGGTAGCTACAAAATATTTTTTAAGGTTATTAAATTGGACATTATATTGTTGAATGCCACAAAAGATTTTACACTTGAATGTTAAGAAAAAAAATAAGATTCACAATTTAGAGGATTAGTAAAAGCTTTACAACAATTTAATGAATATAAGGAGGTTAAGAATTTCATTGCATTCTTACAACTCTGTAACTACTATTTTTTTAAAGAGGGTCCCTTTTCCAAGTATATTTCAAGAATAAAGAGAAGATGAGTAGGTTTATTATGAATAATGGAGGTAGTGTGAATGTGATGTCTAAATCTACATAAGAGTGAATGAATTAAAGCCCAAACCCAAGTTCATCATGTGTCAAAAAAAAATCACGCGGAATTGCATGCCTTGTGCCAATGCAAGGAAAAAATAACTCCTAAAGATTAATATATACCCTTCTCACTAGAAATCAGTATCCAGGGACAAGACAAACGGAAACCAAAAAAAAATTATTAAACTGAAAGTAAATCTTTACATGCATTTGATATCACTTTTCAAACATATAGAAAACCATTCAATATCCTAGTAGATATGCTAAAACCCAGTAGTTATAGATAAATTCATGTGGCAGATAGTGTAAATCATCCAGAAAAATATACAGAATACTCGGTGGCTAGAAAACTACATGGATTAGTAAGGGGAGAAACCACACAACTTGGCTAAACATGTAAGGAAATCAAGTGGAAACAACAACTCTACCGTGATCATAAAACAGTAAGAGGGATAAGCACGGGCAAATAACAGTTACGTAATCAGGAAAAGTTAACGTAGAAGCTGTGACAAACAGAAACCATAAATAGGAGTTGCAGAGAAAAGCAATTCTTCTTGCTGATGCAAAAATAATTGAATACCAAACAAGTGTGGGGAATCTCTATCACAATTAAATCTTTTAAAGAAAATTAACTAAACAAAAATTATAATCTATACAAGTTAGCTACAAAATACATATTAGCAAGTCTAGTACATAATTCCATCATTTTCATTTTACCTGATATGTCTGTGCTATTGTCAAAGCCAATACTCCTGCTAGTAAGATAGAATCCATCACGAGAAAAGTGACTGCTCCTGGATGTTCTACCACCATGTAATGCATCCAGCGTCCAGATGACGGTTTGACCAGTGATCCTGTCCACATCCCTGTGCTTGAGATCAGTCGTTATATATCCAGTATAGCTAACAACACAATAAAAAGCCAAAAATTTGGTTGTCATCAGGCACATACTATAAATTGCAACGACAGCCCCAATAAAAGTAGTCAGGCTTCCGAAACAAATGAAAACAAAGAAATCCCATTTATTTTTCTGCATCAAACAAGAAACATGTAGGCAAGTATGCTGACAAATTTCTGCAGAAGATTATGCCATAACTCTGAATGGGAGGCTTAATACACATCTGATTCAACTTCTCACCTTCCCAACACAGTTGGATATCCATGGACAATGATGATCAAACTGCTCCACACAGTGCTTACAAGCTGGGCAGTGTTTGGATCGAAGAGGCCTGATTATCTGAAAAAAAAAAATTAAAAATAGTAAATAAAATTTCTTCAAGAAATGCAACTTTAAAAAGATAAAATAAAATAAAATGTTGAAACAACCACTAAAGAAAAGTTGATTTAAAACATAAATAACAATGCAATCAGTATTATGTCAATCTAATAAATTATTAAAAAAGCATGAAAGAACCTTGCAAGTAGCACAAAGCTGAGACCAGTTGCCAGTCCATACAGGTGACTTATAGGGATCAATGCTCAAAAGAGCATCCTGGAAGAGAAGATAGCCAAGCAGCAATTAAATATTTCACAGAAAAAAAAAAAGCAATTTCATAAATGTTGAAGAATTTCTTGAAGTGCAGTAGTAATAAACACCTGATAAGCAAGAAAAAAAAAAACAGAAATTTCATTAATACAGAAAGAAGAGAGTACAAAAAACACCATAGGCCTGATTATCTTGCTCAACAATAAGAAGCACCTTGTCTTGAAAGAAAGCAAAAATACTTGCACTAGAAATTCCTTGAAGTTTATGATACAGTCAAGTAAAATATTTGTTGGTGTTAATGCACTACAAAGAAAACATGAAAAAACAGTTTCTGTGCTGCATCTTGCAAGTACGGAACACTTTTAGCATTCGGATAATTAAGGAACAAAACAATTTTGAGCAATTTGAAGTGGCATATATTTACATAAAATTGTAATTTCATGTCTAAACCCTCAAGCAATAAACAATAAGACTTCCTTTTTTGTTAGCAAAACAGTTATATGGCAATTTAAGGAACAACATCAAATGCAATATATACGATCACCTTCTCAATAGTTATATGACTTCATAATATATTATAAGGAAATAAGACAGGCAATACCATTTGAAACTCTTCAAGTTAATCTACAATCTTAAAATATATACGCATTAATGGCAATTTAACTGTGGACAATGTGTGCATCCACAAGATAATCCTTACGAGAGATTAATATTCTTGCCTCCACACTTTTAGGTTCGTATGTTCTTTTTGTTTGCAGTTAAAAATACATATGATAAAATCAAATAATTGTTATGGATATTTCTCGCCCAACGCAACCATTTAGACTTGGTTTCACAGAGTGGGGTTTGTTACATAGATCCTTTGGTTTCTATGTGTATGATCAAGTTGAAACCCTACTTATATTCCAAATAAAGAAGATTCATCTAACAATTTCTTCCTATACTATTTTTGTCTCTCATGTTTAACATGGGCAAACTTCATATACTTAAGTTTTCTAATAAAGGCATCAATTAATATAGTATATGCTTGGACCATCTATTACCAAATTCTCTAATCTTTTTCTCCATTGAAGCCACTCAAACTTTGCTATGATGAATTTATTTCTCATCTTATCGTTATATGTGTGTGTGCGTATAAGTAAAAAGGGAAAAGAAACATTGAGAAATTTATTTCTAAGACAATTGTTTGCAAATGTTCTTATTCATAAGATCAAGAATGGGATGATAAAAGCCAAACTAGAACTTTTGAATGTTAATTGAGGTTGTTTCAGGTGCAATGTGATTTTCTTTATACTCTTCACGCAGTTGAAATAGGTTCAGTCATATTTGACTATAGAACCCAAGAAAACAATGGAATGTACGGACTCATTTAAACTATTAAATTGACTTTTAGGTAATCTTGTTTATATAATGTCTAAAGTTTCATTGGGTTTCTATTTTGTGAATTAGATGAGTGCTTTTTTTTAGTATTTTGATTATGAAAAGATAGCTACCTTGTTGGTGTGCTTGAGGAGCATAACATAAAAGTTTCTTTTCAAAGAAACCCAATGTACTTGTCAAATCTGGAAACTGTTTTTCCTTATTTAGAGCTGGTTTCAGCAAGCTGAATTGGAACAGGTAACAACCGGAGATTGATAAGCAACACAAGCAGTTAATTTTAGGGAGAATTTTATGCATATACCTTAAACATTCTCTTTACAAAATCATTGTTATTGCTTGGAGATCAATGTTAAATATAAGATAATTTCTTCTCTTTTTAACATTTGTTTAGCAATTTTAGTTGTAAAAGCATTTCAGCAATTTCTAGGAAAAATAGTATTTGAATGTTAACTTGGTCGCAATTTTTCTTTTTATTTTGTTCTTTGTCAGTAGAGTTTACGATGAAGCATGTCATACTTATTTTTGGTAAATATTGAAGTTTGGGTGTGGATGTATATTATAAAATTTTGGGTTTTACTGAAATAAAAAATCCCAAAATAAAATTGTGGGAACTACTCCACTTAAAAGATAATGTTGGGAGTTTGTACAAATTACTTTTTGTTACAAATGGCTGGCTTCTAAATAGAAAATAATGTTATATGAAAAGATGGTTTCTCATGATTATCATCTTTTTATTGGATGTATGTAGAAAATCTTCATAGGTTTATATTAGCGATGCTTTAATGATATATATGCCTAGAGAAACAATTTCATTTTTATGTCTTTAGTTGCTTTATCATTGCTTTCTGTTTTAGTTTTATGAGGCTTTGCCATTTCATGAGGCTTTGAAGATATGTATATCCAAATTATACATTTTATATATAAATAGCGATCACAACTGAAAATTCCAATATAAAAATATTTTAAAAGTAAATTAACGATTATCTAAAAATTTAATATAAAAATTCTATTGATGATCACATTCCCACTACTCATTTTATATGTTCTTTTTATTACAAATTACTTAACAAAATGAAAATAAATGTATTCAGGGTAATTTTACCCCATAAATTACTCTAGACACTATACTCAACAGATAACTTCATTTCAAAAATTTTAATTTTTTGAAAAAATTTTACAAAAAATTAAACATAAGTGAAGTAATCAGATTGTACTGTAATCAAATATTTTTAAAGGGCATTAAAAAATGCTATAACAAATTTCATGGCTTAAAAAAGTACAAGATCCTGCACCATTTGCATTGTGTTTCAAAGTAGACTTTTCTTGAGATCAATTTGATGTTTTAACCAAACATTCTCCAAATAATTGAATCCAAGTTTTATTTAAATCTAGAGTCTTTGTTGAACTTATAGACATATATAGAAAAGACAAAGATTGGGTTGTGCATTTTATGATTTTTTTGCGAATTTGAAGGCTTGGTAGCATTGTTGCTAACCCAAGTTTAGGTTGAATTGAAGCTTACATCCTTTGAAAGACTTGAAATTTGATTTAAGACGGAACTTACATTATTAGAATGCTCGGGCATAGGTTTAAGGTAAGACTTAGGACCTTTAGTAAAGCCCAAGATTTGAATATGTGAAAAGGCATATATACTCTAAAATGTCCAAGCTCAAGTTTATAGTGAAACTTACTACTTTGGAAAACCCAGTGTTTAAATCATAGGTTTAATAATTTTTGTGATTTTTCAAAAAGAAAACAAATAAAATAAAACAGGTTATTTAAATAACCCAAAGCAAAAGGCGCTTGTCGGGTGGTCTGACCCTACCCGATACTGTGATGGAACTTGCATCAGTTTAAATATCAATAGTTGAGATGCCCAAAATAGGAGTAATGCTAATATCTATTAGATCTATTAAGAAACGATATGCTTAGCTTAGTAAGATATGTTCCATTGTAATAAGCTAAATCATCTAGGAGTTGAATCTTTTAATCTTGAGATGATTCAACTTAGGCATTTTAGGTCTATTATGAACTAATTGAATAACTTAGCATGGCCAACTAGGATTGTTAGATCAACTAGGAATTGAATCTCTAAATATTAAGATGCTCATAAAATCTATTTAGATCATTTGGAGTTGAGAATAGGATCTAAACATCAAACTTGAAAAATTGAACTTAATATTATTTAGATCTATTAAAGCTTAAGGCTAAAGACATTGACTTTAGCAAGACTTCAATAAAAGCCTTTATATCAATCTAAGATTTTGATGTTAAACCTAATATCATTAATATTTGTAAAGGATCAAATCTTTAACTTAGTATGATTTATTTGTAAATATTTAGATTAACTAGAAAAAATGACATTATTTACATTGATTCAACTACTACTAGTTAGATCGATTATGAAACAAATTTCTTAATTTAGGATTTCATTTAATAGTTTAATTTCTTCATATAATGTAACATGTATTCTAAAATAAGTTATATTGACCATTTTCTTGTTTGCATGCAATTAGTGATTTGCAAGAAAAGGATAGGCTTTTGTAGGCTCGAAGATCAAAGCAAATGTTCAGATGAGCGTGCTTTGGGAAAGTATCATGAAAGTGAATGCTTTGAGAGACATGTGTACAAGAAGTGTGATCAAGAGTTGCTTTGTGCTAGATATAAGAGCTTTGAGAGATATGTATTAATCATTTAAATAACGTGGACAATTTCTTTCTTTCTCCTCTTTTTTTATAAATAGTAGCAATGGTTATGATTATTAGCACATCATTTACTCAATATTTGCATAATATGAGCCTAAACATAAGTTTATTGTATCTATAATTGAACTCAAATATATAACATTTGTGCTCAAGCACAAGCTTAAGTCTAAGCCCAAATTCAATATATATTGGCTAGCAATGTGATCAATTCAATAAATTAATTAATAAGTGAATTAATTAGTATATCCAATTTGGTCATCAAATTTCACCTAAAATTCCAATGTCTAAGTTCTTTATATTCCAACCTAAATTTAGTTGACCAATTAACTTGTGCAATAAATCAATTAATTTTGATTGATTAATTAACTAACTATTATTTGATTTTTATTTAATAAGATAATTTGTTAATTAGCCAATTAAAGTTACACAAAATTTCAATAACATAACGTGTCCCTTATTTTTTTATTTATTTTTGGTGCAATTCCAAGAGCATAGCAATGCTCGAAATTGAGCCAAAAATGCCTCATTGGCTTAAAATAAAAGATAAACGAAGGAAATTTATTTTCTCAACAGGCTTGATAAGCATCTTGCGCAAGATCACATAACATTCATTGCCCTCTTAGAACTTCATTTTTGTGTGGGAATGGGAGAGGAAACCTACTATTGCTACATGAAAAAGGAATGAGCTGATTATCGTACAATTAGGAAAATTTGCTTCAAAAACCATAGCAATCTCTTGCACTCACATGAAAGGCTTCCAGATAATGGATTGAAGCCTTGAGCAGTTTCGATCAAGGACAATTCAATCTCCTGAGTGTAGAAGGCTAGTCTCAATCTAGCACTAGGGGTGTAAACTAGCAGAGCTGGATCGACCTAGATTGCATTTGTGTTCAACTCGTCAACAAATAGTCTAGTTCAAACTCAACTCAGGCTTGTTTATGAACAAAAAAATAATTCATGTTCAACTCATTTATGTTCTGGCCATTATTCGGTTAAACTCAAATTTTAATGTTATATTAAACTTATATAAATAATTCACATATTTTATATAGATATTTTTCGTACATATCCCCAAATTTTGTGATAATATATATAGCATTGAACTTTCATATTTATAAGAAATATTTTCATTTTTCTTGAACTGTCTTGTATCTACATATAATTAGAAAAATCAAAAATAGTAAACATTTCAAGTTGAAGTCATTATATATAAATCATAAAGATTTCAGAACTATGCATATAAATATCTTTTCAATAAACAATTATTTTACATTTTTAAAATTAAAATTAAATAATTTATTTACAAATTTGTAGTCAAGTCATCATTGAGTTGAACACAACTGAACATGTCATTGCTTGTGTACGGGTTATTAAGAAATTGAGCACCAAGCAAGTGCTCAAGCTAAGCTGACTTAGTACTTGAGTGGAACCTAAACTTCTTAACAAGTCAAACATGAGTTGTTCACATAAAACAAGCTTTTTAACAGACCAATTGTGCATGAGGTTGACGTAACCAAGGCACCAAACATCAAAAAAAAGAAAGGTACGGTAGGGGTGCTTGACTATAACATTAATGGCTGCTGATAATCGCCCCAAGAAGGCACGCGATTGAGTGGTTGTCTACTCATGAGTTGCAAGACTATGTGTGGCGTACGCAAAGAAGGTTGCATGGGCTTAAAGCACATGGGGAGATGAATTTAAGGCACATGGGCTTAGGGCTTTAAGGCATGTAGGTTATGAATTTAATCAAAATTAAATCACTTTCAACATGCCATATTAATTCCAATTTAATTAACATTTACTTTTGTTAAAAGAAAATATTATGTTAGAATGTTTCGATGGTCTCAATCATGTTTGTTGCCTCAAACCGGGCATTTGATAAGATATTAAAACATTTCATGGACGTGAATCCTCTAGATTGGCTTAGATGCAAAACCACCTTGATTGGCACTATGAGATGATGATGGGAAAAAAATGATTATGATGGAGTCTTCACTCGACCTCTGCACTTCGTGGGTGTTGATTTGAAGTTTCTTACCAGCTTTGACCATGCTAATTGCACTGCGAAGTTGAAGTTGAGACATGGAGATCCCAACTTATTAAGGAGGATTGTCAACAATTTGCATTATGAACGTCAAAGTGTTCTCCAATTAACATCAGATAGTGCGAGGAGTACAAATGTTATTAAACTCCTCAACTATAAGCTGCACCATCACGAATAATGGTTCTGATTCAGTGTTTGGGAGCTTGCTCTACATATGGCGAACGACTTCCTTAACTAGACTTAATATGTGCAGAGGACTTTCCCACAGTGCTTAGATGGTCAAGAGTTTACTATGGGAATAATTTCACTCTATTGACTATAGTCATCTACCTCCCATCTAGGTTCAAGATATTATAGAGATGGGACAGCAATTCAACACATGTTAGATCAATCCTACCGAGATGACTGCTATGTTGTGGAACATTTTATTTATTTTGGGACTACCTAGCTACAGTCAACTATAGGACAAGTGTATTCCCCTGGACCACAAACTATTCTAACACCAAGTTGCTAGCCTCTAAAGAGCTTTGACACATTTAAGTATCTTCGCAAAAATGTTGGGAGAACAAGTGGTTATCAACAGTCATATCACTGGACACTTTGGTTAAGAGCATTCTACAACTAGATTTAAATGTAACCCAATTTGCATGTCTCCTATACTCATTCAATCTTGGACCATCTATGACCATGGGCTCTTTGGAGGATTTTTTGTTAGCCTTCCCCAAGGATTGAGGCTTATTCCATACACCCCCGAGGTGTTTATGCTAAAATCGCTCTCGTCAGTTTCATTGCCACCTGGCTATGCTACTTCATCCTTCTTGGATGATATTGAGCTTTGCATCCTCATACTCTTCTAATGGCCAGCTAGATTGCTCATGGCCAAAAAATTTCCAAGGCTCCACCAATTTTGGCTCAGCTCTACCAAGATTACGACAAGCCAGCTCATCTCCTAGCTTGCATCATCAATATTCCAAGGCCCTGTGACAGTTTCTATAGGAATAGGTATCCATTTACATTCTCGACTCCATTAGTTGTAATAATCAACCTCTATATTACAAAAAAAAAGCCTCCCTCTTTTGATGTTGTTAGTTGAGGTTATAGTCACCATGAACATGAGTTTGATTAGCATGTTTTTCTTTGCTCTTCGACAGATGATTGATCAGATTATGCCCTCTCACAAATCCCCAACAAGCAAATTATTGTCTCAGTATGGGGACTATCCTCGCAAATTCTCTTATCGAGCGGCGTCCACCATCACTTATTTCCAAGGGTATTTACATGTCAATAGGCGAGTATTTTATTAGCATTAGGCATGGGTGATCAAGGTATACGAGGCACAATTCTATGATTTTTGATAATTACAATCCCAATAAAACAGTACATCAGTTTGGGTTGACACATGCTTCCCCACTGGATGCTATCACATTGACTCCTAGAGTGAGTGACTTCAAGTATTTGGGTTCTCTTCTTATTAGAGTTTGTTTGGAGATAGTTTTGATATTTTGGGCCTTCCTCCGGTGATTAGGAATGAGTTCTCATTGACATACTGCTCTAACAATTGTTCTTATAAGGATTAGTCATTGAAGCTCACCTGAATCAACATATACTTTTCTCATTTTTTGAAATGGCCGCATTATCTGCTGTAGGAGATTGGGACAATTGGGTGGCACTCAACCTCCAGTTCATACCTCCGCTCAAATTCATGGTGTGCTAGAGAAGATACATCACAAAAAGAGAACAAAACTATTTCATCCTATGATAACGGTATGTCTTACATTTATCGTTATAACTGTTTTAGAAGAACATATTTCTACATTAAAATCTTTGCACTCTTATGCAGCTGTCAATTTCACCTTGCATTCGGAAATACATTGGCCAACTTCTCCATCTATTATCAGACATTCTCCCAAACACAAGATAGTCTATTTCAGAGCCATTAGATCAATTTTCACTATTCCAACACTAAGAGAGCCTAAATCATCTAAACTAAGCACGCCCTGCAACTACTCATCATTAATTGAATCTCCTTCAATACTAATATAATCTTTATGTTTATTTCTTAAATAATGGTTCTCATTTTGAAACTTTTAACCATATCCTATCATCTTTTACTTTTAGTGGTAGAGGAAATTTCTAGACACTCTACATCCTCTAGTGGGAGATGATGTTACCAAACACTTATTTATATATATAATTTTATCATCTCTTGCTTTCCCTATATAGATTTGAGGCTAGCATTCTTTTATTCTTGCCTTTTGTATGGATCGTTAATAGGACTTTTGTGGATTCATATACGCATTACAGTACTTCCTCCTATCTTCAACATCCATGAGCTTTCCATCACACTCCATTTCATTGTTCAGATCAATCATTTGTTGAACCATGTCAGAGGGTTGAGTAGTGAGCTCTTCAGAAGTAGGACTTCTTATGTTGGGAGACATCATTCATTTTACTTAAGCTGCATAATGTTCACTGAGAGCTTGAGACTATTGTCGATGTCGAGCTCCATGACAGTTCCTTGCTGATCTTCTGATATCTCAAGAGAATATAGACTCCAGCTTCATGATTTGGAATTTATCGCAAGGTCACACAAGCAGCTTGAGCACTTAAACATGTTAGATGAGGTTTGACTGCTTGGATGACAGTCTTTTCATCTTTAGGAGCGTTTTTCTGAGGTGCATCAAGATGCAGAAACAGCAAAGGTCTGTGGTATCTTCTCAGGTTCATGAATTTATGGAGATGTTTGCAATCGAGATAGAAGAATATCATGTCTCTTCAGAATTTAAGAATTGCCCATACCAGACAAGACACTTTATTTTGGCGGCTTGAAGTTGCTTTGGTAAGCTTGAAAAGTATATGTGCTCATTTCTTTAAGTAAAGGTTTCTTTGATTTTTTTTTCTTATAAATTTACCTAATTTAATTTCATTTATACACACTTTAATTAAGTTTAATAAGGAATTCAACTCCTGATTACAAGTGTCAAAAACATTCATATAGGGTCTATCAATTCTTTCTAAGGAATCACAAGCATCGACAACGATTGGCATCATTTATATAAGTACTACATTTTTAATCAATGAAAACTAAAAAAAGCAGACTGAGTGCACAACAATATATTCCAAAAGCATGCATACATGGCCTTTCATTTATAATTGTGAAATGCAGGCATTGGGTATAGCTATAAGAACTTTTTATATCATACAACTGTTGCACTTTTAAACATTAAAACAGAGTTGAATATCTTTTATTATCTATTTCAGTAAGAGAAAGATTCAGTTAGTCCTTAATGCTCCAGCAATTTTAAGGGCAAGAAGTTATAATTTCATTCCTAAACCTTGAGCAAGAAAAGCATGAGAAACTTGAGCAGTAACCAAAGTTCTAAAATTGCCCAAGTCCGAAGCGATAAAAGCAGCATTTGGAGTAATCATCGGTCACTCCAGTTGGAAGACTAACGTGGTCAATAGGGGGATTCATAAATCTTATTTAGAGTAATGCTATTAATTTAAAAACATTAAGAATTATATAACCTTATAGTCAAGGAGCCCGTTAGCCGGAGTAAATAGAACTTGTGTTTTGCAATTCATTTTGACAGGACTTTGTTTTGATCATCAAAATAATTCTGGCAAATTGTTCAACAATCAGGACTGATGAACCCGGCAGGCAATCCAGAGAAATCGTCCAGACATTCGACAAAAACTAAATTTTTTTTGCCATTTGGCAGCAGATTCAATGATCACGTTGCCAACTAGTTTAAAGTCAGCTCAAACTCACATAGCCCATTAACAACTGTTGGTGAGTGGTGAAACCTCCCTTTTTTATGTGAACCAAGGTGGTAATTCATGTAGTGGTACCAAAGGAGCTTTGGAGATGTTTGCATGAGATCTAAAAGGTCAAGTTCAGATAAGATAGATTCATTAGGTTAAGCCAAGCCATGCAAAATCAGAGTTCAAGTTAGGCTAAACCAAGCTATGCAAAATAAGATCAAAAATAGAAATAGTATTAAAAATGGAGTATGCAAAGGCAAGTTCATATATGTTCACCGTATGATGTATGTAATGACCCAATGTCGTTATTTTTCAAAATTAGGTCAAAGCCCGCTTCAGACATCAAAGCTCCGGAGAATTTTAAACTAGGGCAAACAAAAATACCCTTAGATAAGGATAATTTTTAAGATCAAAGTGTCCTAGTTTGGAGAAATCTGAATAACGGAAGCTTCCGCTTTATTTTCGAAATTATTTAAATCCTAAAAATCAAAACATTGAAATACGTGTCGGAATTCATCGATTTCAATGTCGTTGTGTTAAGTATATTATTTAAAGGCTGCTCGAGAAGTTTTATCAAATTCTGAGCGCCGGATTTATTGTGGTTATTTTTTGAAGTTTTCAAACTTCAGAAATTAATTAAAAATAAAATATTTGTCCGAATCAAAAATTTTCGGCGCGAGGGTGTTCGTCATATCGTAACACACCTCGGTGCCAAGTTTCATTGTATTTGGACGCCGAACGGTGGAAAAATGCGAACAATTTAACTTTAAGTATTTATTTATTTTTAATTTTCTTTTTTTCCCCTATTTCTCCCCGTTCACCCTCTCCTCTACATAAGCCCTCCCCTTCCTTCCATTTCCCCCCACAGCCCTCTCCTCTTCCAAACCCTAAACCTACAGCCCCTCCTCCCCCTTCCACGGCGGCCGCCCCTCAGCAGCCAGCCCTCTCCCGCAGCCAACCAGCAAGCAAGCCGGGCCCCCGGCCAGCCCTCCAGCGGCAGCCAGCCACCCGGCAGCCCTCTCCGGCCGCTGCCAGCTTGCTGCAGCCCCCGGCCAGCCGTCCGGCCACCCCGCTCGGGCCTCCCTCCGCATTCCGGCAATCCTAATTTTAAGGTAAGTTGATAAGTTTAAAAGATAGAAAAAAGAGAAGAGAAAATAGGAGAAATTTTTAAGTTCTTTTAATTTATACATACTTAATACTTATTATTATGATAATAATGAAGATATAATATTGTTATTCATATTAATATGGTTTTCATTAATTAATAATGAAAACTATATATATATGTGTTATAAAATTACTATAATTTCAGTTCAAGCATTTTTTTTTAACAGTTATTTCTTTTATGTCCTTTCATTCTAATATTATTATTATGATTAAAATAATGATAATAATAATGTGATTCTATCCGCAGCGACTTAACAAACGCTATAAATATTATTGTCATCGCAGTATCTTAAAGATCAAACTTCAATCGTTATGAGAATGGGAAAGAAGAACATAATCGAAATGATAATAAATGTTACTCCTAAAAATATTAGCTGAGAGCTAATTTAAAAATATCCAAAACCTAATTACAGAATGAGCGAACTGTCACTCATCCGAACTGTTGAACTGTCGAACTATTGAACTTTTGAACAAGGTACAAGATGTCTTTTATTACTTCTGTTTAAATATATTTTTTTTTCTGCTCAGCATCGCACAAATTTGATAAAAGTGCTTTTTAAAGTCACATAAAATGATATATGAATAAGTTTGGATAAGTGAGAAGCAAGGGTTCCATGTTGCTTTATACTTTTTGTCTTATCAGACAACCGCTAGGACGGGACTGTCCGACATCGGGAGTCATAAGGAGTCTATACTGATAAGCCTTTGAGATGGCAAGTATAGAGGGAAGTTGAGATATGTTACACAAAAATGAACCCCCTTTTTCCTCGATTTTGTACTTGCCAACAAAATCATATTTTGCCTCAAATATCAAGCGCTAAAAATTCTGTATTTATTTTGGTGACTGCAATTATTTATATGCTAAGTTTCAAGTGCAATTGAAACAGGTTTGCATGGATAAATTTGTACAACTTTTATTTCCTATCAAATATTGATTATTTTGCTTATTATTTAGCATTTGTAAAGATGACATCTATCAGTACTTAGTTTCACAACTAACTGGTTTTTGAATGCCCGCACTTTTGAAACGTGCCCAGATCAGGAGTTCATCCTCGAGGAAAGGTGCTAAAGAACTGAGCAGTGCTAATACTGCTACCTGCTGATCCACCGCTTTCTTTTTTACTCTATCTACTTTTAAAAAGTCTGTAATTTTTTTTTTATTTTGATCTAATGTACTCAAGACTCGTGAATTAATGAATAAATGAGTTATGTTTGATGTCTATATATTTGTCTCTTAAACCACTCAATATGATCCTACGGCTAGAGGACTTGTCACTGCTTGTTGTTGTTGCTATTACTATTCCACAAGCAAACCAGTGCTGGATTAGCTCCCGCTGACCCGGCATCGGGTCCTCACAATGTATGTCCTACACGACACATTTCTTCTTTCAATAATCATGAATGCTTTTAAGTGAATTTATTTTTAATTTAGTGTGTTGGTTCTAACTCTTTAAGATGGTTAATTGGCATTCCATTTTTTGTTGAACTTTATGCTCACACAGGTGGTTTTGAGGGGAATGCACAAGGAAAGGAAGGGGCAAGCTTGAACAGATTCATGTGATGGCTTGGGTAGCTGTTGTATCTTGTAGTCTATATGCTGGGTTGGAAGAGATCTTATTTGATATCCTTGTGCTTATATTGATGTGTGTGGATGGAGTGAGGATTGATAGTACTCTCTTTTCTTCTGGGGCATATTTATATATGGGTTGCTTAAGGATCCAAAGTGAGGTGATTAAGTTGTGCACTTCTCTTATTTAATCTAATCTTGTAAATTGTAATATGAGAGACATAATAGAAGCTTTGAAGAGCTTAGATAATGATTCAACTTGGTTATGTTATGGTTTTGTTTTAATTGCTTTTGCTAGGTAACGTAAGAAAAGATTTATTAGTAACTTTGCTCAGTGTAATCAATACTGAAGTTTCAAGAACATTATTTCCAGTATAGATTCATCTAGATGGAACAATACCCACCCAAAAATAACTTCTACCATAATAACTATCACGTCAACATTCATAGAAACAATCAGCAAGTTAAAACCTTTCTAATAAAGAATTATATTGTGTAGCTTTTAAATTATTACTGTTTAAATATGTGAGTCATTTTTTAGATTAACTGAACTCTTTTAATGAAATGAACTTGATTTCATTGTGGCATTTCATCGTCTGTGAATTAATCTTATTACTAAGTAAATAAGATGTATAGCCGACTATTAAATAGTTGAATCAATTTACTTTAAGCAAATAGGATAATAGTAATAAATAAACAGTGCATATAGCTCAATAACAATAAATTATGAGTGATTTAATGTAATTAAATTTAAACGACTGTTTAACTCAGATTTGTGAAGTAGTTGAGTTCATTAACTCTTTCATTTAAAAATTGAGTATGCAACAAATGTAGATTTAGGAGATTGTATTTTTAACACAGAATAGGAGATAGTGGTTGCCAAGCTAACTGATTGATTTGAAAGAATTAAAGCTTACATTCCCAGAAAATATATTAAGTTTATGAGAAGAGAAAAGCTAAATCATATTTTTGGATTTAATTATGGGGCTGTTTGGCATGCAATAAAAGAGCTGAAAAGTAAAAGGTTTTTAGAAATTTCAGGATTTCAAATGTTTTCCATGCAGTAAAATGTAGGCAAATATTTTGCAGCGGATAAATATTTCACCCCACTATAAAAAAGCATCTGGTGTAATTGGGTTATGGACGAATCAGCCGAAATCCAATTACGTGGAGAATTGTCTCACGAAGAGCGATTTCAAAACTGAAGGAAGGGAGAATGCTGACTTTAGGCGATTCGTTCTCGTTTGATTCCTAGAATCGCACGATTCGCTCATGAATTGCACAATTCCTTCTTGTTCGAAGACAGATTGTTCGTTCTTGTTCACAGATCGTTTGTGCTTCATAGACAAACACAAGCATAGAAGGGATCGATCATTCGATTCATCTTAATCTCTTTATCTGAATGATCAAAGTTTTTGCAGAGAAAAAAAACTTTTTATGGGGTAATCTTACCCTCATGTTACTTGAAACACCACTCTCAAATTATTTTATTCCAAACAAAAAAAATTAAGTTTCCTAAAAAACTACTAAACAGCAATAAAGTAATCTAAATAAACCATCATCAGATTAAACTGTAACAAAATTATTTTAAACTTAAATTTTTTCATGTTAAACAACCCATATATATAGATGTATTCAATACATTATTTTGCCACTCATATAATTAATGCCATGTCTAAAAGACATTCACGAAGTGACCAAGAGCGCTGAAAGATTAAGTCATCAACACTAGTTGAGCAATCAACAAATCTTGGAACTCATCCAAGGTACCTAAATGAAGCATTAAAAAACGACATGCATAAATGGGTACAAAGAAAATTAAAATATGAAATGTGTGACCATGTAAACAATCGTTCTTTTAATCAAGTGCTCCCTTACAGTCAGTTTTTTCAGAAACACTGACACTTAAAATACATTTCCATGTAAATTGTTATATTTTTCCATACCTACATTGAATTTGTTGTATTCTCTAGTATGTCAAAAATTTCATTGAATTATCTTAAAATTGTTAAATGAAACATCTAGATGACATGTTTGTTGCAAAGAAAATACATTACGAAAAAGAAAGAACTCATTAAGGTTTAAGCCAACAGGTTCTCAACTGATCCTAGTTAAATTAGACATCAGTAACTAATAACGATGTCATGCAGAGGCTTCAAGTAAATGACTATTTTTGCTTTGGAATCTTTGTGAATATTGCACCTTACTTGGAGCAGGCTGATCTATTCATCACTTTATCTCACTCTCTCTCTAAACAATATTTAAAAGATATAGAGACAGCGAGATAAAAGAAAATAAATAGAATTAAGCAAATATCAGCAATATTTATTACTTAAGGAAGTATGATAGAGATAATGAATGATGACTTAGGAGATCTCTCACTACATCCCACTTCACCTCTATCCCCCTCTCATATCTAATTAGTCTTTATGAATATCTCCCTGTTGCCTATCTTCCTCTTCTCATTATATCACTCAATCCACTTTAAGAAAAGAGAGAAACATGTTATCATTTACAAGAATGAGGCCTCAGCTCAAATAAGTTATTTTCTCTTAAGAAAAAAGACATTATTTATATTTTAGAAGTTGTAAGATAATTCCAAATGATTGTTCGATGACTCAACATTAATTATTAGTTTAATGTTTAAAAGTAGGGAGTAAGAAAATTAATACCAAATCTAAGAGATTTCTAATAATAGATGATGGATCTTAAGAAGGGATTAAGAAATACTTTTAAGAGTGGAGTTTAAATCTTAGATAGTGGGATTTTGAGAGTGAAGTCAATCTTACGTGTAATTCGATTGCTAATTGTAATCGCAATATAGCTAGAAGTGAAATAAATGTGAGATCACTAATAGTAAAGATGTTTAGTGGCAAGAACAAGATGTTCAAATAGAGATTAAAGAAAAAAAATAGGTCATAAAAATGGTGAAAATGTAAGAATGATGAGAACAAGAAGAAACATAAACTATTTTGTTGCGATCCAAAATTATAATTTGTGATGCTAAAATTGCAACATTAGATAACTTACATGCTAAAGACCCTTTGAAGGAAAAAAACTACTTAGAGTAGCCATTGGGCTAACTGTTTCAAATGCTAGCTGCACCCAGTACCCATTATGCTAGCTCCAGAAAATAACTATATGCTAAAGACCATTTGAAGAAGAATACAAGAGCTTTGAGTTAACAATATCATATTTCTAGTTTACAATTACTGCTCCAGTAAAGACAGACAAAATGAAATTTGGAATGAGAAGTTTTTTATTCGAGACATTATAAGAGTGATTCAACAAATAAAAATAAAAGGCCACTGTATGAGCTCAAATTTTACAATGATGACTAAGATTTTATTTCCACAATGAAAAGCCCTGTTTTCACATAAAATAGAGGTCTACTGTAAATAAGAGAAGAAAGAAAAGTGTACCGTAAATAAGAGAAGACAGAAAAGTGTACCGTAAATAAAATAAATATTTGATCAAATAAAAAGTAAAGATACTACAGTAGGAAATTCACATAATTAGGCATGTGCAGTTCATACATCAGCACCTTCATTGCTCGAGGAATTTTCAAACCTTGGTTTGATGTAGCCAGGATCCTTGCTGCAAAAAAGGAGAAATGACCAAAGACCATTTTGCACTCACAATTAGAGAAGAAATTTCTGCTCAATGGATATTCAAATTTCTAATGTCAATTTGTTATCAGGGTACTTTAAGAAAATTTTAAAAAAATCACAGTCGTTGTTCTCAAGTAGAAACTAAGACAAAATAAATTTCATTTTAAAAAATTCCAATATTTCACAAAAAATGGAAACCAATAGAAGAGTTTGAAGACATCAAAAGCCGCCTACAATAGTTTCCATCACCAAAGAGTCAGGATAAAACCAACGGTGAAGAATGTATGGCTTGACCGTTAAATAGAAAAAAAAAACCATCTTAATAAATAAGAATAAAAAAAATTCATAAATTTTAAAGTGAATTTAAGCCATCTTATGCTCATAATATAGCATAAAAATTTTGGAGAAAATATTTCAAAACAAAGTGAAACTGGCAATTTGTTAAGAAACTTTAAGATTTGAGAAAGCTAAAGTTCACTGATTTATTCCTTTAGTTTAAGTATGGAAAATGCTACCCATTTGAATAACTACAATGCAACAAAACACTGCATGAATCTTGTCTCCAATGTGCACAATCAAAGCCCTCCTTAAATTCCAAATAAATAAAATCCTTTCATTTGAATAACAATGACACCAGCTTATTTTCCCTGTGTTTATTTTTAACAGACACAACTACAATAGAACAAGGGAAATAGTGGTCGGGCTGTATTTCCCTGGTTCTCATAGTCTAATAAAAAATTACTTTAACAAATGTAAAAGCGAAATCAATTAAGCAAGAAACATACATGCGGACAAGCTGATAAAAGAAACCTATTGCCTACAAAATGATCACCTAGAAACTTGGAATTACTTAGAAGTTACCTTTTTTATCTCTTCTAATTTAAAAACATATGCTGTTATATCTAAAAACAGAACGAGATTTATACCATCCAGTTAATTAAAGTAAAGAAGCCACAGCCATATGGTGGGTTGCCAAAGAATTTTGCTAATTGTGCAGAGCTGCTATATAAGGCATTTAATTAATAAAATGGAATAATCTATATAATAACTGGAACAATTCCATCAAAGCAGCATGACAATTGAAATGATACAGTTACTGAAGAAATTTTACACAATTAAACAAGGTCTAAACGAAATGATTTATTACAGCAAATAAGCATTATGGTGTGAGAGAACATAAAAATTTTAATAAATTGAAGTTTACCTGCCACATCTATAGAGCATACATAAGGAAACAAATCCAAGAGTAACACCAGTCCATCCCCAGAGGGCAACAAAAGCAGTAACCTTTGTGAATTTTGGGGCTAAGAAAAGCTTAGTAAATTCAGTAATTTACATAAAGAGCAAGTTCTGCTGAAAACAAAGACGACAACAGCAACAGTACTTACCATCAAGTACACAGTTGATGAAAAGAACAAGTAGAACAACAAGAAAAATAAATAAAATAGGAGCATAGCCAATCTTTGCCAGTTTTCCATTGCAGAATCTATCTCCATAGAAAAAGCCATTAATCCTGTTTGCATTAGACTAGACGAAGCACAAGTTAATAGAAGTAACAGCATGAATATCTCCTTGTATGAGATGACATAAAGCAACTTCCATGGAAGCAATGACAGTACCATATGGAAGCTAGGCAAAAGCATATTATTTGTATACACTCTGCACTTGCTTATTCTAATAATTCAAATTCAGAAAAAAAAAAATCCATGTTTAAATGAAGATACAAAATAACATAAAAAAGAAGCAGAACGGCAATTGCTCACTAGGAAAAAATTCATGTAAGCTCACAAGGTGGTTGCACCCCTTGGAGGCTTTGAGTCTATAAACTGGATGTTAAGTAGAATGAAGATTTTTAAGATATACTATTTTACTTACCATCAGATTCTCCAGAAATAAAGTTGCCTAATAATTAACTTTAGATCTTAAAGGATGAAATTTACCATGAGTGCAATCCCCATAATTAACAACTATGGTTCATTGCTCACATTAATAAAGTTGCCTAGAATTTAGCTTTAGATCTAAAGATTCAAATTTACCATGAGTGCAATCCCTATAATTAACAACTATGGTTCATTGCTCAAAGAAACTCTCAATTAATGAAATCACAGTACACTTTGTACTAGCAACCGAAGAGTTTGGTTTGCAATTTGGGATATTGTTATTAGATTGATACCTAATCAAATCAAAATCTTATATTTTGCATTCCAGGTCAACTATCCAGCCTACAAAAGACAACTATTCTTTTGTATGCTCAAGAAGTAAGATAAGCAATCATAGGTTTCAAATTATTTATTTGTTTAGCATGCATAAGCATTGCATGCCAACATTCTGCCTCATATAACATTGTTGATCTTTTAGATGCTCTATGAAACTTTTTTTAAGAGTTTGATTGGGATTTTACAATCACACAACACCCCAAAAAACACTCCTCCATTTCATTCAACCTATGTGAATTCTTTCAATTACATCTCCCTGTATCATTATTATTAAGTATGAAAAAATCAAGAAATTTGAACCTATAACTATCTTTGCTAAAGCATAATCTACATTTGTCATATCCACAATATTAAAATTTTCAATATCATTAAGTTTCATTATTTTGGAAAGCAAGATCTCCAGTTATCATTATCCTTAATAACACAACTTTCATTGTAATTAAAAATCACCCCCTATATTTTGATTCATATTACATAACAAGTATAAGATAGTTTTCTATAGCACGAGATTTAGCTTAACCTCATTTCTACTCTAATCAACAAAAAATATCATTTAGGCCAAGACATCTCTTCCCGAATGGGTTCAAAAAGAGCATTCATAATTAAAGTAACAAAATATAAACTTAAACCCAATCCTTAGTGTAGTCTAATTTTTATAAAGAGTCAATTGACATTAGCATGGTGTTCAAACATATGTAATCGCTCTATTATACATGTATTTAAGAACTTCAATACAAGTAACATGAGTGCCTTGTCTTTCCAATACTTTTCAAAACTTCCCTTAGTATTTCATCATGTCAAGACTAAATTGATAAAATATCAACAAAAATATTTTCTCTCTAAATGCTCCAGCAAACCAAAAATACTTTCAGTGTCAACTTAGAAATAAACCAAATTGATTCTACGAAATCCTAGTATTTCATTATAATGAGTCTAATCACTCTCTTATATTTCTTATGCCTGCTACATTGACGCCCAAATATTGTGTTAACAAGAGTCAGTTCTGCCCACTATGGGCTAATGCAGGCAAAGAAGCTGTAACGATCCAAGGTCGTTACTTTGCAAATTAGGTCAAAATCCTGACTCAAAAATCATGATCCCGGAAAATTTCAAATTATGACAAACAAAAATACCCTTAGATGAGAATAAATTTTTTGATCAAACTGTCCTAGTTTGGGAGAAATCCGGATAACGAAATTTCTCGCTTTAATTTCTGAATTTTCTTAAATTCAATAAATCAAGAACATTGAAATACGTGTTCGAATTCATCGATTTTTGTGTCATCGTGTTAAGAACGTTATTTAAGAGCTGCTCATGAAGTTTCATCAATTTTGAATCATCGATTTAACCTAAATTAATTTTTTTGAAGTTTAAAACTTCAGAAATTAATATAAAATAAAATATTTGTCTGAATCAAAATTTTTAGAGCAAGGGTGTTCATTACATCATAACACACCTTGGTGTCAAGTTTCGTTGTATTTGGACGCTAAACGGCAAAAAAATGTGAAAAATTGAACTTTAAGTAAAATTTAAATTTTTCCTTAAGGACCCCCCCCCCCCCGATTTTTCCACGCTAAACAGGCGCTACTTCCGCCTTTTAGCGCATGGAGGGCCCCACCCCACCCGCTTTTTCCTCTCCTCCCAACTTTTTTCTTTATTTAAACCCCTCCCCTCCTTTCCCCTCACAAACCACCTCTCCCTTGCTGCCAGCCACCTCTCCCTGCTGCTAGCCCCTCCCCCAGGTAGCCGTCGGCCCAGGCAGCCATCCCTGCCACCCTTTCGAACCCTCCAAACTAGCCAGCCCCTCTCTTCCCCTTCCTGTAGCCCTCCCCTTCCAACAGCAGCTCTCCTCTTGCCGGCCACCAGCCAGTCTGTGAAGGCCCGATGCCGGTTCGGCAGAAACCGTTCTAGCATCTGGTGACTACTCACCGCAGGTCATATTGAGCAATTTGAGAGAAAAAGAATACGCATATAAAAGTAACAGAGATTTTCATTTATCAAAATTCTCATTACAAGATCCTTCATCGTACAAAACAAAGAAACAAAATAAGCAATTCAGCGCCATCGTCGATCTTTTGAAATTTAGGGTTCTTGCTTAACCTCTTCCAGGAGCTCCTGACCTGGTATTGTACGAAAACAATACTGGAATTTGAATTCTCAGTAATTAGAGAATACTCTAAGTACAACATATACAATAACAAATTACTTTATAAAGGTGCAATTAGCGGAAGTAAGGTGAAAATAAAATGCAGGATAGGTAAGGCAACTGCGCAAAATAAGCAAGCAAATTTCTGCAACAAATAGTTATCACAAAATAACGGTTCCTGATGTCATTTTCTAGTAACTAACCCCGAATGTTACTGATGTCATTTTTCCAGTAACAACCCCGAATGTTATTGATGTCATTTTCCAATAAATCCCCGAATATTGCTGATGTCATTTTTCCAGCAACAATCCCGAATGATACCAAAGTTATTTTCCGGTAACAATCCCGAATGATATTACGTTGGTTCCGGACAACCAACCAAGCATCAAATGGATTTGGCTCAAAGCAAATAAGTGAAGCATAACAGTAATAGAAAAATGCAAGATTTAATGCAAGTCATATATTGGGTACCTTTGACCCTTAGATTCAGAAGTTCAACAGCTCGAATGAGTGACAGTTTGCTCAATCTGCATTTAAGTCCCCGATATTTTTAAGTTAGCTTTTTAATCAAATGATTTAGGAGTTTAATTTCTTCTTTCATTCTGTTCTTCTTTCGCTTTTGAAGTTCGATTGATTTAAATTTAGAATTAAAGCAGTTATAATTATTAAGGTGTCTTAAGATTAAGATCGAAAAATCAGAATAGAATGACTGAATTGACAAATAAGAAATATTAGTCATTTATAACAATTGAATCGTTCTCATTATTAATTAATGAGAATAATTCTATTGTGAATGACTAATTATAAACTTGATAGTTATAAAGAGAGTAACAAGACTTAGAGAAAACAAATGTGTTCTTCCAATTTTCTCCTCTTACTTTAGAATTAGGATCGCCGGAACACGAAGAGAAGTTGGAACTGGTTGGCCGAAGGATGGCCGAGGGCTGCTGGAGCAACTATGGGGACTGTCGGGGGCTGCCGGAAGTTGCTGGAAGGTACTGCCGGGGGCGGCCGGGCTGCCAGAAACTGCTGGAAGGGGTTGCCGGGGGCTGCCAGAAGGAGGCTGGAGCAGCTGAGGAGGGGCTGGCCGGCTGTTTGGAGGGAGATGGAGGCTGTTGGAAGGGCTGGCCGGCTGTAGAAAGGGAGGGAGCTGGCTGAGGAGGGGCTGGCGTTGGCTGGAATGAGGAGGGAGGGTGCTTGCTGGAGGGGGGCTGCCGATTGTGAGGAGGAGAGGGGAAGGGGGGGCTGCGCTTAAATAGGCGCAGGCTAGGGGAGTTCGGGTGAGGGGGCCGACCGCATCCTGCGCTAAAAACGGCGCAGGCGGGCCCCCTCCTGGCAGGCGGAAGTGCCGCCTGCAGGCTGGGGTCAGGGGAGTCGGCGCGCAGGTGCCAGGCTTCCGCCTGGCGCGGAAGCTTCTTCCGCCTTTTGGCGGAAGAAAGATCGCAGGGTGCGATCTTATAAGGGGGGGGGGGCGTAGGAAGGAAAAAAAACAAAGGAAAAAAAATGAAAAAAATGGAAAAATTTTTAAACTTCAAATTAATCGCATTTTCCCATCGTTTGACATCCAAATACAACGAAACTTGACACCGAGGTGTGTTACGACATGACGATCACCCTCGCGCCGAAAATTTTTGATTCGGAGCAAAATTTTATTTTATTTTAATTTTAGAGGTTTAAACTTCGAAAATTTTCCACGATCAAATCGACGGTCATAATTTGATGAGACTTCTCGAGCAGCTTTTAAATAATATACTTAACACAACGATGCTGAAAACGATGAATTCTGACACGCATTTCAATGTTTTCACTTTTAAAAATTTCAAAAAACAGATCGGAAGCTTTCGTCTTTCGGATTTTTTTTCCCGAATTAGGGCACTTTGATCTAAAAGGTTTTTTCTATCTAGTGGTAGTTTTGTTTGCCCAAAAGTGAAATTCCCCGAGATCATGATTCCTAAAGCGGGATTCTGACCTAATTTGCAAAATAAAGACTTTGGGTCGTTACACAGCCACCATTTCGGCACCTCCTGCAGTCGTCCGACCTCCCTCGGCCTCCCGGCAGTACTATCCTAGGTAAGAGGAGAGTGAAATAAGGTAGAAATGAGGAGGTTTTACTATTATGTATTTCATTTTATATACTTAATATTTTATTATTATGAAATTAAATATGATAATATTAGTCATTCACACTATTGTTGTTGTCATTAATCAATAATGATAATGGTGCGTGTGTTATAAAATGAGCACTATTTCTATTTTTGTCAATTTCAATTCAGTCATTTATCAGTCTTTTATTTCGTACATATTATTATTATCATTATTAAATAATGTTAATAATAATATTATAATGAATATTATTGCTATCGCAGCAGCTTAAAAATCAAACTTCAATCTTAATAAGAAAATAAAAGAAGAACAGAATCGAAGTAAAGATAGAAATCACTCCTAAAATATTGGATTAAAAAGATAATTTAAGATATCCAAATTTAAATGCAGATCTAAAAGTCGAATTATCAAACTTTGAATCTTAAAGAACAAAGGTATCATTACATGACAAATATTACTTTTTGCACATTACTACTGCTTAGCTTCACTTTGAGCCAAATTCATATTGAAGCTTGGTTGGTTGTTCAAAACCAACATTCGAGATTAATTACTGAAAAATAACATCAATAATATTCTGGGTTATTACTAGAAAATGACATCAGTAACATTCGTGGTCAGTTACTGAAAAAATAACATCAATAACCTATATTTTGTGATAATACTTTTGACGAAAAATTGATTATTTATTTTGCATTGCTGCCTTACTTTTTCTGCATTTTATTACCTCCTTCTGCTAAACGCATCTTTTAAAGTGTAATATTATTGTTTACTGCAATACTTAAAGTATTCTCTAATTACTGAGAATTCTAATCCTGGTATTATTTTCTGTACAATACTAGGTCATGTGCTTCTAGAAGAATACGCACAAGAACCCTAATTCTATAATTTTCAATCTTGCTGATAGATCCACGACGTTGTTTTGCTGATCTTTTTTTTTCCTTTTGTATGAATACGATGAAGGATCATGTAATATGTAATCTTGAAATAAATGAGAATATTTTTTGTCTTTACATGTGTATCCATTCTCTCTCAAATTACTCAATAGGACCCTACAGTATGTGAACACCTGAATGCTGGGACAATTCTCGCTGAACCGACATCGGGTCATCATAAAAGCATAAATAAGTAAAAGCATCCGTACATCATCAGCCGAGATCAAACTCCACGGTGTCCTCAACAAGAAGGTCTAAGAGCCTCACAAGGAGCACATCTCCCCTAACAAAAGAAAAATTACCTTGTCGGGCTAACATAGAGCAAAAGTCCACCGTGTGATTCACATCACGCGAACGATGAACAAAAAGCACACGAGAAAAGTTCAGCAAAAAAACAAGGTGATCAGCGTGGCGCTCTCCACGTCGTGAACGGGGGAGTCATCTCCCATTGATGTGGGAGCCTACGGATGGCTCCAAGATAGTCGCTCTTTATGATGACTCCCTGAATGTCAGCGTCTCTGGGCAGGAGGGTCGGTCGTAGAATAGTAACCGTCTGCATCTCAGTCTGGAGAGGAGACAGGGCCTATAAACGAGCTCCAGCAGTAGCGAGCAAGTGGTCTCCTGAGTCGCGGACCATAACTCCACCAAAAGCAGCAGGCTCCTATGTCTATAAGAAGCATCAATGTTGGCCCGCAGCCAATAGGTCGGGTGGGGCACCATCTAAAGGAGGGGGAGGGGCCTTAGCGGGCCGTGGACCCCAGGAATCAGAACCGTCATGTAGACCAGCACTGACCATCGCCGAGAGAATTGAACCCTCACAAACCAGTGGAGTCGGGTACGAACTACCGTGAGAATGCTTAGTCCTACTCCGCCAAGCCTGGTAGAGGGAGTGGGTCACAACCTGACAGCTAAAACAGTGGTGGTGAGATGCAGTAACAGTCAAATACAAAGCAGTAAACTGGTCCCAGGAGCTCAAGTGGCCGGCAGCAAGCCCCAATGCACAAAAGTCTCTAGAATGACCCTCATGTAACTGCAATGGGCCACGAAGTGCTCCCTGTCCTCATCAGTATCACAACCTAGATACAAGCCGCTGACTGAGTGAGTTCACTCCTAAACAGCCAACACCCCGTCGTGATAGCATCACTGAGTAATCGCCACAAAAAAAATCTCCCTGGGGCCAGAGCCATCACACACATAGCCGCAAACTACCAAGGCCAGTTTCCCACCTCCGCTCTATAAATCTAGCTAGCCCAGCTCTCCCTGAAAACGTCGACCTACTGACCGAGTGGGGCATTGGACGATCGGCCACCCACACCCCAGTATCCTCCAAATTGTAAAATTAAAATGCCGAACAGTAAAGTCCTCTCACCCAGACGGCAGTAGCGGAACTCCATGGCTCTCACCAATGTGAGGCCCTCCTTGCTGACGTAGCTAAAAGTGTGGCGGGCTATAAGAACAGTCCTCCCCAGCCTCAAGTCTCTGATCCCGACTCCACCGACCTCAAGCAGTTGACAGACCTCCTGCCACCTCACATAGTGCAGACCACTACCCTCTGCTCCTTCCCATAGGAACTTACGGAGAATAGCTTCAATGTCTGAGAGGTAGGAGTCTGAAATCAGGGCAACCAACATCAGATAGCTGGGGATCATGGCAAGCACAGATCTGATCAAGCACAAACTGCCAGTAAGAGAAAGGTGGCGACCGCTCCATGAGCCCATCCTAGCTCGGACCTGCTCAATAACTGCTGCAAAATCTGCTCTCTGCGAAGGTCGGCTAGTGACCGTGACTCCCAAGTATCGGAGTGACAACCCTCTACAAAAATTCAGCTGAATCGCAATCCTACACTGGCGATAGGCTGGGGTCTGTCGCATAATGACAACATGTGACTTGCGCGAGTTCACAGATTGTCCAGTCCAGCTACAATAACTTGCTAAAATCTACTGCACCTATCTCCCTACCACCTCAAAAGTTGGGGCAAACAGTATCAGATCATATGCGTACATGAGGTGGGAGAAGCTAGGACCGCCCCGATCGAGAGATACCAATTGGGAATCCGATCCGCAGCTGCCGCCTGACAAGAAGGGAAAAGAGCTCCGAGCATAGGATGAATAGGAAAGGGGAAAGGGGCATCCTTGCCAAAAACCTATCCCCACTATCCAGGGAATCCTGTGCTCACGAACAAGGATCGAGAACCTGGGGGATTCCACGCATTGTATGGCCAAGTTCGTCCACCTCTGCGGGAAGCCAATCCTATCTAAAACCAAGCGTAGGCATCCCCACTCCATTCGGTCGTATCCATATCCACCTTGATGGCCATGTGACCGACCGTCGAGGTAGAATAAGAGAGCCGCGTGAAGATTTCCTGGACCGTGAGGCAGTTCTCACTAATGTCTCTCCTAGGAACAAAGGCCCTATTCTCGAAAGATCAACGGGGGCAGCACTGTCTTGAGGCACATTACCAAAATCTTGGACACCACCTTATAGACAGTGTTGCACATACTGATAGGGCGAAATTGCCTCGAAGTAGCAGCCCCCTCTTCCTTTGGAATGAGAACTACTAGAGTGTCACGCCAACGCTGTGGCATCAGACCACCATCAAAGAAATGGTGAACAACGGCCAAGATGTCAGCCTGGGTGACCTCCAGTAGCCCGTAAAGAAAGAAGGGCGATATCATCAATCCCAAGGGAACGGTTGGGACCGAGGTCCCGCAAGGCTGCCCAAATTTATGCATCCGTGATCGCATCTTGAAGAAGGCAGAATCTGCGTCGTCAATGGTACGATCTGGAATCAGATTATTTGGGCAATCCCTTGTGGGACTAGAGGTGCCCCACTTCCCCTGGAAGAAATCAAAAAATACCTGACGAATCCGCTCCGAGTCAGACGAGAACTCCCCGGAGTCCTGAAGCGCAATCATGGTGTTTGATTTCCGACGTTGCGTCACAAGCCGCTGAAACACTACGGTGCAGTGGTCTCCCTGAGAGAGCCATCGCGCCTTAGCACACTGCTGCCACCAGCTCGTCATCCTCGCCTCCACCTGAGAGAGTTCCTGCGTGGTGGCCCAGAGCTGCTGAACAAGCTTATGGTCGCCTCCTCAGTCAGTCTCCATGCCCTCCACCTGGACCTGCAAATTAGGAAGTGTATCTCGGCCCCACTTTCACAGTGCCCGGAGAATGCATGCCAGCTTATGGTTGAGGATTCAGGACGACGAGCCGCGAGACGGCCTCCCCCAAGTTCTCTTGACCACAGAAAAAGCCTCCCGGTACTGCAGTTAAGTTTCCTCGAACTTGTAGCTCGCTCTGGTACAATGGAACCTGAGACAAGCGTCTGTCAAGAAAATCGGGCAGTGATCAGAAGCTACCCAGGAGAGGTGGTGCACAACTGCACTCGGCAGAAGGTCGATCGCCTTCATGCTAAGAAGAAACCGGTCCAAGCACTCCTAATTACGCTGAGCTCCCTCCCTATTGTTGTTTCACATGAAAGGTGGACCAACAAAGCCTGAGTTGTGAAAATGACACGTATCGAGAACCTCCCGAAAGTCCATCTAAGCAGTCGTCACTTTGAACGTCTTCCCGTCGCGTTTCTCTGCCTGAGAGAACGCAGTTAAAATCTCCACTAAAAACCAATAGGCACCCCTCCACCCGAACTACTATGATCGTTTGCCAAAGATCCCTCCTCGTGTACAGATCAGCGGATGCGTAAATGGCACCGAACTGAAAGAAGCTCCCATACCTAAGAGTGATGGTAGCAAGGATCACCTGGCTGCAAGAAAGATGGATCTCACACTGCATAAAGTCAGTTTTCCAAACAAGAATGAGACCTCCCGAACATCCCGCAGAAGGCTGGACCACAAAGCTCCAATGTCGCCCGAAGAGGCAGTCCGCATCTCGACGAGTGAAAGACTCCATGCGAGTCTCTAATAAAGCAATCAGTCCCGGCTTGCACTCCGAGACGAGTGGCGGAAGGTGGTGTTGTGTCGCCGACAATTCCACGCAAGGATGTCGTTCATCGAAACGGCGGCGGATCCTCTCGACTTCTCAAATGTAAAGTTCGAGAAGGAATAGTAGGTTGTAATACTGACCCTGGCAAGTGGGCCTGGGGAATCTGCGGTGTAGCACTCGGCGAGAGAGAAAGAGGTGGCAAGCTGGGGTGAGGGCGAGGTAGGCTCGTTGTGCAGTGCAGCAGCTGCGGTCTAGTGAGCAGAGGCTAGTAGCCACTATGCTAGAGAATCAAACTCAGCAGGCTTTGGCAATCCAAAAGTTGATTGTGATTCATCCTTCTACCACTACCAATAATGCTATACCAACAATTCCTGCTCCTTGCATTCCTCACACCCCTCATCAGTCCGCGGGTGAACTTCTGCAGAGTTTTCTAAGGTTGAGACCTTCTACCTTCAATGGGAACTCATGCCCCATGGACACAACTAGTTGGCTCAAAATGGTAGAAAAGAATATCACAAGTATCAAGTGCCCCAACTCTGAAGTGATTCGCCTCACGACTCACCTATTCTAAGAGGAATATGAGTACTGGTGGGATAACATCAGAAACACTCGCTTCGCCAACTTCGACATTGAAGACATTCCTTGGGACACATTTGTGAATATGTTCAGGGCAGAGTTTATCCCTCCGTCAGCGCGGAACATTATTAAAGACACTTTGTTAAGAATGAAGCAAGGTGGTCACCCTGTCTCGGAATACAAGATGGAATTTAGGAAGTTAACTCGCTTCGCTCCGGACTTAATCAGATCTAAAGCCACAAGGTGCCATCAATTTCAGAGTAGTCTACATGACTCTATCAAGGACCACGTAGTCCCTGTGCATCTCACTGACTTTTCCTAGCTGGTTAAGACAACAAGAGTGGTGGAGCACCACCAATCAAAAAAGATCTAAAGCAAAAAATGCATGCGATGCCTAACCTCCATGATGCATTCAAAAAGCACAGGTCGCATCATGCCAAAGTCTACCAGAATGAAGTTGCATCTTCATCTGAACCAATCAAGGGTTGCAATAGACTCCCTATGGCAAGTGCTATCACTTTGGCCAGTATTATTTCACTTGAGATTGTCAGGGCCACCTGTTCTATCATTGCACTCAACAGGAGACGGTGAATGGTGTTCGCATCAATCATCCTCAACAGAATCAAGTCTTCTGTGTCATGCCTCTAAACAAGAGAGATCCGAGGATGGCAATAATGCCACCTCCTCCAGCAAAAGTTTATAAACCAGCGAAGGAGCAGGTTGTTGCTCCAAGAATGTAGAACCAGAATAAACCAGAACAAACCAGAACAATTCCAGGAAGCAGGTCAACAACCGTCCTGCTGGTCCTACTTGTGTGTACGCCTTAACTCCTCTCAAAGCTACAGAAGATAATAACGTGATTTCAGGTACACGTTTCTGAACCCATCTTCTTTTGCAAAAGTATTTTTGTTCCTGCATATTTTGTTGCGAAGTAATTGATGCATTAAAGCAAATAATCGTAGGAACATTGTGCTTAAATGACAAACCCTGCAACATGTTATTCAACACTAGGGCTAGTCATTCTTTTATCTCTGAATGTTTCGCTAAAACCCTTAATCTGCCTTCATATAAGTTGGCAAAATCATTAATTGTTAGACTTCCTTCTGGAACCCAACTCAGTACTCACAAATTCTATAATATTAAAATCACATTAAATGATCAAACATTCGAATCCAAGCTGATTGTTCTACCTTTAGCCAATTTCAATATTATACTCGGCATGAATTGGCCTAGTAGCACAATGCAATAATTAATTGTCAAAAGAAGAAAGTCACGCTTCATTCACATAGCAAGCTAGAAACTTTCGTAGAAAAGATCAGTACGCAAGCGTCTTTAAACAATGCTATTAAAGCTGAGAAGCTGATTATTAAGGGATGTGACGCTTATCTCATCATAATAATGAGTGAAGCAAAGGAAAGAGCACCTCTCGCTGAAAGCAAAGTAGTGAGCAAATTTGCTGATGTGTTCCCCGAAGCTTGCCTGGTTTACCTCCGGCAAGAGAAGTGGAATCTCTATTGAGTTAATTCTTGGGACACAGCCGATATCTAGAGCGTCATACAGAATGGCACCTAAGGAACTCTAAGAGCTAAATAAGCAACTGAAAGAGCTTTTAAGTAAAGGTTTTATTAGACCTAGTATGTCTCCTTGGAGAGCGCCAGTCCTATTTGTAAAGAAGATAGATGGATCTATGCGCATGTGCATAGATTATCGTGAGTTAAACAATGTCACCATTAAAATAAATACCCACTGTCTAGGATCGATGACTTATTCGATCAGTTATCTGGTGTTGTCATATTTTCCAAAATTGATCTAAGATCAGGATATCACTAGTTACGAGTAAAGGATTCTGATGTCGAGAAGATAGTCTTTCGCACTTGTTATGGTCACTTTGAATTCCTTGTAATATCCTTTGGACTCACCAATGCGCCGTCAATTTTCACGGACTTAATGCAGCGAGTCCTAAAGCCTTATTTGGATGAGTGTGTCATCGTCTTTAACGATGATATTTTTATCTATTCCAAAACTTTGAAAGATCACGAGAATCATTTGAGAGCAGTGTTGGAAACATTACGTGCTCATCAGCTATATGCAAAATTCTCAAAGTGCGAATTTTGATTAGACTCCGTAGCCTTCATGGGTCATGTAGTTGATGCCTAAGAAATCCGTGTAGATCAAAAAAAAGTTTGCGCTATCCAGGATTGGGTGCAGCCCAATTCAGTAACCGATATTCGAGGCTTTTTGGGATTAGCCGGTTATTATAGAAAATTTGTTAAAGGCCTCTTTCAGATCGCCTCTCCGTTAACCAGACTGACGCAAAAATTATGCAGTTATTGATAGATTATGGAGAAAACATAATCTTACTATAATTGTGAATCTGTCACACAATAACTGCTCTACAATAAGCATGTTCATATTAATGTTAACGTGACCGCGGCGGAGTTGGGGCTCCAAAAAATTTAAACATCATCTTATAGAATAGATTAGTTTATTTATTATTTCATGAGCCAATAATCAAAATTGAATTGTCAAATCTGCAACCTTACAATCCTTGTAATAGAAATAGTCTTTTTATAAGAAAATAATCAAACAAAATTCTAAGCAATCCATTCTATAATCGCCAATGTGCTCTCTTTTTTAATAATATAATGAATATCATGTAATCCTAAGCTTTGTATGTTTGTACTTGTGTTTTCAATAATTATAAGTTTTATCAAGATATGTAAACGACATGTGCATATCAATCGAACAAAAAGATTGTTTAAATTAATTAGCTTATAACTAAGTTTCCTATCGAGATCAACCCATTCAAAAGATTCCCAAACCTTACACTATACAAAACCAAGTACAACATCAGCCCAGACTACGTCTACCATTTTAATCCTTGATCTAGGATTTCCCAATAAGCTCTTTGCCAATGAACTGGCACTAGCAAATTTTTATAACTAGGGTCACTCCAAATTTATGATTTTCAAAAAGAATATGAAAAAAATTCTCTCTTTCAAAAATCTAAAGAAAAAACTAAAACAACCATGACCATAAATTTGTAAAAATCTTATAATCAATCTTTACAGTTGTTTGGCATCTTGAACTTTGAATTGGCTTTAGAATATTTCAAACGCTTTAGAATTCATTGCTCAAGATGAATATGAATTCATCTCTTAAACATGAATATAATGTAGCAGTAAACCTCAAGAGATCAATATGATGAAAAAGTGAAAAGCAATGAAAAATTAGCCCAATTTTGAGAGGAGAAGGCATTTATAGGAAGATCAAGGTGTTGGTGATGGATAAGCAAAACTGTTTGGGCAGTCACAAAAATCTTCTAACAATTTGCCCTAACCGGCAAATTTAATAACAAGATTGGGAAAATAAGAAAGTGCAACAGCTAGTTCAATAACCAAAATCTTAGTAAGTTTGTACACTGTACCCATATTATAATGTATTCACAAAGTATTCAAAAATACTCCAATTTTCAAAATTTTATATAGCTAAAAGTAAAAGTCTTGAATTTAATCACTAAAAAGAATAATACAAATATTTTACATATTATACTACAATACTATTGAAAAATATCAAGGTTTTATTATTAAAACAAAATAATTTAATTAGAATTTATGTAATCCATATTTTACCTTTCAAATTTTAAAATAAAAATGTATAATACATGTATGTATCAATGTTTGTTTAATATTTGACCAATATTTTGCCAACCAAAACTGAAAAAATCGCCTAGAATATTTCTAGTTTTATTGTTAGCAACTTTCTCTTGATTAATAGTTGATTGAAACAAAAAGAACTGTCTTCAAGATTATCTCCTTGTTGTGTGTGGGATATGCTTGAATTGTCGTTATGATTTTGCTAGAGAATCAACAAGAATTTGGTTATCTATGATTTTTATATTAGTCAAATTAAATTATAAGCTTGTAATTGTTTTAAATCTTCAATATTATTTCTTTTATGTAACTCAAAATTTCTTTGCATCTTCTTCCTCCATATTTTCTTTGTATCTTCCTCCTTTATATTTTCTTTGTATATTCTTCCTTCATCAATTCCTTATCTTCAATCTTCAATACCTATGCTAAATTAAGAAACACTTAAGAAACTAATTTGGAAACAGCAAAATAAAATAATTATAACCATTATCATTGTTGCCATTAACAAAATCAAAAAGCATGTACAAATTAATTAATAACACCCATATTAATTATACCATCAAAAAGATGCCTTGTCCAAGTCTTTTATGGATTTGTGATGATTAAACCATGTCCAAAGCAACTTTTAAGAAAGTCATACATCACAACCTTATTAGTTGTGCCCCAAACAAAACCCACCTCTAACTTCAAATTTAAATATTCTAATCTATCATGTAAGTTTTCTATTTACTCAATTCTACAATTTGTTAATTTTTTATTAACAAAAATAGTAAGAAACCACAAAAAGAGACCTTCATATCAAGCCAAGTAAGACTACATATTTCTTAGTCAATACTAAATGTTAGAATTTTCTTGAAAAGGGAAGCCCATTGTGAGCATATAATCCTTAACTTTTGAGGTGTTATCACACAAGACCATTGTTGTAAAAAATAAAATTCTCAACAAAGTGCTAAGAAAGTCTGCTGGTATGTATATATGCATATAAACACGCATGTACTTACAAGAATAGAGGCAGCATGATCCTGACCACGATTAAAGGCAAGCTGAACTGGGGTGAACCCAGATTTATCCTTCACTGTCAGTTCTTGTTTACTGCCAGCCTGCACAAGAACGTTGCATACATCCGCATACCCTCTAATAGCGGCCCAGTGTAAAGGTGTACAGCCTAATAACAAGTGTCAAGTTTTCAAAATATATAATAAACCTATAAAACAAAAAAGTGTCTCAGATTGACTGCATTATGGATGGGTTGGAAAAACAAAAACTGTCCATACGAAGGCTAGCCTGAAACAGAATATAAAGAAATCAGAAGCAATAATTCTTACAGCAACTTTTAGCATCGGATTCAGTAAAGAGATTGTAAGTATAAGCATGGGACTATATGGTATAGAAACATTAAGCAACTGAAAAAAAATGTTGAGACATTTTCAAGAAATGCACAAATATCTTGTGTTTAATGAATGATACAACAGTTAATTTACAGAAAGTATTATAGATTTATGCTATTTGGCATTGTTGTTTTCTATGTGCTATATGCTATTCTGATGTACAATACTGCTGTAGAGTAAATGCATATTTATTTTAAAAAATTATAAATTTTTATCAGTAGTGCAGTATGAGCAGTATTCGTTTGGTAAAAATTAAATATGGCATTAATATACAGATTAATTGATTGAACAATGTTATATTATTAAAAATCTAAGGAAATATAATGCAATGATATTAACTAATATATTTATAATTAAAAAAAATATTTAAACTGTTGGATTGAGAAAAAAAATCAATGAACTTTTTCTAGAATGCCTAAGTACAATTCTAAAAGTGTTGCTTCAAATTATCATTAAATTCAACTTAAAATAAAGTTTCCAAACCAAACACCCAAAACTTGTTTCAACAAATTAACAAAGCAAAAGGAGGAAGCAAACTAATTTTTCAAATAAAGCATTAACCTGGCTAATATTAGGTAGGCAAGGCCAACTTATGTGTACTTGCCATGTCAATATTATATTTAAATAATTCATCTGCTATCATAAAATCAATTTCTTTTATTTTTCTTACAGGAGGTTCGATCTCCACACAAAAGCACTTCTGATGTAACAAAAATTGCCAAATTCTAACAAAGCATACACGAACTAAACCCTTAAAATTGAGAAACAAAGTAATAAAAAAACAATTAAAGGATACCGTCATTATCTTGCTTTCCTTGACAAGCATTCCAAAACAGAAGTAACCTAACTGTATCCACAAACCCCTTGTACGCAGCCCTAGACATATCATTTATAAAAGATGAAAAAACAAAACTGTTCAAATGGCAAGGAAATGGATCATGCTTCAATTAAAATAAGAAGCCACTTAATAAAACAGAGTAATGCAAAACTGATATTGACGAAGTTACAACAACTTTCTAGAAAGAAAAAGGAGCAATACTTGGTTCCTACTTAAAACCTATATATAAAATGAGACGTGATAAAATTCAATGAAAAAACCTTCCCAACAATCATAATTAAAAGAACAAATTGTTTCACAGGAACTAGTGTAGCTTAAGAGTTTCTAAGCTGCAGAATTCGTCAATTTTCTATAAGAATGTATACCAATGAAGAGGACTCCTCCCACCATAGTCAACAGTATCAAAATCAGCACCATGCTTCACAACAATCTGATTTAGAAAAGCTGTTTGACCGTGCTGAGCTGCAACATGAGCTGCCTGATGCAAAGTAACAAGAGAAAATGGTGATACATTATTTCTTTCATTTTAGAGTGCACGAGGCAATTTAAAAACAGGTGTTAGGTTCCTGGAGTAAGGAATTATAATGTAAAAGTAGTCCAGACTGATGATTATTCAAGCATATTAATTTTAGATAATTTCAAAATAAAACATGATAAAAAACCAAGGTGTGAGGTTAAACATAGCTTCATCCGTTGTATTTCATTGTTTCTTAACTTAACCATAAGGCATCATAAACCAAAGGTAGAGTGCAGAAGTTAAGCACAGTGTTAGGAATACAAATCTTAAAATATTCTTACGAAAAGATCACGAACAAAATAACACAAACACATGTATTTTGTAATTCCATCTGTATATGTAAATTGCAAAAGAAAAGTGATTTGCTCCAAATTAGAAAAAGAAATGGCATCGAGAGCAGATTTCTAAGTTGATATACCATATGAATTAAACTAAAAATCCTAAGAGAATTAGAAAAAATTATGACAAGAAATCAGGATTAGCATATTCCCATTATCCATGCTCCACATCCTTTACAACGTGCAAAGAGTATGATACCATAACCCTAATATAGACTTCAACTGTTGTGCACAATTAATGTATTTAAAGCTAGTTAGAAGCCACCTAAAAGAATATAAGATCTTAAATTAAAGAACATGTCAGAACATACCTTCTTCTCACAGACCATCAAACTGCCGATAAATAGGTTAAACCAAAATACCACTAATTATGAACGATTCCTATATTCTACACACCTGCTCATTCACTTCCTTAGCCAACCTAACTGGATGACCAATATTCAAAAAAGATAACATGATTAGACATCTTCTTTTTTCCACTGAGCGTGTAAGGTGAAATTGGAGGGCAAAAAAACAAAACATTATGTGGTGCTAAGTTGCAAGCACAGTGAATGGCAAGAAAAAAGCACCAAAAACTGAGTATAGCATTATAAACTAAAACAGATCACAATAGATTATAAAATTCAATAAGAATTACAGTATATATATACGCATAGTTACATTCACTGAATCACCATTTTTTCATGGAACAAATTGAGTTTACTGTAAAATAACGCAAAGCAAATATTTAGAATAAAGCAAGGTAAAATAAATCCAAATTGAGAGGCCGCCTATGAAAATGATCTCATAGGCCATTAGTTTTGTGATTAATTAAAGAATCAAAAAGTGATAAATAGGAAACAATATCTCTACCTAGCTTGTGCAGCAAAAAGTCAAACAGCTAACTCAAAACAAGTATTGTGATGACCCATGCTAGGTTGGTAACAATCAATCTAGCATTGGGAACATCTTTCCGCAGGATCATGATGGCGGTTAAACAAAATATATTTAAACAACATCCAGAGCCATACAAAGATAAGAAATATCATTCATTCGATTTAAAATAATTAACATCATTCAGATTTTTACATAAAATCATATGAAAATAAATGCTTATTCTTGAAAAGAAGGTAAGAGCAAAAGTTATAATCCGCGCCATGATTTCTTATTACGCCTTTAAACTACCTCAGCCTCCTCCAACTATATCTGATCTGGCATTATAAAAATAATGTCTTATTGCACATTCTAAGTACGAAGGATATTAAATAATATACTTTCAATCAATAGTCGAAGGCAAAAACGATAAGATAATAATTGCAGGAAAATATGGTTGAAAGCAAATAAATAATAATCATAACTACTGCAAATAAACATTTATTTCTCGCAATTATGTCACATGCCAAATTTCAAACAACAGATAAGTAATCGCATAAAAATTCATGTTTATGTTTATGTCTTAATATCATGAAGCAACGGTAATAGTTTTGATGGGCAAAGCCAGAACCTTGAGGTCGGGTTCAATAAAAGTATAAAAATATATCCTTCACCTGGACCCCCTCAAAGGCTTCAGATGGCACCCTTATGTCTTCTGAGGACTAGCCACGTCCCTAAAATATTCATGCTCTGTTTCAAAACCCTTGCAACATTCACAAGATACATAAACATCATTTTGTTTCTCTTACATCATTAATAGTAAGAATAATGTATTAAGTAGCAATATAAAGAAAGCTCAAAGTGATGCCTAAGTGGCAATGAAAGTAATAAGAGTATATAAAATAATATTCAGTGTACCTTTGTGTAGACTTAATAAGATGAATCGCTCATAATTCTGATGTAGAACTGAAAAATTTGATGTGTCTGCAAAAGTTATGTTTTACAGTTTTATCAGCCTTTGAAAATATTTGGCTTTATTATTAAAGCATATATTCTCCTTTCTAAGTTTATTGCAGTTACAAAGTTTAGTTTATAATTTAAATGTATACTTGTTCCCCAATTATTTAAAATTGATACCATAACTAGGACGGTGAAGTAATACAGATTGTTGTCACACAATTTGTGTGGTTGATAGGATCATCCAACTGATCATAGCATGGTGTTAGAGTTGCATAATAATCAGGTGATGTGGCAAGAGTGCATGTGGCATCAAATAAAGGAGATTTGAAACTAATTTAGGTACATTTCAATAAATTCATTTAAGAGTTCTAAAGTGCAGGTAGACCAAGTACAAATATTTCTGTATGGCTCAATTCAAATTTAGACGCAGACTTTAGAACAATTCATTCAAAGGAATCCATACATAAGATATCAAATGAATACAAATTTGTAAGACTTCCAGATTTCAAAAGAAAAATACACTTCAAAATAATATCCTATACTTATTTAGAAATAAAATAGGTTGCGGCAGTCACAGAGGGATAATAGTATCGGTGTTCAACCGAAATCTATAGTTAATATGATTTGCTAATTTGATTTGAAGTATTATTTACTCACTTATATGATTCTATCTTATATTAACAAAATCGATGCATAGAAAGGTTCGTACCTTCGAGACCGAGCGCAGAGAAAGACGAATTGAGTGGAAGAGAAGGAAGTCGCGCGGAACGGGTGATCGTGAGAAGCAGGTGATCGTGCGGAGAGCTAACGCCGCTTGCTGAGACGTCGGGATCGTCTCTACTTCCATCGGCTTCTGTGTCTCTACCACAGGCTTCAAGAATCGTTCTCGTCAGCCTTAGGCAAAGGAGGTGAGCATAAGGAGTAACATTAGAGGAAGTGGTGGGGATTCCTGATGCCTAAATATAGCCTTATCGCGAGTGATTTCTCTAGAAACCGTTGTCTTAATGCCGGGAGTTTCTCGAAGGTGAACGGAATTAGCGCATTGTTGTAAAGAAAACTGCCGCACATGGCTCTAGAGAGTGTCGATTTCATTGTCGTCTAAGGAAAGACGAAAATGTCTTTTTGTATTAGAAACAGTTGGACTTTGAACCTTGCTGTTACTTGGTGTATATTTATTACTATAGGAATATATCTATTCATAAATAATTACATTGCTTAAATGATTTTAAAAAGAATTATTTCTAACTTCCATTCAAAATTCTCTTAAGTTTAAATCTAAAAGGGTTCTAGAATTAATCATTTTTCTTATAAATTTTGAAATGACTAAGGATTGTTACAGCGCGAAACGAAATGCAACACAAAACGCAATAAGAATTTTAACAGAAATTTCCCCAATTAATGGCAAGATTAAAATTTCATTTTAGTATTATTTGGCTTTGAGAAACTTCCTCAATCAATCAATACGTAACGGAAAGAAACAGTAATTTGACGAAAATGGATTTTAGCGGGAGTTTTTAACTGAAAAGAAAAATCGTGAGTAATAAACAAAAATTAGGCCTAATAAGAAATTAACGTTTTTCTCATAAATGACTTGGGGTCATTACAAGCATAGATACAACATGTTAAGATCAAATCAAAATCATAATTTTAAGTCACTAACAAAGTACTTGCTAATTGAAAAAAAGAAATCTCAATGACCAAGTAGAAATAGTTCTTTTAAATAAAGGAATAACAAGTACATACACAGAAGATCTCGCTAAAGTTGACTCACAAATCAACTAATTCAACTAAACTAGTCCAATCGTTAAAGCTACTAATACAATCTCAAATAACAAATGCATTGACTTTTAATCGTTAAGTTTATGGATTTTTATGCAACTGCCTATAAATGTGTAATTCATTGATAGCACTTATACTATAGCTTGTAGACAACTAGTAGCTCAAAACCAAACAATGTCATTATATGTATTTGTATGTCTGACACTAACATCATCTATAGACATAGAGCTGACTATCACATCGACAGCATTTTGAATCCTCTATTCTATTGATAGCTTGCAATTCATTTTAAAGATTTTAAAGAAGGCAAAAATATCATTAGTATTCAACCAAGTGACCTAATACCCATTGATTTACATAAGAGTTCCTTAAGAAAAAAAACACTAAATTTCCATACTAAGCTCGGCAGCAGTAGTTGTCCCAATAGGTAAAAGAAAAAATCAAGAGTGCAAAGAAAAAAAATGGAGTATTGTTTATAGTGGTTCGGCTTCATCAGATAGGAGCCTGCATTTACTCGGATGGTACAGCATCCTGATCTCACGAGGTAGTTATATGTAATACAAGTAATTAAGCCTCATTCTGAGACCATAAAAGAGTCCTAGAGGGCAACACAAATGTAAGAATAAAAAAAAAAGAAATTGAGATTCTTACACCAATTCCTTGGTTTGAGACTCAGCTTGACGGTATAAACATCAAAGTCTGTAAGCTTGAGGAAAAAGCATTTCTGTTGTAGGCAATCAAATACTGTCAATTTTTTATTTTAGAGCACGAATCTACCAATCAACCATCTTTTCATGGAGAAGTGGGTTAATGATGATGGTGAAAAGGTAGACACTTCGTTTAGACTCCGAAAGCATGGAGTCATTCCTTTGGTTGTGTCATGAGTATGTTCTTTGGCAGAGACAAGTCGTTCAAGCCATTGAAAAGTTACAAATTAGCAACGCTAAGGCAGGTCATGAGCGTGTCGAAGCCTTTTATCCTTTTAGTCCTCCTTGAAGTTCTAAACTCTATATATCAACAGTTGATTTACAGCAATTTAAATAAATGGCCTTAATTTCGCCATAGTATTTTGATTTTTAAAAAAATTATTTATGCATTTAATAAGAACCATGTGAGTTACGCGACGGAGGTTCAAACACGAGACCCACGTGTAAAAACAGAACAGCGCTACCACCTGTGTCGTTGTTTTTGCATGCTAAGAATATAATTTAACTAATCATATATATTTCCAGCTAACTCGCATCTGTGATTTGAGTCCTAGCCAGCTTGAACTCAACTCAAAAATTGTTCAAGTCTAGCCATTTAACTCTTGAACCAACCCTTAAATTTTATGACAATTTCAAATCAACTCAAAACTCGAGCAACCTTCGAGAAAATCCTGACTTTCGGATAAAATTGCTAGCCCTAGCTTCGGTCAAAGATTTAAAAGTCACGGCCTCATCGTTTGTAAATACTCACTATGATTTTGGTTTGCCTATGGCCCAACTTACACTCAATGTGGCCCAAATTACCCAGTCGCACAACCGAGTCACCCAATAACACTCAATTACCTATACTCCATGGAATATTTGACAGCAAGAATTAGGCTTGAGGGTGTAGCACTCAAAGATGCATTACCAATTTCGATATTTCCCACAAGCACCCAGAGCCTTGTACTCTAGTGTAGTCCCACTTTAGAAGTCACCCCAACATGAGCGAATAGCCTAATAAGGAGCAAGAAATGATAAGGCTTGAAGAAGTAAACAGTCGATTGAGAACTAAGAATTGGAGGCAAAGTGGAAAGGGTGGATGCTTGGTTAGAAAAGATAAAGGTACTCCTAGATGATAGTGTCATATCTTGGATTAGCAACAATTAAAAGACCTTGTTCCAAGGTCAACACCAACATAATATACTAAGTTACAAGGAGACAAGGTGACAGGGTGACAGAGTCAATGTGATAATGGGCAATGCTGCCAACAAGAGAAGCTATTGGCTCATAAATACGACGAGATGTTGAGTCATTTAGATAGTAACAACAAATTACTAAGAGAATATTATGAATATGTGATGAATGCCTCACGCAAGCAAATTTTCGAGACACTAAAGTCTGAATTTAGTCTAAATCAACGCATCAACACAGCAAATTATTGAGCTTTCAAGATCAATAAAGTCAAGAGCAATTTGTGGCAACCTGATCCGGAAGCACTAGGCATCATCGCCACTCTAAAGTGGATTATGAAAATACGATGGCAATAATCTTGGAGTAAGTAGAAAAAAAGTTAAAAGAATGCAAGCTAGAGGAGACGTTGCCTTCCGCCAAAAATAGAAGAGGGAGGAGAGGATCCAGTTGCTCAAAAGCCGACTCTAAAAAAGCAAGAGTAGAGGTGTCATGTGTTGACAAAAGCTTATGGAAAGTCAAGTAAGAAAGTGACTCACCCCGAGAAATGGCTTGAAATAAGGCAGCTTATATAAGCATAGAGATGACTAACTAACTAATCCAGTTTCCATTTTGTGCAAGTCGTACCTATGGAACTATCCCAAAGAAGGGATGTGTCATTGCCACAGGTGTCCTGAAATTTAGTACCAACCTCTTCTACACCCGTAGGAGTTGACCTCACCAAAGAGCCAAATGTCAATCTCCCTACCGAGCCAAGCATTGATCTTGATGTTAAGCCAGATGTTGACCTCATAACCAAGCCAATCATCCCTTCTATGGTGAGGGAGACAACTTCGATGGCCTCCGAACATGCAAAATTTCCCCGGCTATGGAGGAACAAGCACCGAGGGAGGAGTTAGCAATAGAGAGTCAACCCAAAAGCACCATTGAACATGGTCAGTCAAAGCGCCCTACAAGAAGCAATTGAAGTATATGACACCAAACGGGGTTATGACCCTACTACCAACTTAGAAGTATTGAATAAAATTAAAAAGAAGCTAGTCCTACGAGCAGTCAAACTAAATAACTTTTAAATAAAGAGCACAGAGCAGCAACAAGTGTTGTCAGTGTTGCTCATAACTAGATGTGGTGGTATGAGACCAAAGTTAGAGTCCAGAGCCTTGGTCCAAATATCAATGGGTTCTTGATAGAGTAAAAAATACAATTGTTGATCTGACCCATAGGTTGGTCAAAGCTTATGGTGAGAGTTTGGCAAGAGAGGCCAAGATAAGGGAATGTGAGGCAGCGAAGGCCGAGACTGATAAATATTTCCCTTAGTCAAATTACTCGATAAGGATGAAAGAGCAAGAAAAACCATAGTTCGGATGGTCTTTTAGGCCAAGGAGAAGAATCAAAAGATTGTCGAGCTTCATGTGAAGTTGTCTAAGTCGACACCAAGTAGCTCCACTCTCATGCGGAAGGCTATTAACAAGTTTAAGGCCTTCGAAAAATACAACTAAGTTATGCATCCTTTTAATTAAAGTATCTTCTTACTCAAAAACAAGCTATATGAAAGCACGGTTGACAAAGAACATCTGCTAAGCATTGATTATGAATCTACATAACAAAATCGGCATGAGAAGCGGCTTCAAGTTAAAGGTAGGAAAGTTTGTCATGCCATGAAATTTGCCTCCTCCTGAACACTTCAAGGATGATAAGGAGTTCGAGACATCAAGCTCCAAGATGAAGTCATTTGTGTTTCCTTTGTTGAGCCATTGAATGTTTTCCACATAATTCATATATGTGCATATAAAATTTTGTTGCATGAAAAGAAAGCATGCTTCTTAATGTAACTAGCTTTACCAAATCCAATGTGTGCCCTTGTGAAAAATAAGCAAACATTTATGTTGTATGCAACTTGGTTCTTTAAGCTCATGTAATGTTGAGGAGATAGTCATACATTTTAATCCCTTTAAAAGGGCTCACTTTAAGCAGTCATCTTCCAATGTTGTCCTTATCCATTGGTTTATTGTGTACAAGAACATTGTCAAGAGATCTACACCAATGTCATGGTATGAGTCATCTCAATAAACTTGGGTTTTTTTAATTGATTTCAGGTTAAAGATATTCTTTTAATAGTTTAAGTGAATGAAACAATGGAAGTGCATGCCACTCACAGTTAAATAATTCACTCAAGTTCATTACAGACCCATACGGCATGGAATGAAGATGAAAAGTTTATAAGACAAAATAGGTCAAATAGCATTACAAGGTTTGTTGGTATAACTCAGTAGTGGCACAAAAGAAATGAAGTAAAAGGTAAGCCTTTCTATAAGAGAAAGGTAAAAATAAGTTGGTCAATAAATTCAATAATCTAAAATGCAAGGATGGATTGATTATTGTATCGATCAACTTTACGTTCGTACAGCTGATGTTTTCATGACTAAGCCTATTGGATTGGTGATGGGCTAAGCATCTCCATTTTCTGCAAAGTAAAGGATAAAACAATTTTAATCAAATGAGTTAAGGATAAAAGGGATTTTATCCCCGAGACACAATGATGAAGGGACTATGTGTATTTTCCAACTGATTTATTAATAGTGAAAGGACCTTCACAATTAAGAGTAAGCCCATTTTGGGTCAAGTACCCTAAAATCTTGGTATCTCATAAGACCAAATCACTTGGATTTGGTCTCTCTACGACCAAATCACTTGGTTTAAAGTTAGTTGACTATACTCTTAAGCTGAAATGTTGAGTGATCGTATCGACGCTTCCTTTTTTTAAAGGTGAATAGTATAGCTCTATTAGCAAGTCTAATTCTTCCTACCAAGTGATATTGTTAGCAGCAATATATTCAAAAAGTTCTATAGGTCAAGACTCTTGACTACGATATTGGCTCTGGATGAGAGAATTATGAGTTTCCCAAGGTTACTACCCTGAAACTAAAGACCAGTAAGAAAGGGGTCTCCCTTGTTGTCAAGTTTAGAATGGACCACAATGTGCAAAGCACTCAAGGTAAGTCATCAACTCAGCTCCTCCCTTGAATATCTAGCCATTTCTTGAGAAGTTGTATTATTATTTTATTGGTCACTGAGCTTGCCCATTTGTTTGAGACTGATGAACTAAGGTGAACTTGAGTTGTATCAAGTGTTCCTCCATAAAGTTTGGTAGCTTCTTTAAAGATGACTAAACTCTAATGTAAGTGATAATGGCTATAAAGAGGCCAAACCTTGAAAAGATTTGGAACTTGACAAAGAATTCAAAAGTCATCTTAATCAGAACAATGGCTTCAACCTATTTTGTATGATATTCACCAACACTAACATGTATCTCCTTTGTCTCAAAGTATGAGAAAGAGGACATAAATTTTATGCATCAATAGACAAAGGACCTAGAGAAGCAAATGTTGCCAAGCTAAGTTTGAAGATTTTTTGCAGCTTTTGCAATGCCTTACAACCTTACAACATCCCTCTCAATTTTCTTAGTGGATGGCCAGAAGCACTCTAGCCTCACCACTTTCAAGCTAGATTACATCGTCATATGGCTACCATATTTTCCAAAGTATAGTTTTTATAGGATACACTCGATTTCTTCCTTTGTAACGCATCTTTCAGGCTTGTTCCTTCATAGGACTGATTATAAAGAGTGTCAGTGTAGAGAAAGTATCACTAGGAGACACTAAGTTCAAACCTATGATTTTTTAATAGGCAAGACCCATCTTTTAAGAAGTTTAGGATACTCTTACACCAAGCTTTTTCAACTGGCTGAATTCCCACAGTAGTGACAGTGTGGATTGCATATAGATTCCTATACTACACAACTAAGTTAGACAGTTTCTCACAAGTATTCTATTGTTAAGTAGAAAATTATAGTGACTTCATTTTGAACAGGCCAGAAATACAACTCTAGAAGCCTTAGTGTCATAATTGCAAAATACTTTATTCACAAAAAACTGAGTAGGCGAGCAGCTTTATATCTGTATCTTTTAGTCCGGCGGCGAATATGATTTCATTGAGAAGAACCTCAAACTCAGCCGAATTATTTGTAGCCAAGAATGCGAGTTTGATGGAAGAAAGCAGTGTGAAATTATCGGGGATTACTAGACATATCCCAACTGCTGCACTCTGATTTCCAAATGTCCCATCTATGAACATGAGACAATTGTTATTTGATTTAGCCAGCCCTATTACTTTCAAGTTTTTCTCTTCATTATGAGTGAAATCAGCAATGAAGTTGACAAGAACTTGAGCCTTTATGACACTTTGGGGAGCAAACTTTAGATCAATTGCTGAGAGTTCAACCCTCCCATTCAGTAAGTCGGACAGCTCGATTAGGTTTGTAAAAATTGTATTAAGCCGCGTTGGTGACAATTGCAATTTTGTGGGAGCGGAAAAATCAGGAGCCTTTAGGCCTTTAAAATAGTGAAAGCTAGCTTCTTGTTAAGTGACAGGTTAACTCCCCCTCCCCACCCTCAATATATAGCTATAAAAAGATATAAGTACTTCAATTTAATTGTGCTCTTTAAGCAATGTCCATCTTAAGGCTTCCCTGCTAACCCCCAAATAGAGGCAGACAGAAAACATAACTTGATTCAAAAGCTGTGAGTCAACAAGTTTGTTAGGCAGTCCTTAAAGTTGTAGAATACTTTGACGTTATTGCTCAATCCAATTGAATGTTTCACTTTCCTTCAAAACTTTTGAGAATAGCGCGCATTTCTCACCCCATAGTTATAAATTGATTGAGATTTAAAAATTTCTTTGATAAATTTTCTAGCCTCTTTGACGTTTCTAGATGGTCAAGCATCAAGTATAGTTTAAATATTACTTGAGTTCACCTTGATCCCTACTAGGCTTATGGTGTGCCCAAGAAATTACCCAGTGTTATCCCCGAATGTACATTTCTCAAGATTTTATTTCAAGTTGTATGTAATAAATATTTTGAATGTCTCTTCGAAGGTGGAAAAGTATTCCTATTCTGAATGGCTTTTCAACACTGTCATCCACATAGACTTCATCATTCCAAGATTTACAATCCGAAAACATCTTGTCTATGAGTTGATGGTAGGTTGTATTGTGTTCTTTAACACAATGGCATGAGTTCATAACAATCCGTGCCAAATGAAGTAATGAACATGATCTTATTCTTGCCAGTCAAGTTCATTTGGATACGGTGGTAACCTAAGTAGGCATTGAGATAACTAAATATGGAATACCCAAATGCTGAGTTGACCAAGTCATTTGTCATGGGCTTAAAGGTGGACATTTGACATCAAGATGAAATGAATGATCCCAAAACTGTAGATGATGCACTACACGATCCCCTTTTCATTAAGTCCCAATTAAAGGCAACGTCCTCTAAGGTTAAACTCTCAATTAGCATCTCCATGTTTATTCAGAAGCCAACCCCTTCACCTAGTCCACCCACTAGGATACCTGCTACCCAAATGGGTAGATCTGTGAGTGATGTAGTTTGTCATAGGTGCAAGCATTAGAGGCGCCTTAAGCATGAGTGCAAAGCAGTTATATCCATTGCAATTGTTGAAGAGGAAAAAGAGGGAGAGAACGAGTTAGAATTTATTCATAGTGATGATAGTGATGTATTGATGAAGGTAATAAGACATGGGAGTAGTGAGATACCTTAGTACATTATTAGGAGAGGAAAACTAAAAGCGTAGAAATGCTTTCAATGTATTGATGATATGCAATGGCATTGCATGTAATATGATGATTGACAGTAGTAATGTTATGAATATGGTATCTACACATGTTTTGATAAGGGAAAACTTCAAGCTAGACCACACCCAAGCCCATTCAATGTTCCCATCAAGTTTAAAAGTTATAAGGATAAGATATGATGTGGCGTATTACCTATAGATATGGCACACATTCTTTTGGGCTGACATTGGCTTTTTGATATGAATGTCATACACTATGATCATAAAAATAAATAAGCATTCAACTTTAATAACAAAACTATAAAGCTTTATCCTTCCAACCCAACCCAACCCAAAAGTCATCGCAATTGCTTCAAGGTCCTTACCTTCATCCTCCACTCCATCCACTAGTTCTACATCTTCTGTATATAAGACTCGCACTGATACAAAATCTACACCATCACAGCCAAAAAGAGTGGTCATTCAAACTTCAGCTTATCACCATTTAACTCCTTCGATTACATCCAATTCAGAATGCATGATCCTACTTAGAGAGCCTAAGTTTCACCTCCTTTAGCCTATTGTGGAAATGGTCGGATATCACACCGTGAGAAAATGTAGTAGTCTAAAAGAGGTACATTTGTTGCATGTGAAAGAAGTGACTTCTATCACTGATGGTGTTATCATTCCTCCTTTAGTTGATCTCTTGTATAATTTTCCAAGGACCTTACTTGAGAATCTTCCTAATTCCTTACCTCCATTATAAGACATTTAATATGTTATCATTTAGTACCTAACTCACAATTGCCCAACCTACTACATTATGGTTTAAATCCATTGGAATAAGCAGAGCTCCAAATGTAGGTTAATGAATTGTTAAGAAATGATTTTTAGAAAGATTTTGAGCCTTTGAAACATTGTTTTGGCTTCTTACACCCAAGAAGGACAGCACCTAGAAAATGAGTGTTGATAGCCACATTATCAACAATATCACAGTAAAATATAGATTTTTCATCCTGCAATTAGACAATTTGTTAGATTTTATAGCCAATTCTCAATTGTTTTTGTAATGACCCAAAGTCATTTATAAAAAGATGTTAATTACCCGCAATTTTAAATTCCATTTACTACCCGCAAATTTTCGTTATTTGCTAAAATTTCCGCTAAAATCAATTTTTCGTCAAATTTCTGTTACATATTAAATTGGGGAAGTTTTCTCAAATTACTGTTAAAATGAAATGTTAGTTTTGACATTAATCTCGAATTTAACTGCAAAATAGTAAAATTATTTCAAAACTTCTTACTATTCCCGTAACCGATGGAAGTAACTCTCGACAATAAAGGTTACTGTTACCAGCTAAATGGCAATTTAGCGCATATCCTTCCCCTTGCGCTCGCTAAACGCACTCCCTCTTCCACTCGGCAGTTTCCAAAAAGCCCTACTTAAATCCATCGAGCAGGACCGACTTCATGAAAGCCGCAAAACCCTAAGAAGTCGTTGCCTCCTTCACGACCCCTCGACGCACCTCCCAACCTTCCCGATCAAACACGCCGGCGCTCGCCTACCTCAGCCGAAGGAGACGCTTCGGGAACTTTGCGGCAGAGGCGCAGGAATCGACACAAAGAAGCGGTTCAGAAGCCGACGTTTGCTCCTCTCTCGCATGCTTTTCCTCTCTTCCGCATGATCCCTTCCTTGCATCCGATCTTTTCTGCAGGTAAGAAACTTCCTCTACATCGATTGCGCTGATTTCTTTTATATAAGATAGAATCTTAAAGGTAAGTTAGAAATACTTCAAATCAAATTAGTAAACCACATTAATAAGTTAATAATAAGGATGTTGTGATTAGTTATGTAAATATAAGGATGACTTATATGTGCTACGGCGATTCTTTACCGAATTTGATGTGCATTTTTTTCATTTAATTAATAACTTCAGAAGAGTACCCTAATATTATAGACAATTGGAAGAGTTTAATATGAGCAAATTAACAATTGAAGTGGTAATATGCGTGCATTCTATGTAATGTTTAGCATTGAAGTATACTTTAGAAGTTTTGATGGAAATTGGGTGGTCTATGTGTTTCTTCTAAAGTTCATCGTTATGAATCTCAAGCATGTATGATGCCTTCTTTGAGCCCACATAACCATTTCTACATTATTAGCTTGTTATGATCTTTACATATTCCGCTAAAAATAATATGCTTCAAGGTATTATTTAAAACATCCACTGGCATATTTATGCTTATACTAATCAAACTAGCTCGGTTAGTTTTAATGGTGGTTGGCGTGAGGTATTCAGTGAATGTTTTGGCAAATTTCAAAGTTCTTTGTAGATGCTTCTATCTACACATAATTTCCTAGTATTTTTAATGTGGTTATTTTCTTAGATTGACTTGTAGGAATAAGTCTTCATAATTGTGCACACCAAAGCATGTGTAGCATTTCCAACCTACTAAATTAAACATTTTTATCTTAGTTTGCTTTGCACTATTCCAGAATTGATTGATCCTTTGAAATTCATAGTTCATAACCTGTCTTAAAGTCTTAAGACGATCTAAAATATTGAGAGAACCATAAACTAATCAAGATCAACTTAGAAAGGATTATATATGCTTTAATAATAAAGACAAACATTGTCAGAGACTAATAAAATTAAAAAACATAACTCTTGCAGAAACATCGAGTCTCTTAATACCACATCAGAATTGTGTGTGATTCATTTTATTGTCTACACAAAGGTACACTGGATATTATTTTTATATTTTTTACTATCATTTGCTGCTTAAGCATCGCTTTGAGCCTATTTTGTATTACTACTTAATGTATTATTCTTTTTACTAATGATATAAGAGAAACAAAATGATGTTTATGTATCTTGTGAATGTTGCAAGAAGAGTTCCGAAATGAAGCATGAATAGGTTAAGGACGGGGCTAGTCCTAGGGAGCTATAAGGGTACCATCTAGAGCCTTTGAGGGGGCCCAGGTGAAGGTTATGCTTAAATGCATATTTGTTGCCATCTAAAGCCCTTAAGGGGGGGCTCAAGTGAGGGTAATGCTTAAATGCATATGAACCTAACCTCATGGTTCTAGCTTTATCCATCAAAACTACTATCATTGCTTCATAATATCATAGACATTAACATAAACGTGAATAATTTTGATGCTATTATTGTTTTTCCGTTTGAAAATTTAGCATGTGACAAAATGACATTTATTTAGCAGGAGACATGATCATCTTTTATTTGCAATAAACTATATTTCCTGCAATTATTATCATTTTTACCTTCCGCTTTTGCTTAAAGTATATTTTTAATATCCTTTGTATTTAAAATGTACACTAAGGCATTATTTTTATAAAGTTAGATCCAATACAATTGGAAGAGGCTGATATAATTTAAAGTCATGGCACGATAAATTAACGAATTCTAACTGCCCCTTTAGGGGATAATTATTTTCTGTATAATAAAATTTATGTAATAAATTCTGGATATTGTTTACTTTAAATTGAATGAATGTTATTTCTTATACTTGAATGGCTCTGGATGTATTTAACTGCTATTTTACCTAATCGCCAATATGATCCTACGGAAAGATGCATCCGATGTTAGATTGGTTGTTACCAACCTAACATGGGTCATCACAGTTTTAAAGATTAATCTAAAGAGTAATTATTATAAGATTCGTATTCGCCCTGATGATAAGCAGAAGGCCGCATTCAAAATACTAAAACTCTTTATGAGTGACCCGTAATGCCTTTGGGCTTTTTCAATGCACCTTGCACATTTATGTACATAATGAACACAATCCTCCATCCTTTTTTAGGAAAATTCCATGTTGTCTATTTTTATGATATATTAATCTTTAATATTGATAAGAAGCACCACTTAGATCATCTTAATCTTATTCTTGAGAAGCTCCATAAGAAAAAGCTTTTTATCAACAAGCGGGAATATTTAATAATGCAGTCTAACGTGACTCTTAAGATTCATTATTTCATCTTTAAGAATAAAGCCAAATCCATCCAAAAGCTAAACAATTTTAAATTGGTCAACCCCTAAGATTTTTCACGATGTGAGGAGTTTTCATGATCAGGTGATCTTTTATAAGAGATTTGTGAGAAATTTCAGTATAATTATGAGCTATATTATACAAATCTTGAAACAAGACAAATCTTGTTAGATTGTTAGCGCTGAGTGGGCTTTCAAACACATTAAAAAAGTCATGACTACTTAGGTTACTCAATTTCAAAATGGTTTTTGAAGTAACTTAATATGCCTCAAAAATTAGTATTGGAGGAGTCCTTTCACAAGATAACAATCCCATTGCATTCATTATTGAGGAACTTAATGAGGCTAAGCAACAATATTCAACATAGGAAGATGAGTTTTATGCGATCATTAAGTCACTAAAACATTAGAGGCATTATCTTTGGCACTGAGAGTTTATCCTCACACAACCACCAAGCATTGAAGTTCATAAATCAACAAAAAAGCTAAGCCATATGCATGCCAAGTAGATAGAATATTTGTAGGATTACACTTTTATCCTCAAGCACAAGCTAAGTGCTGAGAACAAACCCCCTAATGCATTATCTAAAGTAGCTCTATGATTTCATTGCTGGCTAATCAAATATGGGCTTTGATCGCCTTAGGGATGATTATGCTAGTTTCCCCGACTTCTGTGATCAATTTTGAGCCTCATGAGTGTGTGTTACCTTGTCGTTCATCCTATCACATAGTAGATAGTTATTTTGCTTGTGGCCCTTTATTGTGCATTCCATGTACCTTCCTACGTATTCTTTTGATTGGTGAGTTATATTCTTGTGGAATAACAAAATATTTAGAAAGAGATAAAACCATATATTTGGAAAGACTAAATTTTTCTGGCCATCATTAACAAAATATGTGAATAAGTATATCTCTCAATGCTTAACATGTAAAAAAGCTAAGTCTCAGAAACAGAGAATGAAAAAAATTCATTGCTTTACCCGTGTCATAACAACCATGGGAAGATTTATCCATGATTTTGTGCTATGACTTTCCAGGACTACAAAACACCATTATAGCATTTATGTAATGGTTGATAACTTTTCTAAAATAGCTCACTTTATCATGTGTTGAAAAACAAATGATGCATCCCATATAACTAGATTGTTCTTTAAGAAATTAATTAACACTATTGTGTCTAACCGAGACGTAAAACTTGTTTCATATTTTTGGAAAACCTTGTCGCCTTTTGGGTACTTTCCTAAAATCTTTTCCATGTTCACAAGCAAGCCAAGATAGTCAATAAAGCTTAAGGAAATTTATTGAGAACTACTAAATTTTCTTAGTATAGCACCTTCTGTAGAACAACCAAACAAACATCATTTAAGATTGTATATAGGTTTAATCCAAAGAAGTCGGTATATAAAGTTAGCTTGCTCAATCATGCTTATTCAAATATTGCATTTACATTTGAAAAAAGATTTTCATAAAATATATTATGAAATAAGATGTCAAATAGAGAAATTAAATGAAAAATATGCAACTAAATCAAGTAGAACATTTAATATATGTGATTTTGTACTTATTTGCATCACCCAAAGCGTTAATCCACTAAAAATATAAAAAACTACGTGCTAGAGCGATTAAACCATTAAGAAGATCAGATCGAATGCATATTTGATTGATTTTTCACCTAATATACACTAATGATTTAATTCCAAATACAAATGAACTCATGCAAAGAAATATAAGTGCTACTTCAGAGGAGGAAAATAATAAGCCTCTACACGAATATCATAAATCTTCTTTCTATGATTTTAATGCTATAGTTTCTAATAAAGTGATCACACATGAGCATGGGGTGAGCAAAAGCTTTTGGTGAGATGGAAAAATAAGCCACCATCAGAAGACACTTGGTTGAATTGTAAGCTACAAAAACTTGACCCCGATTTCCAAGCTGGCTATGTGGATTCCACCTCTATGGATTATAGTTTTTATGAACAGGGAGAGTTTGATGCAGCAAGAAGGCCTATATAAGAGCATGTGATGACACAAGTATACTTGAGGAGCTTGAGGAGTACATGGTGAAGTTATGTTTCAGTTTGTAGAAGATTATCGAGTCATGACGGGCTATATTATGTTGTCATGTTGTGTATGTTGCTATATTATATTGTGTGTAGACCCGTCTTATTTATATATTGTTTTTATTTCAGCATTTATGTTATTTTATTATGTTGTATTCAACAACCATATGATGACATTAATTAGATTTGTGTCGATAATGCAAAAGATCATCTGGGGAGGTGTAACAGGACCTTCTTGCCTTTTTAGAGCCGCCAGGTTAGAATTTCGGTTTGGGCTGCTATAAATACCTCATGTAAACCTTAAACTCATGAAAAAATAATATTTTCTTTAGAAAAGAGGCTTGAGAACTTTTGTGTTTGATGTGGATAATCAAAACTCCCTTCATTGTGTAGAAATTCTTGAAGATGTGAATAACTTTCAAAAATCCAAGTGTATATAACCTTGGAAATTACTGTGTTTGTTGTGTTTTCTTTCTATCTTTGTGTTTTCTTGTTGTCATGTATCATTTCCCATCATTTTCTTTGTATTTCCCCTCTATTCTCACCACTTTACGCAAAAAAAAAAAAAACCAAAACCGTGCATTGTGACATAGTTTCGTTCCTTGTTCTCCATCACATAAAATATAATAAAGTCATACAAAAATTTGTCATAGTTTTATAACTTCAAATTTATCATCTCTCTAAAATTTCAAATCATAAGAACTTCTTTTGATTTGCTTAATGCTTTCCCAAAATTGAGAACTTGTGTTCTCATTATTTTCAAAAAATCTCACTAAATTTTGCAACACTTTTTGCTTCTCAAAACTACTTGCATCAATTGAATTAGGCATTCCCTCAAGTAATGATACTAAACTTGCACAAGAGAAAGTATCAACAACAATGACGATAGCAAGGATAATTATTGGAAGAATTGAAAAAAAATGTGATATCAATGATAATTATTGGAAGAATTGAAAAAAAATGTGATATCAACACTGTTAAAATATATCAACCATTACATCATAATTGTAAGTTACTTTAGCAAGAACAATTAAATCAACTATCAAAAATGACAACAAAAAAGGTGCTTCCTTGGAAAAACAAGCTCTTTTATTACAAGAGAAAGCAAAAATCATTAGTAGGAGTTGATGGAAATACATCTTAAGTCATTGTTCAAAAACGCCATTCCAAATCCTTGACAAAAGAAACTTATTAAACAAAATATTTGATACCGACAAATATAAGTCAAAGAATTAAAATGGTAAAATTATTTTTTTTTAATTTAAATAACTTAATAAATCTACCCAAATTTATTAAAAAAATTAAAATTAAAGAAAATCCAATCAATCAAATTAAGAAGCAAAAGAAAGAGAGTAATAAGAAAATAATAGGTGTCAAAGTTTTGATATTCTACAAAATTTTGCCCAAGTTCCCTTAATTTTGTATGTTGATTTGAAAGAATAAGAGAAGCAGAATCCTATGCAAAGCAAAAAGTTACATAGCCAATTCAAGATAAACCAATGTTCACCCATGGTAAGACTAAATATAAACTAGGATTTAAGTTGCTATCCAACAAGTATTTAAAAAGTAGTGCAAAAAACAATTAGGCCAAGTTAACTGAAACAACCAAGCAATGGCAATAACATGTATTGAAAATTTTGTTGATGTTGACTCTGGCATAGTAGGATGGCAACAGCAAATTAACCAACTCATCTACAGTTGTCTAGTTGCAAGAGTCACTACCACAATTGTAGATAACAGAACACATTAACTTTTAAATGCCGAAGTTAAATGTATTTTCTCTTTATTTCAAATGTCTAAATATGTAATCCATTGGAAGCTCTTATATTATATCTGTCCATAATAGTATTTGTAGCTGGCTACAACTGAGCACAAATAAAAATAGAGAATGAGATGTCTCAAAAGGAACTATTCAAATATTCTGTCAAATTCTAACATTTTTTAACTTTTGGAGACCCATAAACTTCATATTCATTTTAAAACTTCCTAAAGAAAGTTCCGTGCTATTTCTCTCTCTAATCAATCATATTCACCTAATGTTATAATATTCGTATTGTAATTTTGTGGTGGTGCAGTTCTATGGGCAACTTTAGTTCAACACAACCCATCTAGTTAACCATTAAATCTAAGTACATCTTTTGAGCAAGAGCATTGAACCGTCCAAATTTACCCGATAACCATATGCATCGGCAGCTTCAATCCGAGCTCCACTCTGAAGCAACACATCAGCAACAGCTATTGAACCTCGAACAGCCGCCCAGTGCAAAGCTGTCTGCCGAGTATTATCCGCAGCGTTCACATCACCACCATGCTTTACAAAAAATGACACACCCTAATTAGGCAATTCCAAACAAAATTCCTAATCGAAACAATCCATACAGAATCCCTCAAAGTTAGCCAAATGAATGTTACCTCGATAATATACTGCGCAAGTTCGGCGTAGTTGTTGAGCGCAGCCCACTGCAAAGCATAGTATCCGTTGCTGTCGGGATAGGAAAGGGAGTGACCATCCCTCTCAACGAAGGAGCGGAGTTTATGGAGATCGCCATACGCGGAAGCTGAGTATACATCGATGATGATGAGCTCTGCGGGGTGTGAAGGAATGAGGTTTCCTTCGCTTGCGTTGGCACCGGAGACGATCTCGATCTCTGAATTGGCGATCGTCATGGTAAAACAAGCAGAAGGGATTGGAAGGTTGGAGGAATGTGCCTCTTTCTTTGGATTAATGGATCTATTTTGGATTGATTTCAGGGATTGACGACATCGGAGCCTGCAGCAATTCGGTGCAAAATGCGACCCAGCAAACCTTTAAAAATGCAGCGCACAAACTTATTCTCAATACGAATATTTTCTTGACAATTTCTTGTTTTACACTTACAAAGGTAGACTTATGACATTCGGTTCATTATTAAAATTTGTTAGGCTATAATTAGCTCTATTAATACAGAACTAAAATCAATTAAATTAGATAAATTAAAACTGATGTAGGTGTACACATGCTAATTGTCACTTTATTTCAGGCTTTAACTTTTTATTGCATAATTATGTATGAACTTAATAGTGTTATCACATAATTTTTGAATTATACATAACTATTTAAAATAAAAAATATAATCAATTAAACACACTAGGCAGCAATTTAACTCGAAACTAAAACTTGAAATATTTTGGCTCAAAACCTATTTTACGGGACTCGAAATGACTCTCTCAATTCGGACTCGACTCAAACAAATTCAAGTCAAACTCAACCCCAAAATTTTGATTTTTGAGCTTGTCTGAGCTGACTCAACTCGAGCCAGCCCTAAAATGCACTCATCCCAATTAGATGGTGTTGTGGTGGCTCAATAATTAAAATCTTTAAATTTTTAAGTTTACAGGACATTTAATTATTTAATTCAATTATGTTCGATCACCATCAAAGCTCAAGTATAAATATGTTTGTTTTCATATCAGGTTATGTTTCTTAAGTATTACAAAAGAGTTTTCACATTGAAATGTTATCATATAAAAAAAGTTCTTAAAATTCTTAAAAGTACAAAGAAATGAAATTCTTTTTTTGTAAGAAACTAAAGAGTGTTCGTGAATAAATCAATTAATAAATCACATTTAATCATACCATCTCATCAAGAATCATTTAAGTTTTTTTAAAAATAAAATAGCAACAATCTTAAAAACAAAATATTCAAAAAAAATTTCATGACAAAATTTATTATTTTTGGAAGCATATAATAATTCAAAAAATAATATAAATATATGAGAACCACATTACTATATAAACTATAAAGTGCATGAGAATATTCTTTTTTGTCATCAAATCTAACATTTTTATCACCAATTTTAACTTTGAAATTGATCAAATGAAAAATTTTAAGAAATATTATATTATTTTTTAGTGAGTTTACGGATATAGTTTTTCAAAATTTCCACTAACTTTATTAACAACTTGACAAAATTATATTTAATAGACTTGTGTGTTGGTTAGAGATCGAGAAAAAAAAAAGATTATAACCATATATAACTCAAAATACTTTTTATTGGTTTCATTAAAAATTTATACATGAAACACGGATAGAGTTACTAATCATCATAATCAACTCACAACTCATAAAATGCATATAAAGAAAATAGTGCAATGCTATAAAATGAAATAGAATGAAGATACAAACAAGAAAATATATAACTAAGCATGTGTAAATCATCATAATCAACCCCCAAGCTCACTAAGCTATGTGTAAATCCCCTTCCAAGGAAATAATAATTAATGAGAATATCTAAGGGTTCTCGGCAGTTGAAAATGTTAAACCAGTCAAATTTGAGTACATAAAATTTAAATGGTATTTGTTATATTCAAATTCGCTATGACTCGTTTGTAATGCATAGGGTTAAAGTTAGCAAATTCTCAAGTAAGCTGGTATAAAGTATAAGAAATATAGGGTAAAGGAGTTTAAAAGGCATAACAAAAAGTAAACTTGTATATATAACATATGCCAATAATAATTAAAATGAATCAATAGTTTTATGTGATCATTACCCTCAAAGCTTTGAACTCATTTGTCTCATTAGGGCTTGAACTCGGATTATTAACTTTCAACTAAGAACTATATTGTCACTGTCTATGGAAGTTCAATAATAAAATAGTAAGTTCATATAGAAAAACTTACTCTTCTATCAACTTTAGAGTGAACTCGTCTTCTCCTTATTCCATCGTGTGCAGTAATAGCATTATTTGTATAGATTTAAATAAAATCACCCAAAAAATAGAAACCCTTTAGCAAGTTAAAGGTTTTACATGATTGATTTGTGGCTCAAAATAATTTTTTTTTTTAATTTTTAAGTTTCACATGAAAAATTTAAGGTTTTATCATAAATATTTTTCAGAATGAAAATATGCACACTGATATAAAATGACAAAACAAATATAATAGTATAAAGCTCTAAATTTTACATATCTAGTGCCCAAAGATAAGTAAGGAAGATTATTTTGAAAATAACAGCACCATATCTTAAATCTTGTAAAATTTGAGAAATTCTATATTATTATTCTTATCTTTATTCACACAATGCATTATTGTTTACTTATACTTATTCTCATGTATAAAATAATATTTATTTACATAATACTCATAAATTTTTTTTATTAAATCACAATTTATTAGTATAAGGTTCTATGTTTATACTCATATTATTACAATCATTAGAAAAAGTTTAAAAATTTACTAAGATCTAGAGGATTAATTAGATCTTAGATTGAATATTGGGAAGAGAATCGAGTGGTAAATCCAAGAGTGTACAGGCTATAGTTCCAAAAAGAATATCAAGAGGGACTTTATATATATAATAAAGATTTTAGAAGCACTTTATTCTAAATTTACAAGCAAGATTTCACTGAGCGGTATCTTCTTAAGAAAACACCCCTTAAAATTTATATAACTCCACTTAGAATTCAATTTGAGGGAATTCCAAAGTTCTACAAATTAATTTTTCTCATTTCACATGGTAGAATTAATCTTAAATTTGCAAGTTCACACTTGAGAGCTATGGTTTATATTTAAGACTTAATCACCTTAAGTGATAAAATGAGTTTTTAAATGTTGAATAATAGTTTAGCAAAGCCACTAGGAGTTAAACTAAATCTTTCAAAATCAACTATGCACTTAGAATAACTCATGATTTATATTTATTAATCTCAAGGCATTGATAGACAAAGATACAACAGTAGCATCGTAAGCTCACATATAGAGAATGTCTTGTGATATTTTAACTATAGATTGGCTAATGACAAATCATGTAATGAATATCTTTATTCTTAAGCAGCGAACAAATTTAAGTAATCTCATCGGAAAAATTCACGCACATAAATATATAAAATAAAATGATTCATTTATAAGAATATATGTTTTCAATAGTATTGGCACTTTCAATAAAAGAAGTTATTTCTTTAATCAGTCTCATCAACAGTAATTCTCACCTATTGAGTACACTTAAAGACAAGTTAATTAGAAAGTCTCAAAGATTTGAAAAATTAATGTTCGCATTAAATCTGAAGTGATTTCAACTAGAGTTTAAGACTGCAAACTTTTAGTTTTAAAGCTTAAACAAAAAATAAGCTCTCATCGTTTTATTCTCCAAATCAACCATGGGAATATTTTTATGGTATCAATTATGTGCTAGCCTCATTAACAAGTTAATAATATGACTAGATTTTTGTTGTAGTTATGGTGTTGAAGCTTAATCATTTTAAACGAATATGAATTAATTTATATTCTAACAAGTGACTTGTAATATTATGTAAAGCTGTCTATTTACATTACTCAATGTAGAATTATATGTGAGTGATAATTAAGCATGCATAATATTTGTTAAAACATGAGAGACAACCTTGTGACCATTCCCTTTCAATCATCTGTGAAAATACGTAGCCAAGCTCAAAGAATATCCTCTTCTTCACTCATGTCTCTATTTATAAGGTAACCAATTTTCTTCAATTGCTCTTCTACTCACAAGTCTTTATTCCTCAAAGGAGCTTTTGAAATATAAATCCTAAAGTTTATTTAACATTAACTTTAACTTAAAAAATATAAATCCACACATCAAAAGCACATGGCTAGCTCTTCTTACCCGAAGCAGAGCTCATCCATATTCAACAAGAATCTTCTTTGGTGCACATATAATCACTTGGCCAATGGATGTTTGCCGATGCCAAAAGCAATTTCTTCCCAGCAATAGATGAAATTAAAGAGAAATATAACATATAAACAGCAGCATAAACGGGCAGTCCTGCTATACAATACAATTCTGTAACGGCAGAAGCGCTGCGCAAACATTCGCTCGCTTTCCAGTGTGAGTGCCCAAAGGAACTGCCCAGCAACGTTGTTATAATAATAATAATATTATTAATAATAGAGTTACGATATTTAATCCAAAGCTCTGTACAATCAAGATCACACTTGATGGCGGCGTTCGTTCGTTCGTTCGTTCGTCGTTCGTCGTCTATATGACTCCAGTCATGTCCCAGTCCATTTCCTCTTCCGAGCCGGGCGCTGAAGCTTGAAATCGCCGGCGCCGGCGCCGGCCGCTTCGCTGTCGGCTTTCTTATTTCCTGCAGGATCCTTGTCTTTCTCGCCGGGCATGGGAAGCTTGAATCGCTCGCTTCGCATTTTGAGTTTGGCGGCGGTATCGAGGTGGCGATCACGGTCGTCTCCGGTCTCGTCCCGCGTGCGAGGGCGATAGGCTAAAGAGTCGTCGGCTTCCATGGCGCTGCTGTCGTCCCTCTCTTTATGGCTGCTCCACCGCCCCATTTTGGATCGACCCCTCCTCGACTCTGGGTGCTCATCGTCTGAAGCGGCACGAAATTCCTCTTTCCCTGCGACTGATGTGGCCTCCGTTTGCTCCCTGCCATTGCGCCGATCCTTCCTTCCCTCTGTACCAAGATGCTTGCTGCTTAGCTGCATTTAATCAAACAAATAAATAAGCAACTGGCAAGTTCCACGGGAGAAACTTGGTCACTAGCCATAAAAAAGTAAGAATATAAATGAAAATTAAGAACCCGTTAGGCTGCCGACTTCATTGGATCTATATAGATAAATATATACATATATAAATGTGTGTTTGTGAGCGCATACAAGTGTTAGTGCATGAGAAGCACCACTTTCCTTTAAAAAGAAGGATAGGAGTCACTTTTTACATTCATTACTAACAATTATCTTAAATTTTTAATGAAAATGTAACTTGAGTGATGTATGCAGAAAAGGACTCCTAAATTTAAATATAGAATTAAGTATTGGGTGCTTCTTAATATTAAAATTCAGATATTATATCTATAAATTTATCTCAATTAAGGTCTGGTGGTCCTTTCAGCTAAAGTTTTTATCCCAAAAAGAGTTTTTTGATGTGTCCGTCCATTCAAAAAACTCTTAGCTATAGAAACTCCAGATGAAATAGCATGTAAAAATGATACTAGCATATTTGTGATAAAATTATAGGAATAACATACAAGAATGCTAAACCTTAGTCCCACTTAGTGGGCTCAGATACATAACACATCATTTTTTTGTTTCCATAATGTCCGATCAAATAAATGCTTCTATTCTGTTTCAATTAATGGAAGCCATTTCTAATAGTTACTTGCCATGTGTTCTTTGGTCTATCTCATTTAATATAGGCAAAATTCATAGACCTATCTAAATCTTAAATATTTAGATATTTTAATACCTAATCATTATGTTTTACAATACTACCATCTAATCTTTGGTATCAGCTTGAATAGTGTGAAAAGTGCAGTTTCGACTACTGTCGTGCCATGTTATAAAATACCTATTTGATCGAAATATACAGGCAGATGGTTATCGTCATTCAGCTTTACACTAAAACAAAGTTGCCACTTAACAACCAATTCAAGTACGAAGAAAATATACATGAATTCTGGCAATGAGCTTATTATGACTCTCTATTCCTTTTGATTACTTAACTAGTATCCCTTTGTAGGAACAACTTGTTAACAGCGGCCACATAATAAATACTTTAATATTTCTATAAAAAAACTGAAGCAGGCTCAACGATGAGCAGGTGACAAGGATTTCAAAAGCTTATATTTATTTATTATTTCCAAATGTAAACTACCAATAGATTTATATCCCTACATTTTCTCCGACAATATGAAGATTTTCCTGTATTACTTGGTTCTTTAAATGTATCCACAATAGCCAATACCATAGAGCGAACAAATACCTCGGGACTGCCAGAGCTGTGATCCTCGAGCTTTCTCTTGCCATTAATTCTACTCTCACTCGTAAGTTCAGGATCCTTGATTTTTCTGGAGTTTTTATGGTGCTTTTTTTTCTGAGTTTGCTGTCCATCAATATCCCTTGAAGGATGATCAGATTGAGTGTCTTTTAACATTTCATGCCTAATGCTTCTCTCGTTGGTATCATATCGTTTCTCCCTAGCATGAGAACCTCCACGAACTTTATTAAATGCATCATAATCTTCTGTAGTACGATCTCTCTTTGACTGCTCATTGTTCCTTCCTCTATCATTATGATGATAGGTCTTGTCAGATCCTGTAACTTTTAAACATTCCTTGTGCCTTCCACTTCCAGTTGACACTGTCTCGTCTATAAGCCGGCCGCTTCTTAAAGTAAACCGTTTTTCTTCCCTTTTATTTAATGAATATTCATCATCGTGAGACAGCTTAAGTCGTCTCCATTCTTCCATATCCTTCTGATACCAACTGACTTGCTTGTGATCACTAGAATAATGTTCCTTGGGCTTACACTTTGTTCTAGCATCATCTTCGCTCTTCCTGTAATCCATGATATCATTTCTTTCCCTCTTCCTTCGGCTTGAATCCTCCCTTTCCCTGCAACTACGCAGAAGCTCTTCATCGTCACCCCTCTCCCTTTTCAGGAGTTTAGGATCCCTCTTTAGCTTTCTTTTATTGTCTTCCCGGTTTTCTTGGCGGATCATCAATGCATCATCACTCTCCCTATGTCGAAGGACATCATTCTTGTTGTGCCCTCTCCAGTCTCCATCTATGCTTTTCTTTATATTATTTTTAGTTTTGTTTCTTTCCCTTGGTTTTACTTGAACATTATGTCCTCCTCCAACATCTTTATCCTTCACATTTTTACAGCACGAGCCATTCTCACTCCTCTGCCAAGCGCCACTAGAATTATCCTCCTCTCTAGCACAAACTTCACCACACTTAGAGTGAAAAGCCTGTTCGGAACCAAAATCTAAATTCTTGTGTGCATATGATTTAAACATGGGTTCCCTTTCTCTGGATATAGTTGCGCCTCTTTGCATGTCCCAACGATCATCTGAACCATAATCATCCCTTAATCTATGCTCTTCTTCTCCATGATACTTGTGGTAATCTCCCTTGCGCTTCGAAGGACGATATTGCATTACTTCATCATCATTTTCAAACGTTTTCTGATGGTCCCTGCTGCTTCTAAAATTTGCTTGGCTATCGCCACTATGCGAAAGCTTTGAATCACTCACATCACTTTGATCCCGAACTGTTAATTGTTCAATGCATGAACTCAATTTTTTCCTGTTTGCAAAATGAATCGAGTCATCATCATTAATAGTTTCACTTGACACTCGAAAATCTGGAGCTTCTTCCACATTCCCTTCAAGAGAGTCACCTAGAGTGAGCTTATCATCACGTTCAATATCATTTGGTTCCATGCTGAACTCCCTTGTAACCTTTGCATCATTAGAGGGTGACAATGCACAAGTCTGGTTGGTGTCAATCCCATCTGCTGGTTTTCCTTTAGGATGTCCTTCATGCATATCCAAATGGACACTTCCACTTGGGAAAGTTTCATTCGAGTACTCACTAGTACCGCAGTTTCTGCCTGAAGTTCCGTGTGGAAACCTTAGATTTAAAAATGAAAAAGTCAGATATTTGGATAACTGTGTGCAACCATACAAATACTTACTCTTGAATGCATAGCACAATATTGTGAAGTAGCAAAAAATGAAACAAGACTCCAATCATAAATAGTAATTTGGAAAACATGTATAGAATCAAAGTTTTACAAGAGGACCACAAGAAATTTAAACGAGCGCTAGATGTGAGGTCATGTTTGCTAAATTTTCTTGGATGTCAAAGATGTGTTTACCCAAGACTCGAGTGTAATTTTAATACTGAATCCTAAAGAAATGAAAATAAGAGAAGCCTTCATAGTTAATCAATAGCAAATGACAACAAACCATACTTTAATCCAACTAAAAAAGGTAAGTTACATGTGTCTCCATTGTGTTGTCTCAAATATAGCACTTTCCTATGTTCCAAGAAGGTAATATCATTCCACACTCCTTGTCATGCCTTTTTTAGGTCTTCATCTTCATCCTATAATAGAGGTGAAATTCAATAGCTCAACCTCTCTCATTGAGGTATCTGATAATCTTCATTTTTAATATACTTAGACAATCTTAGATATCTTTCTTTGAGCTTATCCTCAGCTAGGGCTACTCCAATGTTTATCAAAACTGTCTCATCAAATTTGTTTGAGTGTACCAACACACCCACCTCAGCATCCTATCTTCATAGCACTTACTTTATTAGTATGTTTCTACTTTGCAAAACAACATTTTGTCCCATACAACATTGATGCTCTTGAAGTTATTATGTAAATATTTTTTAAAATTTGAGTGAAATTATTCAATTGCACAACACCCAAAAAGCACTCTCCCATCTCATCCCAACCTACCTGAATCCTATTAATCACTTCGCTCTCTAATTTGCCAGCATTTTGAATGGCTATACTACAATACATGAATCACACTCCTTTATACATTATCTTTAATTTTCAGATCATCAATATTATAGTTTCTACTATGATTAAATCTTACATTCCATATATTTCATTTGAATTTATTTAGATGGAACCCTTTCGATACTAAGGAGTTCTCCATTATTTAATTTTCATACCAAGTCTTAAACCTTATAAATAAGAAAAAAGTCATCTACAAATAGCACACAACACTTCACCTTCTCTTAAAAATGTTTAGAGAGAATGTTCATAGTTAATGGAAAGAGAAACTTAATGCTAACCTATGATGTACTCCTATTACACCATTATGCATACCTTTAATAGCATTTAAATAAGCTATACAAACCCCTTTTTATTTTTCAAAAACTTTTCAAAGACTTGTCTAAGTACTCTCTACCTTTGTAATTTAATTAATTTTAAATGAAAATATTTGCTCTCTCTAAATATCTCCATCAAGCCTTGCAGTAATTGTATAACCTCCATAATTAATTTATAAAGCATAGAACCTAATTGGTGATGTCAAATTCTTGTATAACATTGTATCAGAGTTTAATTATTCTCTCCAATTTTTCAAATTAAGGCTCATCATTTAATTTCATTAAATTTCATACTAATGCACATTACCAATGTTCTTATAATAAGTATACAGTACTATGCTATTATGCATCCTTCTATCCTTCAAAAATTGTAGCAAATCTTTTAAACTAAGAAACATTTTCCTCAAATATTTTCACAAATAAAAAAAATTTCGTTCAATCATATACTTTTCTACTCTTCATTTTCTTTAAAGCATTTAGACACTGCAATTTCAATGGCTCTAAAAATAAATTAACAATTAATAAAATCTTTATAAATACAAGACTAGCTTCTAGTAATCATATTATAACAATCTTCATTAAAAATCATATGAAATTACTTCAACAATTTGAATGTCTTTAACAATGAAAAGTATTATTTATCAACAGTTTTAATACATTCAAGTTAAATTTTTTATTTTTTTTCCTCTTTATTTGGCTGAATCGTGTTTCTCTTCATAAAAAAAAATATAACTTCTTATATATACACTCAAAAATCACAACCTTAACTAATAGCTTTTTAAAATTTATAAAAAGCTAATATATATATATATATATTCTGATTCTCATTATTCCTAGATTTGTAAACTTTCTATAGCAAAATTTTTAAGAAATTTTCTTAAACATCTTATTCACCCTATGTGCTTTTACTATTAAGGGAATTTCTAAAAAAACTCTCTAAAAATATATTTAGCCACCTTATGTATACAATAGTAATGATTTGTCATATAAGATTTTGGCTTCAACCTAAAGGTCCTAATGTCCAAAATTAATGATTTCACTCCTAACAATATATATGTTTTTCCTCATAAGATTATGCTATCTAGTTTTATAACAACGTAGATTTATTATATTTTTTCTATCTGATTATTTTCAAACCTAAAACTATTAATAAATGTTGAGCTGTCATAATTTCTCATGGAATAATATTACAATCTTTAAATAATTGATCTCTTTACATTATAAGAAAAAAATCAATCTGAATTTTAAAATACTTTAATTATATGTAATAACAAGTTCTGATATATTCTTGAAGATTATATTGTCAATCAAAAAATCATAACTTCTACTCAATCAATTTTCATTTTCATTAGTCTCATCAAAACCAAAAAATACATAAATACTATTAAATTCATTTGATGCTCTTCCAATATGACAATTTAAATTTCCTCCAATAATCAATATTTTGACTTAAGATCTTCATATAATCAAATCTTCTGAACCATACCATAATTTTCTTTTATGCTCGCATCTAATCATATACTAAAATGACATAAGCACAAACAATATTAAAAGTCACCTTACTAAATATGAATATAATAATATCTATCATCCTAATAACTTTAACTACATCCTTTAAATCCTTGTCCAAGATAATACTAATGCCATGGTTATGTTGATCCTTACATAATTATCAAAATTTAAAACTTAAACTATCAATTTCACTTGCTTTCTCACCTCCCCATTTGTTTTGTTGCGTTAATTATAGCATCTATTCTTAATAACCTTACATGCTAGAGTATTCTATTTTGCACACTTTTTACTCCATGTCACCTCGAGTAGGCGCCTTTGCTCCAACTTAAGTTCTCAAATGATTCATATCATATTTATTTTGACAAGTTTTACACAAGTTGGTCAATTGCTTAACACAGCCTTAACATTTGTCATCTTGAATGGAGACTCAAACAATGGTAGCATTACTTATTCAATAATCAAAATGCTAACAATAATAGCCTAGCAAAAGCAGTTTTTTCATAAATAAAGGTGCAAATTGAAAAATTGTGATGATACCAAGATTTTATAAAACCAAACTAATAATTGAACCATTAGAAGAAATTCAAGGTTCAAAAGTTGAATTTCAGGTTGAACCGAAGCTGAACAAGAGTTGAACTATGGATGAACTATTATGATGTAATAAAGAAAAAAATTATTTTATAAAAGTCACAATAACATTTTAATGTATATAAATACATGGATTCGATAAACATAGATCGATTTTATCTCCATTCATTGGATATTTTATAAATTTGATCAAACAAAAAATGTTATAAATTATCTGATATTCAAAATGATGCACATACATTGAATAATAATTAAATATGAAAAAAATTATATATCAATATTTTTTAAATATTTACTTGTCAAAGAATTTTGAAGCTTAAATACTGGCTTGCATTTTTTCTAAAATGTGAACTGGTGGTAGAGCACAACATTTGGTACTTTAAAATTGTTTAAAAAATGTATCTGTATGTAGTATTTAAAAATTTAAATAATACTTAAAAATAATCACATTAATTTCCACATTTTAATGTGAATGACAACTCAAAACATAATTAAAAGAAGTATAAAATTGATGAAACAACAATGCATAATTTGTAAATATTAAAGTTGGATGTTGGAAATCTATTATTTATGAAATTAAGTGTTATATACATATACAAACTGTTTTCTAACATAATTGTATTCAGATTTAGGTAAATCTAGATCTTTTAGAAATAAAATCAACTACCCACATGACCCAAATCACGCTACAATTTAACTGGGGGGTTCAATCAAAACTGCTCTGGTTTAACGGTTCAATGATTTATCCGACAGTTTGGAGGTTCGACGCAAACAGGTCTAACCACACATGTTAAATTGCTCATTGACTGGTTCACAGTTCAACCAGTTGAACTGGCCAATCTAGTCTAGTATTTAATTCCCTAAACAATATAAAGAAATATTAGTTAACAACACCCAATTGTCTAACTGACCACCAACATGAATAATTAATGAAATTTAACAACACCCAATTGCCTAACTGATCACCAACATGAAATATAGAGAAAAACAATTAAATTAACAAAAATAATAACATGGAAAATGAAGATATACAACAGTCAATGTATATTGAAAATGAAAGCATAAGCACAATAAAGAGTTAGCAATTAATGTTATGGTGATAGTGATGCTACAAGATAAATCCAAATTTGATCATGAAAACTACTGGATACATTTTCATGTATCAACTCATTTTTCCACATTTTATCTATAAAGACCAACTATACCGGCACAAGACCTAGTCTATACAAATTTAATTTTACAGGACAGTAAGACTTATAGACATATAGTGTAGTAACATAATAAATAAGCAAATGTATTCTTAAAAAAAAGGCAACAACAACACAAGTATTTTAATTCCATAATATCTGGACAGCTGCATGAATCCTTTGCTTTCACTGTGCACGATCATATAGAAACCCCTTCTTAAGTTCCAAATAAAAGAGATCCTTTCTAATAATATATTCCCATGTTTTTTTGGTCATCCTCTTCCTCATTTAACATGGATAAGAATCAGATAATTCTTCTAATAGAGGCATCAAATAATCTACATTTAATATATCCGAACCATCAAAAATGATATTCTCTAATCTCATACACAATTGGAGCCACTCCAACCTTGCTATGAATGAACTTATTTCTGATTCAATCCTTTTGAGTATACCCACTTATCCACCTTAGCATCCTCATCTTTGTAACACATGTTACTATTAAGCTTCCTCCCATATAACATAGACAATCGTATAGAAGCTCTATAAAAAATTCTTTTAATTTTGAGTGGGATTTCCGATTACACAACACTCAAGGAGCACTTCATTGCATCTAAACAACTTGGATCCCATAAGTTAAATCATTCTCTATTTCACCATTAATTTGAATAATTAAACCCAAGTACTTGAGCCTCTCACTCTTCCTAATCACATGGTCCTCAATAGTTTTGTTTTCTAGATTATAGCAATCATTATGATAAAACTTAAACTTCAAATATTTTGTATTAAATCTCTAAAATTAAAACTTTTAAATTCTAAATTATTTCTCCACAAGTCAAGTTTTGCTTTAATTAAAACAAAAATATATGCACTATAAGCAGAGTCGTGATGTAATCCAATATAAATATCTTTAGTAACATCAATATATGCCACAAGTTCTTTTTCTCTTAAAAACTCTCTAAAGAAATTCCCTTGGTATTCTATCATAAGCCTTTTTCAAGATCAATAAAGGCTTCCCTTGGTACTCTATCATAAGCTTTCTCAAGATTAATAAAGATTAAATATAAACTTTCTTTTCTTTCTGTAAATTTCTTCATCAAAGTTTGTATTAAATGTATCACTTCCATGCTAGATCTACCTAGCTAAAAACCAAATTGATTTAGTGAAATACGAGTATCTCTTCATAATCTGTATTCAACCACTCGCTCCCAAAGTTTTAACATATGACTCGTTAACTTAATTTCTCTATAATTTGCATAATTTTGAGCATCACTTTTATTCTTAAAAACAATGACAATAGTATTTGTCTTCCACTCATCTGTCATCTTTTTAATATTTAAAATAGCATTAAATAATATAGCAAAGAAATTTCTTCATCACCAAAACATTTCCACACATTGATAAAGATATCATCCGATTATATTGCTTTTTCACTCCTATAAATAACCATCTCTTTTGTGATACTTTTTCAACCAACTTTTCCAAATTATGCCAAAAAATTTTATTTATACTCATATTCAATCTATATGATGAGCATAAACATTTGTAATAAGTATAGTTATTCTATCCATTATAATCTTTAAACATAAAATTGTATCTCACAATCACTAATTTCCATTACATTATCTCTTAGATTCTTATTTAGAATGATAGTCATGTTATTCTTATGATAGTCATATATGAGTACCTGAGGTTAAAGCCAAAATTATCAATTTGTTTTGCTTTAGCTCCAGCCACCTTGTTTCTTAAGAAGATGATATATTTATCCTCCTATTAATAAGAATGTTTACTAACTCATAAAATGTGATAACCCATATTAGGTTAATAATAACTAATCTAGCATTAGGTATATTTCCACAAGATCATATTGGCTATTAAGCACTATAGCATTTAAACATCATCCACAACTATACAAAAATTTCAAAAATATCATTCATTCAGTTTAAAGATAATATCATTTAGAATATTACATATTTGATAGCATACAAAAATAAAAATTTATCTCTTGAAAAAGTAAAAGCTAAAGTTTTATTCTTCTAATTTGCACCATATTTTCTTATAACATCCTAAAGCTATATCAGTCTCTTCCAGCTGTATCTGGTCTGGCATTATAAAAATAATATCTTAGTACATATTCTAAATACAAGAATATTAAATAATATACTTTTAAACAAAAGCAGAAGGCAAAAATGATATGATAATAATTGTAGAAAAATATGATTTAATGTAAAAAAAAATCATAATTCCTACAAATAAATATTTCTTTGCCATGTTATGCACATGCCAAATTTAAGAAGATAATCGCATAAATATTCATATTTGTGTTTGTCTTGATATCATGAAGCAACGTTAGCAGTTATGATGGGCAAAGCCAGAACCTCAAGGTTGGGTTCAATAAAAGCATATTCATCACCTGAGCTCCCTCAAAGGCTCTAGATAGCACCCTTATAACTCTTGATGGGCTAGCCCCATCCCTAATCTAATTCAACCACTATTTTGAAACCCTTGCAAATATCACAATATACATAAACATAATTTTGTTTCTTTACATCTTTGGCAGTAAAAATAATGTATTTAATATCAACATCAAACATGCTTAAAACAATGCTTAAGCAACAATAAAAATAAATAAAAGTATAAAAGTAATATCTAATGTACCTTTGTGTTCGACTATACTGAGAAAGTACTCACAAATTTGATGTCTGTAAAAGTTATATTTGAATTTTTTATTAGCTTTTGAAAATGATGCTTTCTGTATTTAGTGTTTCAATGAATCCTATTACTCAACATACTACCTAACCCAACTTTCCGTTCCCATATCCTTCCCTGACCTCTTGATATAAATCTCAATTCTATACTAATTAACTTTACAACAAAGACTCTAAGTTGATTTAACTTTCACTAACAAGTTAGCAAGTTCAGCAATTCTAATGTCGAACTACAGAGCATTACTCTTGTAATGGAATAAGATGATTTAATACAATTATGAGCACCTTCATTAGATTCTAAACATCTTGCTTGCAAAATGTGATGGAAACAATTACACGCCGGTGTCAAATAAGTCAAGAAATTTTAACAAAAGTATCATTTCATATTCGTATCTATTTATATAACATTTGGGCATTGAGGCGAATATAATTTTAGAAATTAATCAATCACAATCTTGTTGTTGATAAATCATATACAGAAGGCTTTAGATAGCATTAAATACTTGGCTCTATCTCAATTAATCTAATTAAGAAAACTTAAGATCTATGCATACATCTCTTATTCAAATAAATTATAGAAAGAACGACATTTTTTTATTAGATTATAGATAAGAGATGTACAAATGAAATTAAGTATTAAATCGTGTAAGTAGAAACAGGTACAACAAATTAATATGTGAATCAGTCAAATTCTAAGTATAATAAGGTAAGTTCAGCAAGTACTTGATTTAAATCTCATAATAGAAGGTACATTACAATAGATTCACTTAAGAGTCTGAAGTGCAGGTAGAATAAGTACAAGTATTTCCGTATGACTCAATTCAAGTTTAGACACAGACTTTAGAACATATTCATTCAAAGGAATTCATACATTGGATATCAAGTGAATTAAATATAGATTTGTAAGACTCACTCCATATTTCAAAAAATATGCTTCAAAGTAATACCCTATACTTGCTTAGAGATGAAGCAGGTTGCGGCAATCACAGAAGGATAAGAGTATCAGTGTTATGCAGGAAAGATTTTCATACGTTGACTAGTTTGGTTAAATACAGAAAATCATCATTTAATTTAGGCACAACTACGAAAATTGTTTCAAGAATTCATACAATAGAAGAACTTAATGCCTCAACTATCCTATTGATTTCAAAAATGCAAAGAGAGTCGAGAGTCTCAAACTACACTGTGTGCGAAGGGGAAGGATCGAGACGAAAGTGTGATCGATGGTTGACGCAAAAACGCTAGGGCTCTCCTTTCTCTCACCTTAAGTTGCCAGCGGTGACAGTTGGCGATACGATGGGTTCTGTCGGTTGAGGAGGAGCTGTTCGGGAGCTTAGCAATTTTGTGGGGAAGAGTCGCAGATTTTTGCAGGGTTAAATAGGACGTGCATACGTAACACACGTTTGCTTTGTGCGGCTCGATCAGCCGGAGATAGCGCTGAGAATCCGCCGATTAATGCTCGTATGTTATGGGAAAGAGAACGAAATCGAAAGCCGCTCGATTACGTTCCGCCGGCCCTTTCCTAATAGAACCGTCGGCTTAATTGCCAACAGTTTATGGAAGAAAAGCGTGCTCTGCCTTAATTTCGAGTTATAATGAGGTAAGTAAATTTTGAAATACTTTACTAATTTAAATCGAGATTAATGGCAAATCTAAAATTCCATTTTAGCATTAATTGAGTTTGAGAAACTTCCTCAATTAATAATTTAATCAGTACGTAATAGAAATAAGCAGAAATTTGACGAAAAACTAATTTTAGCGAGAGTTTTAACTGAAATGAAAATCCGTGAGTTATCAATCAATAGAAATTGAACCTAACGGGAAATTAGAATCTTTCTTAAAAATGACCTAGGGTCATTACATAAAGCTTGTCAGTGAGAGTACCAATATTCCAACTACCTAATCTTAATTCAGTAGCAAGGACTAGCTTCTTTACCTGCATTTGTTCATAATACAGAAATTCTTGCTTATTTGACACTTCACTCAGGTATTGATGTAATGGCCTTGCACACTTTTCACTATATTCAAGCAATATAGTGTCTCACTTCCAAAGAACATCCTAGCTTTAGCATAATTTTTAAAAGTTTTATATAATGAGAAGAATTAGCTAAGTTTTGGACTGCTTGTTGACTATATAACGTAAACCTCCATTCTCAACTAAAACTTGAAACCCGACAACAACTGAGTTAAAAAAAAACAAGATAGCCTAGTCTTGAAATGTACCTCCCTCAAAACTTTATCATTTTTGAACTTGTTTAAGCAAGCAATATTCAAAAAGAATATTTTCCTTAAAGAAAAAAATAAAGCAAAGAGAAAAATAAAGCACATATCAGTCAAATTTGTCATGTTTGCATGCCTAACAATTACTCCAAAATGCTACAAAGCAATGTATTTGCTGTGTAATATAATATCAAATTTTATTTTATTTACACATCAATTTTTATATTATGATTTTAGTATTTGATATGTTTTTTCCTAAAAATTATAATTTGAAAGTAAAAAAGTATCGATTTCAAATTTAATCAATGGAAATTATATGAAGCAAAATTGTATAAAAAGTATAAAAAATTATCAAAATAAAAATAATAAATGAATTTAAATTGAATTTGAATTCAAATTGCTTGGTACCTTTATCATAGTTACTCAATCAAGTTATGAAGAACATCATAAGAATAAAGCAAATAAAAATCTTGGGCTTTGAATTTAAAATATTCTTTTTCTTTTCATAATAGCTCATTTGAAAAAAAAAGTAATGAAATATATCGTGAGCATAAAAAAATAATTAAATTTAAATGCTGAATCTGAATTCAAATTCTTATAACTCTTCACATGAACCATTGTACGTAAATATATATAAATACATACCATTTATATATATATATATAAACATTCTACTAAAAAAGATAAAACAAAATAATACTATTTGAGTCCCTTTCTATCTCTCCTGTGGTTCTCTTACCTTTCTATTTCAAAATTTTCCCTCCGATTCTCTTCCAATCTCATATTTTCTTCTTCTCCAACTCCATTCAACGTTTTATTTTTTCAACTTGCTTTTCCCTCTACCCAATTTACTAGAAATAATACCACTTCATTAATGATACAACCCCTAATAGCAATGCCATAAGCCAATGGCAAGGAAGAGTTCCATAAAGGAACAACAAGCCATCATGCAAACAAAATTTCTCTAATTAAAGAATAAAACTGTGACATCAAAGCAACACTGGGATCATTTAAACTAAAAAATGCAACTGTCGCCTAATTCATCAGCGTCATTTTACTGTACCTTTGCCATTCAACCAACACAATTGCTGCTAATAGTGTATATCTTACAATACATATGCCGTATAACTCTTATAATCAGATGCCAATAAACTCAAAAGTTAACATGTTTACAGCTATCATTTAATTAGATCTACCCATTGGGGGAAAAAATAATTTATCATTATGAGACGTGCTGAGAGAAGAACTAATGGCACAATTTATCAAACTATTTATTGCACAGTTCAGCTATTATTAAGGCATCTTTCGACAATGCCTTCAACAGAACCTTGCAGTTGTGAGTTGCAAGTCTGCATGATATTGCATTACTGCATGTGTGCAGTTAAGCAAAGGTTCTTTGGTGTTATAATCTAAAATAGTACCACATGATGCCTTCTAAAATCTACACGATAGGAAGCTAATACTTCAATCTTTAAACTATAAGCTGCATTCAATATCAATGGAAAATAAATAAAAATTGGCAAATTTATACAGTTTCTTTTATGTAAAAGGCTATATACCATGGAACAAGGACTCAAAGATTAACTTTGCTTAAAGAACTTCTCTTAGACCGTAGTTTGTGAACTGAAGCCCAAAGAGTAAAATCCCTAACATGCAGCGTACCTTCCAACGTGCTGTGCTCCAAATGATCTAGCAATGTTCATGGGACTTTGTATTTCAGGACCAGAGCTGTTCCTGAGATGTAACTCTGAATGGAAAGGCAAAATACTATCCCTATCAAGGGAAAGGGGAACTCTTCTAGCCATTGATTCCCTCTGCTTCCCATTTGAAGTGCGGGGAAAATCACGATAGCGTACTGATGTAATGGGCCGATCATCTTTATCAACATCATGAAATCCTTTTACATTCTCTCCACCAAAATTATTCCCTTGCCTCTCTGGCGGACCATTAGAGATTGTGGAATCTTCTAGACTATCTTGCAGGACAATCTGCATTTAACATTTTTTTTAAATGCAATATAAATCACAGTCCACGAGCACAAAAGAAAATAGCTTTAGTCTAAATGGTGAATTTACCTCAATAACTGCATCTGAGTCGCGAATTCTTGGTGGCCTGGTATCTATAGAGGGAAGACGTTCACCATATCCACCTTCTACTTGAATTGCTCTCCCAGTTGGCTAATTAAATAAAAATGTATGAAAATGGTTCAGAAATGAAATATTTATAAGAACCATGAGCAACACCCAATTTGATGGCAGGTTAAAGAATAATATAACCATATAAATCATATTAGTGAAAATAAGCAATGAACGATCACAATATAGGACAAATGAATTTAAGGCTTACAAGCGAGAGTTGCATGCGCACACTTCTACTCTCTTGTCCACATATGTCCCCCTTATCTGTTTTAACATGGCTTTTGCTATCAGGAGGCATGCTATGTTGAGTGGCTTTGGTGGCAAGTTCAGGAGGTAAATCTGGATCATGGTCCTGATGTGAGAGAGAAATATCAATGCTCTACAAAAGCCACATTTGCATTTTAGTAATAATAAAAATTTTTAACTAGCAATAACAAAAACATTCAAGTACATCACCCGCACCAAATTCATCTAATAATTGAAGTGCTCCCAAATTTAAATTTCAGGACTTTAGTAACCGCCCAAAGCTGCTATATTTGCTTAGAGTATACCATTAACCCTTTAAAACTTCATTTAATTTATACATTATTAACCATAACTCCTTGAAGTGGATAATAATATATGTAAAAGCATAGTCAATTGAGACAGCAGGCATACCTAGCATTTTAGATTTCATCCCTAATCTTTTAACAGACATTTTTGGGACTCGCCCAGGCTTTCCCCGGAACAGTGTTTCTAATTAGACAACAATTTTTAGATAGGATTTTGCCCCTAAGGTATGCAACCAAATCTCTGGGGCTTAAATAAAAAATTTCTCTACCGCATGCATTGATATTCATTTTCTTCCATCTTTTTGATTAATCACTTGGCTTTAACTGTTTATTTGGAAAGGAAGTTGAAGCGGTTTTAGACCAACCAAATTGAGCAGTGGGTGCTCGGGCGCGCCCCAGGTGTTTAGGAGAGCGCTAAGGCATCCCATTGGCAGAGCGAGGCAAGCGTTCAGGCACGCCCCGAGTGCCCATTGACAGAGCGTCGGGCGCCCAGACTCCCATGATTTTGCAAGCCCGATTTCTGGGGCCTATAAATTTATTTGTAGCCCATTTTAGGGCATCCCAACTTTGTAATCCATATATTTGTGTTGTGTTACGGCTGGAGAAGAAGAAAACTTCATTGTTGAGAACTTAGGTGATGGTTTTGGTGAAACCCTAGTTGTATTCATCATCCAACATGGTGAAATTTCTACTTCTCTCTCCTTATGGACGTAGGTATTTACATTGAACCACGTAAATTCTTCTGTTGTGCTTGTGCTTGAATTTTGTGCGTTGTTTCTCTTGTTTGTTCTTGTTTGAGCTGTGATCTTTAGCGTTCATCGATCTTAATAAATGGTATTAGGAGTGCTTTGCAAGAGAAGTCATGGAAGATAGAGTTGGGAGGAGAAGCTTCCGGTTCTTCATTGTCATTGTCATCGGTGGTGGAGATAACTTTCCACCAAATTGTGACACATCGGGTGAAGATAGATGTGGTTAAGTGTGATGGAAAGAACAATTTCATAATGTGGAGATGCAAGTCATTGATACACTTTGGCGTTGAATCTAGAGGATGTTCTTGACGAAGAAAAATAACTGGATGAGATATCAGAAAGAGATTGCATCAAGATGAACTGCAGCGCATGCAGCTTGATCTGAAATTGTTTAGCCCAAGATATAAAGTATACAGTGATGATGTAAACGTCAGCATGGAAATTGTGTAAGTTCCTTAAGAGCAAATATCTGACAAAGAGCATGGATAATTGTCTCAACATGAAGCGACGTTTGTACAAATTTCAGATGTGACGAGGAATCTCTATTGTAAGTTCACAAAGTTATTGGTAGATCTGTTGAATCTGGACAAGACTGTGGAAGATGAAAATAAGGCACTGTTATTGTTGAACTCGTTGTTGGACGAGTTTGAAAACTTCACCATGTCGTTGATCCATGGCAATGATGCTCTGAGATATGAGGAGATGACTACGGCCCTAATGAACTACGAGTTCCAGAGAATGGACAAGGAGTCAACCAAATCGAAGATGGCAGAGAAACTTACACTCAGAGGGGAAGAATAGAAAAGAAAAAACAGAGGATAAAAACATTTTGGGGATGCTCCAAAAAGAAGGAAATCCAGAGGTCGAAGCATTGGGCGCAATCAATGCATATTTTGTCTTAAAAATGGACGTTGGAAAAAGACTGTCCTAAATTGAACGAAAAATAATGGGCTAGTGGATCTTCAAATGCAAAGGCCAATGAGTCTCATAATATGGTGGAGGGGTCAGACTCAAAAGTCTATCTTGCTACAATTTCTATGGGTTTGATAGCAGCTAGTTCTAGCTGGATCATAGAAACGGGTGCAACTTACCACATTTACTCACAGAATCACTGGTTCTATTCATACAGGGAAATGAACAACAACGCAGTCACTATGGGGAATGGCGTCACATGCCGGATCGCTGGCATAGGTAGTGTGCTAATTAGAACACATACAGGAAATGTGCAAAAACTGAAAGAAGTCAGGCATGTGCTTGAGATCAAAAAGAATTTGCTGTCTATTGGAGCCTTAGAAGCCGAGGGCTTTAAGATAGTGATTGAGACAAAAATTCTGAAAGTCGGCAATTGTGCAATAACTTATCTGTGTGGAGTTCGACAATAGAACCTCTACTGCCTTCAAGGGAGTATGGTGACTAGATCAGTGGCAATGACAAAATTCTGATGATGTCATTACACTATGGCACATGAGGCTAACACATGCTGGAGAACCCTCACTGAGAGCATTACAGAAGAATGGGCTCATAGAAGATATAAACTTGCAAATTACCTTTTTATGAACATTGTATCTTTAGCATGAAAACATGCACATCCTTAGATGTTGTCCTCCATAACACCAAAGATATCCTAGAGTACATACACGCCGATGTTTGGGGACCAATGAAGATGGCATCCTTTTGTGGTCTTAGATTTTTTGTCTCTTTTATAGATGATTACTCCAGATATGTTTGGGTGTACACAATGAATAGCAAAGTCAACGTACTGAGGTATTTAAAAACTGAAAAATTGGGTAGAGAACAGAACTGGTAAGAGAATCAAAAAGATCTGGTTAGGCAATGGCAGAGAGTACACTTTTTATTCTTTTGTGCATGAGTGCCAAAATTATGGGATTGAATTATGGGATTGAGCACCACTTCATAGTAAAAGAGACACCACAGCAAAACGAGGTAGCTGAGCATATGCATTGCACTTTGGTGGAAAATGTACGATGTATATCCAATGCTGGGTTGGAGAGAGTCTATTGGACGAAGGCCTTAGACTACGCTTGTTACTTGGTGAACTGTTTGCTCTCTACTGTAATAAACAGGAAGACTCCAATAGAGTTGTGGTTTGGATGTCCTGATGTATATTACTGTTAATTGAAGATCTTTGACAACCCAACTTACTATCATGTAAAGAAGGGTAAGCTGGAACTACGAGCTAAGAAAGTAATTTTTACTAGTTTTTGATGCTGAGTATAGGGCTACAAATTGTATGATCCAGTAGACAGAATGATAGTTTTTAGCAGAGATGTCACGTTTTATGAGGAGTTCTATTTGAGGCATAGGAGTTAGCATGAGGTGGAGGATATTACAGTGACTCCTACAAGGAGGCAAAGAGTGGGATTTGATGCAACCATTCATTCCACAGGATTCTTCCCATCATGATACAATTATTGAAGATATTTCTACAGTTGATGGCCACATTAATGATGAGGACAAGGCTGATGACACTGTAGGTGATGTTCCTGTTCAAGAGTCAATTGTAAGAAACAAAAGTCGATGACAAGTAGCCTAAAGACCGGTTTGGCTAAAGGATTATGTCACCTATGCTTTGTCAGTATTAAAGGATGAGGTTTCTTCTCATTACAAGTAATGACGGGCCCAGAGAAAAAATTATGAAAGAAATCCATGGATAAAGAGATGGAATCTCTTCAAGAGAATAGTATATGGAGGTTGGAAAACCTCCCTCCATGAAGAAAGATGATTGGGTACGATTGGATGCAGATTGGTGTATGAAAAAAAAAGGATCTCCTAGTGTGAGATACAAAGTTAGACTTGTGGCAAGGGCTTTGCACAAAAGAAATGAATTGATTATGATGAGGTATTTTCCCTAGTTGTCAAGCAATCATCGATCCATGTGATTCTAGCTTTGGTGGAACAATTTGATTTACTATTGGAGCAGCCTGACATCAAATTTGCGTTCTTACATGGAGAGCTAAAAGTGGAGATCTATATGGTGCAGCCCCCAGGGTATGTTGACGCAAGAAAATGAAACTTGGTTTGTAAACTAGACAAGTCTCTTTATTGGCTAAAGCAGTCACCTAAGAAGTGGTACAGAAAGTTCGATCAATTCATGCATGAAGGGAAGTATACTAGAAGTTAGTTTGACCATTGCGTGTATTTCAAAAGGTTACCCCAAGGTAACTTCATTTACCTACTTCTGTATGTTGATGACATGTTGGTGGCCATTCCGGATCAATCTGAAATGAACCGTATCAAGGAACAATTGTCAAAAAAATTAGAGATAAAGGAGCTAGGGGAAGTACTTGCTTACCAAAATGGGGTATTTGGATAAGGTGTTAAAAAAGGTTTCAGGTAAATGACTTTACAAAGTCAGTGAGTATTAGTTTGGCACCATACTTTCACTTATTTGTTGACTTGTGTGCCCTAAGATAGACTATGAAAAAAATGAAATACCATATGCTAGTGTTGTAGGTAGCTTGATGTATGCCATGGTTTGCACTAAATCAGATTTGGCACAAATAGTTGTAGTTGTGAGCATGTATAAGCATAATCCGGGGAAGGATCATTGGCAAGCACTTAAGGAGATATTTCGATACTTGAAGAGTGGTGGATGTTAGTTTATTGTTCCAGAAGCAGACATCAATAGTAGATCTGTGTCAGATCTGCAGATTTTGACCATGCAAGAGATTTAGATCAAAGGTGATTAACTATAGGTTTATGTGTTCACTTTGTCAAGATGTCCGATTGGGTGGAGACTACACTACAACCTACAGTTGCCCTGTCTACAACCAAAGCAGAATACATGGAAGTCACAAAAGCATTCTAAGAAAACTATTTGGATGAAAGATTTGCCAGAAGACTTAGGCGTGAAGCAAGAGAAAGTAACAGTTTATTGTGATAACCAAAGTGCTATATTCTCGACTGTCAATCCTATTTGTCATGCTCGCACAAAGCACATAAACGTGCGACAATACTTTGTTCAAGATATTATAGAAGATGGAGGAATCCTATTGAAGAAGGTTGACACAAAATACAACCCGACAGATATGCTTACCAAGGTGTTAGCTATTTAGAAATTCTCACCCACAGCAAGAGTTTGGTGAATATGGAGAAGCTTCACTAAAGTTTCTCATTTGTCGGAGTTACGTGAGACTTGATACTTTTGGGAGGAGGGTACGTAGGCAATCAAGTTGGTGCAGCTGCTACGCTGGAGAGCGTGTTTGGTATCAGCTCTCATATGGCTCATATGAGATATGAGGTGGAGAATTGTTGATTTGAAAAGAAAGTTAAAGTGGTTTTAGACCAATAAATGGAGCAGCGAGTGCTCATCCGAGCCCTAGGCGCCTAGGAGACAAAAAGGCAGGCGCTCAGGCGCGCACTCTAGGCGCCCCATTTACAGAGGCGCGCCTAGGCGTTCAGCAAACAGAAAGGCAGGCGTGCCCCGGGTGCCCATTGACAGAGCGTCGAACGCCCAAGCTCCCGTGATTTTACAGGCCCAATTTTTGTGGCTTATAAATAAGTTTGTAGCCCATTTTAAGGCATCCCAACTTTGTAATCCCTAGATTTGTGCTCTGTGATAGCTGGAGAATAAGAAAACTCTATTGTTGAGAGCTTGGATAAGGGTTTTGGTGAAACCCTACTTGTATTTGTCTTCCGATTAAAGAAATTTCTCATCCTCTCTCCCTGTGGATATATGTATTTACACCGAACCACGTAAATCCTTATGTAGTGCTTGTGCTTGAATTTTGTGCATTTTTTTCTTGTTTGTTTCTTGTTTGGGCTATGATCTTCCACGTTCATCGACCCTAACATTAACGTAGTACAACCTCTTACAAATAAACTAACGCTTATGTTGGTTTATAAAAAATAACTGCAAGTATTATGTATTTTTAAGCCCCCTAGTTGCAATGAGAATTGTTGCCACTTCATATAAAGCTTAATATTTAATTTTTTATATTTAAATGTATATATAAAAGATATTTTTCAGGGTGCTTATGCATCATATCTCATGAGGCTTCCAGCCCATGCACAAGGCATAGTTCAACCTAGTGATAGGCAAAATGTCTGTCATACGGCCAGGCTTTTAAAATATTGTTAGTCCTTACACTACCTTAGTATAATGACATTATCACCTCATCTGACAAAGCCACAAACTGCCTATAAAGTGTGACCATGAGTTTGCACAAGGTAAAAGTTAAATGAATACAAACATGATGAGAGAGTATGAACTGAACAATAACATAAGAAATGAAAAACTTACAAGAAAACTATTGAAAAAATAAATATGAAATTTTTACACAGTTGATTGAAAACCGTTTGCACCCATGACAGCACACAAAGAGACAAATATCACCTCAATTTTCACTCTAATTAATGTAGTATACTCACGTCAACTTCACTCTGATTAATTTTCTCTGCCACTATTTTGATTACCCTCTCCAAACATAAGCATAATACCTCCACCAATTATGCCACTAACTTATGTCATTCATCAATATTTATTGTCAGTCATCAATTGATTAGTATTCGTTATTACACAATCTCGTCCACAAACATCTGTGTTCAGTTTGCGCACTACTAATCTCCTGTCACTGTTAATCACCTCATATTGAACCAATGGAGGCACTTCATTGCTTTGTTGGATTCCATATTGAATATTGATGTAAGGGAGAATCCTTTAACAAATGCTGTCATTCCCATTCATAAGTTTCAACAAACAAAAGTTCAATAACAATATGTTATGTGAATTTTATAGTATTTGATAACCACTAATATTGATGTCAAGAAAAAACTAAAAATTTAGTATGAATATAGGCACCATTCTTAGCTTACAAAGAAAATTACATTTTCATGTACTAAATAGTTTCCTGGTTAAAGATTATTTTCGAGTCTTGAAAGTGCTATTTCTATATGACACCTCAATGATAGCATATATATAATAGCTAATTTTGTTGTGGATCACTTATGCGATGGCATGGATTACCAATGGCTAATTTGGGCATAAAATAAAGTTAATCAGCTAAAGAATTATCAAAATGGTTCAAAATAGTTGTTGACTCTTGTAAATATTTTTTTGGTCTATTGACTTTTAGTTAAGTGATTTTGTTGGTACCTGACGTTACATCTCCGTGACCTCCCTTCCATTCCAATATAAGGGCAAAGACGTAATTACAGCTCCAACGGACAAATTTTTAGGCTTGACGTCAATGAAGAGGTTGCAAGCAGCCGATTCTAGGCTGCAAGTGACCGATTCTAGGCTGCAAGCAGCCAATTTCAGCAGCAAGCGGTCGGCCGATTCCAGCTAGCGGTCGGTGGTCGGTTGATTCCAGCTAGTGGTCGGTCGATTCCAGCAGCAAGGCGGTCGATTCCAGTTGCGAGAGAACTCTGTGTCTCTCCGCGATCGACTAGCACTGCAGGTGACAAAATTGATGGCGACAAAGAAATTGTGGAAATTGATTTCAATTGCTGCTGCTTTGTTATGAACTTCCACAACTTCCTTTGTCGCCATTAATTTTGCCATCTCAATGAGATTGTCGTAGCTTCCGCAACTTCTTCGTTGCCATCGATTTCGTCATCTCCGAAGATCACTGCAGCTTCTTTGTCGCAACTTTCACAACTTCTAAGGAAATCACAATCAATTGACGATCGCAGAAAGACGCAAACTTCTTCCGCAGGTTGCACCTGAGACATCTTCGTCGATGTCAAGCGAGATGGATAATGGTTGAGCATTATTTGCAGCTGAGGCGAAAATTTTAAGTCGACGTCTCAGCTAGATAACTTATCGTAAAAATAATTACCATCGCAGAAAGACGCAAATTTCTTTCGCAATTCGAATGGTCGGCCGCTTGCAGCTGGAATCGACCTCTTGCAACTGGAATAATTTATTGTAAAAATTATGCTGAGCCTCTTTGGCATCTTCATTGACGTCAAGATTAAAATTTTTTTGCATAAGCTGGTATTATGCATTTGCCCTTATATTTCGAACAGAAAGCTAGGGAGGCTATGAAGATATAATAATAAGGACCAAAAAATTACTTATTAGTCAAGAGACCACAAAAAATATTTACTCAATAACTATTTTGAATATAAGAGTCAATGGACCATTTTAATAATTTTTTTAACAACTAATTATTGAATTGGAATATTTGGGAGGGTTTGGGGTAGTTCTCCTAACTTATGTTTCAATTTAATATAATCTTTAATTTTATCAATACATGAATATATCTCTTTATCATATGTTTACTACTAATTGAATATTGCAAATGCTTGATTCCAATAGTAAATTTTAATAGTATATATTTGTCAACATATAAATCAACCTTTCTATATGCATGCCAATATACGTATAAGAATGTGATCAAAATTTCCCTTTAAATGAATTTAACAATAAACTAAGTGTGCATATGCATATCAATCTTTGATAAATCTTCTAGTAAGCATGTCAATTTCCATATAAAGATATGATTAAATTCTTTCATTATATAAAAGTCGAAGAAAACCAATAAATAAAATATATATATATATATATATATCCCCATTATTATCATTCAAAATATAAACCATATGTTGGGGTCTACTTGTTGAATCCAACATCCCATGACAAACCTATGTTCTGTTCAAATGAGGAGCGAGCGCCTACTCGAGCGACCGAGAAGCTATCACGGCTTCCATTTGGCCGAAGTATGGGAGCGAGTGGGCACCCGAGAAGCAGTTAAGACTTCCATTTGGCAGAAGTTTGGGCACGAAAGGGCGCCCAGGAAGTTGTCACAGCTTTCATTTTGTTGAAGAAGATTGAGCGTACAAGTAATGTCATCACAATAGCCAATCAACCAAAGCTTGGGCGCACAAGGCGCCGATCAGCCATCATCTAGCACTAGTTTTTCTCAACCTTTCACCCATATACTAACAATCAAATTAAAGTGGTAAATAAGTTTTTAATGAATTAAGGAGTCTAATGATAAAAATTTAAGGCGCTTAAAATTACTTCTTAAAACAATTGCCTACAATAGCACTGTTTCTAGGGCAACAAAAAAGACATCATTCGAAATTGTCAATAGGTGCAATCCTAACAAAACTAATTGACTTAGTTTGCCTAGCCATGCATATTCTGATGTTGTCTTTACTTTTACTAGAAAGTTTCATATACTGCATCACGATGTTAGGAACCAAATTGAAAAATCTAACAAAAATTATACTACAAATGCTAATGTGACGTCTAATATGATTTTTAATGAAGTTGATTATGTGCTCATTCGTAACCTAGAGCGATATTCCATACCAAAATATAAGAAGCTTTTCATGCTAGAATGACAATCCCTTTCAAGGTCCTTAGAAAAATTGAGCTGAATGCTTATTTGATCAATTTGTCTTAGGATATATTTATAAATCATGTATTTGATATCGATAAATTAATTCCATATTCTAAAGAGTAATTACAAAACAATATAGGTACTCCTTTAAAAGGGAAGAAGAGTAAGTCGTGTATTAAAATTCTCTAACACTTTTTTAGAGAATGATGTTAATATTTTATATAAGATTGTTGCATAAGAGCAGAGCAAGCACATGTTTCTTGTGCGATAGAAGAAGGATGTGATGGCCCATGTTAGGTTGGTAACAATCAATCTAACATTGGGCGCATCTTTCTGCATGATCATATTGGGGATTAAGTAAAATAGCAGTTAATCAACATCCAGAACCATAAAAGAATAAAGAAATCTCATTCATTCAGTTTAAAATAAATATCATCTAATATATTACATAATTGACATCATACAGAATATAAATGTTTATCTCTCATAGAGAGAATAAAAACTAAAATTATACTCCGCATCATGATTCTCTTTAACGTCTTTAAACGACATCAGCCTCCTTCAGCAGGATCTGGTCTGGCATTATAAAATAATGCATTAGTGCACATTCTAAGTACAAAAGATATTAAATAATATAATTTTAAGCAAAAGCGGAAGGCAAAAAAATGATATAATAATAATTACAGGAAAATATGATATAATGCAAATAAAAGATAAATCATTCCTGCAAATAAATATTTGCAGGTCACATGCCAAATTTCAGACGATGATCGGGTAAGAATTTATGTTTATGTTTATGTCTTGATATCATGAAGGGACGATAATAGTTATGATGGGCAAAGCCAAAACCTTAAGGCTGGATTCAATAAAAGCATAAAAGCATATCCTTCACATGGGCCTCCTCAAAGGCTCCAGATGGCACCCTTTTGTCTCCCGAGAACTAGCCCCATCCCTAACCTATTCAACCACAATTTTGAAGCCATTTGCAACATTCACAAGATACATAAACATCATTTTATTTCTCTTACATCATTAACAGTAAGAATAATGCATTAAGTAACAATATAAAATAGGCTCAAAGCGATGCTTAAGCAGCAACGAAAGCAAATAAGAGTATAAGAAGCAATATCTAGTGTACCTTTGTGTAGACTTAAAAAAGACAAATCACTCACAACTCTGATGTGTCTGCAAGAAGTTATATTTATTAACCTTTGAAATAAAAATACATATTTACAATATTAGAATTAGTATTCTTATTCCTAAGTTTTGTCTTTAGTGGGCTACAATAATCTATAACCCCATTCCCTTTCCAAATTGGCATACTGCTAGGAGATCTAACTATAAGCTATGAGCATACTTAGGATCTGTCCATAATGACATTATCAATATTGAATTCTTTGAGAAAATTAAACCTGCTCCACATGAGGTTATGAAATTGATAAATTGTATTCTAGATACGCTCGTCAATGAATGAGGTTACTTAATAGAGTTTCGTATTCTTAATGAAAATAAATTGAAATTGTACATTCATAACAAGTGAGTGAAATGGATGAAAGCACAGCATGCTTAATCTATCTCCCACCTTACACTGCATAAAGGTGCTCACCAAGCAATTTTGAAATACAATAATTAAATTAACTATGGGACTATAATTTAAGTATTAAATCAAATCTTAAAATCTGTGGGTCACACATGAATAAATGACAGGTGTTAGATGCATCCTTAAGGGGTTGAATCATAGGTTTAAGCATTTCAATCTATATTATCTTACATATGAATCCAGTTAGCCAATCAACAGCTTCTAATCTATTTAAATTCTATTGGTAGAATTTAATTTCTTATGCAACAAAATAGGTGTATATGAATTTGAGCATCTTTTTAGAGAGCATAGTTAATCACAATTGGGCATAGCAAATTATATATAGATACGGATACAAATAAATTACAATTACAGAATGGTGTGTTAAGAGACTTGTACGGTAACTCCTTTTTACCAAATATACAATTAACAGTTTCAAAATACTTTGCAGAAATAATACTATTCCAAAATAAGTTTGACTGCATTATATCATTGTACGGTAACTCCTTTTTACCAAATTAGACAAATAAATAGACGGTTTCGTACCATGCGGTCGAGTTGTCCTCCAGGAAGATGAAGAAAACGGGACGGCGGCTTGGATGCGACGGTTCTGCTTGCTGATGAAATAGGGATCAGACGGCGCAGGTACAAGGAGCAGATAACGAAGGAATCCTTCTTGCCTACAGAGGTCTATTGATCACAGATACGGGGTCGGCGAGGTGTCAAGGCTCTTCCTTTCTGGGAGTCGCTTGTTGCTTGAGAAGAGAGGGGGCGAGGGAGTCGAGAGAGAGCTTGCGGTATTTGTGGAGGTGTCGTAGGTGCTCAATGGCCCTAAATAGCACTCTCTGAGAACCGTCGCTTTGATTCCGGCAAATTCCAGAGGTAATGGTGCCCATCTTAGGAATTCATTGCAAAAAAAAAACATCGTTTCCTTCCATTTTCAACGAAGGAAGAGGGAAGGGATTGCATTAGTTCTAAGTGGGGCTTGTTGTGCGAGTCTTACGTCGACTTTTCCTTTGGGAACGTTTGGTTGTTTCTATGTGCATCTTGGTTACGCCTTTTATTAAGGTAGGTAAATTAAAAATATGTATTACATTCAATTTCATAATTAATATCAAGATTATTGCCATAAATTCCCCAAAACTTCCTAAAACACTGATTTCATCAATTTGTAATAACAGGTTAACAGAAATAGGCGAGGATTTGATGAAAACAAATTATAGTGGGAATTTTTAACAAAAAAAAGAAAATTTGCGGGGAAAAAAAACACAATTTAGACATTGCGGAAAAATAATGTATTCCTTATAAATGACCTAGGGTCATTACCGAAATACTACCATCAAAATACACTTTATTGACATAATGTGTTATAGAGGCTCCTCCTAAATTTACTTGATAATTACATTGACTTGAACTCTATAAAGCAAAGCTCTTGTGGTGGGTGAGAGTCTGATGTAGAACATGGATCACAACTAAGGTGGAGGTCCATGACTCAATCATTTTTAGCATAAAGTTAAGTATATGTTGTACTTGTGTTTATATTTGATTTCATGTTGTGTTTCAAATCGTTTTGTTCCGATCCATTGGTGTACTTAGTGTTTGGTATTTTGTACTTTCATTAGATGTGATGAGTAGTTACCCGTGCATTAGTGTCGATTTAAATTTTGTATTTAGGTTTTATGGAAACCTTTGTGTTTGGTATGTGAAAAGACACATCAGGTTATGACAAGATATGTTTAGTGAACTGCTTAGAATTACTCTCAGTTAGAAATGATGCTGAATAATATTTGTCTTTCCTCCATTTGTGAGAATTGTGCTCTTGAGAGAATGTTTGTGAAATGAACTGCATAATTACTTCAATTCTTATGCAAGTGCACAATGGCAAGGCTATCGAGTGTGCATAATCCTAATAAATGTTTTTAGTTTTTTATTTCTTTCTTCTCTGTGTTTCTCCACTTTTCTTCTAAATTCTTCCTCAAATTATTTTCGTGTTTGATCATTGTTTCCCATTATGATTCTCTTCTAAGTGCTTCTATCGCTCTCCACCACCTCAATGGTCATTTTCTCCACAAAATTCGACTTTTAAAAAGTCTGTTTTTAAATTTGCAACTTCATTGCATCAATAAAAAATGGAAAAACCATGCTCATATTTAGAAAGAAAGGAAGAAAAGAAAATAATGTTAGGAGATAAAAAGTGATATAATTGAGAACATAAATATTTGCATTGTGTATATCTCTTTATGCCATAATAAAGATAGATCTCATTGAGCAATATAAACTATCATGTGTTCTCTTTATGGAGCTATTTTTACAAATTAATTTCTCATTTTTATGCTAATCATTGCTTCTACGTGTATGATGTTGTATGGATTCAAAAATTGAAAGTAAAAAAAGTTATTAATATCTAAAGAATGTGTAGCAATGAAAATGTTAACATCAATATAAACTAAAACAAGAAAAAAATATATCAGGAATGAATATATTAAATAAGCAGTTCAAGTGTATTGGACATAAAAAAATTGAAAAATAGATTTATTTTGTTTATAATGTGCAATGAAAGGTATAAATGCATAGACTGAACAAAATGAAATAAATTGGTATTAAATGATTAGTAACGAGATGTACAATAAAATAAAAATGGAAAAAATAGATTGAAATATTAGGCAAATAAGAATGTGACATGAGAATTTATAAAGTTAGCCAAATATAGTTGAAATTTTTTATGATAATGATGACAAATTATATGAATGGAAAATTACAACTTAAAATGAATTGATTGGCCTACAATTAAGGCAAATGTGAATAAGATGAAGCAAAAGTACATAATAAGTGATAATATACCATTATATACAATATACTAAACATATCAGAATTCCATAGAAAAAATAAGAAATTCTAAATTTATGCATATAAATATTCCAAAGAAAAAATATTGATGCATATTGATAAAAAGTATCATTACCTTCTCGGTTCGGCCACTTTCATAGACCCTAATTTTGCTTTGCATGGTGGATTCCAGCCGTAATTGCTCCTGCATGTTTAAAATAGGAATCAATTCAATAAAAAAGCTCTTATGTTTTGTCATGATTCATTATAAATACATAGCAACCTACCACTTGCTTGCAATACTCAATCCAATGCTCTTCATCCATTCCAAAATTGAAAAAATCTGAAACATCAACCCCAGGATGTTTCCAGGGTTTCTCTTCAAAACTGTCTATGTCAATGTCAAATACACATCTGCAGATACACAAGGGTATGTAAAAAAAATATGAAAACGTGAAATGCATGTTTAGTCATGAAACTAGATTTTGATCATAGAAATATGTAATGGAAAAAGTGCACGTAAGTCCTATGCAATGTAACAATTCATTTAGCATATAGATAAGCTGCATTCATTGTACTACTATCTCATGTTGGTTATAAAGCAGATAAGTAAATCTATCTATGTGTCCTCATGTTTGTTTAGCTCACAGCCAGTACATACCAATGAACTATAGGAGCTCATAAAGAGTAGAGAAACACCAAAATGACTAGCCTGCTTTCTTCTCATTGGTTTTCCACTTGTTTCAAAAAAAGGGCCAAAAATGAATCATATGCGGTGAGATTAGGGGTCTCAAAATTATGGCAGCTACAACAAACCATAATTTGTTCAACATACAACTACGTAGTTACTATGCGAGCATTCCATAACCCCATATTAAGATATTCAACTTTTTAAACAGCTTTCTTGATTTGTTATCATATTACATTTATTTACTATAGTCCAAATGTCATTAGGCATAGAACTTGAGCTCCCTTGCCAAGTAACATATCGTGAGAAAGGAAACTTCTAAGCAGCTTCTATGCAGCATCATCTGATGGTTTATTTAAAAATGATGTAGAACAACATAGACTAAATGCATGATTAAAAAGTCAATAATTCCAAAATGAAAGCAAAAATCTCTAGCGATTGTTATATCAGTAAATGGAAATTTTGCCTCAATTAGGATGATAATAAATATTAGACATATGCCAACAGATGTGTGCAATGAACTGCAAAATATATTACATTTTAACAATAAACTGGCAAACAAAAAACTGTGAAGAATTGTGAAAAGAATAAGCACATTTGAAACTTTCTAAACAATGCTTGAATGGTTTAATATAAACCAGTATCGCAGGTTTTAAAATTAGCTGGCTTACTTGTGTGATGGCAGAATAAAATCCAAACCACTGCCAAAAGGACGGCTGGATGCACTACTGCCCCAAGCTGGCAAACCAAAGCCTGAATGAAAGCTACTATTAGGAAAGCCTCTTCCACCCAGTGGCTTCCAAGCTCCTCTTGCACGGCAAGCCATAGAACCAAGGATAGGTGAACGAACTTGACCTGGAGCACCCATTGCAGCAGTGCCAGAACCTCCTGATGTTGGTGCTGCACCAGGTCTTACATACTACAAATTAAAATTAATTAAAAAATGGATCATTTACGCAGCTTTCTCTTGCAACATAACAGGAAGGAGAAACATACTAAAGTGAGAAAGCTTTGTATTAAGCTTCAATGCCTAAATTTCTTTCTTATAATGAAAAAAATGGGATGATTGATCGTATCAAATATGCTACTATAACGCCTCCATATTATGTAAGAAGATTTAAATTCTCATATATAGTCAATAGACACAATCCAGATTTAAAAATAACGTACAATTAATCAAATTGTTTTAATAAGTCCTTCTATTGTTACCTGCCCTTATCTCAAACCATCTTATGAATCTCATGTAGTGAATCATCTTTTTCACATTCCGGAAATATCAGAGATAGAAAATCAAGTGACAGCAATAATATTATTAAAGATAGCACCATAGCACCATGCATGAATGTCGTTAAGTTACCAGAAAAACACAAGCAAATTCGCTCTCATGTGGATCCTGCCAGAGAAATTATAAATAGGAGAATAGTTGATCATAAACCCCACAAACTGCGGCTTGCTATGCCCCAATGAAACTTTTTTAAATGTACTTTCCCATAAATTAGTAAAAACAATATCAATGGCCAAATCCACGTCTATTGGAACAAATTGGAGTGACACAGCTGAACCGCTTTATTATCAAAAAATTAAAATATACTTAGCTTGCCCATAAAGGTTAAGAATATATACATTCACAGGGCACGACACAAGAAAGATGAACAATTCATTATGAGTATTGAGTAATAAACTCTCTGTTTACAAGTTCAAAAGCAATCAATATTTATGCTAACAAAGAACAAAAGTACTAATCACCTTAAAATTTAAATGATGCTGCTGATAAAAACCATGATTACTATAACCTATCCGCGGACCATTTGTTTTTGAATTGGCAACATTTGCTTTTACAGCTTCAATATCTTTTTTTTCGCTATCTGTGGAAGGCTGCACTGCTTCATTTCCCCAATCTTGCTCCATAGCCTGATGATGATGATGATGAATATGATGATCCTCGTCAGTAACAATAACCAAATCCTCATCCCCGTCATCGTCGTCCTCATCACATTCCACACCCCTTCTTCTCTCCACGTGAGTTTCATGCACAGTTTCGTTGAGAAGAATTTGCAAATCATCCTCACTGTCGCTATCCCATTCTTCACTATCAGAATCCTTCACAAGCCCACTGTTATAGACAGCAGGATTTAACGATTCTTGATCCGGATCAACAAAATCCTCTGTCTTCTCCGCAGAAACTTTAATCCCGTTTATGTTGAATAAGGAATGCGCCACCGCGTCCCTAGAAGCCCTGGAAACCGCCGCATCTTCGTAATCGTCGATCAAAATCGCTGGCTCTTCAATCACCCGGACGTCGCAACCTCGCAGACAATCAACGTCGGAGTTCAATTTGGGGTTTAAAGATGAGGGTTCGAACAGAACCTTGTCGCCCTCTTCGTCATCGTCGTCATCGCTTTCTGAGAAAAGGTTTGGGGTGGTCGGGGATGGCGTGTGGATGGGATTGACCCCAAGGACATCTGTGTAGAGTTCGCCAAACCCGTCTTCGTTGTCCATGGCGATTAATATGGCATCTACGGAAATGCGAGAAACGAATGCGCTTAAAGTAGCAAAGCGGCGTTCTTTGATTGCCTTTTTTCTCTTTGGGCCTGTAAATGTCGAGGCGCTCACGAGGAAAGGCTACGAGATGCTTAGGCTCTAGCAAGTAAAATGGAGATCATCGTGTAAGAATTAAGAATACCACAACCGGAGAAGAGAACGAGTTTACATTTATTTAGAATGAAAATTAGTAAAAAAATAAATAAAATAGTACTTCATCATTTTATTAAAAAAGGTATTATATGTAATGCTTAACAAATAAATCATTTGTGTATTATGTATAACACAAAATGATGTTGCAATTCATGTGCTCAATGCAAAAAGGAGTATCAAATCATCTACATTGCTATTTTGGTTGTTTTGTTGATCTTCCCTTCAACCATTGTCCTCTTTTCCATGCAATTGCCAAAATCTCATTTGACATAAACTAGGAGTTTTGCCACCATAATTTTGGCATATTCTCCACCATCTCTTCAACAACTTTGACATTTTGTGTCGACTTTATTCACAAGTGCACCACACATCCTATGCATGTTTTAATCATTTTAAATTTAACATGCATGATGAATTAAGTATTAACTTTGTTCCATCACTCTATAGGAAGCCTTGTCAACCTAGCCTTGCATGGATTATATATATGTCACATAAGCTAGCCATTTCCTTAATCTTATGTATAACTTCTTATGTATATTTTGTTAGTTAAGTATTTCATTAATCTGATTAATAATGTAAGCCTACTGACCTGATGATCACAGCAAAATATATATAGTTTAGTATAACATATAGAATTAAGTGTGGAAGCTAAAGACATATCATCCATCCAGAAATAGTAAGTAAATACATACATCTCAGAAAGAATGATATAAAATATATCCATATAGATTTGCTTATTACAGACTTTAATGAAAATGCAAAAATAAACTTTCATCTCACTAAAGTAGGAAAAATAGATAAGAAAGGAGGCTGCAACAGTTACTCAGCACCGCTACACTTCTCTTCCTCTCGAGTCTCTTGCAGCTCCACCAGCAAAGGCTCCTCAATGCAAACTGAATCTAATATTATCAGTTTCACAATGATTGGGCCCTAGCAAAAAAGAAGAAGAGAAAATCCTACTTAAATAATGAGTATAAGTACATTTTAGGCTCACTAAAATGCATCCATTACATTACAGGGATATTTAACATAAAGCAGTAAGTAAACAGAAAATAACTAAAAAAGTAAGTAAATCACTGCAAGTAATAGTAACCAATGTAAGACATGAAATTTAATATGTAAAAAATACTAAAAATAGATGCAGTAAACATCAAAACTAAATACTATAATATGCAATATGGAACTCCATGATATATGCCAACTCAATTACATATGTTACAAAATATAATAGAAATGTGTTCCAAAAGCACCCAACAAAAATGAGCCCAGCGGCACCCATACAAAGCAAATTGTGCCCAATGCACCGAACAAAAGAGCCTAATGCTCCCATATATATAGTCCTTAGTTTGTGCTCAATGCACCGCTATATATATATATATATATCAGAGTTGTGCCCAATGCACCGAATTCAAGAATTGTGCTCAAATGGCACATGATCAACAATAGTATGCTATGATATGCCATCTAAAACATGCATAAATCATGTGAATGAAACCCATCAAAATAGGATATGTCGAAATGCCATATGAAATATGAAGGCACTATGAAGGGGAAACCATTAAAACACAAAACAATACCTCTTTTGTTATCTATTTAACATGAACTTGACAGCCTAATCAGATACTAAGACATAAGCAAATCTTAGCTTAAACACAAGGCTAATAAATCTGATTATTCAATAACAACTTAAATCAACATTCAAATTTATCTTATTAACATCTTAATCTTAACATTACAAATATGAACTGGATCAATCTATCTATCTTATCAATTCAACTTATCCAATATTCATGTATACAAGCTTGACATCTTAAGGTTGTATCTAATCAGATTTATTGATAAACAACCTATTCTAAGTCCTTAGATAATATACTCTTAGAATTACCTAAAAAGGTTCTAATGATATCTACTAATTTGAACTTAGGATCTAATCTAAGACCTTAGGGTTCTAAACCATTCACAAGATGAAAATTTAAGGAATTAAGCCTCAAGGATACTTAAAAGCTCAATAATTCTAAATCTAAAATCTAATATCAAAATTAAGGCTGAAGACTAAACCTTCATAAATCATCTTACAAGGTAAGGTTAGAATAAATTTCAAGGGCTCTAAGTTTACATAAGAGCTTTACAATCTATGGTGATATTAATCACTATAATTCAGGTTAAGGGACTGAATTGAGTACTTAACATTAAATGAATAAAAGGTTGAGCATAAAAATTCAACTTAAGGTTTACTACTAACATTTATATAGGCTACACACAAGGACTTAGACTAATCTATTAATAGATCTAATCTTGCATATGGTCACTATAGCTAAGTGGTATTCATCACTTACTAATATTCTTACTAATGGGAAAGAGAACACAACTACCCTACTTAGATTGGTTACTTAACCTTAAATGGGTGAAAGGCTAAACACCCTAAGTCATAAAATATAACTTAACAATTTAAGATTAAGAAGCTAAGTTAAACTACACTAAAAAATAGGTTGCTATCTAAGGGGTATATGTAATGACCCCAATATCGAATAGGAACTCAATCCAATATTGGAGCATTACCATAACATTTAATATCAAAATAGAAGAAAGTTAACCTAATACTAAATATGGCCAAGTGTGACGACCCCAATATTGAGAATCACTTAACTCAATATTGATACGTCATCACAATATCTAATACTAGATTAAAAGGAAACTAATCCAAATCAATAGATACTGTGCTTGACCAAGGATTTAGATGAGGGTTTTAAGTTCATATGGGAGGGGTTATATTGAAACATTGCATGAGATGCATATGAAATAAAATTAATCATGAGATACATATAAGGATATGATAGAATGTAAATTAAAAACATTTAATATTAGCACTTGCAGTTCTAAATATGAAAATTATAAGTATTTAACATGTGAAACATAAGTTTACAATTTTGCTAAATTATTCTAAATTATTATTTTATTAAAAATTTTGGCAGAGTTTTTACTGTAAATGGCTACAGAAACACCTGCAAAGAAGACATACAAGACTTTCATTCCAATGGAAGTTATAATTGAAAGAAAAAACAACCTAAAACTAATATGTAATCAATCAATTACATAAGATTATTTAGTACACGTTTTAAAGTAGAGTCAATCTCTTACATAGGATTTACTCAATTACAATTATAATATAAAGTCAATCTGTTATATGGGATTACTTATTTCCAATCCTAAAGTAAAGCTAATCTGTTACATAGGATTGCTTATCTCCAATTCTAAAGTAAAGCTAATTTGTTACATGGGATTGCTCATTTCCAATTCTAAAAGTTCAAAGTAAGGAAAAGACATTGTAATAATTATCTACTCTAAGGTATGCTCAATTCTCAATATTCATTACATGCATGAAGATAAGAAGAAATTCTCATTTAAAATTTGAATGAAACTAATTTACAATTCTATATAAAATTTAATACATAACTAATTTTAGTTAACATACAAATTAGATATGCAACTAATGACTTAATTAATATTTACTTATATCTATTCAATTACATCTATCTATTCATTCATCATAAGCATTTAAATATATTATAAGCTCCAAAACAAGCATAGTAAAAGTAAAGTAAATAACATAAATACAAACCAACAGTAAACATAAAGGAAAGTAAAAAATACAGCTCACTTGCAATTAATTATAAGCTATACATTTATGATATTTTTAAGTGGAAGCAGCTAGCTTTTAGCGCTTGGTCCACCTCCACTAGCCTCCAAATGCACCTGATCTATCATATTTTGGCATTTAAATGTGATAAGACAAAGCCAAGAAATAGAAAATATGGTTAGACTAAACAGTCTAAGTATATTTTAAGATTGGCTAAGTATATTATTATTTAATTAGATATCACTACTACTTATAAGATAAGTACAAGCATGGGTGTAAAAAAAATAAGCATACAAGTGTGAAAAAGTAAGTAAGGAAAAGATAAAGTGAGTTAGAATACTCACTTAAATATACATCCAAGCCTCCAAATAAAATAAGGATAAAAATATCCTAAATATAGTAGAAACTAACTAATGTGTATATGAAAATAAATGAAGTAAAGGATGTATATGTTCAAATAAACTTATGCTAAATAAGAAAAAGAAATAGTGAAGCATTTAAATGTAATTTTATAATATTCACTGTAATATAAGCAAACTGTAAACAAGTAAAGTACAGTACTAAATCATAGAAAATGCATAGTAATGAAATTGAAGGAAGATCTTAGACTATTAGTCTAAGATTCATATAGTTTAGAACTATGGAAAGTAATATAGCTAAAAGTTATGATGAGTCTTAACAATCTATAAGATTGAAGAAGATCTCACATGTTAATTAATTAAAGTTATTTTAATTTGCACTCATTCTGTGGGCATATTCAGAATGAAGAGAGGAGTTAAACACGTCTGTTTAACAACTAAAGAAAAGCAGGGTCAAATCCTAAAACACTCATATTCACCATCTGGGAATGTGAGGTCTCTTTATTACTCATTTTTAGCCTGTCTTAGGCTGATCCACCAATATAAACCCCTATTAATTTTAATATGAAAGTTTTATTCATGCACAATGTCTTATATAAATAATTCAAATAAATAAGGCTCAAATCTAAGCAAGCATCTATGGGGAATTCAATAATTGCAACTAAGTGATATCTAAAATTATCTAATTTTAATAATCTACTTAATGATTAGAGCTAGTTGAGCTCCCAATTAACTTTGAGATATTGATCTCAAGTTAATTGTAAGTATACTAGTAGTTGGGGTTTTGAAAGTAGTAGATTCAATTCAATTAGTATGTTATGATAATATAATTTATAAGTATAATTGATACTATTAGAAACTAGTTCTTATTCACATCCTAAAATATAGGATTCAGTTATATAATTAAATCAAGGTTTAGGTGGCTAATAGGAAGAGATTGAGATTAAGAAAATATCTAATTTAAGAAATTGGAAGTTAAGGTTTGATCTACTAGAGCTCACTAGCTAAGCTGTAGTTTGAAGGATCTAACTAATCAAGTACTAATCTAGCTAGGTTATAATAGAGTAAGAGATTTAAAGTAAACAATTGATAAGACTTAAGAACTACTAGTTCTAAGTGTCCTAATAGTTGATGTTTAAGAAATTCAATCAGATTCCTAAACTAATCTAAGTAAGTTAGGGATTCCTATTACTATATCTTAAAATATTTAAGAGAAGGCTTTAGGGATTTGGATGAATGAACTAAGTTCTAATCTAATCACTAAAATTAAATCTTATTGTTGTAATAATCTATAATTACAAAGACATTAAGACTAACTATTCTTAATGGGTGTAACTAATAGATCTAGGGATCAACTATAGATCGAATTGTAAATCAATACTAAGGTTTTTACCTTAGGGTTGAAAGGTGAATTAAGCATTGATAATTAATTCACAAATCTAGAAAATGAGAACTAAGCTCAAATAAAAGTAATTAAATTTAATACAGGGAGTAATAAATGTGATATGTTAGCTATTATAGAGTTTTATAATACCTAAAGCATGCCATCTAAGAAGTTTGAATTATCATAATAACACCTAATTAAGAGTCAATAATTTAAAATCACTAATTGTTGTCCAATGGAAATTATTTACATATATATTGAAATCCTTATTTCATAAGGAGAACAATAATACTAAGTATATCAAATTTGGATAACTTTGGAAAATTAGAGTTTTTGTGACTCCTAATTAAGGTTAAAAAGAGATTATGAAAATTAGGATTTAAATATTAAATTTGATTTCATATTTTTATTCATCATATTTTTGTGAGTGAAATGGACTATTTGATCATTTAATTTGGACATTAAATGATCAAATTAGGTCACATGAAATGATGAAATAAATTTATAATTAATTAATTAATCCTAAATATTGACTAATTAAAATATATTTGCCAAAACAGAAATTAAATTGGATAATATTAATCTACTCAATTTTGTGATCAAAATGATATATAATTTTGTATTATTTGGATTTGTATTTTTAAGGTTATAATTGAGATAAATTTGAATAAATAACACTTATTAAATACAAAACTATTAATTACATTAATCTATATTAATCAGTAGCAGCATAGAAAATAAGAAAAGCACGGAAAATGGTGCAGACATTGAAATTTGAGCGGCGCAGATAATGAGGAAGCGACGGCGGACGGTGCATCAAATTATGTGCGCCATCGGACGCATGGCAAACGCAGCGGACGCCACGTAAAGACGCGAGTCCCACAGCTTAAAACCCGTAGACACGCTGTCTACTCTACAAACTGGCCCGGCTCAGCGGGGAAACCCGGACCACGGCATTTACGGTCTGGACCGCTTTGTCCCCTAAAGGGGACCCAGAGGAGCGGACCTAGGGTTAGGCCTCCCGGTCGAACCTGGGGGTCTTACGCGTCAACCGCATACCAGCATGAAGCCAAAGCTGAGACCAACCCAACGAACCTGATAATAGTCCATGGAATTGACTCGAACAACGATGAGATGATGCCCTAGGTCTTGCTGACGGAATTCTAAGGGTGATTGTGGACAATTTGATCCTTACTGACTTGATCTGGCTCGACTGAGTCCGATCAAGTTTTGGATCGATAGATCTCCACTCAGAATAAGTATAAGTGCAAGCAATTTTAGGGAAAGAGCTAAGGATCGGTACCTGGATGGCTTCAAAATCTTCGGTCATGGTGAACTTTAAAGAGCTCTTGTCGTTGGCTTCGCAGCTTCCAGCTCCAGGTAAGGGTCTCAAATGATTCAACAAACACTAAGGAGAGAAATGGGGGGGTCTCGAATAGGCAGGGAAGGGCTATCCTGACGGGTCGTGCTACGACCGACTGCGCATATGTAGTTGTGGCTGACGGAGCGGGACAACGTACATGGAACTGATCTCAGTCGTTCCTTCGATCTTGCAATTGAATGGTTGGATCGTCTCTGTCAAGCCGGATCACATTTGGACCGCTAGATCTTCCCTAGGAAAGCCGTAACGGTAGGGATGAAGCCGCGCAGTCCAAAAATACATAAATTAAAATTAAATAAGTTATATAATTTTATTAATATAATTACTTTAATTTAAAAATAAATAATTAAAGTTAATTCATTGATCAAAATTAAATAACCAAATGCACCTCGAAAAATCCTAAAAATTTACTCTTACCTAATTGAGGTGTGGTGAACTCCAGATTTTTAATCGGAGGTAAATTTAATTATCTTAATTTTCTGAGTATTTAAATATTATTAAAATAATCGAGAAATTTGACGACTTCTAAACACTTCCAAAGTACCACCCTTTTTTGCTAAATTAGGTATGGTGAGTCCAATGGTGGACTCCATTTTTTGTTCTAAGGTTTAAATAAATTAAGCATCCTCAGAATTATCAGAAAACTAGGAAATGTTGGAAATTGTCAAACAATTTCCAAATTGCATGAAAATTGAAATGGAGGCTCTAAATACTATTATAAGATTAATAGAAAAAGAATAGAGTCAATTAAGTTACTAATTAACATGTAACAACATTAGGGTTATTACAAACTCTCCTCCTTAAAAAGAGTGTCGCCCACGACACACAACAAAGAAAAACAAGGAAATTGAAAATACACGAAGAAAGTCCAAAGAAACTTAACGAAATTAAAAGAACTAAAACTACCTGATTAAGAAAAGAATTCTGAGAACTTATTTAGCATATCTTATTCTTTCTCCCACGTGGCTTCACTAACTGGATGATTTTGCTAGTGAACTTTGATCATAGGAGTGCTACGGTTTCTTAACTGCTTAAGATCCCACCCCAGAATCGCAATAGGTTTAACGATGAAAGTCATATTGAGTTACAGTTCCATTACAGGTATCTAAACTTGCTGACTTGGATCTAGCAAACACCTTCTTAGTGACAAAACGTGAAATACATTATGTACAGCCGAGAAGTCTTCTGGCAACTCTAATCTGTAAGCAGATGTTCCAATCCTCTCAATCACTTCAAAGGGTCCTAAATATCTTGGACTCAGCTTTCTAGAAACACTGAATCTCTGTACACCACGCATTGGACTAACTTTAAGATAAGCTCTATCGCCTACTTGGAACTCCAACTGACAATGACGAGCATCATGATATTTCTTCTGTCTATCATGAGCTACAGTCATATTGTGCTGATCAATTGAACTTTCTTAGTGGTTTCTTCTACTAACTCGGAACCATAATGTTGAGAGTCTCCTACTTCAGTCCAAGCAACTGGAGTTGTACATCTCCTTCCATAAAGAGCTTCATAAGGAGTCAAACTAATACTAGACTGATAATTATTATTGTAGGTGAACTCAACTAATGCTAAATGATCTTCCCATGATCCACCAAAGTCTAGAACACAAAGACGCAAGAGATCTTCCAATATCTGATTAACACGCTTAGTCTGACCATCTGTCTGGTGGTGGAAAACAGTACTCAATATTAAACTCGTCCCCAAGTCTTGCTGAACAAAATCTGGAAGTGAATATACTGTCTCTGTCAAAAATTATACAATTCAGTGTACCATGCAAATGAACAATCTCTTTAAGATAAAGCTTGGCTAACTTTTTAACAGGATCAGTCTGATGAATAGCTAGATAATGGGCTGATTTGTAAGTCTATCAACTATCACCCAAATAGAGTCAGAACCATATCTACTCTTACGTAAACCTACAATAAAGTCCATGGAGATATCGGACCACTTCCATTCAGGAATGTCTAAGGGTTTAAGAAGTCAACTAGGCTTTCGGTGTTTGGCCTTGACCAAGGAATAGGGATGGCACTTGGAAATGAAAATAGCTATATCTCGCTTCATGCTGGACCACCAAAATGATTGCTTGAGATATTGATACATCTTATAACTATCAGGGTGCACTGCATAGCCAGAGTTATGAGCTTCAGATAATATTTATAACTACAAGCTTTTAGGAATCCATAATCTGGACTTTTGAAATACCACACCTTCATCATCAAGATGTAATTCAGATCTCTTTCCACTAATGATTTTAGAAACAAATGCAGAATAACTCGAATCTTCCTTCTAAGCTTCGACAATCTTAGATCTTAGGGAATCATCTAACTGAATAGCAAATAGTAGAGTACCTAAATTAGCTGAACTAATAGGCTCAAGATTTAATTTGACAAAATCTTTGATCAAAGATTCATTGCAACAAAGGGAAAATAAAGTCGCTTTACGACTTAGAGCATCAGCTACGACATTAGCTTTACCCGGATGGTATTGGATTTCCAAATCATTGTCGCAAAGTAACTCTAGCCATCTACGCTGATGGCAATTAAGTTCTTTCTGAGTGAAAATGTACTTCAAACTTTGGTGATCAGTAAATATCTCACACTTAACTCCATACAGGTAGTGTCTCCAAATTTTTAGAGCAAAAATTACCCCTACAAGTTCAAGATTGTGGATAGGATAGTTCTTCTCATTAAGCTTAAGCTATCTAGAGGTATAGGCTATAATACAGTAATCTTGCATCAGAACACAACCAAGTCCTACCTTAGAGGCATCAGTATAAACCTGAAAATCTTTACCCAGTCAAGGTAGTACTAGAATAGGAGTTGAAGTCAATAACAATTTTAACTTCTGAAAAGATTCTTCATAGGCTATGCTCTAAATGAATGGAACGTATTTCCTAGTTAATTGAGCTAATGATGAAGCAATTAGAGAGAAACCAGGGACGAACCTTCTGTATTAGCCAGCGAGTCCTAAGAAACTACTGATCTCTATTATAGATTTAGGCTGAACCCACTGTTGAACAACTTGGATTTTCTTTTGATCTACTCTAATGCTTTTAGCATCAATCACATGACCCAGAAATGCCATGGACTTGAGCCAAAACTCTCACTTAAAAAATTTAGCAAAAAGCTTGTTCTCTCTTAACAATTCTAGAATGGTATGAAGATGATCTTCATGCTCAGCAGTTGACTTCGAGTAGATTAGTATGTCATTGATTAAAACGATGACAAACTCGTCGAGATACGGCTTAAGGATATGCTGCATCAGGTCCATGAAGATGGAAAGAGCATTTGTCAGTCCAAAAGACATGACTAAAAACTCAAAATGCCTATAACGGGTCCAGAATGCAGTTTTGGAAGCATCTTCATCTTTGACTTGAATATAGTAGTAACTTGATCTTAAGTCAATCTTGGAGAAGATCTTTACTCCGACGAGTTGATCAAGCAAATCATCGATCCTATGGAGAGGATACTTATTCTTCATACTCACTTTGTTAAGCTCACAGTAATCTATACACATCTGTATTGAATTATCATTTTTCTTAATGAATAGGACAGGAGCTCCCCAAGGTGACATGCTAGGGTGAATAAATCCTTTCTCTACCAACTCTTGCAATTACTCTCTAAGCTCTTGTAGTTCTTTTATAGCTTATCTATACGGAGCCTTAGATTTAGGTTAAGTTCCAGGAACAAATTCAATAGAAAACCCTACCTCACGCAAAAAAGGTAGTCCAGGCAAGTCTTTAGGGAGCACATCCAGAAACTCTCTAACGATGATAGTCTCTTATAGACTACTTACTTGCTTCTCTTCGCCGATTAAAGTTACTAGGATTGCATAGCAACCTTTACTAACGAGGCGCTTGGCTTCAATTGTATTGATTAATGATGCAGTCAAGCTAAGTTTTCCTACAAATACTTCAGGTTTCTTTCCAACCTTAAGTGAAACTCGCTTACAGAAGCAATATATTACTGCATTAAATTTACTTAACCAATCCATTTCTAAAATTATGTCAAAATTTATAATGGACATAACAATAAGTTTGGATTGGAAGAATTGGTTACTGATTGGGATGTCTACCAAACAGAATTCATTAGCACACATCTCAGCACCATATGACATTTAAACTACTAAGGGACTGCCTAGGCTGAATTATTGAAGATTTAAGGAAGATGCACAACTCACTGACATGAAAGAGTGACTAGTACTAGTGTCAAAGAGAGTGTCACAGAATTAATTTTTAATAATTAGAGTTCCTATAGCAGGAAAAATAAACTCTAATTATAACTAATAAAAATTAAAGTAGGAAAATGCTGAAAAATAAAATTACGGAAGGAAATGAAAATAAAAAAATAGGAAATTAAATTTAAAATGTATCGGTAAAAACGCTATTGTCATTTGGGGCTGCAGAAGAAGATAGAGTGTATACCCTTGGTATTGCAGGAGACTGAGCAACGGACTTGCCCATATCCTTTCTACGAAAATGGCCTTGCTTGGGGGAAGATAGAGGTACTCCCTTTTTATGCTGACCACTTCCACCAGTAAGAGGAGGCATCAAGGAAAGTGTTGGCACTTGAGAGTTTAAAGGAATCGGATTCTACACGGAATCTTGGCGGTTGATCTTGATCTTGTCCACAGTCTAGTTAGCACGATAGTCCCAATGTTTATGATTGGTTCTACTGCATATGCAACACCTACCACCTAAGTGGTAGCACTTACCATATGGATGGGGTCTGTTACATATTGCTCCAGGTCTTCCTTACTAATTTTGTATGGGATTCTGGTTAAGATTTTTATTTAAGTTTTGGCCAAAAGTAAGCTTGGAGACTTTTGGACCATGGGAACAATTTCTTTTGAAGGGTTCAGATCGGGAAAGTTGTGGATGGGAGCGCTTCCTCAAATCCATTTGGCTTTGATGGTACTCTACCATACGAGCACCTTTCAAAAGTTTAGGAAAATTATCATGATGTAGTGACATCAAATGACTTTTAACAGAATCTTTAAGACCAGAAAGAAATCTTGTGCACCTAGTCATTTTAGTATGGACTAGATTTGGAGCAAATTGAGATAGTTTATGGAACTCCATCTCTGAGTCGTCCACTGAATGATTTCCTTGGATAAGCTGCATGAAATCATTTTATATGATAGTTTGGGTAGAAGGAGGAATAAATTCTTCATGAAACACTTGTTCGAATTCATCCCAAGGGATGTCTTCCATCTGAACTTCAGAGAAGCAAGTCTTCAACTCACTATCCCACCAATATTCAGCTTTACTGTGGAATAGATAGGTCGCAAGATGGAGGCACTCACTCTTCAGGCACTTGATACTAGCTAAAGTTTTTTCAATGGCCTTTAGCCAGTCAATGGCTTTGAAATGGGATACTGAACCATTGAAGGTCGGAGGGTTTAGACAAAGAAAAGTGAGAAGGTAAGCATCCACTATAGGGCTAGAGGATGGCTATGGAGCCAATGGAAGTTCATAAATAATAGGGGAAGAAGCTTGAGGAGGAGTCGGGCATATTTGGGATGGAGCAGGTGAAGGTTGGGAAGGGTTGCAGGATGAGACCATCCTTTCTGCTACACGTGTTTGTGCTTCTATCATAACCTTCATTAAGTCCAACAAATTCTACATTTGGTCAGTTTGAGAAGTCGTAGTGGAAGTAGGTTCTACCACTATTGGCTCAAAAGGAATATTGGAATTTGGATCCATTCTAAAGAAAGGAAAAAGAAAACATCATTCAAAAACTAAAGAAGATAAGAAAAGAAAATTCTCATTAAATTTTGAAGCTTTTAAGAGATTATAATTTTAAAGGAAAAGAAGTAAACATAAGTAAAGTAGAAGCTATTTACAAAGCTACTAAAGGGAAAGAAGCTAGAGAAAAAAAAAGATTAGTACTACTAGTTACAAAATTTTGCATAAAATATACTTTTAAAGTCTTCATAAGTGGGGGCACAATGAAGACGCCTACATCCACGAATGAGAACTACATAAGCATGACACCACCAGTTCATGGCATAGTCACTAAAACATTCATTTAAAATTTTAAAGTGTAAGTGATATGGGCATTCTATAGCCTTAAGACACCGTAGTAACATGGGTGAGCCATTCCCTAGCTAGTTGAGGGAAACAATCGCCTCTAAATATACAAAACTTTAAAATTTTATTTAGAATGTCATCTCCCACAGCAGATACTCCCAAGTAAACACGACTAAACATCGACCCATACCAATGATCATACTCCCAATATTGGAAGAACAACTTGGTATAAAGTCTTAGTTCAGTATTAGGATCTTCCATCTGAAAGTTAAATCAAGGTTTGAGTTAGAAATTTAGATCACTTATTTAATTGAAAATGCATTTATTGTCCTAAGATGTCATTTAGTTATTTTTACTATACTGTGTTGTTTGCTTTTGGATGAATGGATGTGTTTGTCTTAACTTAAAGTTCTCAACTTGGATCTGATACTAACTATGACAACCCCAATATTGAGAATCACTTAACTCAACATTGATACATTACCATAATATCTAATACTAGATTAGAAGGAAACTAATCCAAAGTATTAGATACTATGTTTGGCCAAGGATTTAGATGAGAGTCTTAAGTTAAGATGGGAGGGGTTATATTGAAACATTGTTGAAGTAAAATTAATCATGTGATGCATGTAAGGATATAATAGAATGTAAGTTAAGAACATTTAATATTAGCACTTACAGTTATAGATATAAAAATTCTAAGTATTTAACATGTGAAACATAAGTCTACAATTTTGCCAAATTATTAGAAGTTACTATTTTCTTAAAAATTTTGGCAGAGTTTCTGCTGTAAATGGCTATAGAAACACTTGCAAAAAAGACATGCAAGACTTCCATTCTAATAGAAGTTATAATTGAAAGAAAAGACAATCTAAAACTAATATGTAATTAATCCATAACATAGGATTGTTTAGTACCAGTTCTAAAGTAGAGTCTACTCTATTTACAATTATAATATAATGTCAATCTGTTACATGGGATTGCTTATTTCCAATTCTAAAGTAAAGCTAATACATTACATAAGATTGCTTATCTCCAATTCTAAAGTAAAGCTAATCTGTTACATGAGATTGCTCATTTCCAATTCTAAAAGTTCAAAGTAAGGAAAAGGCATGTGTAACAATTATCTACTCTAAGGTATGCTCAATTCTCAATATTCATTACATGCATGAAGATAAGAAGAAATTCTCATTTAAAATTTGAATGAAACTAATTTCCATTTCTATATGAAATTTAATATATAACTAATTTCAGTTAACATACAAATTAGATATGCAACTAATGACTTAATTAATATTTATTTATATCCATTCATTTACATCCATCTATTCATTCATCATAAGCATTTAATTATATTATAAGCTCCAACACAAGTATAGTAAAAGTAAAGTAAATAACATTAAATACAAACCAACAGTAAACATAAAAGAAAGTAAGAAATACAGCTCACTTGCAATTAATTATAAGCTATATATTTATGATATTTTAAAGCGAAAGCAGCTAGCTTTTAGCACTTGGTCCATCTCCACTAGCCTCCAAATGCACCTGATCTATTATATTTTGGCATTTAAATGTGATAGGGCAAAACCAAGAAATAAAAAATTTGGTTAGGCTAAATAGTATAAGTACATTTTAAGATTGACTAAGCATATTATTGCTTAATTGGATATCACTACTAGTTACAAGATAAGCACAAGCATGGGTGCAAAAAAGTAAGCATACAAGTGTGAAAAAGTAAGTAAGGAAAAGATAAAGTGAGTTAAAATACTCACTTAAATATACATCCTAGTCTGCAAATAAAATAAGGGTAAAAACATTCTAAATAGGCTAGAAAGAAACTAATATGCATATGAAAGTAAATGAAGTACAACATGTATATGTTCAAATGAACTTATGCTAAGTAAGGAAAAGAAATAGTGAATCATTTAAATGTAATTTTACAATATTCACTATAATATAAGTAAACTGTAAATAAGTAAAGCATAGTACTAAGTCATATAAAATGCATAGTAAGGAAATTGAAGGAAAATCTTAGATTATTAGTCTAAGATTCACATAGTCTAGAACTATGGAAAGTAATATATCTAAAAGCTATGATGAGTCTTAATAATATATAAGATTGAAGAAGATCTCACATGTTAATTAATTGAAGTTATTTTGATCTGCACTCATTCTGTGGGCATATTCAGAATGAAGAGAGGAGTTAAACATGTCTGTTTAACAATTAAGGAAAAGCAAGGTCAAATCCTAAAATACTCACATTCACCCTCTGAGAATGTGAGGTCTCCTTATCCCTCCTTTTTAGCCTGCCCTAGGCTGATCCGCTAATATAAACCCCTATTAATTTTAATATGAAAGTTTTATTCATGCACAATGTCTTATATGAATGATTCAAATGAATAAGGCTCAAAGTTAAGTAAGGATTCAAGGGGAATTCAATAATTACAACTAAGTGATATCTAAAGTTATCTAATTTTAATGATCTACTTAATGATTGGAGCTAATTGAGCTTCCAATTAACTTTGAGAACTTGATCTCAAGTTAATTGTAAGTATAGTAGTAGTTGGGGTTTTGAAAGTATTAGATTCAATTCAATTAGTATGATATGACAAAATAATTTATAAGTATAATTGATACAATTAAAAACTAGTTCTTATTCACATCCCAAACTATAAGATTCAATCATTTAATTAAATCAAGGTTTAGGTGTCTAGTAGGAAGAGATTGAGATTAAGAAAATATCTAACTTAAGAAATTAGAAGTTAAGATTTGATCTACTAAAGCTCACTAACTAAGTTATAGTTTAAAGGATCTAACCAATTAAATACTAATCTAGCTAGGTTAAAATAGAGTGATAGATTTAAAGTAAGTAATTGATAGGAATTAAGAACTACCAATTCTTAATATCATAATAGTTAATGTTTAAGGAATTCAATAGGATTCCTAAACTAATCTAAGTAAGTTAGGGATTCCAATTACTAGATTTTAAAATATTCAAGAGAAGGCTTTAGGGATTTATATGATGAACTAAGTTCTAATATAATCACTAAAGTTAGATCTAGTTGATTTAATAATCTATAATTACAAAGGCATTAAGACTAACTATTCTTAATGGGTGTAACTAATAGATCTAAGGATCAATTATAGATTGAATTGTAAATCAATCCTAGTGTTTCTACCTTAGGGTTGAAAGGTGAATTAAGCACTTGACAATCAATTCACAAATCTAAACAATAAGAACTAAGCTCAAATAAAAGTAACTTAATTTAATATGGGGAGTAATAAATGTGAATATTAGTTATCCTAAAATTTTATAATATATAAAGCATGCTATCTAGGAAGTTTGAATTATCATAATAACACCTAATTAAGAGTTAATAACCTAAAATCACTAATTGTTATCCAATGGAAATGATTTACATATTATTGAAATACTTATTTTATAAGGAGAAAAATGACACTAAGTATGTCAAATTTAGACAACTTTGGAAAATTATGATTTTTGTGACTCCTAATTAGGGTTAAAAAGAGATTATAAAAATTAAGCTTCAAATATTAAATTTAATTTCATATTTTGTTCCTCACATTTTTGTGAGTAAAATGGACTATTTGATCATTTAATTTGGATATTAAATGATCAAATTAGGTCACATGAAATGATGAAATAAATTTACAAATAATTAATTAATCCTAAATATTGAATAATTAAAATATTTGCCAAAATAAAAATTAAATTATATAATATTAATCTACTCATTTTTGTGATCAAAATGGTATATAATTTTGTATTATTTGGATTTGTATTTTTAAAGTTATAATTGAGATAAATTTGAAAAAATAACATTAATCTGTATTAATCAGTAGCAGCACAGAAAATAAGTAAAGCTCGAAAAAAATGGCGTAGTCATTAAAATTTGAGCGGCGCAGATAATGAGGAAGCGACGGCTGACGGCGCATCAAATTATGGGCGCCGTCGGACGCGTGGCGAACGTAGCGGACGCCACGTAAAGACGCAAGTCCCACAGCGTAAAACCCGTAGACACGTGGTCTACTCTACGAATCAGCCCGGCTCAGCGGGGAGACTCAGACCGCTTCATCCTCAAAAGGGGACCGAGAGGAGCGGACCTAGGGTTAGGCCTCCCGGTCGAACCCGGGGGTCTCATGCGTCAAACCGCATACCGGCATGAAGCCTAAGCTGAGACCGACCCAACGAACCCGGTAATAGTCCATGGAATTGACTCAAATGGTGATGAGATGATGCCCTAGGTCTTGCTGACGGAACCCTAAGGGTGATTGTGGACGATTTGATCCTTACTGACTTAATCTGGCTCGACTGAGTCAGATCAAGTCTTGGATCGATAGATCTCCACTCGGAATAAGTATAGGTGCAAGCAATTTTAGGGAAAGTTCTAAGGATCAGTACCTGGATGGCTTCGAAAACTTTGGTTACGGTGAACTTCAAAGAGCTCCTGTCGTTGGCTTCACAGCTTCCAGCTCCAAGTAAGGGTATCAAATGATTCAGCAAACACTAAGGAGAGGAATGGGGTCTCAAGTAGGCAGGGAAGGGCTATCCCGACGGGTCGTGCTACAGTGACTGCGTGTAGGTAGTCATGGCTGACGGGGTGGGATGACGTACAGGGAACCGATCTCAGCCGCTCCTTCAATCTTGCGATCGAACAGTTGGATCATCTCTGTCGAGCCGAATCGCATCTGGAACGCTAGATCTTCCCTAGAAAAGGCGCAATGGCAGGGATGAAGTCGTGCGGCTGTCCCATGCGTTGGACCCGCTCACGGGATCCGTGCGGTCCAAAAATACAGAAATTAAAATTAAATAAGTTATATAATTTTATTAATATAATTACTTTAATTTAAAAACAAATAATTAAACTCAATTCATTGATCAAAATTGAATAACCAAACGCACTTTGAAAAATGCCAAATATTAACCCTTGCCTAATTGAGGTGTCGTGAACTCAAAAATGTAATCGGATTTTTGATCGGAGGTCAATTTAATTATTTTAATTTTATGAGTATTTAAATATTTTTAAAATATTCGGGGAAAATTTGACGACTTCCAAATACTTCCAAAATATCACCCATAGCTAATTTGGGTGTGGTTAGTCCAATGGTGGACTCCGTTTTTGATTTTGAGGTTTAAATAAATTAAGCATTCTCAGAATTATCAGAAAACTAGGAAATATTGGAAATTGTCAAACGATTTCCAAATCGCATAAAAATTAAAATGGAGGCTCTTAATACTATTATAGGACTAATGGAAAAGGATTAGAGTCAATTAAGTCACTAATTGATGAGTAACAACACTAGAGTTGTTACACTGAGTATCTTTGTGAGAGTATTAAGTTAAGAAAATTATAATAGTAAGGGAGGAAGGATATGAAACAAGTGTAAGTAGAAGATGTAAAATTATTCACTCATTCAATCGAAATAGGTAATAAGTAAGTAAACTGTAATAACCCTAGGCTATTAATTATCTAATTATAAGCCTAATCATGCTCTAATTATAGTTTAATAGTATTTAATAGGTTATTTTAAGCTAACCTTGAAAATTTCGGGTCAATTGGACCTCTTTAGATCAAATGAGCATTTTGGTCCAATCAGGTACTCTAATTAATAGCTAAAATATTTTGATCTATAATTTAAAATCTGATTATATTTTTGTTCTTCACCCCCAAATTAGCTAGGGGTGCAAGTTTGAAAACTTTTGGAGATCATTTAGGCTATAATTTTATTTAAATTAAATTAGGAAAATTGCATAAAGGGGTTCTTAACATTTTGAAGTTGCATTTATACCCATAACTGAATAACCTGCTCGGGATCCGCTATGCGGACCGCGAACGATCCGATGTGGAGCCTAGGACACACGATGGAGGAGCCCCACTCCATCTCACCATTGCACTACTAGATCCCACGGCTAGGATTTAATCTCGCAGAAGCGTGGATCCATCGTTGGATCTATCCCTCAGATCCCACAGCTTGGATCACTTTGGATTCAGTCGTTAAGATTCGGATCATCAAGGCCATTCCATGGCTCTGATCAATAGATCAAACAACCCACCGTGCAACCGCACTATGGATCTTCATCCAAATTGTGCCCACTCTCGATAAGAAAGATCCCCCATACAATAGCTGCTCACCTTGTCCCACACTACCTCTTCCACCTCAGAAGCTGTTGGGGATCCTTCCTCAAATAGTTAGGAGACCCAATCGGGCCCCGTGGCCCAGCCGAGCTCAAAAAGGAATTTGAGAGCTCGATCATGACTAGAGCTTTCAGGCCGCTTCCAGCCAGCCCAATTACACCCAACCCATCCTCTAAGGCTATAAATAGTATCAGGAATCCTTCCTAAAGCCCCTTGCTGATTAATTGAGTTCAATTAGAATTTTTCCCAATTCTCCATTATTAGTGTGCTGAAGCTCTCCTTGCTATTCTTACTGCCATGTACTGCTAATAGAGGGTTAATCCTGGTGTTCAGGACCCCTAGCATCTTAGGCAAGCTCTGCAGCCTCTGGAGTCTCCTCTGCTGATCAATCCAAGCTCCCTCGTCAAACCAAGTACTTCAATTTGTTGTGAAGAGACAAATAGGCTTGACACTTATCTCATGTTGATTTGTAAATGTGCAATTAGGGTAGACAAACTCAACCCAATCGATTCCAGGGTTTGAGCTAGTCCTGATTAATATGGCTAGACTTTTCTGCCATAACTGGGTCTGACTAAGGACCCATTGATTGGGCCAGTCCCAGACCTAGTGGATGGAGGGCTTTGCTTCTCCATCACCTAAGGATGTTGTATGGATCGAGAGGGGCACCAATGGTGGTCTGTGGAGGGAGAATGGTCCCTCCCCATAGAGCCTAGTGGCAAAAAAAAATCAATTAGGGCATCTAGGTTAGGGCCAACCTCTGAAGGAGATTTCAAGTTCCATCAGTGCATCTTGGTCTAAGGGTGGAATCCCAATCAGCTCAGGCCCCGGCATGGCCTAGCAGCCGTGAATTTAGCCGATTATGGTTTCCCTAATCCGATGAGTGTCAGGGAGGGCTTGGGGAAGAAGATGGACTATGCAGGTCAGGCCGACCCGTGACCTGTTATGTTCGACAGTGTCAGGTCCTCGGGCCGAGCTGACCCACATGTTTTGATAATGGGCCAAGGACCGTTTAGTAAATAATAAAACCATTTAGGAATTAAATTCCTTAAGGAAATTCTAATGTAAATTAGAAATGTAATTAAAATAATACATAATAAATTATTTAAATAACTTCTTATATACTCATCAAAATTATATAAAATTATATACTATTTTGTATATAAAATCATGAGAATTAATAATATACAAAAATATTTAAGTTTCTGTGGTTGGATTTAATAATATAGTACTCTAGAATTTGATTAGGATAGATTAGCTTGTATACTTAGCCAAATTGCATAATTTAAGTTTCATTATGCTTCTTATGGTTTGTAGAATACATGTGCTAGGTGACATAATTTTCTAATTATTATTTTGATATTTATGTCATAATCTTAGAATTTTATGATTAATGAAAATTAGGGTTTATACTTAACCAAACTTAATAAACTAAGTCTCTAATTGTACATATGGATAATTAGAATTTAGTTGCCAAGTTTCATAAGAATTTGAATGATTAAATTTATAATTATGTGCTAATCTATTTTAGCTTGATTTAAAGTTTGATTAGCCTTAATTACTTTCTATTTTACTTAATTAATGATTTATATGCTTCAATAATAGTAGTATGCATGTTAAAGAACTTAAACTCCAATTTGGACACCTTAAGTCATTGATTTGATATTAATCATCTTTAAACCCTAAGAATCTTAAGAACTGATTAAGCTAAACACTAGTTGATTAGATCTTTATTTGGACATCAATAATGTACCAATAACTCACTAATTTTATTATAGATCATCTTAAATGCAAACAAAATTTATTTGATTAAGTTTGAGATTAAACTCTAACTTGATCAGATTAAGTTCTAAACCTCACCAATTTGATTAAGACACTTTATTAAACATTGAATTAACTTACATAATTTTAATAATATCTATTGATTGGACATTGACCTTTAATTATTAAACTAGAAATATTAAGATCTATAATAAATTTATATAATTGATTATCTAAATCTAACCTTTATATCCTTGATTCTCTTTTAAGAAAGACACTTAGCATAAATTGAATTATAAATTGATAATGATTTACAAAATGATCAATTCTTATTAATTTACATGATTGTATCCCATTATTATAGGATAAATGGTGATCAAATGAGTTTACCCATCTGATTTATATAATTCAGTCTAATGAAATAAGAATTGTAAACTTAATATAAAATTTAGATCTTATATTATAATTTTTATATTTCAGTACTAGATCTTGAAGATTATGATCTAGTGTCATTAATTTAATAGTTATTAAATCTTACTATTAGATGAGCTATTGAGGTAGGAACTTAGATGCACCTTCTTAGCTTTAGATATTTGATCCTAGATCTTGTGGTAGGATAACCTAATAATTTAGACTGAGATTAGTTCTTTATGATAGTATCTTGAATTGAGTGACTTTTAAGTCACATCCTTGGGACTTTTGTGTAGGACTCATCACAATAGAGTGTGGATTAATTAGTTTGTTCTTCCTTGATTATTAAATAGAATTGTTAAAATAAGTAGAACTATCAATTGGAGGTGTTAGTGTATATCCATAGATCTGACTTAGTTCAGTAGAAAATAAAATCAGTTGATTTGCCCTAAATAAAAGTGTAGAGTCCCAGTCTTATCTTAGGTAATTAGATAAGTATAGTTTAGTTCAGGATAAACATCCCAAATCCAAAAATGTTATAAGTAGGGGACTGAATGCCTAGTTTGAAATGATAAACTGTGATAGGGTCATGCCCCTTATTGTCATGCATTTCGATAAGTGCAGATAAATAAACTAAGTACTTCAAGTTACCTTCCTTAAGACACTATAAGTATGCTTATAATTAAGATATTTAACAGTTTAATTTAAGAGAATAAACTATGATCAGGTAATGCCCCTTATCATCATGCATTTCAATAAGTGCAGTTAAATAAACTAAGTGTTAAAATCATCTTTCTTAGAAATATACCAACTATGTGTATACAATCTCTTTATTCGATAAGCTTATGTATAATCTTAACTAATACTACTTAGTGGATTAGAATTAGAACAAAATTCATCTAAATGGATTCTGCACAATAGAGATAAATGAAATCATCACTTGATATTGAATTGATTTCTGAATTTTGATTATTTTAAGCATATAGTCATAATAACCTTGACATATCATACAAATACATAAGTCATGTCAGCATTAGTAGAGCAAAAGAGCTCACCTAAGGACTCTGTTAGTGGAGCGTTCGCTCACCTAGGATCTATGGAGTGTCATGTGACATTAAGTCAGCATACAACAGTTCTGTGGCATATTCAGATGCATAATTATCAATTCAGTGGCATACAACACAATTTTGAGTCATTATTTACTTAGTTCTAGCTTACTTACTATTTTTCTTATATTCAGTATTAAAATTACAATTCCAGCTTTACCTTACTTTAAAATTTATACTGCTTTGAGTTTTTAGTTATTTTACTGTATTTTATACAATTTTACTTAAATTATTTAAATGCTAAGTAATAGATAACTTTAACTATTAGAATAGCTATCGATGTATTAGACTTATTTTCTAACATATAGTACTTTTGGGATCTAATAATTTACTAGCCTTGTGAGGCCAGATCAGAAGCCTTCACAAGAGATCCAAGAGAAGTTCGTGAAGCATTAGAAGACTCTTCATCAGCCTTTATTTTTTGCACTAGTTATTTTCAGTTCAGTACTTAAGTTATTTTCTGTAGTTTCATTTAGTAAATAATTTATAATAATTTTGGATGTATTTTTCATTTTTGAGATGGATACTTTACTTAGCTTCAGTGATAAATATTTCTGGATGTATGCTTTAGCTTTTGCACTCTATATTTACTACTATTTATATTTAGTATTGTGATGTGATCAGAATATACACGAAATGCTAGTATTCGTGCAACTTGGATCTTGCTTATATTCATAATTCAATGTACATTAGTACCCTGTGGTGCCTCATCTCATGATCCACAAGATTAAGTCAAGGGGAGGTGTGCCACTCTGGCAAATCCCTCACTTATCATTATATTAAGTATAATCCATAATCCACTAATAAGATAAAAATGTGCCCAGAATATATATAATATGATCAATCACTAAGTAAATACAAATGCATAGTGCAGAAGCAAAGTAAAGTAAGACATACATCTAACTTACCACAATATAAGTAAGAAACAAAAACATACAGCTCAGAATAATAAGTACAGTGAGAATGCACAATTAAAGGTACTTGTATTATTACAACATTTTAATTAAGTTTTAATGAAGAAAATAAGCAATCTCTCGTCCTTACAATAAAGCAGTAAAAAATCTAAATGGCTTCAACTTGTAGCGACCCCAATAATTGGATAGAAGATTAATCCAAATATTAGGACGTTACCTTAGCACCAAATACTCAATTAAAAAAAAATCAAATATAGATGTTAAGTGGCCAAGTCCCTTTGTTAGCAAATGTTAAGTTAAAAATATTTATACAAATAGTTGCAAAAGAAGATACATGTTAAGGAGATACATGAAAACATTTCAAGCATACATTACAAACAATTAGCATAATCCACTCATTCATCCCAAGCAGTTACAAAATAAGTAATCACAATATAGATATGTAAGAGTAGGTAAAAATTACTCTAGCAAACTCAAGCAGTTTATAATTTCATTATTACAAAATTATTTAAATAAAAAGGAAAGAGAGAATACAACCATTCTCTTCATTAAACCAAAAGTGCAAGAAAATTTAAATAGTAAGTGGAAGCTTTTCATTTTTGGAGCTCTTCAAGCACTAGGACCTGCATTACATGAATCAAAGAGCTCTTGATCTATCATATTTTGATATTTAAATATGATAGGGTAAAGCTAATAAAAAAAAGTGTAGTTAGACAAAATAGTCTAAGCACATTTTAAGATTGGCTACATTTTAAGTTAATAGGATATCATAAGCATTAATTTATAATTTAAACTAAGCAGTGGAGCTACAAAAGTTATCAAGGGAAAGAAGAAGTAAACATAATTGTAAGAAAGATAGTACAAAATAAGCTGATTAAGAATACTCACTTGTATATAAGTCCTAACCTGCATCCAAAAATGGTAAGGAAAAAGCATCCTAACAAGCTGAAAACAATTATGTGCATTTAAAGTAAATTGAAATAAAAGTAATACATATTCAATAAAATTTATGCTAAGTAAGCAATGAAATACAATGAAGCATTAAATGAAATTAAACAATGCACACTGTATTTTAATTGAACTATAAGTAAGCAAAACACAATACTGAAAATAGAGAGTGTAAAGCATAGAAAGTAAAGAAGTACCATAGACTTTTGGTCTAAGACAAACATAGCCTATGACTATGAAAAGTATGCATAACTTAACAATTATGAAAATATCTTACAATCAATAAGATTGTAAAAGAACTCTTATATAATTAGTTGAAGTTATATTTAGAAGCTATCTCATTCTGTGGGAGTGTTTAACAGAATGGGACGATGAGTTAAGCATGTCTGCCTAACTAAATACATTGGGGGTTGAACACTCACATTTACCTTCTCTAAAATGTGACGTCCTTTTATAAGCGCTATCTTGTTCAAATTTTCCATAAAGCATTCCCCGTAAAATTTTATGAAACTTTTATTTATGCACAATGATCTTGTATGAATGTTCAAGGAAAAATGCTCAAAGTTAAGCAAGCATTTAATAAATTTCAATAATTATAAACTATATGATATTCTTTTGTTAACTATATTTTAATGATCTAGTTAATGATTGGAGCTAATTGAGTTCCTAATTGACTTATAAATATTTATCTTTAAATCAATTATAATTAATAGTAGAAGATAGAGAAGTTTGGAAAGTAATATTTCCAAGTAAATGAAGTTCATCATATACTAGTCCTAAACAAATCAAATTAATTTGATTAATGATTAAAGCTTAAGGAAACTAGTAAGAAAAAGTAAGGTTTATAGTTTGCTAAGCTAATCAAAGTATAAGCTAAATAAAAAGCTAATCAAAGTATAAGCTAAATAAAATTCTATTAGCTTCATCTAGTTAGCTTACAAACTAGAAAATATCAAATCAATTCAATCATACAGTTATTTAAGATTAATTGATACTGAGTATTCAATATAAAGAAAAAAGTAGATAATATCCTACAAGTAATAATTCATTTGTAGTTATAGGAATTTAGAAACCTATAGCTTATTTAAAGCATGAAAGGGAGCTATTGTTCTCTAGTTTAATCAATTGAGAACTAATTTGGAAAGTTAAAGACTATGGAAATAGGTACTAATCATTCTTATGATTATTTGAGCACTAATCTTATCATGAGTTTTTTTAAAGAACTTTAACTTAGCAATTAGAAATATTAATTTAAAATTGAATATAAAAGAAATTGAAAGATTCTTAGTTTATTCTAACATGTAACTATAAGAGAAGTAAAACATATAAGAACATAAAAATCTCATTCCAATTCTAATAATTTTGACATAAACTCTATTATATTTGCTCAAAAGAAACACATAGTATATAACATGCAAGTCTTCCATTCATTTGAAATATTAATTGCAAAGATCAATAATATAAAGCTAACATTAAGTCAATTAATTACATATGATTGCTTATTCTAATTTAATCCTAGCATGAGATAAGTAATTGAAATTACATTCCAATATATAAATAAGCATCCACCAAATGAAATAAGACATGAAATAATTATGTAATTCTCAACTTATTAAAAGGTAATATTGAAGAACATTTTTTTAAAGAACTATCATGGATTTGTATTTTAGTAATATATACTAATTTCAATAAAGTTACAACATAATAAACTACAAGTAGCTTTAAAATTCTAGATACATCAATTATGACAATGTATTCAAGTCATTTATTCTAAGTTCCAAATGAAACATACATAAAACAGAGGATTCAAATTCAACATATTTTATGCAGTTTTCTATTCAATTTATTCATACAATTATTCTTATATGAGATAATCAGTTATAGAAGTTTTGAATATCTATAATTCACAATTTACATTGGTATAAGAACTAGCAAAAAGGGATTTGAATAAATTAGTTAGAAAAGATACATGCATTTCATTAAATTAAATCCAAACCTAGGTAATTCTACAATGAAGGGAATTTAACTTAACTGAGCATTAAATATTTATATTCATCATATTTATAGATATGTAAGATCTAAGCATCCAATTCAAAATTTTATGTGAGAAAATCATATGAAACAATTTGATATCCTATGATTCACACATTCTAAATCAAACATAATTTTAAAAAAACTAAAGAAATTAACATTAATAGATTTCATAACATATCTATTGCATACTTTCAAGTTCCATTAAGAACAACTTGGAATTAACTTAATCTTAAAGATCTCAAACTTTTAATACATTTGATTTAGTTCAGTATTGCAAGGGATATCAATATATAGCATAACATATAAACAATAGTTGTGGCTAGTTTAATAATTATAAAAGAACAGGAGAAATTTTTATTAAAAATGCGAAGTACAATTTTATGTGACTTAATATACAAAGAATGACTGCATTTGATTTAATAATCATAAAGGATAGCATCATTTTGAAGTATCATGACAAAAGGGTAGCAATATTCAATTAGTTAGGGGTGAATTTTTGGGATTTTTTGGAGCTCGTTTATAAAATTGAATTCTTAGAGATTAATTAATTAATCAAATTAAATTAAAATCTATTTCTTTAATTCTTATTTTATTTCCTTCTCATTTTCTCTGGTTGGGACCTGCACATGCTGAAATCAGCGCCCCCCCCTTCCCTTCTTCCCATATGCATGCAAGCTAGCCTCCACTCATCTACATTGCTGCCCATTCTTCCCATACTTGTGATGGGATGAGTAAAGCTCATCCCATCCAAGAGCCATGCCATCCTCCACCTTTAAAAGAACCCCTCAGCTCTCCTTTCTTCCCTTGCTGCCAAGCTGAGCTACCCTCCTCTCCTCTTTCCTCCATTGCTATGATGCTGAAGAAGCCCTTAAGCTCCCAAGTTCCTGCAGAAAACAAAGCTCTCTTCCTCCACCTTCTTCCATTTGAAAGCCAAGGTACCTCCCTTCCCCCATTGAATGGATTGAATATCTACTTCATTTTTTTCTCTTATGCTTAGTTTGCATCCTAGGTTTGTGATTTTAGGAAGATGAAGCTGCCCTATTTTTTCTCATTTTTGCATACTTGAACCTTTAACTCCATTGTTTGCATAGTTAGAATAATTATTTTTGCCAATTTTGGTATCGATGGAAAGTTCTCAAAAATATCTTTCCATCGGTATATGGCACCGCACGTGAAGTGCTCTAGGTTGAGAGTATTTGAACCCAAAAGATGACCCATTACGGATTTTGCACAAGCGAAATCATCGCCGGGCGCAACAACGCGCCGTAGTGCCCGAGCTTCGAAAATGAATCCACCGTAGCGCGTTGCAGTGCGCCACAATGCGTCGTAGTAGCTTATAAATTTGTTGAAATTAAATTAAATGCGCCGCAGCACTAAAATCCGCCACAGCGCACCGCAGCGCCTAAAAGCGCTGTCGCACGCCATAACGTCTGGCTCTCGACTAGGGAGCGCTACTGCGGGTCGTAGCATCCAGCTCTCGAAAATACTGGCGTCGTAGTGCACTGCAGCGCCTGAAAGCACTGCCGCGCTCCACAGCGCTGAGACCCATTGCAGCGCACCACAACGTTGAAAGCGCTGCAGCGCGCCGTAGCGCCCAGAGCTGTCCGGAACTGCCCAGAACTGTCCGGAATTGCCAAAACTTCATGTGTTTCGCATTTTAATCACCCTAGGACCCTAGTGGGATCAAAATATATCAAATTTGAACTTAGTTTTAGTAAAATTAAGTATTGTATAAAATTATAAGTGATTTTTGAATATGGAAAAATTAGGTTTGACCCTCTTTCAAGAAAATAGGATCATAACATTGAAATGATCATAACTTGATCATTTGGACTCCAAATTAAGAAATTCAAGATGCTAACTAAGTTAGAAATTTAGTGCCAACAGTAAACTGAAATAAAATTTGGGTTTTGACCACTAGAAACCTTAAGTTGACTAAAATACCCTAACTCTAATTAGGTTATAACTTGACTAAATGAGATTCAATTTGGATATACTCTTAGTTAAAGTACTCAATAGGATATAGGGAATCTATAGCCACTGAGTTTGCTGAATTTGGATCTCAAATGAAAATATTAGGTTTTTAACCCCTTTTAAACCTTAGAAATGACACATTTACCCTTAAACTTAGAACACTCATAACTAATCTAATATACCTCAGAATTTAGTGTTCTTAGACTCTATGGAATCCTTGAATAGCAAGCAATAATAAACTGCACAAATATTTAGATTCTATCAAGAGAAAATGTCTAAATCACCATTGGGTCAAATTCCTTAGTTTGGACATATAAAACTCATTTCTTATCCAAATTTGGGGTATTTACTGTCTATCTTCATGTTAGACAGTAAGAAATCATTTGACAGTAAGAAAATCCAATTTGGAGCCCTAAATAAAAATTAGCATTTTAGACCTGTAAGTAGGGGCAAAACGGTCATTTTGCCCAAAATTTAGGTTAAGTGCCCTCAACCTCCGAAATATCATTTAATCATTAAAATCAGTAATAAAACTGACTTGAAATCAATTTAGAACTCTTAACCCCATAACTAAGCAATTTGGTAAAATTCTCATTAAAGACTTAAGAATTTCCTAAGTAAAATATATAAGCTTCTAACTTAGTTTAAACATCATATCATAACTTCCTTAAACAAATCAATCCAATAATTAAGGAATAAAATATAATAACTATCAACAACTCCTAAAATTCCTTAAGTCATTTATTAGGAGTTTCTTAGAATCTATACTTCACTTTAGGATCTTTTTCTTAAGATTATGAATAGATACTAGGTTAGATTTTATTCATTAAATAAAGTGGGTTATTCAATGAATAGAACCTTAATTTTATTAGTTTCTAAATTTTCATACTTTAATTCTGATTATTTTATCTTTCAACTTTATATTAAGATTAGGCAAATCATTCTAATAAGCTTGATTGTACTTTATAGAATTTGCCTTGATTATTAATTGGCATTTAGACTTAAACCACAGCCTTAAGACTTACCCTTTGGATTATGTGATTGAACCCAATTCGTGATATTTAATTCATAATCCATAGTTTTAGTAGAACTTGGTTAGTTCTTAGTTTAGAACGTCCAAATTCATCAATTAGGATGTGATGATTTACTTCTTAACTTATAGTCAATTCTGATTGAACTAAATTAGGACCTAGCTAATCCTAGTTGGTTTTAACTTATAAGGTGGTGCTTCTAAGTTACACTCGATAGTAGGAATTGGAGATCCTAAACTTGTGTAATTTAGAATAGTTAGAATATTTTAATAGATAACAACTGATGTCACCTTATGTAGTAGAGTCCCTTGCTCATTGTTGTTTTACTTGTGCTTTCACATTCCTTGTATTTTGTGCCTTATTCCTTGAACATGTCATACAAAATAATATTATTGCATGAAATGAAAATATATAATATTATGATAACATTTGCATTGGGTTCAATTACTTGTTGATTCGACACATTTTACACTAATGGATAAGGGTAACGAGAAATAACGAGCACTTGGCATTACTCATTGAGGAGTGTTGTGCTAAGTTTGGAACTCGTATAGTCATGTAGACGTGCTCGACTCCTCAGCTACTTTTGGATATATCCACAGAAGTAAAGTAACTACTAAAATATTTCTATATTTGTGATTACTACCTCTTCAGTTCAGTTTCTGTTATGTTATCCCGGCCTAGCCTCAGATGATGCTAGGGATATTTTGTCACCTTAGCCTCCATGTTGACGTTAAGAATTCTTTTGTTATAAGTAGGCTAAATTAGCCCTCTTCTGATATGGCAGTCATTATATACCTGTTTACTGTTTAGTACTCACTATTTACCGTTTACTATTTACCATTATTATTGTACTTTGCTTTAATTAGCTTTACTTTACCTACTTACTTACTTATATGATACTACTTTTTATTACTGCTTACTATACATATCACAGTCAAATTATTTATTTTTAACCTGCATATATCAAGTGATCATAAGCATGTTTAGGATGAGTCTTTTCATTCAGTATTTTCTTTACTTTTACTTATACTTATATGCCTAACCTTGTTACGGCTTTGAAGTTGAGATATGCTCTTTTACCTCACATGTTGTTTAGTTATAAATGCTTTTATTTATAACTTATTTCTTCCTTTGTATGCTTGTTGCACCATTACGCTTTACTTATTTTTATAGTCTAAGTAAAATGGTGATAACATAAAACTCATGAAATATTAACAGCATAAAATATACTTAGACAATATGTCTAACCAGAATTTTCTTTTCTTTGTCTAGGGCCCTATTATTGTGAAACTAACAATGGTAGATTCCGAGTTATTCGAGGTAGTTGAGCCTTCTAAAGGTTAGATTCAGGAGGAGGAGTGTGCTGCCCATGGAGATCCTTATGTTAGCTTCTCTATTATTTTTTATAAGAATGAGAGCTTTATCATTTTTATTAAAACTTATTTAATGTTTATAATAATTTAGGTATTTATGTATGTTCTTTTATTGTACTATTTTATCCTGAGCTTTATATTTACTTCTTACTTGTATTTGTGGTGGATTGGATGTAGCATATTTCATTGTCTTTGCTTCCGCACTCTGATGAACGTATATACTTAATGAATGATTATGCTGCATTATTCAGGGCACATCCTTCCCTTATTAGTGGATTGGGGATTACACCTAAATCTAATGATAAGTGAGGAATTTGCCAAAGTGGCACACCTCTCTTTAGCCTTGATTGTTGGCGGTTGAGGGGCGGGGCGCCACACTGACCCAATCAAGGAAGAGCTTACTAGATCGAAGTTACCACAACTACTGATCAAGCTCCAGAATGCAATAAGCCACACCCATATGAAAAATATTATCATTTTGGTCAGTGCTGTTTCACTTGTGGTCGTCCGGGCCACAGTTATCGGCAGTGCAACGCTCAAAAACAATTAATGGAGTGTTAATTGACCGTTTTCGTCAGAACCAAGTGTTCCAAGCTACTGCTATCAACAGAAGAGAACCAAGGGTGGCTCTCATGCCACCTCCAACTAAGGAAAGCCATAAACTTGCTAAAGAGCAAATAGCTGCTCCCAGACCTCCAATACAAAATCAAATGAGGGTCAAAACAATTATAATAGACCGACGGAATAGCTAGGGTGTACAACCTCACTCCAATGGTGGAGGCAGAGGGTAATAACTTGTCTCCGGCACACATTTAAATATTTCCTAACTTTCTACATTGCAATTTTTATTAAATGATTTTCGTTAAACATGGTTAACTAGGAACATTATGTGTAAATGAAAAGCCCTGTAATGTATTATTTGATATTGGGGCTAGTCACTCGTACATCTTTGAAAGCTTTGCCAAAAGTTTAAACTTACATTTTTATAAACTAGCAAAAACTTTAAGTGTTGGACTTCCATCTGAAGCTCAACTTAGTGCATCCAAGTTTTTTGATCTTCAAGTACTTGTTAATAAGAGATCGTTTCAAGCTAAGTTAGTAATTCTACCAATCGCCAATTTTGACATCATTCTAGGCATGAAATGGCTCAGTATGCATAATGCCACCATTGATTGTCAGAAGAAAAAGATTATCTTACATTCACTCGATGCCTCAAAAACTTTCATAGGGAGGTTTAGTAGTCAAAGTTCTCTGATTAATGCAATCAAGAAAGAAAAGTAAGTGAATAAGGGTTGCATGACCTTTTTGGTATCAATAATGGGTAGCAGCAAGGAAGAAGTTTCTATTTTAGATATTAAGGTAGTTAGAGAATTCGCAGATGTATTTCCAGAAGATCTGCCTGGGTTACCGCTATCAAGGGAGGTGGAGTTTTTGATTAACCTAATTCCCGTTACACAGTCGTTGTCAAAAGCACCTTATAGAATGGCTCCAAAAGAACTTCAAGAGCTTAATAAGCAATTGCAAGATCTTTTGAATAAAGGTTTTATTAAGCCCAATATGTCTACATGGGGAGCCCCCGTTTTGTTCGTCAAGAAGAAGGATGGTATATGTGAATGTGCATAGACTACAGAGAGCTAAACAAAGTAACCATAAAGAATAAGTATCCTCTTCCCCGAATCGATGATTTATTTGATCAATTATCCGGTGCGGTCATATTCTCAAAGATCGATATGCGATCTGGTTACCATCAACTATGAGTAAAAGACACAGATGTTGAGAAGACAATATTTTGTAATCGTTATGGACATTATGAATTTATCATGATGTCCTTTGGTCTTGCCAACGCACCCTCAATATTTATGGACTTAATGCAACGAGTTTTAAAACCTTATTTAGATAAAATTATTATTATTTTTATTAATGACATTCTCATCTATTTAAAAACCCTGGAAGAGCACGAGAATCATTTAAGAGTGATTCTAGAGATACTTCGAGAGCATGAGCTGTATGTAAAGTTTTCTAAATGCGAGTTTTGGTTAAGTTCAGTAGCCTTCTTGGGGCATGTGGTGGATGCCCAAGGAATTCGTGTGGATCAACACAAGATCAGCGCTATTTAAGATTGGCTGTAACCTAAATCCGTGACAGAAATCTGGAGCTTTCTGGGTTTGGCAGGTTATTGCCAAAAGTTTGTCAAAGGTTTTTCCCATATTGCTTCTCCCTTAACCAAACTAACTCAAAAGGTAGTGCCATTCATTTGGACATCAAAATGTGAAGAAGCCTTTCAGACCTTGAAGGATGCACTATCCTTTACTCCAGTGCTAGTCCTTCCCAAAGAAGGAGTAAACTATTAAGTATACACAGATGCCTCAGGAACTGGTCTGGGATGCATTCTAATGCAGGAAAGAAAAGTTATTGCGTATGCATCTCGTCGGCTAAAGCCACACGAAAGGAACTATATCGTCCATAACCTTGAATTAGCAGTAGTAGTTTTCGCCTTAAAGATTTGGCGCCATTACTTTATGGAATTCAATGCTCCATCTTTACCGATCACCAGATCCTGAAGTATTTATTTACACAAAGAAAACTAAACTGCAGGCAAAGGAGATGGTTATAATTAATCATTGATTATAATCTGAACATCCAGTATCATCCCGGTAAAGCCAATGTTGTAGCAGATGCCCTTAGCCGTCATGCTACCCTTTCAGCTATGATCACCACTAGCTCCTTAGAAGAAGAATTTCACAAGTTAGATATTAAGCCAGTTCATGGTGATATGTTAAGTTAAATGATCTCAATGAGTAATGTGAAACCCACTTTCCACAGAGATGTATCCATTTCCTAGACTAAAGATGAAGAATATTTGAATTTTAAGCAAGCAATCGAGAGTGGTAGCCATACTGATCTTTGTTTTCATAAGGGTGTTATTTAACAAGAAAATCATTTATGGATTCCTAAATCTATGCATCGGGAAATGCTAATAGAGGGCCATAGCTCAGGATATGCGATTCATCCTAGATGCGATAAAATGTATCAAGACCTGAAACAACCTTTATGGTGGCCTAGGATGAAGAGAAGTATAACAAATTTTATATCTAAGTACCATGTTTGTAACCTAGTTAAGGCCGAGCATCAAAGGCATAGTGGTTTGCTCCACCCTCTTGAGATCCACAAATAGAAGTGGTTAGGTATATTCATGGACTTTGTCATGGGTTTGCCTCGTGCAAGATCCGGAGCTGACGTGATATGGGTTGTAGTTGACCAATTGAACAAGTTCGCGCATGTCATCCCCATTCGTCAAACAAATTCAGTAGAGAAGCAAGCTAAGCTCTACATCAAGGAGATTATCAGATTACACGGAATACCTAAATTAACAGGGACAACAGATTTACATCAACATTCTAACAAGAAGTACATCAAGATCTAGGGACAACCCTAGCAATGAGTACAACCTTTCATCTGCAAACGGATGGTCAGACTGAGCGTGTGAATCAAGTCCTCAAATATTTGCTTAGATTGTGCATTCTCGACTTTGCTGGTTCTTGGGAAGATTACCTCCCGCTAGTGGAGTTTGCATATAACAACAGCTTTCAGGCCAGTATCAAAATAGCTCCATATGAGGCCTTATATGGCAGGAAGTGCAGTACTCCATTAACCTGATATGAATTGGGAAGTGTGCAGTTGTATGGGTCTGAATTAGTTGAAGAAACTAATAAGAAGATTCAATTAATTCAACAAAGGATCTGTGCTGCTCAAGACCCACAGAGTAAGTACCATGATATTCGCCATCGACCCATAGAATTCAGTGCTAGAGATTTTGCTTACTTAAAGGTTAGTCCAATGAAGGGAGTATTTAGATTTGGCATAGCTGGGAAACTGTAACATCCCAAACTCTTAAGCACCAAGGTATTATCCGCTTTAGCCAGAAAGGCCTCACAGTTTTACCCTCAGAAGATAACTTCCCAGCATGTCACCCATCCTGGGAGTGCTCCCATCTGAGCACGCTTAACTTTGGAGTTCTTATCAGGAACTCCACCGTTATCTGAAAAGGCGTCTCGATGTTTAAGAGTTTCACTTATTACTACTTAAGTGGGTCATTACAATCTCCCCAACTTAAGTAACTGACGTCCTCGTCAGTATCCACACACAGATCCAAGAACCATCCATTGGGTAGATAGGACTAGAGGTGACCCCTACATGCACAATAGGTACCCACAACCATGTAGCACCTTAACCATCATGGGTTCAAGAGGCTGCTCACATGAAGTGGTACTTTACCCTGTATGGCACTTAGCACCTATCTGACACCCTATGGTTTGCTCTGATATCATTTGTAATAATTCAAACTCTTAACACCAAGGTATTGTCCACTTTGGCCTGAAAGGCCTCATGGTTTTGCCTTTAGAAGATAACTTTCCAGCAAGTCACCCATCCTGGGAGTGCTCCCACCTGAGCACGCTTAACTTTGGAGTTCTTATCAGGAACTCCACCGTTATCTGAAAAGGCGCCTCGATGTTTAAGAGTTTCACTTATTACTACTTAAGTGGGTCATCACAGAAACTCAGTCCCCACTATGTCGGGCCATTTGAGATAACAGATAAAGTAGGATCCTCTATTTCAAACTGAATCTACTTGATGACTTTGTAGCTATTCATAACATATCTCATGTATCATCATTGAGGAAATGCCTCAGAGATCCCTCTCATTTAATTCAGTTCACAGAATTACAAATTCAGCCTGATTTGTCATATGTTGAAGAGCCGATTTGAATCTTGCCCGAGATCGAAAACAACTAAGAAGTCGTTCTATTAATATGGTCAAGATTCAATGGAAGAATCATTCTCGAAATGAAGCTACTTGAGAGAAAGAGGTGGACATGCATCAAAAATATCCAAATCTCTTTAATCTAGGTACTTCCTTAACTCCTTATCATTCAAATTCTTATATTTTATCCTGCATTATTCTTTCCACTTGAGTGATGTCTAGGATGACATTGTTCTTAAGTGGGAGAGTTTGTAATAACCCAAGTTATTACTTAAAGTTAATTAGGACTAAAATAAGTCCTGATTGTGATTCTAATGCATTAATTAAGCTATTAGGAGTTTATCATAAAGACCTAGTCCAAATTAAGAGTCAGATGGATCAAATTCTGATTTTAAAAATTTGAGGAACTCTGGAATTTGACCTATTTAAATTGATCTCAAATCAAAAATCCTACTTCTCCATTGCGCTCATCACCCATAAATTAGCTATGTGTGATGTTTTGGAAGCATTTGGAAGTCGTTAGATTTCGACAAATATTTTAATATACTTTAAATACCCCGAAAATTAAAAAAATTAAATACTCATCGAAACCAAAATTCAACTTCGCTGTTGCATTCCTTGCCCTTGAATTAGCTAAGGGTGAACTTTTGGGAAATTTTAGAAGTCGTTGAATTTTCTCTAATATTTTAATAATTAAAATAATTAGAAAATTAATAAAAAAATTCTCGTCGAAATCAAAATCCGACTTTGCCGTTGTGTTCCTCACCGCCAAATTAGCTAGGGGTGAATTTTTTGAATTTTTCAAAGCTTGTTTATTTATTTAATTTTGATTAATTAAAATGTATTTAATAATTCATTAATAATTAATTAATAATTATTAAAAAAAAAGTTATTCTGGAGACTTCACCGTTGTGTTATTCTCTTTCGCATGCGCGTGTCCTACTCGCATGCAGGTGGCAATCCACCTCTTATGACCCCATAAATCAACTTATTTTAAACCCCATTTCATTCTTAAGCTTAATTAGGAACTTTTTGATGTATTCTGGAGCATAGGCAGCAGCACTGTTCATTTTCTTCCCGATGCCCTAAACGAACCCTAAAGGTATCATTTATTTTTTCTTTAAGATCGAATTAGGGCTCGTTATTTATAAATTTATTTGCAAAATTAGAAGACGTATTTGGTATCAATAGAAAGATCTTAATGAGAGCTTCCCATTGATATATGCCACACCTTATGAAGAGCTCTGTGTAGAGATAAATTTGATGTTAAAATTTCAATTTTTTTTTAATATTCGCGTGGCTGCGCATAAATTATTTCAAAAAAAATTTTATTTTTCTTTTCTTAAAAGTTTGCTTATTTTAATATATTTAAATCTTTAAAACCTCATAATTTTGTAATTACAAGTCTAAACTTAGTGATCCAATATACCATTTTGATTAAGAAAATGCATGGATTAATATTATGCAATGAGTTTTTCTGTTTGGAGATTAATTTCATTAATTATCATTTAAACTAATTAACCCCCTTAATCCTAAAAATTGATAAATTCATAACTTAGTTAATTTAGCTTCAAATCATATGATTCAATATATCATTTTGACCAGAAGAATATGTAGAATACTAATATGCAAGAAAATTTTAGCTTCTATAATTATATTTTTTAATTTTGCCTAATTACTCTCAAAATGAATTAGTAAAAATTAAACTTCTTAATTATCCAAAACTAGAATTTCAAGTTGTTGATAGCTTTTAATGTAGTGTAGAACACAAAGGTGAAGCTAATTTTTTAATTTAGTAATTAATTTCTCTAATTACTCACTAATCACCCCAAATATTAATATTAAAAATTAGCACATATAGTGATCCAAATTGGGTGATCCAAGTTTCTAATAGTTCCTAGAGTATATTAGAACATAGTGGCGTGGTTAGTTCTATAATTTTGTAATTAATTTCACTAATCACCATTAACCCTAATTGTATCATAACTTGACCAAATGATGTTCAAATTGGGTCTACTCCTAGTTAAAGTAATCAGTGTACTATAGGAAAACTATAACTACTGAGTTTGCTAAATTTGGACTTCAAATAAAAAAATTATATTTTTGACCCTTTTTATAAAACTTTAATTTACATATTTAAATATTAACTTATTTTGGCTATAACTTGGTTAATACATATCAGAATTTAGCAATTTTAGGTTCAATGGAATAATTAAGCAGTGAACAACAATAAATTGAATAATTTTTTTTGACTTCATTAGGACAAATTACTAAATTGTCCTTATGAGTCAATATTCTTAAATTGAGCTCATAAGGCTTAATTCTTATCTAAATTAGGTATACTTACCGTCTATCTTCATGTTAGACAATAAGTAATCATTTTCCATTAATAAATTCTAATTTGGAGCCCTATTTCAAAAAGAAGCTTTTCAGATCCTTAAGTAAGGGCAAAATGATCATTTTGCCCAAAAATAAGTTTAAGTGCTCTTAAGCCCTAGATTCATAACCTAATCATTAAAATCAGTAAATGAAGTGATTTAGAATTGAATTCATTTGATTTAGGTCATAAATTAAGTTTCCAAATCAAAAACATAAAATTCATCTCATGATATGAGATTCATTTTTTTGCCTTCCTTATGTCTTCAAATCTTTCTCTTAAGTTTTCAATTAAGATTATTTAAGGTTAGTGCTTGAGTGTTCATCTTAATTCCTTAAGATCTTCTTCCTTATGAATTAAGAATAGGACTTAAGTTAATCTTCATTCATTGGGTGATTGGGTTACTCAATGAATGAAACCTTAGTTTTATTAGTTTATAAATTTTCATAGTTTAATTATGATTATTTGATCTTTCAATCTTATACTTAAAATTAGAAGATACATCATATTAAGTTTGACTTTACTTAATAGGATGTGCCTTAATCTTTAATCCATGAGATTGGGTTTTAAGACTTAGCATTTAGGATCACCTTGGGATCAAGTCATTAAACCTCAATAATTAGAGTTTAATTATTAATCATTCCATCTTTATTTGTCATAATCAAGTTGAGTTTGGGTTGCTTAAATCACTAATACAGGTCGATTGATTTACTTGTTTAACTTATATAGTCGATATTGATTAAATCAAATTAGGACATAACTAGTACTAATTGTTTTCAATCTTATAAGCTGTAATTCTAAGTTACAATTGATAGTAGGAATTAGAGATCCTGAGCTTGTGTAACTTGGAATAGATAGAATAGATAAATTAGACAATAATGAATATCACCTGTGTTTTAGTAGAGTCTCTTGCTTACATTGAACTTTGATGCTTTGCTTACCTTATATTTGAGCTTTATGCATTGGATATATGTGGTGAACATAAGATACTTGATGAATATCACATGTTAAAATTTGAATTACATAAACATCATTTGCATTTTTGTCGATGCTTTCAATTTTCCTAATTTTTGATTAAGTAGAGTGTAACCTAATTAGTCTGCTTCTCTGTTCAGTTCTTTTGTTGTTGTTACAGGCTAGGCCTAGACCAATGCTTCGCTAGGATGGTATTGCCTATCTTCAGCAAGCTAACCAAGCCTAGACTTAAGGGGGTCTAGGATGGTATTGTTAGACTCTTTAGTTCAGCAGGCTAGTTTAGCCCTCTTATAATATGGTAGTATTAGTTTTAGGCGCACTTCTACATTTTCAGTTCAGTTTTTCTGCCTTAGCCCAGCAAGCTAAGTGAGTCTATGCATATTTCAGTTTAGTGTTTCTACCTTAGCCCAGTAGGCTAAGTGAGATGTTACTTGTTTTCAGTTCAAGTGATTCGTTTGGCCATAATAGTTTTCAATTCTATATTTATTATTTTCAATTTAGTTTTACTATATTTCAGCACTTTCTTACTTATTGTTTACTAGATTGCTAGCTTATACATGTGCCAGAATGCTAGCTTGTTTATTAATTCATATGCTAGGATGTTAGCCTGTTTAATTGTTTATATGCTAGGTTGTATATATGATGTTAGTTTTTCTTGTTTGTTTACATATATAGGGTGCTAATCTTGTTTACTTGTTTATACATGGGATGCTAGATTTATGTACTCGATTATATATATATATATATATATATATATATATATATATATATAAGATGCTAGATTTGCTTTTAAATTATTTAAATATATTATACGTTCGTTTATGTTATGTTAATCGGCATAAGTTCATTGATCATGAGCATGTTTATGATGAGTTTCTTTTTAGTTATTAACATTTATTTTCTCTTTTATGCCTAACCTTATTGCAGCATTGATTTGGAGGTATATGCTTACTTCTTCTTGTTTAAGTTATAAACTTATTATTTATAGCTTCATTTTCATTTCATATGCATTCCTGCACCCGTGTGTTTGCTTAGTTGTTAAGTATTGGTGATATCTAAAAGAACATGAATTATAATTAGCCTAAAATGTACTTAGACAATATGTCTAACATGTTTTTCTCTTTTTTGGCTAGAGCCCTATCATTGTAAAACTGACAATGATAGATTATGGAGTCGTCTGAGGATCTGCATCAGGAAGAGGAGCGTGCTGCTGGAGAGCTTTAGTTCCTTTGCTCTATTTGTTTTTGCTTGTGAGGACGAGTGTTTTCATTTTCATTTCAGCTAAATTTTTTAATGTTTTGTAATAATACATGTTTGAATTGCATATTCTGTAACTGTATGTTTTAATTATCATATTATAATGGAATAGATGTTTACATTTTGCTTCCGCACTCTGAATATTTCTTGTATTTATCATATAGTTAATTGCTCTTGTGAATGGAAAATCTCCTTAATTATAATGGATTAAGGTGAATACCTAATCTAGCTATAAGTGAGGGGTTTGTCATTTTGTGATCATTTCACCGTAATCATGTTAACTTAAGAGTTAACAGAACCACGATGGGGCTGGGGTGCCACAACAATGAAATAATTCACACATCCATGTATGTTTAACTTATTTCAACATCACTGGCTGATATCTCAGGTCCCACACACACATATCCAAGGCCATTTCCCATAACAACTGATGCTTCATTTGATTTTTCTTATCATATTATTAGCAACCTGATTCTTTGCAGATGCCTCGGCTACTTTTCCATTGTGATCAAAGACTGGTCAAGTGGTAGATCAAACTTACAAGGAACATCTGAGTATATTTGAACATCATAATGTTTGGAATCATCACTAGTAATATTTTATATATCATTCTTTATAGTATTTGAAGAATATAATAAAATAGATTCATCATCCTTAGCTTAAAGCTTCCCTGGCCACAATGGTGCTGAAAGAAGATGGTTACACCATTATTTTTTGAGTTGTCGTTCAAGTCAAAAATCTAACAATCACTGTTTATACCTTGAACCTCATTGTTTAACACACAAAGTTAGATTGAGGCAGCTTCTTACCATATCTTCATTACCATTACTAGCAACAACCTCTTCTAAACTATTGTTCAACTCAAGGCTAACAATGCTTGAAACATGTTCAACCAAGAAATGGAACTCTAGTGTTCTCATTATGAATCTCAATAGGATCTTCCAGGGTATCACTCTCCTTTGATGCACAAGCTTCTACCAGAAGCCTTAACAATGCAAACAACCATCTTTGTTGCCATCCCTGTTAGTATGGGGATATATAAAGAATACTCATTGAGTGAAGACCAATGGAAGTTAGGGCTTCTCCGACTCTTAGCGCCAAGAATATTCGAAAACTGGTCCGCTCGCAGACGCCATTGAAGACAAAAAGCTCATGGATGAAAGGCGGAGAAGGAGAAGATGTCGGATGCCGTAGGAGAAGAAGATGTTAACACTGCCACATCATCGCTCGTCTAGCCACTCGTCGTTGGGAACTACCTTCGTCGGCGGAGTAACGCCGGCTTCTCGATCAGAGCTTCCAGGATTAGATCGTCCGAATCTCAACTTCACTTCGTTCGTCGCTTGGAGGCCTACGAGATTAAGGATCTAAAATTTGATGAGGTGGATTATAAATCCACATCATCCTCACACCATTGTGTATACGATGGGGTAAGGATAGCAGCACTCTAAACTTATAGCGTGCTAATCAAATCAAGTTTTAATTTTCTGTTATTTTTTTAATCTGATGAAAATCAAATTTTTTTCTTTAAATTGAAAACACCAATTCTTAAATTGGACGAGTTCAGGTAAAACCTCATTCCAACAGGAAAGTTTGTGGTTTCGGCTGAAAAATACATATTTGTTGCTTTCGATGTTCGCACATGCAGACCAAGCCTTTCATCATAAGAACATAATTATTAAACATATTTTAAATTAAGATTAACTACGAATGCATTTAGGTTTTAAAGACAAGCAGACAGATGCTTGCCCGTGCTGGGTGGGGGTGTTGTTAATGATCACAGAAAATATTATTTGCATTCAGCTCGTTCAACGTCGCGCCGAGACCTGAAATAAAACGACGAAACCTTACGATTTTATGGCTGTCATTTATGGAGTTTGCCCGTGCTGGGTGGGGTGTTGAATATAAGCCAATTGGACCTTAACTTGAGTGTTTTTGAACCGGCGCTCAAATTTACCTATACTAAGATTCAAGATAAAGAAGAAAAAGTAAAAATTCTTTCTAAGTTCCTATTTTTTCAATAAAACCTCAAATTAGGTCCTCCAACAGTACAAGCTCTCAACGAACGAACATTAACCTCCAGCATCATATTGAAGATCGACGTTCGAGCTCTTTTGATGAGAAGAAGATTGAGCAGTACGAGCTCATGACGGGCGTCGACCTCCAGTGTCGGGAAGAATATATAACATTTGAGCGACGACGTCAATCCCTAACATCATGTTAAAAATCAATTAATTTGAACTCTTGAAGGGATTGATGTTCCATCTCCAACATTTTTGGAAAGCACCAATTTGATATTTCTTTGCAAGCAAATTGTATCTGTTTGCAGATTGTCAATCATTCATATACATCATTCTCTAATTGCTATTTTAATTTTTGAAAATCTAATAAAATTATAAATTGAGGTGTTGAATCAAATACAACATATTTCTTTTTTGAAATTAGTGAGGGCATAGCCCAATATGCTGATCAAATCAATTATAGTACAATAATATAAATCAACATATGAGTCAAATAAACAAAAGAACTTCACAAAGCTAAGAAAACAAAAGAGAATGGAAAAATAAATTGAGATTATGGATTCAAAACTTCAGATGAAGTTACGCGGGACCTGTGATTCTTAGAGTTTTTCCCCATAATATTTGTGTGAAGTATCTGTCATTTGAATAAGACCAAGAGTGAAAATAGTCCAAACCAAAGGATGAGGCTCATGATTCATTCTAATCCGTCCTTGTCCTAGGCCAAAATGAAAGCATAATGCAAAATTTAAGATCAAGAAAAACCAACAAAAGTTCATCCAAATTAGACAAAAAGTTACAAAAGCATATGCAAAGAAAGAGGCCCAAATGAAAAAGTAATAGCATCTAAAAAAGTTAGCCTCCAATATAACATAAATATGCATGTGTTGCACAACCTAGTTCAAGACAAAATTTCCCGAAATCGTATGTAAATTACTCCCAGAAGTCTCATAATATAAGTCGAAGAAATTTGAAATAAGAAGCAAGCTATATAAAAGAAGAATCTGCAACCTTTTAAGGCCGATTAAACCCCAACCAATAAAGAATAACCATTCAATCAAGTAAAAGTAGTAAGCTCAAATGAAATTAAAATCAAATCTAATATAGGCAGCCTCCAAAATATAGTATTTAAACCACAACTGCACATACACCTCCCAAACTTTACTATCTATTCTCCAATTCGCATCTTCTATATTCTCATGTAGCCCATATTTAAGCTAGAAAAAATTTAGACATAAAGAACATCCTAAATAAGAATCTAATGCAGCATATAAAGACACTAGATCTAACAAAACAGATGCATGTTTCGTGAGGCGAATGAGGCCCAAAGGAAGAAGGAGAAATAATAGCGCATTCATTTTCCAGCAACGAGTTTTAAGTCCAGAGTGTATTGCCGAGGGGAAGAGGAAGGCCCATTAATGCTTGAAGGCAAATTAATTGGAGAAATAGAAATTAAAGGAATTTTCATATTTTCAACATCAAAAGAAGACCCATTTCCATTGGGCATTTGCATCTATAATATTAGGAGATACTTTCATAATCGAGGATAAATGTTCAGAAGATCTATTTCTAATTATAGTTGCACTCCCAATGTTCTTAATAATAGCTAGCGAGGTCTTCTAGACCTACATCTTCCACGAATGAAAGGTTCATCTGCCTTTGCAAGAAGAACAAAATTTAGGGATCAATAATACTTTACCTATTGAGAAATCAATTTTCCTTTAGTAAGAACTTGTAAAACGTGTAGTAAAACTTGAGCAATAAAATAATTTAAACATCTTCTTCGCAATAAAACTTAAGCAATAAAATCATTCAAAAATCTTCTTCACAATAAAACTTAATCAAATAACAGTTATCAAACAGTGAAAACAAGAATAATGAACCTTTTAATTTCGATACCTTATTCATAGCTTCTAAGAAAATTTTGTACATGCATTTTTTGCCAAGACCAATACCTACTATGCAGTTAATCTTTTTCGTTCGCCCTATAATAACTCTTCATCAATGATAGAATTAATATCAGAAGTAGGCGGAATGTAAGAAAAAGTTATCCATTTACTTTCGTTTGAACCAAGGAAAAAGAGGATTTACATGACGTACCAGAGCTTACAGAAAAACCTAGTCTAGAAGGAGATAAAGGAGGACTCAACAAACATGGATGAGACGTGGCAGTCGAGAGCGTCGGCGACCTCATGGGAGCGCCGCTGAGAGGTCGCCGACGCTGGAACCTTGAAATCCCTAAGCGCAGGAGACAAGAGTCGGAAACCCTCGAGCGCCGATTTTTTGATACTCAAACTTCTCGCATTTTAGAATTAAAATGGAATTTTTAAAAATGATAGGTACTTATTAGAAAAAAGTAAAACTATGAATGTTTAGGCCGAGTAATAAAGAGATGACTCTGAATCTGAATGATCTTATAGCTAGCCAGGTGATTTACACTCTTAATTTGTTATCCAATATTATTAATTCAGATTTTTTTATTCGAGTCAAAAACAAGTGCGGCCTCAATCTTCGAAATCATTCGGAGCAGGAACAATCTCGTTTAAGCTTCTCCGGTGAGAGGGCGAAGGCTCCCCGCCGCTTGCTCGAGATCTCCACGCATCCGTCGGCGACAAATGATCGCCGCTCCTGGGCAGCGAAGGATGCCGCCAGCTCCCAAAGAACGCCGCCCTCCATCTTCTTCTTGATGAGAATGAGCCTCTTAATCCCTCTGAGGCCGAAGCGTTGTTGTCCTCTCGGACCACTCTCAAGGGATTCTGGAGCGCTTCCCGAACATCTTTGGCAAGCGGCCGATTCGCCGGCTTTGGATTAAGGCAGGATCTGGCTACGATCGACACCGCCCACACCTCCTCCAAGAGGTCGTCGTAGCCGATGAGCGACGGATCCATTATTTTCGAGATCGGACCTCTGTCCTTGATGTCGATGTGCCCTAACGTGTGTTCAAGCCACTCCGTCGCCGATTCGCTCTTCGATGCGCTGATGCCGAGTTTGCCTGTGATGAGCTCAATCAGAACCTTCCCAAAGCAGTACACATCGTAAGCGCACGACGCCGGCCCCAAATCTGTCAATCGCAAATCATCAGGCTATGACACACGCAACCCGGCAATTCAATTTGGTGAGATTTCATACAGAAAGTTAATACCAGAGGCTCTTCTCTCGAATCTCCTGCATATCAATTACAAATATCTTTTGAGGAGAACGTTCATTCGAAATGATATGCATAATTGAATTTTAGCTGGAAGGGGAACTTACTGCCGCAGACTTAAGTAACTCGACAGGACTGTTTTGTACCCTTCCCGTTTTTGAGGGCATACATTGCTCAAGCTTCCAAGCCGCACCTCGAAGTTGTCATCGAGAAGGATGCTGCTTGCTTGTACATCTCTGCACCCCATAGAATATGACTCAAGACTTTGCGGAAATGAATGAATCAAAGAAGATTGATGTGGCACTTATATTTGCTGTTTTTGGGCTGGAATTTCATCGAAGAACATAAATATTATGTTTTTGTGTTTACTTGTATGATATGTGATTGTGTTTGCATCTTAATAAGAACCTGGAAACCTTTTCCGAAATGAAAAATTACCTGTGAACAAGCGGAGGAGTGAACTCGTGATGCAGGTAGCAAAGAGCTTCAGCCACGCCAGTTGCAATCTTGAGCCTTGTTATCCAATCCAACGGTTGGAATCCATCCTCTTCCATTCCGTAAAGGCCATAGCACAAGTCGCGATTATTCATTAGTTTGTAGACAAGAAACTTCTCATTCTCTCTCTGCAGGCAATGTCCGAGAAGGCCGACCAATCTCTCGTGTGGAGATCTCCTGAGCAAATCCAACTCAACCGAATAAGCCTTGTGTGCCGCATAGACCATATCTATTCGCTTCACCACCACCCGACTCAGGTCTTCCAAAACTCCGTGGAAGAGATCACCCGAATGCCCGTGCTTTATCAGATTATCGTCGCTGAAATTCGATGTTGCGATGACCAATTGTTCGTATGTGAAGCCATCTTTAGTAGCAGGCAGGGGGGAATTGGCGACCGAACTCACATTGCTCTCTTGTTCAGCTGAATGAGCTCTTCTGCGTCTCATCAGACACACCACAATTAAAATTACTAGGAATACAATGATAGCGGCACCAAAAATAGTTCCTATCAAAATATAGATCCGAGATTTCTTCTTGCTTTTGTCAGACGAATTGAAGTTGGGAGTCGGAGCAGGAGATGCGGTCAAATTCACCACTCCGTCATAATGTATCCCCCTCTCTTGGTAGAACCTCTCGCACTCGACTTTGCTTCTCTGGCTCGAAGTATTCGGAAAGCAATTCGAAACAGCGGGGAGATTATTTCTTCCACCGCCATCAAAGGGGTCCGAACCTTGAAAATAATTATACGATATGTTTATCGAATTGGATCGAAAGAACAGGACGGTGAACTTAGAGGAGATCGAACCGTACAGAAGATTATGCGAGAAATCATATTCGATGTCATCGCGACTAAAATTTGCTGCAGCGACATCCGGCAGGATAACTCTGGTGAAATTGTTGTATGAAACATCAAGAAACTTGAGCGCAGGCAAAGATAAAACAGGGCGGGGAATCAAACCAGAGAATCTGTTCCTGCTCAATGTGACTGATTCCAGATTTGAAAGGCCGGAGAAAACTTCGCCCTTTACAGAACCGGAAAGCGAGTTGTTCCCAAAGTTGAGACTTTTGAGGCGGTTCAGCTTCTGCAAACTATCAGGCAAAGGCCCGGTCAAAAAATTAGAACTCAAGTTCAATGAAACGAGCGAAGCGATATTTCCAAGAGAAGAGGGTATCGCCCCGGAAACCGATGCGTGGCTGAGGTCAATTAATGCGAGATTCGGGTTTGACAGACCGAACCAGGCCGGGATCTGTCCGGGGAGGGAAAAGCCGGTGGCGTTGAAGGAGGCCAGAAAGGTGAGGTTTTGAACCCCTTCGACCGAAAACAGAGAACGACCGAACCGGGTTCGACGGAGGCCGTGCAGGTTAATGGAGATGACACGGCCGGCGCTGTTGCAGGTGACGCCGGTCCAACTGAAACATGGATCGGCTCCACGTGGCCAGTCGGCCGTGTGGACGGAGAGGGATGAACGGAGGCTGTAGAGGGCGCGGAGATCGTTGGGGGGGGTGCTGATTTGGCCAGAGGCGAAGGACACCGCGAGGTAGAGTGCGACGATGAGGAGAGGCATTGGTTTAATGCATTGCGGGAGACCAAAGTGAGGAGCCTGAAATGCTAAAGATGTTGTTGAAATGGACCGAGCGAAGGAACAAGAAAGCCAGAAAGGTGAGGAGAAGAGATGCGACAAAGTTTGAAGGAAGTCTTTAGATAACAAAGCAATGCTTCTTGTCACAAAGCTTAGGTGTTGTTTGGTTCATCTTATTAAGATAACAGTGTTATTTAGATAACAAGGGCTGCTTGATTTAGTGTTATTTAAATAACTTTGTAAAGGCAACAAAGGAGATCGATCGAAGGTAACCTTTGTGAAGGCAGCAATCTCTACGAAGGCAATGAAGCAACCCCTTCCGTGCGTCTCGACGAAGGCAACGAAGAAGGCAGCGATTTCGGCGAGCGGCGAGATGGAGTCGGGCGACCTCTGCGACCTTCCATGCGTCTGGCAGCGACGGCAAGGCGAGCGCGTACTGCAGCGACTCCTGACGGAGGAAGCAAGACGAGCGCATGCTGCAGCGACGGCGGAAGCGATCTCGGCGAGCTCGGCGTCAAGATCTCCAGGAGTCGCGCTAAGTACCCTACTTCTCCCTATAGATTGTCCGTAATTCTATCTGAATGTCGGTCGAAATCGATCGACATTCAAATAACATTATACGATGGCATTTATGTAATTTGAGATGTCATTAATTAGATAACATTAAACGAAACAACTCTTATCTTAGCAACCGTTTTAAATAACATAGCATTCACTCAATATCAGCGAATCAAACAGCCCCTTTATATTTTTGCTTCGTCACGAGAATGTATTTACTCCTATAAATAATGTGATTTTTGGGCTGACAAGGAAATATAAATTTTGATTTTTGGAGCACTATACTAAAAAGGAGCTTGGACTTGTGCTCTTCAAATATTCTTAATATCAATTTTGTGATATTCAACTTATAATTTTTTTGATTACAAATAGAATATTCCTCAAAACTGTTTTACCTTTATTAAAAGTCTGCTGAAAATAACAAAGTTTATAGTTCCTAGTTTATCTTTCATCGATAACGAAGGGAGTTCAGAGTTGCGTTTTAATGGTATTAACTAAAGCTAAATTTATATGCTATAAACATCTGGTTTATGTAGATTGGCATAAAATGCATAGTTTAAAGGTAACGAACTTAGTTTTTCATGTGCTTTTTGGAACGCCATCAAAAATGCTATCAAAATTATTGATGTTAGAAGTTTAAATGATGAATCAGGCTTTTTATGTCCTAAGCATACGGATGGGCTGGCTTCTCCCGCCCTCCATTTACCTTGTCCTTATTTATTGCAAATGAAGCTTGGTGAAAGAGGGGAAAAGTCAAAGTAAGAAACTTATCCCATTATCTCATTCTTGTTAATGAAATCATTGGACCTTTAATTAGCATTCTCCAAATTTTTTTGTGTTAAGATTGACTTAAAAAAAACTCCAAGTTTTTCTGTGTTAAGATTGACTTAAATAAAAACTTTCGACAGTATAAATCGGGATTAATTCTCTCATCAGTGTCAATCTCTCGGGGAATATTACTAGCTGGATTAAGGCCTGTATTACAAATATTCATTTCTCTATTAATATTCAGGGTTCTATTGATGGTTACTTTGACTCTTATATCGGGCTCAGACAGGGATGTTCTCTATCTCCCATCATTTTTATTATTGCAATGAACTTTCTATCTACTACAATTGATGAAGCTGTCCAAAGAAATCTTATTGCTCCATACAGGATGGGGGATTTTTGCTGCTCCCATTTATTGTTTGCCGATGACATCCTATTATTTGGATAAGCTTCTCCGGCCAATATGATTGAATTTAAAAGCTGCCTTGAAGGGTTTTTTTTAGCTTCTGGGCTTAGTCTCAATAATGAAAAATCTTGCATCTACTTCTCCTTTTCTGTGACGAATGTGAAAAACTGTCGGACATTTGGAATTTTCCCACTAACCAATTTCTTATGAAATATTTGGGATTCCCAGTTTTACCTTCTAGGCCCAAAAATAAAAATTTCTCCCCCATTCTTTCTAAACTGCATCATTGGATATTCGGATGGGCCCAAAAATCTCTCACATTAGCAGGTCAGTTGCAACTTTTAAAGTTTTCGGTCTGGCCTCCCATACTGCATTGGTTTAAGGCTGTTCACATCCCTATTACGGTGATCAACACTATTAAACGTCTTGCTGCGAAGTTTCTAGATCATGGCTTTTTAGAGAACAAAATGCATACTATTATTTGGAGCAAAATTGCTATTCCTAAGAACAAGGGTGGAATCGTCATTATCTGTCCTACAAAATTAATTATTAGTTGTAAATTTTCTATGTGCTGGTACGATTCTTTGCAATACTTCTCTCCTGACCAATTGGTGGAAAAGTAATCATTTAAAGGTCTTTGAAAACCCTTCGCACTCTAATAAGACGGCCTCTCTCTTTTTGGAGAAAACAGACCAAATCTTTTCACATTCTTGCCTCTTTCATCATTGCTAATGCAAATAGAAATAATTATTTTTTCAAAATAGATCAATTTTTTCTTTTAAAGATGTTTATAGTTTATTATATTCTGATCTTTTAGATGTAACTTGGGCTGGTACTTTGTAGACCAAAGGCACAAAATTTAAACATCAAATGCATTATCTGGAAGGCTTTATGCTCTGGTCTCAAAACCATGGACACTCTCGACAACAGGGGAATCCACTGCCCACTTGCTTGTTAGTTTTGTCTCCTTAATGATGAGTCTCATTCCTATCTTTTTTTCAATTGTGACACATCGTTCTACATGCTTAAAAAACTTCTCTTGAGTGGTCCCAATTATCTTTTCCCTCTGTTTTTAGCCCAGGTCTTGGGCGACATCCAGCGCATGAATAAATGCCAAAAACGTGCTTTTATCACCATCTTAGTCTTGGAAGGAAAGGAACGCTCGTATTTTCAACAAAGCCGTCACTAGTCCTCATTTTATTATCTCAAACATTAAAGCCAAAATCATCGGCATTATTAGTAATTGGCGGAAAATTAATCGCTCTCCTATGCTGAGAATCTGGAGACATGAACTTATGGCTTATTAACTCTTTTTATTGCTCGTTGATTGGTTTCTTTTGTTCTCCCTGGCTTAGAACTTTCCTTACTGGAGTCTTGAGATTTTCTGTTTGCTTTAATATATTTTCTTATTGGGGGTTCACGATCCGGCTTAGCTACGTACCGGTGTCTTGAGCTTATGGCAAGTCTTTCTTGTATTATTGCTGGCTATATGATTTTTCCTTCTCCTCTCCGGGTAAGAGAATTTATCATTATGGCCAAGCTTTGGTCTTGGATATTCTTTTCCGGCTGCTATATTAATTTTACTGGGGGTATTAAGATCCTAATTTAAATCACTGAACAATTAGATGTTTTCTTTTTTCGGGCTACTGTTCCTGGCGAGTTCAACATTCTAATCCTTATATGAGCGTTTTGCTGCGTTGGATTTTTTTATTTGGGTATTTTAATTGGTAGGTGAATTATTTTGGTTGCCTTTGGGGATGGTGTGATTAGCTGGTGGATTTATTTCGGTTGCCTGTTCTTTTAAAGACAAGGATGTATCCTGATGATTTTGAAGACTCCATTTGCCAGTTTGGCGACTTCCTATTTAGCTTTGATTGATACTGCACTGGTCTTTTGGACTGATGACCCGACAGATCTTTGGTCTTACGTGAACCTCGTTGAGTAGCTGAATCCTGAGTCTTTTATCTTGATTTTTATTTTGATTTGTTTTAAGTGCTTCTCGTTCTCTCTGTCTATCTCTTGCTTGTTACTATTTTGCTCTATTCTTTTATTCCCAGACTTCTTTTTCTCTTTATTTCTCCTTATGACATCTTTGGCATAAACTTCTGGATGTATTCTCCTTTTCCGTTTTGAAATATACGAGCTACACCCTCAAAATTTTTAAAAAAAAAGAAAGAGGGGAAAAGTTACTATTACACAATGTCTATTTATTATAGTAATTTATTACTGGAGCTACTTATGCTACTATCAGTGGTACATTCTCTGAAATGCGACGGATTGAGCAACAAGATGTTGTTATTATTTTCATGTGAAGCTAATTTAATGCAGGTAGGCCTCATATTTGAAACATGCTGTTGTGAGCCCATACTTTCGTTTCAATTTCTTATGGGCTCGATCGTGAGTATATCTGTTGTTTTCTCTATGGATCAGCTTGACCGAATGGATCTATATCATTTGTTGATGTGTAGGGTTACTTTGAATAGTTGCTTAGCTATTGTTGATCTGTATTTATTTTGGTGACTATTTAGAGAAGAATCTCATTACTAATATGTCTTAAACTCTCAAATAAATATTATGTGATTGCTAATTATCTTGAATATTAAGTTATCTATATTTCTTAAATTCTAGAACTTCTTATTGTCACCAAGGTGCCATGTTTTGATTTTTATTACTATTATAATTTTGTTTTTCTTGTTCCTATTTTTTTCAATTTGTTTCTATCTTGAATGCCTCGTATATATAATTAATTTGGCTCCCAAACAACTCCAAATATTAAATATTAGAATTTACATTCAAAATATATATTTTTAGTAGACCTCATGCAAATTTGGATTTCGAGTTCGGGTTTTGAAATAGCTTCAATTTAACTTTCAAAAAATACAATTTTTTTTTTCTTATAAGGTATTATGAGTACATGCAATTTTGTGCATGTATAATGCTAAAAATGAATATATTAAATGAAAATCTTAATAATTGACTAAATTATACTTTAATGAATTTATTATAATTTTTATAAATATTTTAAATTATTTAAGATTCTTAAGAATTTTGCATCACAAACTCGCTATTGTTTATCTTATTCCTTGATCAGACACTTTAATGATTGATAAGATGGAGAAGCGGTGCATGCTTCTTCTTCATCATTACAACTCCTATTATATGTAAATTATACAATAAGCACATAAACGTACCTCTTTTGCTCATGTAAACAATACTTATTTCTCATTTCCTTCCTCCACTAGGGTTATCATTTTTGTGCTGAAGAAATCTCTCAATGCATCCTCCTCGTTCAGGTGCATCTGATTCTTATGATTATATTAAAAGAAACACATGCATGTACAAATGATCAAAAAATCTTGATTTGAAAGTTTTATATATTAAACATAGCAAATATAGGTTCCATCTGAGCATTTTTCGCTCAATTACACCCCCGTTTCAACCAACACTATTGTTGAATCGAATGATGGCGAAAGAAGCGGTTTGTAAAATATCAGAATTTTTTAAATTTAGTTTTCTAATTTATAAATTCACAATAAATTGATAAAATAAAATTATAGGATTTCTAAGAATATTCTTAGAAAATTTTTGGTAATTATTTGGAATTTTTCGAAGTTCCTTAATTTTTTGGTTATTTTATTAATTTATTAAATTAAGAAAAAATGTGATAACTATTTTGACATCGGATTGAAAATCAAACTTCGTCATTGCGCTCACCACCCCCAAGTTAGCTAGGGGTGATGTTTTGGAAATTTTTGGAAGTTGTCAGATTTTCCGAAATATTTTAATGTATTTTAATACCCAAATATATGATAATTAAATTGATCTCAGAATAAAAATCTGACTTTACTGTTGCGTTTCTTACACTCAAATTAGCTATGAATGAAATCTTAAGATATTTCAGAGCTTATTTAAATATCATAATTCTAATTATTAAAATATTTAAGTAATATCGGCCTTAATCAAGCTTATCTCCTCATCCAGGCCCATACCATTCTCCTTCTTTATTTAAACACAAATAACAGCATTTCTTCATGCTGATAGGAAATATAACAACCCAAATTATATACCATTGTCAATTAAGACTAATATCAGCCTTAATCTTGATCCTAAGTATTAATCAAGTCATTAGGAGTTAACACCTAAGACCCAGTTCAAATCAGGAGTCAAGTAGATCAAATCTTGATTTCTGGAAAATCCAGAAACCATAAAATTAACTTAGTCAAATTGACCTCAGATCGAAAAACAGACTTTGTCATTGCGGTCATTGGCCCCAAATTAGCTAAGGGTGATATTTTGGTGGCAATAAGAAGTCGTCAAAATTTCGTCGAATATTTTAATAATATTTAAATACCCCGAAAATCGAGAAAAGAAAATACTTGTCGGATCAAAAATTCGACCTCGCCATTGCATTCTTCGCCCCTCAATTGACTAGGGGTGAGTATTTGGAAAAATTTCAGAGTTAATTAAATAGTTAGGATTAATATTATTAATTAGAAATTATTTTATAATTATTAATTTAGAATTTAAATTAAACTTTTAATTAATTTATTATTATAAATTTCTGCGGCCTGAATAGCCCGCGTCGTCTCCTTGCCCGTTAGGAGCAGACGGCGCATCTGGATCGTCTGATCGAAGATCAGACGCTCATGGCCCTTCGTCTCCCTCGGTGAGATCGCTTTGTCACGCGACACTCCGCCGCGGCGCGTACCAATCCAGAGCCCTCCCCGCCTCGCAGGATCCGCCGTCAAGCCCTTATGAACCTCGCCCGAGCCTAAGGTCCCCGATTTTGCGTAAAGGAACAGACCAAGCCCTCGAGACCCTAGACCTACGCAGAGCCGTGCACTAAGGTACGCTCCAATCCCCTCCGATTCTCAGTCAATTCCGCATTTCTTGTTTCAAAACATTATTCCGTGATCCTGATTAGCCATTGATCGAGCTCGATGGGGTTGGATTGACCCCGATCGAGCGGAATGTGGACTTAGTCCACAGTGAAAGCGGTTACCCGTAGCTGACCCGCGACCTAACCACTGGGGTTTGAGTCTACGGTTGATCCTGCCCCCCTCCGGCGATGGGCCAACCACCGTCGGGTAGGCCTCGACAAGACCTACCCATTGACGTCCGGTCCCGAGCCCGGCGGCGGCCGGAGGGCCGCCAAACTTTGTGCCCTAGGCGGTTTTGTAACAACCCAGGTTGTTACCTTAGTCAATTAGGACTAAAATTGAGTCTTAAGACAAATCATAAGTGCTAATTAGGTCAAATGGAGTCAACCTCTAAGACCTAGTTCAAATCAGGAGTCAAATGGATCGAATCCTGATTTCTAGAAAATCCAGAAACCCTAAAATTTGACCAATTTAAATTGACCTCCGATCGAAAAACGGACTTCACCATTGCGTTCATTGACCTCAAATTAGCTTGGGGTGAAGTTTTCACGTCAATCGGAAGTCGTCGAAAATCCGACGAATATTTTAATAATATTTAAATACCCCGAAAATCGAGGAATCCAAATACTCGTCGGATCGAAAATTCGATCTCGTCGTTGCATTCATCACCCCTCAATTAGCTAGGGGTGAATATTTGGATTTTTTCTAAATATAAATTAAATTATTTTATTTTAAGAAGAAATTAAATAAATTAATTTAAATTAATATTTAATTAAAACAATTAACGGCGCCGTCAGAACCCTAAGCCGCGCCATCCACTGTGCCCGACGCCGTCCCAGCTTCCCGTTAGCTCGATCGCGCGATCTAAGCCTTTCGATCGCGCGATCCGAGCCGTTCGATCGGGACGATCGAACGCCTCCTTGGACTCCTTCCTTCCTCGCCTTCTCCGTCATCTCCACGTGGCTCACCGCCGCTGGCTGCGCCAATCTGGCGCCTTCATAGCCTCGAGGCCTCCGTCGGGGGTGGGGGTTGTTAAGGGCTGGCCATGTCTGGAATCGCGGGATGAGCGATCGAGACCACCGACAGAGGAGCGAACTCCCCTCCGCTTCGCGAGCCGTCCATTCCAGGTACGCCGTTCTCCGTTGATCCTCCACCAATTTATCAATTGTCACAATGCATCTCTATTTCAGTACTCAGATCATCCTAATGTAATGCTTGATTGAGGTATCGACGGCTCGATCGTTCGCAAATTAGGGTTAGTCCACAGTTGTTTCCGTTAAACCCGTAGGCGTCCGTAGGCGTCCGTAGACCTAGGGCTAGGGTAGTGTAACAGCCCAGGTTGTTACTTAGGTTAATTAAAGCTAATCTAAGTCTTAATTAAAGTTTTAGTTCACCAAATAAGTCAACAAGAACGTATCTCCAAACCTAGGTCAAACTAGGAGTCAAATGAATCAAATTTGAAATTCTGGAAAATCCCAAATCATAGAAATTGACTTTTTATTTAGACCTCAAATTGAAAATCTGACTTCGCCATTGTGTTCAACACCCCCAAATTAGCTTGGGGTGAAGTTTTGAATGAATTTGGAAGTTGTTGGATTTTCGTCGAATATTTTAATAATATTTAAATACCTGAAAATTTAAATAAATAAATACTCGTCAAAACAAAAATCCGAGTGCGCCGTTGCGTTCCTCACCCCCCAAATAGTTAAAGGTGATTTATTGAAAATTTTTGGAATGCATTTAGTTAGTTAATTTTAATTAATAAAATAGGTTGAAATATAATTAAATAATAATATTTTAAATAGCACTTAACGGCGCGGTCTATTCAATGCTAATGACGTCGCCTGTTTTCTTTCCGCACCGTCTATCTTGATGATGCTCTCCGCGCGTCTGATCGCAGGATCAAACGGTTGTGAACCGTCTTCTCCGCGAACGCGCCGTGTGGACTCGAGGGTTCTGCACGTCGCCCTACCCTAACGTTGGAGCCCGCGTTCACCAGATGGCCTCCCCACCGCTCTTAACCACCGTTTAAGAGCTAGTTTAAGACCTCTGAAGTTCCGGGTTGCTCGGTTTTCAACCCCGAAGTCCAGGACCTTGAGATCAAACCTCGGTCCTCTTCAGCCATCCAAACTCAAGGTACCCCGATCTCCTAATTCTTACAATCAATTTAAATTTTTGCAATTTGAAACCTTATTCCACACGATAGATATAGGATTGTCCGACTCGATCACGTTTGATCAATCTGGATCGAGTAAATTTGAGACTCGATCCACAGTGATAACCGTTATCACTCGCATTCACCGATAGTCGTTGCTAGGGTTTCCCTTTGCCGGAGCGGTGAATCTTCTCCGGCCATGATCTAGGTACCTAACGAAAGGTCTCTTCGGGACCTTTTGATAGAGATATGAACCAGCTCCCTCCGGCAACCCTCCGGCCGCCAAACATGATGCCCTAAAAATCGGCCTATGGGCTGTCGCGGGAGGCCCGAGAAAGTTTCGGGTCGGGCCGGGTCGACCCGGGCCCGACTAGTGGCCCGTGTTGCTTCGGTTGCACTGGTGGGACCCACAGGAAATTTATGTGCGTGATATCCCGCCAAGTGTCCCTGGTGGGGCCCACTGCTGTCGTCACTGACAGCGGCAATGGGACCCCCTCCTCTTGCTACAGCCAATAAGGTTTGGACACGTGGCCTGCACTGTTGCCGTCTGAATCTGTGGGGCCCGCTGTCATTCGCCATGGCTCGACACGTGTACCTAAAATTTAAAATAACAAAGTATATATATATATATATATATATATATATATATATACACACACGTTTTAACTAAAAATAAATGAAATTATACATTAATAAAATCAGATTTAATTAAAATAATTAAATACTGAATATTTAAACTATAATATCTTAATAAATATAAGTTTAATCATAGCAAATAAATATATCATTTTGATCAGCAAAAATAGAGGAACATTTTGGTACTGTTAATTTTATAATTGGACCTATATTTAGCATAGTGACATTTAGGGGTGTTAATTAAATTCAAATAATGTTACAAAACTTCAAATGATCATAACTTTGCACACACTAATTCAAACCTATTGATTATAGGTCTTAAAATACTCAGAAAATCCTAAGGAACATTTTAGTAGGGTTAATTTTGCTGTTTGGATTAGTATTTGATTAATCACTTTTAGGATCTAACCATAATTATCCTAATTAGATCTAGAACTTCAATTGACCATAACTTAGTCAATTGAGCTCCAAATTGGATGAATCAAATATCAATTTAGATTAGAAAAACCTAATTAACAGTAATTTGTAAAAAGATTTTAGATCTAATGGTTAAATTTGCTAATCACTCTTAATTATCCTAAAACTTGATTAGTGAATATTAAAAAATCTAGTAATCTAAATTGAGTGATTTAAGTTTCAGAGAACTCATAGAATCATTTAGAACCTATTTGTAAGGTTAGATTACTGATTGAGTGATTAATTTCACTAATCACTCACTAATCATCCTAATCCCTAATTAGTTCATAACTTAGTCAAATTAGATCCAAATTGAGCCTACCACATGTTATTGTGATCAATGGACTATTTGAAAACTATAGCCACTGATTTTGCTTAATTTTGATACTAATTGACAAAGTTAGGATTTTGACCCTTAATTAAGAATCCTTAATCACCCTTTAAACCATAAAACTTATTTTAGCTATAACTTAGCCAATACACATCAGAATTCAATAATTTAAGATTCTATAGAAACCTTAGGACATAACCTTTAATAAACTAACAGAAAAATTAGATGTCATTAAGTTAAAATTATCATAATTCCCTTATAGGTCAAATTTTTTAATTTGACCCTATAAGGCTTAATACTTAACCAAATGTAATGAACTTACTGTCTAAACTCATATTAGATATTAAGTAATCATTTCACATCATTAAAATCTAGAATTAAGCCCTAATTCATAAAAATGAGATTTAGACCCTTGAGGAGGGGCAAAACGGTCTTTTTGCCCAAAGTTAGGGTTTAATGAAATTAAGACCTGATTTCATCTCTAATTCATGTCAAATAGTAATTAAAGTAATTTAAACTTTAATTTAAATAATTCTAAGCCTTAAATTAGATATTAGAAGGAAAACTCTAAATTTAGCCTTAAGTAAAAATTCTTAAGTAAAGATGAATTCTTCTCCATTCCTTTGAACTTCTTAGATCATCCTTTAGGTCTTATAACCTAGTTAGGATGAGTGTCTGAGTGGTACTCTTAGTATCTAAGAGCTTTAATTCTTAAGATTAGAATTAAATCTTAGGTTAGAATTCATATAATGGGTAAATGGGTTACTCATTAAAGTGAAATATTGATCTTACTAGTTTATTAGATTTTTATAGTTTATTAAATGATTATTTGATCTTTTAACAGTAGAATTAGGTTTAGAAATCTATCATATTAAATTTGACTTAATTTAATAGGATTTGCCTTAACCTTTAATCAGTAAGATGGGATTAAGCCCTAGTCCTTAGGAAAAACCTTATGATTAAGAATTAAACTTCATTCTTTAAGATTGATTCTTAATTCTTTAAATCTTGATTTGGCTAATCAAGGTTTATTTGGGATTTATAAAATAATAACTTAGGACGATTAATTTACTTATTTAACTTTATAGGCGACTTTGATTCAGTTATAATTAGGATGTGACCAATCCTAATTATGTTTAACTTGTAGGCTCGTGATTCTAAGTTACAGATAGTGTAGGAATTGAAGATTCCGAGTCTTATGTAACTTAGAGTAGTTAGAACGTCTTAAATAGAAAATAAGGTGATATCACAAATGTTGTTTAGTGCTATTTATATTCATTGAATATTGTATGTTATGCTTCCCTTTGCTTTGGACTTCTTTACATTTGGATACATTGCATTAGATGATTATTTCTATGTTGATTATATTCATATGGCATTTCATATTGTTAGAAGGAAATTTGATGGAAAACAACATTACCAAACTTGAGGAGATGTGTCTTTTTAGTTTGCCATGTAGTACGACTTTACTTCAGAGTGGTTTTGGGCTAGGATTACTTTCCTAGTGCCTGTAAGATAGCTTTTGGACTAGGACTACTTTCTTAGTGCCTGTAGGATAGCTTTTGGGGCTAGTACTACTTTCCTAGTGCATGTGTCTTAGACTATGACTACTTTCATAGTGCCTGCTGTATATGACTAGGACTACTTTCCTAGTATATCTGGGACTACTTTTCCAGATGATTTGCAGTACTTTCTGATGGAATTAACTTTAATCTGGGACTACTTTTCTAGATGAGCAGATGGACTTTACTGGTGGCAGGACTAAGTAGAAATATCTCATATTTGCAATTACTTTTCAGTTATCTCATTTGTGTTTCAGTCACTTTACAGTTACCATTTTAGTTGCCTTTTTTGCTTACTTTACAGTTTTGGCTCACTTTTACCTTACAGTTTAGTTCACTTCTTGTTATATTTTCATTTTCTGCAGTTCTTACTTGTCTTATAGTTTAGTATGCCTTATGCTACATTTTCATTGTTTGCAGTTCTTATTTGTCTCATAGTACAGTACGCATTTTGCTACATTTTCATTTTCTGCATTTCCTTTGTACTCACAGCTTTGAAATATTCATTTTTACCTTTCAGTAGTCACTTTTACTTTTGGCATGTTAGGATATTAGATCTTTACTTACAGCTCCGTACTTTCAGATTTAATTATAAAAGTAGCATGTTTTATATTGATCATATACTTAAAAGTTTCACTTGTGTTTAGTAGATTTCTTTATTTATTGCTTGACCTTTTCTGCAGCTTGTATTGAGGTATGTGCTTACCTCACATCGTGTTAAGTTATAATCATGTTAATTATAACTTTGTTACCTTTCCTTACTGCATACTGCTCCTATGTTGCTTAGTATTATGATATTATTAAAAATTAATAATATATAGCCTAAAATATACTTAGACATTTTGTCTAACTATATTTTTCTTTTGTTGGCTGGGGCCCTACCATTGTGAAACCGACAATGGTAGATTCGGAGCTATTTGAGGTTGTGGAACCTTCTGGAGATCCGATTCAGGAGGAGGAGAAGATCAGTAGTTTCTGTCTGATATTGTGAGGATATGAGAGACTTTACTCTTTTTACAGCATAAACTTTATCATCATTTTGTAATAATACAGGATCTAACTGCTTTACTTTTCATGTTTATGTATTTTGAGTTGTACAATTTTTATATAGATTGTATGGATGTTACTTTTGTTTTTCTTCTACACTCTGATAAATTATAGTATACTCATTTAAGTGATTGTTTCTGTTGCTATTCTTTGCTTATTAAGGCACATCCTCCATTGGCATTTAATTAAGAAAGTTCATTCCTTAATCTAAATGTTAAGTGAGGGTTTGCTAAGTGACGACCACCTACTAATCCGGGTGATTTGGGGGCGGCCGTCACAGGTAGGCCTTTGCCGGCGGCACCGTGCTCCGCCGGTCCCGATCCAAATTCCATTAGGTAGGCCTCAACGAGGCCTACCGTCGGCCGTGCGGGTCAAGCCCCGCCGGCGCCGGGAGGGCCGGCAAAAGCTGTGCCCTAGGCGCCGGCCCTCGGGAGCCCTCGAAGAAGAGGAAAGCTCTCGGGTAGGGCCGGGTCGACCCGGGCTCGACCCGCCTCTCCATGGGTCTGCGTCAGCGCTCTGGTGGGTCCCGCATGCCTTCCGTGTCCTCTCCGTGTACGCCGCGTGGCGGTAGGGCCCTCGGTCCATCACTGGGCAGACCTCGCCTGCGTCAGACGATCCCATCGGCTGGCAGGTGGGTCCCGCTTGCGAATCTGCGCCAACTCGGTTGCGCCACGTGTCCAGTGGCGGGTCCTGCGCCATAATTGCTGCAGAAAATAATTATTAATATTAATATTATTTTAATTATAATTAATTAATGTTAATTTATGTTTATTAGTAATTAATTTAGATTAACAGATAGATTAGTATTAATTAATTTATAACAAATAGCTAACATAAATTAATTAACTAATTAATTATGAATTATTAGGTTAATTGTTAATTAATTAGTATTATATTATAATTAAATAATTAGAGTTTAATTAAGATCATCATAATAATTATTAAGCAGTAAGATAAATAATCTTAATCTAAATAATTGATATTAATATTAAACAGTTAATTAATTAATAATTAATACTAATATAATTAGAATATTTAAAAATAAATAGATTGATTATTAATTAATTAATAATTAATATTAATTAATCAGAGATTAATTATTAATTAATTACAGAATAATTAAGGGATTAATAATTACAGAAAAATACATAACTTTAGGAATGAACAGTAAATTAATTTAATTTGAATAAATGAACAGTAAAATAATTCAAATAGTATTTTTGAATAATAAATCTTAAAAGTTTAATAACTTTTTGTAGGATGATCCAAACATAGCTAATATAGGTCTCAAAATACTCAAAAAATATAAAGAATCAAATAATGTAAGTCAAAAATTAATTTTGGGTACACATATCGAGGTAATATTTTAGGACTACTTTAGAACCTCATAACTTTTTACCCAGTTATCAGAACATAGTCAATATGGGTCTTAAAATGCTCAGAAGAGTGGCCCCATCACTGTTGTAGTATTAGTTTTCTTATTTGGACATCCGGACAAAAAGTTAACCCTAAAATTCTTTGTGAAAAATGACCAAAATGCTCATAGACTTCAAATAGCCATAACTTAGTCAAATCAACTCCAAATTTAAAAATTCAAGATGTTAACTAGTTTAGAATTTTAATATCATCAATAAACTAAAATAATATTTATGATATGAACTCTAGAAATTTGGAAAATGACCAAAATACCTTGGGCCTTACTTTTGGTCATAGCTTGACCATTTGGAGTCCAATTTGGACGTGCTTACTGTCTATCTTCAAGTTAGTCAGTAAGGAATCAATTGGAACTAAGAGGATTCAATTCTGACCTATAAGCCAAAAGTTGACTTTTTAACCCTTGGTTAACATTCCAAAACACTAAAACTAATGTTATAATCGTGTTAGTGACATTTAAGTGAGTGAAATCAACCATTAGATCAGATTCCAGGATTCTTCTAAGTCTTAAACACTCCACCTTAAGGATCTTTCCTGAGACTAGAATTAGATCATAGGTTAGAGTTCATTCATTGGGTAAATAGGTTACTCAATAGGTGAAACATTAGTTTTAGTAGTTTTTAGACTTTTCTTTTATTTACAACTTATTCTGATTATTTTATCTTTTAACCTTAGATTTAAGATAGGAGATTCATCCTATTAAGCTTGATTACTTAATAGGATTGGCCTTAACTAATATATCACTTATAGAATAAAACATAGAACTTAGGTCTTATCCACTTTGGATTATGTGATTAAACATAAATCTCGTAGTGTTTAATTCATAATCTATAGGTTTAGAAGACCTTAATCAGATCTTATTTAGAATGTCTAAATTCACAAAATTAGGACGTATGATTTATTGATTTAACTCGTAGTCGTCTATCTGATTGAACTAGATTAGAACCTGATCAGTTCTAATCCTTTTTAACTTATAAGGATGAATTTCTAAGTTACACTCGATAGTAGGAAAATGGTGATCCTGAACTTGTGTAACTTGGAATAGTTAGAATAGTTAAGTAGAAAATAAATGATATCATCATGTTTAGTAGAGTCCCTTGCTTATTTTGATATTTTGTGCTACGCATTCCTTGTATTTTTGTGCCATATTTTTTTGAGCATGTCATATGAGATTTTTGATGCATAAATAAAATGTTAGGAAAATATAGAGACTCCTTAGATTCCTTATGAAATTATTAAAGTGATTGATTAAAGATAATAGTTATATGAGCTGCCTCTCAGTTATGTTCTTATTGCCTAGTCTCCTTACATCGCAAGAGGAAGGACCTGCTTTATTGTGTGCTTAGTTTACTAGCATCCTTATATCGCTAGGGGTACACCGTTGGTGTCTTAGCCGTACTAGTGTTAAGGTTACTTTGTATGCTTAGTTTACTAGCCTCCTTATGTCGCTAGGGGCATACAGTTGGTGCTTTAGTCGTACTGGTGCTAAAATCCTTCGATTACTTTTGTGTGCTTATATGCCTAGCCTCCTTATGTCGTTAGGGGTACACAATTTTATGACTTAGCCGTGATGGTGCTAAGTCCCTTTGATATTCAATGGGCTAGGTTAGCTCTTTCTGTATGATAAGTTTTACACTGTTGTTTATATGCAGTTTGATGTTTTGGTTATTTTCAGCACTTTTATTCAGTCAGCTATTTATTTGTATTGCTTTTATATATATTAGGATGTTAGAATCTTGCTGCTATTTATATGTACCACTGTTGAGTTATTTTATTTTAATTGGCATGTTTCTTTTGATTACCAACATGTTTAGAATGTAACATTTTTCTTACAACACTTGTTTGCTTATGTATATTTATATGTCTTATCTTGTTTAGCTTGCATTTGAGGCAAGTCTTAGCCTCCCTTTTTGCTTAAGTTATAAATGATGATTTATAATTTTTCCTTTCCTTTTGTATTGCTTGCTGCTCCCTTATACACATTATTGCTTAGGAGTTGTAGAATGATTATATTACATAACATATATAAAACTTATGAGCCTAAAATATACTTAGACAATTTTCTAACCAGATTTTTTTTTTTTTTTGACTGGGGCCCTACATTGTGAAACCGACAATGGCAGATCCTATTCAGTTGGACGATCAAGATCTTGGTGTGGAGCCATATCCGGAAGAGCCTGTGGAGGAAGCAGCTGTTTAGCCTCTTTTCTATTTTTAAGTGAGGATGAATGTATTTGCACATTCTTTTATTTTGACTTTTAAATAATGTAATAACACAGGTACTGATGATTGCGTATTTAGATTTTATATTTATGTTGTGATGTTTGGATGTTTGTATTGAAAAATCGCTTCCGCACTCTGTATGTTTACTTAGATAGTAACTGAATGTTTGATTTTATGCTTACTCCTTCCCTTATTATGTGGATTGTGAATTTCTTCATAATCCAATTATAAATGAAGAGTTAGCGAAAGTGACACGCCACCCCTTAACTTAATTCTTGTGGATTAAGGGTGGAGCGCCACAGGTTTGCACTGCGGGTTCAGCCAAGGGTTGGCGATGTCTGGGGTCGGGTCAGACCCAACCCGACACATGCGACTGGTCTGCATCATTACTGCACGTCACACGTTGTTTGGAAGCGGGCCCCCCTGCCAGCACAGCCGCGTGCGGGGCCCGCCTGTGATGACCCAATATTAAGAATCACTTAACTCAACATTGATGTGTCACCACAACACTTAATACTAAATTAGGAAGAAAACTAATCCAAATCATTAAATATTATGTTTCGTTAAGGATTTAGAAATTGATCTTAAGTTAAGATTGAAGGAAAATTATGAATGGTATTAAGTAGTTTATAAATGAAGATGCAATACATGAATTTATAAATGAGAATGGAATATATTTAAATATAAGGAGTCATAAAAATGTAATCTAAAATAATTGAAGAGAATATTTGCAATTTTAGATATTCTAGATATTTAATGAATATTTAACATGTGAGTTATAAGTCAAAATAAACATACAAGACTTTCATTCCAATAAAAAATATAATTTGAAAGAAAAACAACAAACTAACAATTATGTTTGAGTATAAAGTTTAATCAATTATAGTATAAAATTTAGATGTGAACAAATTTTAAAATTAGAAGTGACAAATTCATATCTAAAATAAAGTTCAATCCATTACATAAGATTGCTCATTTTCAACTTTAAAATAAAGTTCAATCTATCACATAGAATTACTCATTTCTAATTCTATAAGCTTAAAAAAGATAAAATCATGTGTAGCAATTACCTATCCTAAGATATACTCAATTCACAAGCATTAAATACATACATGTAAATAAAGAAAAACTTCTCCACATAAATAAGAAACTAATTTCCAATTAACATTAGGTAGATGTGCAACTAATAACTTAATTAATATTCATTTTTATACATTTGTAACCATTCATTCGTTATAATACATAATAAACTTAAAAAAAAAAATAAAATTGATAGCTCACTTACAATTTATATCAAGATATATAATTTAGTATACAATAAGGAAAGCAATTAATTTTTAGCACTTACTCCCACTCCACTACCTTCCAAATACATCTAATCTATCAAATTTTAGCATTCAAATATATGATAAAATAAAATCAAGAAATAAAAAAATGAGGGTGAGTGCAGAAGAGAAATGGAGAAGATGAGAAGAGAGGGTGGGGGTATTTATAAACTTTTTTTAATTAATTAATTAATTAATTAATCAAATTTTCTTTCTCATTCTTTATTTAGATATGAACAAATTTATCATCTTCTTCGTAAATACTTTAATTTACTTAGATATGAACAAATTTATCACTTCTTAATCCTTTATTTAACTTAATAGTAATATAAAATCCCTTTAAATATTTAGTACAAAATTAATTTATTTAGATATGAACAAATTTGCCACTTCTTAATCCTTTATTAAACTTAAGAGTAATATAAAATCCCTTTAAACTTTTAGTTATTGACCACAAAATCTCTAAGTGAACATTATACCAACCTCTTATGATTGAAACATCTATCTTAGGTAACTTAAAGAAATTCAATCTCAAGGACTTCTAAAGCTCTAAGACTTGCATGTAGTGAAACTTCTCAAGTTTAGATTAACCTCCTAAAATATGCAAACTAATTTATACAAAATCAAAAAATTCACATTCTCTAAAGCATAATAAAAACAATGACAATGAGTATGATTGATTTGAAATTGATTTGACTTAATTAAAGTTTAACTCAAGTTAATTATAACTTCAAATTGTCATTAGTAAAAATATACATCAAACTGAAAAAATAATATCACCATAATTTCTTCATATTTAAGATAGTGTTACTATATTTGGATCACTATATATAAGTTATGAACCAATTAAAAATTGGATTAACCTAAATTAAATATTAATTATGCAAAGTTCCTTCAACATTCACAGCACGCCCATCCCAACCATGGCCAACGCAAACGGCTAGGGAGCGCAAACCCATGAGCAAAAAGCATAAGAATGACTGGAATCATTAAATTTGAACTGAGTGTCTCGAACTCAAGTAACTGACACCATCATCAATATGGACACAGATTCAAAAAATATCTATTAAATAAATGACATAGGTGGCCTTCTACAAGCACAACCGTGCAGCAGGATAATACTATACAATTAAGCCTATACATTTCTAGCGAATCAGTATTTTTGAAGAGGAATCCATTTGTGAGTTATTTAGTGATGTACTGGTAACGTACTGAGGTTAATTTATATTTTATCAATTAAGTTACTTGAAAAAAAACGAATTTTCAAATAAGTTTGCAACGGCAAATAAGTTCTGTTAATATAAAATTCCAAACCTCACAACAAACTAGAATGAGAAATATATCAAGTTGAATTCACTATCAAAAGAATTCATTTATTCAAACAAACAATAAAAATAATTGAGTCATTATAAAAGAGCCAGGCATAATTTTGAACCCCACAAGATTGTAAAAGGCACAAAAAACGAAATTTCAAGCAGAAATCAAATATTATATGTACTACACAGTTGCAAGAGATGTACAGTGTTCTATGAAGACGTCGGCAGTCGAAGAGCAGGAACTTGAACAGTCATTGGAGATGGAACATTTGAGGTATGCTTTATTGGAGCATAGCTTCATCGTCAACCTCGAACACAGAGTGGCCAATCCGGATAAGAACTTGCAAGAACAATTTTAAAAGCGGCAAAAGAAAAGATTCCACTACTAAAACATTAGGAAAAAAATAAAATCTGAAATCAAATGGGCAAAACTTTTTGATACCGCATTTGATTACTACCTTTTTTGTATATTAAATTGGTCCGTAGTATCTCTTTTCAACTAAACAAATTTTAATAGTCAAGTGAATTTGAATCATACTATCTTTGATTGGCCTCAATACTTAAGCTATTCAAGTATAAAAATTGAATCACTAAAAAAATATTAAAACTGAGAATCGAAGGGTCCAACATTGAATCCATTGTATCATTAAATCTTAAATAGAGATAAACCGAATAAAAAAACCGATTAATAATCTTTAACCTAATTTTAAAAAAAAAAAAAAAAAAGTTTGTGGCCTTGGTGGAATCGAACCACCATCCTCCCAAAGTTCGACAAGAACTCAAGCGTTTGAGCTTAAACGAAGTTTGAGCGCTCTTTACCAATTCGAGCATAAAGACCAATATTTTGCTGAAGTCTTACTGTTAACCGAGGAGCATGCTGTAAGATGAGACAAGTAGAAAGGTAGTACAGAAAACCATCTTTCAGTGGAATCATCTCTACGGTTGTCTGGCCGCTGCTGTAAAACAGCATTTTTTATGTGCACCGTAACCACAAGTCTTGAGACGCGAAGACACAAGACCAATCAAACATCTTTTCAGCGCACGATGCCTACCTAACTAAATAAATTGGAAAAAAAGGAGTGCCATTACCCGTGCCGCTTTCAAGGGTCCACCGTTCAAGGTGTAGTCAAATTTTGACCCATCCTGAATAGCAAGCGCTGATAACTTTCTTTATTCAGTAAAATTAATATTAAACGTATATTATTAAGACTAAAAAGGAGAGCGCACAAGAATAGAAACATGCTGCAACTTGGAAACGTGAAAGTTATTCACGGCACAGTTCTGAGTATTTAAAATTTCAACCGATTATTATACATATTAAAATGATTTTTTTAATGAAAGGCGATGCTCGTAATTTTTTTATTAGATCGACCAATTGATATTGGTAATGCACAGCAACGCAAATTAATTTTCAGCCTACGTTTGTTTTTCTAAATTCACAATTACTTCTTCGATAACATTTAAAAATGCGTTATTTTTCAAAAAAGTTATATGAAATTCAAAATTGAGAGAGACGGACAACTTTAAAGAATCCAGAATAAAAAAAATGTAATTATAAACAGTTAATAACAATTGATTGCTTTTCCAATAAAAAAGGCGTAACAAAAAATCTTGTTTCTGCAGTATGTATGAAGGAATAAATTGTTTATTAATATATAATAAATGTCTTTCAGAAGCAACAGTCATTTAAACAAAACAAGTGAGGAGCAAATTGTTTAGAAGGATAACATACAAAAGAACAAAAGAGCCAAAACAACCCAGAATTGAACAGTTAATAACAATTGATTGCTTTTCCAAAAAATGTTAATAATACCAAATATAAAAACAGCATAACAAAAGAACGAATTTAAAAATAAGATGCTCGAAATTAACCGAAACAAAAGATACACAATAAAAATAATTAATAAAATCCGAATCATAATTTCACATTCGTAATCAATTAAACAGCTTTATTAAAGTAGGAAGCTGGCCATAAATAATTATATATAGATAGAAACATGCAAAAATTAATTGAGAATCGTGATTTCAAAGAATTCGGAGCTGCTCACATATAGAATTTCTTGATCGCCGTCGTATCAGAATCCACCATTAATATTCTTAGCAACTTGAATCATAACCCTGAAAAAAACGCTGACGAGCTTCCACTATAAAAACTCACAAATTCGCTTCAAGTTAAACAAAAAGAAACAACACCAATGTACAAAAAAGTTACCCATAAATATTTAACATACACATACTTAAAATTAAACTTTCAATAATACCATAAAAACAAAACATAAATTGTTACGAACCAGAATCTGCAATTTCTGCACCAATAAATATTAGTTTAAAACTTCGGGCAATACTTTGAACAACTGCGAAATAAGAAGTGTAAAATTTGGCAATACGGAAAAAAACATAGCTGCCCAATCGAAAAATTTGTTGAACAATAGTTTTGAGAAGCCGCCGTTAAAATCAGCAATTTCGTCAGAGTCAACCGAAGTTTAGGAGATCTTCATGCAGATTAGTTCTTCAAAAACGTTAAGATCTGGCATAGATCTTCAAAAGATTGATAGACAATTCAATAAATAAAACAACATTTGAGCATTACAACTATCCTTCATTAAAAATAAGAATCCTGCCTGAAGACAACACAGCAATAATTTGACATTCAAAAATAGTAAACATTAATTAAGCCTTTTATCTGATTAAAAAATTCATTAAGAAATCGCTGTAGTTCATCACTCTGGAAACCTTGTCTAGAATTGCTTGATAAGGAGTGCGTTAAATATGGGAAAGGTGCCAAATAAATGAACGTTCGAGACTCACGTAAAATAGATGATTCATTGATGGTTTACCTCCAACGGAGATGTACGGCAAACAGGCCGCAGGAAAGGAGAAGTGGTGCAAATAACAAAGAAAAAACAAGAGAAGAGACAAAGGAGAACCCAGGGTGCAGAATCACCCCGTACGATCTCCCACAACCACAAAAATAAAATTTTATTAAGATATTTTGGCCTGCCATGCGAGCGCACCCAACATGGCAAAGGCCGATATGACAAAGTATCATACATCTGATAACAATAGGACATCACACTCTTACCTCCTCCAACATCATCAGCGCATCCGGGCGTACCTCTATCATCAGCATACAGATTCACATGTCTATAATTCCCAACTATACAAAGAAACTAAATAAACTTGAGTCTTTTAACCTGTACAAAATATAGAGGGTCGATCTATGCATAAATTTAAGGATCCGTAAGCCAATGACAAGAATACAAACGAACCGATCCACTTCCAAAAGATCCGTAGATCAACAGCTACATCTCATGAAAACACGAACTACACGGCCGATCGTTCATATGAAAACCTGCAATCAATCGTAATCAAGGAAAAAACCATTAAAATGTAAGACAACGAACCTTGAAAAAACCGAGGTTGCCGATCGCCTCAAAGAAAAAATACAGCGAAACCCTATCATAAGATAAAGAAAGGAAAAATAACCGAGACGCGAAAGATGTAGGAATCGATCTTATTTATTGACGCTGATGTGCGAGATGAACGGCTAATGATTAAGTTGTTGTTATACACCTTGTGGCTATGATGAATCCACGTCGATATGCTCCAGCTAATTTGCTCATAATATATGAAATGCATGGGGCAATCACCCAACCTCGAAGATCAGCAGTTTTAAACGACACGTGGACATATTATTCCAGTTACGCCACGTGGAAACAAATAGGCTATCCTGGTGAAAGTATGGGGTAAATCTTGGTGGGTTTTATTAACAAATAAATTCATTGGCGTTTCGGACCGACTTATATTTTTGAAAATTGTGTTTTGGACCGCTTGCACGGCAGTGGCTTTGTTATTTACGTCATTGCTTACGTCTAATGATATTTTGATTATAAGTGTAACGAAATCACAGACGTTCATTTAAAGTTCGCAATCACGTTAAGCAATTGCAGGCCGGAGATGTTATGAATAATCTGTTTGCTGTTTCTGGCTTACAGGCGATCATTAATATTTGAGAATTTGTGGTCATAAATGCTTTTCTTAAAAAATTTATTGGAGAATATGCTTTGCGGTAGGCGGTTTTATTGCTTGATTTTTTTTTGGAAATAATTTAGAGTTTTTTTCTCAATTTTATTCTTAAATTATATTACATAATTCTTAAATATTTAAAAAAAAAAAAAAAAATGATTAGAATTTAAAAAATTAATTAAAATAAAAAAATATTATTAAATCTATTTTTATTTATGAATTATTAAAATATATTTTTAAATTTTAAATTTTAATTATTTATATTTTTAAGAAAATATTAAGAAACTATGTAATATTTTTCTTATAGAAAAATAAAATAGTTAAAAATGTTTAAAGATAGCAAATGATGCAAATGTTAGATCCTTGTTTAAATAAAAAATAAATGAATTCCTGCATTAGATTTATTTATTTATTTTTAATAAATTTTGAGAGATGCGTCTCATATATTTCTTAAAAAAATATTATTATACATATTAATATACATCAAAATATATATAGATCAATTCAATATTTAAATAATTATTAAATATAATTTTTTATAAGCTTATATACAAAATAAAAAAATAAAAAATTTATTGATCATAAATATCGTATCATTTTTTTTTCAAATATTAATATATAAGAGATGCAATATAATAAAATCTAAACATCAAATCAAAGAAATAATTATAGAGGTGGCAGATTAGTCACATCACAAATCCCTCTCGGAATCACTAAACTTAAATCCCGCTCTCGTTCTTTCTTCGCCTCTCTCGCATGCGCAAGAGCCAAGTTACTTAACCTAATACTCCTCTCAACGCTTTCTCCGCCAGTCGCACGCACGCTCTCTTCTCCTCGCTTCCTCCGTAGGTCACTTTCTATTTCGGTCGCTTCCTCCGTATGACGCTTTCTATTTCGGTCACCTCCTCCATTTGTCGCTTACTCCGTGGGTCGCTCACACACATTTCTGCAGAGGAAGTGATGTTGAATTCGGGTTTGCGATGCTAAGTTTATTTTTATTTTTAATTTTTTGATTGTGAATTATTTGAAAAGTTTTTAAATAATCCATATATGGATAGAAGGTGATCAAGCTACTGATTAGCTTGCAAATGAAGGTATTTAAAATGATAACCTTAAACAATATCCTATTGATTGCTTACCTAAGCAATTAAAGGTAATTCGTACGTTGAACAACACAAACATACCTTATTTAGAAGCTAATCAACTTTCATTTTACAATATATATATATATATATATATATATATATATATATATATTAATTATATTCGGTTGTCAAGTTTGCTTGAATTGGGAATGGGCTTTGGCCGGTTCAAACTAGTATGTACACTGATATTAATTTGTTAAAATTGAGAAATATACTAATGTTATTTTGTGGAGAAGAAATAGATGGTGATCAAGGCACGAATAGAGATGATGATTGTGGTGGTTAATTAAAATTGACGGAGCTTGAGAAATGAGTGTAGAATAGGAAATGATGGCGGTAGATAATGAGGTGCTTGGGAGTGTGATGGGGCTGAAATGGAGGCTGAGTAGAATATATAGTAGCATGTTTGAAAGTGTTTGAGTAGAGCAGGAAATGGGATTTTGTGTTTGTTTGGAAAGGAATATGAATTATATAATATATAACACTCTACAAGATCAAAACTCTTTATCATCCAATCATCTAGACCTTAACATGAATTACAAATTAGACAATAGCCCCAAATATACATTACTAGGATTTAATTTGAAAAATGTCTATTATATGATATAAAAATGAGGTAGTAGGTACCCATGCAAAGACTTTTAGTTGAGCAAAAACTGGTTGTTTATGGAAACGAACTGCTAGAGGCATTTTGTGCTTGGGAATGTTCTGGAAGGCACAGATAAGAAAATTTGAAGCTATGAGTGCTTCGAACTTATACCAGGGTGTCAAGATCGGTTCGGCCACTAAAAGTGTAATGTGTGTTCAACAAACAATATATGGATGCATGATTTTGTGGATTTTGCCATTTTCAAATAAGATTTCAGTGAACTATTTATACTCATCCTCGATCTGTTTAATTACCTTTGATTTTTGGAATATCTTGAGGTTTATCATGAGTTTTGAAATTGAGGAATATACTGAATGTATCAAATTTAGTTTTTGGAAGATGTAGCCAAGCTGATGCAGGGCAATACTAGGGTAAGGTGTTGTCGGGTATAATACAATCACAGGGTTCGTAAATATTTGTGAATGCAGATTTTAAAGTGTATTCAATAATTTAAGCATCTTTTGCACAGCCGTTTCAATTCATTTAAGCTTTAGTAATTGCCTACAGAATACTTCACATTTATTTGAAATAACTCTCGTTGGCGATGGGGTGTTGTGAATCGCGAACGGGAAGAGCAGTCGACACTGGTTCCGGACCAAAGGGAAGCCTCCGATCCGGAAAAGAAACTCGCAATTCGAGTTAGACTTATCATGCAGGTGTGTTTAGAGGTGCTTCCGTTCCGGAACCACTCGCAGCGACTATATTTATATTTGCTCTCATACAAATAACTTCTACTCGAAAATTGCATGAGAAAATAATTAAATAAATTCAGTTTTATGGCTTAGGAATGGCAAACACATGCCGGTTTAAACCGGGGAGCGAGAATGGTGATATGGGAAGATTCCTTGCGTAAAGCGGACTAGTGCCGTCGTCATCGTGGGTTGGAAGATCGGCTGTAGCGGTTCTGGCGGTGGCAGCTATGACAGCGGCGACGGCTATCATGCAGGGGAAAATTCCGATGGCAGCAAGGAGGAGGGTTCGGAAAGTGGCGGTTAGGGCTTGGGGTAAGATGATTCGAAATTAGGGTTTCCCCGGGGAAAACAAGAGTCGTTCTCGCTGTTTGGAGAAAACTCAAAATTTCTATTAATCAAAGACTGCTAATAACATACATATTTTGGATAAGGAAGTGACTTCAACGAGCTTTATGGACTATGTCACATCATCTATGAGCTCTTGATGATCATCTTTCTCCTCTCACTTATGCCGAACAATAGAGCTCAGTTAGTGGGTGTGATGACCCACTTAAGTAGTAATAAGTGAAACTCTTAAACATCAAGGCGCCTTTTCAGATAATGATGGAGTTCCTAATAAGAACTCCAAAGTTAAGCGTGCTCAGGTGGGAGCACTCCCAGGATTGGTGACCTGCTGGGAAGTTATCTTCTGAGGGCAAAATCGTGAGGCATTTCTGGCCAAAGCAGACAATACTTTGGTGCTTAAGAGTTTGGGCTGCCACAAATGGTATCAGAGCAAACCATAGGGTGTCAGATAGGAGCTAAGTGCCATACAGGGCAAAGTACCACTTCATGTGAGCAGCCTCTTGAACCCATGATGGTTAAGGTGCTACATGGTTATGGGTACCTCTTGCGCCTGTAGGGGTCACCTCTAGTCCTATCTACCCAATGGATGGTTCTTGGATCTGTGTGTGGATACTGATGAGGACATCATTTACTTAAGTTGGGGAGATTGTGAAGACCCACTTAAGTAGTAATAAGTGAAACTCTTAAATATCGAGGCGCCTTTTCAGATAACGGTGGAGTTCCTGATAATAACTCCAAAGTTAAGCATGCTCAGATAAGAGCACTCCCAAGATGGGTGACCTGCTAGGAAGTTATCTTCTGAGGGCAAAACCGTGAGGCTTTTTTGGTCAAAGCGGATAATACTTTGGTGCTTAAGAGTTTGGGCTGCCACAGTGGGTCTTAGCTCTGTGGCAACCGGGGATCGAAGTTCGAGAGTCTCAAAAAAATGATTCATATACTGGAAATATTCATTTATGAAAATAAAGAAAACAAAATACATGAATATCCACATTTACATTCAGAGCCATACACATAAAAATTTACAACAATTTTTAATATTTATAATAATAAATTAAAACATCTTTATTTTCTCACATATCAACTGCTTTTCTTTAAATTTCTTTAGGCAGATCTTCAAAGCTTTTAATTATCAAAACCTGAAAAATTCAGTTACCAGTCAGGTAGGAGTATGCAAATTATTCTTATAAGAATAATTCTAGCATCCTATAATAGGCATAAATCAAATATGGAACTGAAAGAAATATCTGCATATATGAAAAGAAATAAATTTCTCAAATTTAAATACTGCCCTGCATATTAGCTTTGAAATTCAACATATATAAAAAGCATAAATTTTATCAAAAATATTTGTAACAAGAAGTCGAGTCCGTATACTCCTGAGCCCAAATAGGTAAACTCATCGGCATAACCTGTGAGAAGCTTATCTCACTACCGTCGGTAGCTTACTCAAAATAGGAACTCATGGTGTGTCTTTCCTCTGGATTTGCCCACTTCCTAAAAAAGGCTAAATCCCTCCATATAACTCCCAGGGGCTGTGAGCAAACCCAATCTGTACAGATTCTCAGTGTTGCTTTTCATCCTCTAAAGACAAATACCACAATAATATATATCATATTTTATCTTTTTATTACATGTTAATTTGATAACATTCTTTTGCAGATTATAAACGGTAAGTAGTTTAATAATGCTCAAATGAAAATTGGCTCAAAATAAAAATACTGAAATAAAACTTATAAGTAGATTTATGTATCTGACTTATTTTTGATACAAAATCAACCAATTTAATTTCTTTAATCTGTTAAAAATAATTTTAATTTATTAATTTAATATTTTATGCTTTTAGATATGATTTGTAATATAAGGTTTTTTTAATCTAAATTAATTTTTTTGGATTATCTAATTTGGAGTTCAATTGATTAACTTATGACTAATACTTTCAAATGAAGTGAATACTTACAATCTTAGATATGAAACTCTAGATATTTTATAAGTATTTATCATGTGAAAACATCTATATTTCCCACAAAATTTTTAAGTCCTAAAATTCTTAGAAATTTCGGCAGAGTCTCCTTTATTTTTGTTCAAATAAATAATTTTACACAATCAAAATATAAGTCAATCCATTGACTATTTCTAGTTTTAAAATAAAGTTCAATCCTTTTTATAGGATTGCTCATTTTCAATTCTAAAATAGAGTTCATTTCCAATTCAAAAATAAAGTTTAATCCTTTTTATAGGATTACTCAGTTCCAGTCATACAATAGAGTTTAAATATATATCAAACTAAACAAAATAGTTTATACATCATATATTAAACATCTAATAAAAAGATATGCAAAAATAAAAATTAGCAATTTATAAGAGCAGCATCATTTGGCTTATTATGCCATAAGGCAATAGCATTTATTGTAGCATTTCATTTGATACTCATTTATTAATCAACCTGTAAAGAATATCATCATTAAAGTTAACATTTAAATATAAAAGAAATAAGAATCATTTAAATTTAAAGGTAGCATTTGATTTAATATATATACATGGCAGTATTTATGTAAAGTAAATGATAATATATGGTAGTAATATTTTTGATATAAATGGCAGCAATTTGAATAAGGAGAATGACAGCATTTGAATGGCAACATTTAATCATTTTGTCCTCATATATAAAGATGGCAGTATTTGAATTCCATATAAATGTCAGCGTTAGCATAAAATAAATGATAGCATTCAATTCCCTAATTCATGGCAGCACTACATCATTTTGATTTCTGTAATATAAATGGTAGCATTTGTATCTCTCTAAAATATATAACAATTGATTAATGACAACAATTTGGATATCATAAAATTTATAAAGAATTAATTTTATAAAGTTATTAACAGTTTTAAAAATTCAGTTTTAATTGAACAATCGGAATTAGATTTATATATAAGATGATATGCTAGACTAGGTATAACTTTTATTTATGCTTTTAAGCATGTATAAATAACCAATAGAAAGGAACCTACTATCTTTACTCAATTTAACAATCAGACAACCTCCAAGGTTTGTTATCATGAATAGATCATATTTAATGCTAAAATTCTTAAAGATTAAGCCAAACAAGAGAGCAGGAAGTGATTGCATCGTAGATTCAAAAGAACTTATCCTAGTGCTAACAAACTAATGGCATTGTTTATTGTTTATATCATAAAAGCACAAGTCTTTGTTTATAAGTTGAGCATCATCTATAGATCTCAAGAGCATAGGAATTACTTTTGTCCTATTTTTAGAAGAGAACCAATTACAAATCTAGATATTACTCTATATATTTTGCAAATCACAACTGAATTCAAATAGAGAGAAAATACTAGTCTCTATAAATTCAAGTTCAAACCACCACATAAAATATGATAATAATAAAAAAATTCTAGATCAAACCCTAGGTAATGAACACAATTTTTGGCACTTTCCATTGTACAATCAAAATTGTGAAAGAATTAGGTACATAACAATTTCATAGCCGTTTTAACAACAAATTATGAAAAAAAAAATGAAAAGAGTAAAATAAAACAGTTAACACTATCAACGTGTCCTATTAATGTTATCAAGAAAAATAACAGGGAAACGAGTAACAGCATAGCAATTACATTTTGGACGGAAGCATGCCATAAAAAGGTACATTGTAAAAGGATGAGCATAATTGTTTGGCTAGTTTTATATATGAATTGCAAATTTCCTAAATGAATATAGAAAGAGCATCTCATTGATTCTCTCATCTATACAATTGGCCACATATGATCACAATTGATTTCTTATAAGAACAAGAGATTGCATAGTATGATTTTCATATACAATTGGTAGTAGTAATTGATCATTAGATTTCACTTACACATGATGATGGCAGCATCCAATTTCTTAATATTAATTAGCAGCAAAAAGATTCTAATTTAAAAGAATGACAGCATTTAGATTTTATTACAAATACATGGCAGCATTAAGTTCCCTTTACATAAATGGCAGCTTTGAATCTTATATGACATATAGCAACATTTAGTTTTACAAACTACAATGTAGCATTTGTGATTTATCATATATCCAGCATGTATTAACCATTCAAATTGAAATCTGCTATCTTTGAACTAAATGTTTTTAATAAAAACTGAAATTTAGTCATGGATCAAAGTACTATAAATCAAACTTATATTGGCAGCCTACCGTACCCAAGTTACTAAAAAAAAATAGAAGAACAATTTGTGTGTATACGAAGATATGCAGAAATTAATGGGATGACTTCCAAATCAGTCTCAATGTGTTTAACTTAACTCTTAATTTTTTATGCGATAATAATAAGAATGCAAGAAATAAAAGAAATACAGATTAATAACAAAGTAATGTACTTGCTTTAAACATAAAGAGATTTTGGCAATTCTGACGGTGAGTTCAAATAAATGGAATTGGAATTTCCAATTCTTAAGAGAAATCTATTAACTTAAAAGGTTATATAAGTGAAATAGATAATTTATTATCTCAAATTAGATAGATGATAATTTACTTAGTAGTAAAACAAAAACTACATTATAATTAAGTAGGTTAAATCATAATGGCATTGAACAGTATTTCCTAATTCAGATATGATGGCGTTGGAAGAAGATTTACCAAACCTTCAAGTAAAAATATGGATAGAAGCATTATCAAAAATGAATGGTAAGCATAGATGAAGATAGCACAAATGGAAATGCATAATAATCATTATAAAATAAGAAAACTGCAGCATACTATTTTTTCACTGTTTTAAGAATTTTATTTCAACAATTCTAATGAAGTCAAAAATAGAAGCAGACATGTAAACCTTAAGGAGATTTATTCATATTAAACATCTCTCAATTTAGGAAAATACATAAATTATGAAGTGAGAAAATTCGTAGTATCATTTGTTAAATTGAATAAGACAAACTCTTCCTTAATCAATTTCATCATTATTCCCTTGCTTAAATTCGATTGGAAGAAGGGAGGTTTAATAAGAAATTTCTCAATTTAATGTAATCATTATTGTCATCATTAAAATAAAATATAATCATCAAAGTGTACTCAAATTGTGTTACTTGCACAATTTTCTTTTTAGGTTATTTTATCTTTTAGCAGTGATAAAATAGGGGTATAATTGTAAATTACCTAAAAACAATTGAGCACAACACTATCATCTAAAAATGAAAAATATAGAACCAGATCAACTACAAAAGCAAGAAAATGAGACAACAAATAATAATAACAACTTCTAAGTCAACAAGTTTATATGATAATTTCATCTCAAACATCTCCAGCAGCTTTCTTAAAACAACTTTAGCTATACCAAATGGGGCCTATAAGTATACAACAATCAGCACAAATTTTAAGTGAATAAACAAGTTACTAACCCTTAATAAATGCAGGAGTTCCTACCTACTGACACAAATTCAGTAGAATTTGTAAAATACACATTTAAAGCTAGGGCTTACAATTATTAGCTTAAAATAAGTAAAGCATTCCAAAGTCACTTCACCCAAATGCTCAAAAATAGACAAAACCTTTATTAGCTTTCCCTCTCAGTTCTAATTAAATAAAAATTACCTTTCACCATAAAATTTTATGCTTGATTCGAAGATTTCCATTAATCGAATATAATAAGAAAAAAATGTTTTTGCAAGATCCGAGATTCAAAGAAAATATTAGGTGAAGATGAAGGTAGTACCTTTAGTTGCTAACAGAGGTTCAAGAGACGCCAGTATCTCGGCTCCTTGCCAAGGGGAAGATGCGATCGAGCTCTTGGCTTGGAAGGGGCTCGGTGAGAGGAGGTTCGGCGAGATGAAGAGGGTTCGGCCAGATGGAGAGACTCTGCTAGGGTTTGCTGTTAGAGTTTGATGGAGGTCTCGTTTCTTCGTCTCGGGTCGCCTCCGCCTTCCTCTTATCCTCGTAGGAATCCCTTTCCCCATCCCTCATACGAGAAGATAAGGGCGAGAGAGGCTCGAGCCACGTGTCGCCGACTCTCCTATCGATAGCTCGTATGATAAGGATGGAGCCGAGCGTGCGTAGGGAGAGGGCGTCTCAAGGAAGATAAGAATGGGAGAGGCTCTCGGGACGGGAAGGAGGCGTGCGAAGAGGATAGGGATTTAGGTTAAGAGAATAAGAAGAAATAATGGATTTATATATATATATATATATATATATATATATATATATATATATATTAAAATTTAAAAAAATTCCAATTTTTATTTTATTTTTAAGTGATTTTCAAAAATCACCGAAATATTCACTCCTAGCTAATTGAGGGGTGAGGAATGCAACGGTGCAATCAGATTTTTGATCAGACGAGTAATTATTTATTCGATTTTTTGGGGTATTTAAAATAATATTAAATTATTTGACGAAAATCCAACGACTTCCAAATGCCTCCAAAACTTCACCCCTAGCTAATTTGGGGGTGGTAAACGTAATGACGAAGTCAGATTTTTAATCTGAGGTCAAAATTATTTAAATATTAATAAACAAATTAAAAAAAAATTCTGGTATTTTATAAGCTCACATGCGCCGACCTCTTGATTGTGCTTAGAGCATGGTGCAATTAGGCTCAAGAATTTCTCATATAGCTCTAAGCACTGACGCACACATGTCCAGCTCTAAGCTAAGCTGTGAGTTATGGAGCACAAGACATTATTTAAATGTTCATTTTATTATACTTATATATTCTTAGTAGATTTTTCATTCAATTCACAGTTTAATTCACAAATAAATTCGTAAAGTCATTTGAAAATAGATTTTTGTTCACTGCTTGAGGTAGTTTTCTAAGATTTATTTTGTCCCTTACATCTCACATGAATTCAGCCTAACCCTCCTCAAGGAAGGCATAGCCTTCCATTACAGTTGAGATACAAAGAAAAGCAAAATTATCGAATTACCCTTAGAAATTGAAATAGCTATAACTTAACCAATTAACATCAGAATACAGTGTTATTGGACTCTATGAGATTCTTGAACAGTAACCAACAGTAAACTACATAAAAATTTAGGTTCTATTAAATATAAATTACTAAAATGCCCCTTAGGTAAAAAATCCTATGTTTGACTTATAGGATCCGTTTCTTATCCGAATTGAGCGTACTTACTGTCTATCTTCATATTAGACAGTAAGGAATTATTTGGTAGTAAGAAATTTCATTTTGGAGCCCTAATTTTAAAAGTAGCTTTTTGGACCTTAAAGTAGGGGCAAAATGATCATTTTGCCCAAAATTTAGGTTAAGCATCTATAAATCCTAAATTATCTTCTATGTTATTGAAACTAATATCAGAACTGTAATAGGATCATTCTAAGTGTTAAAATCAGATATTAGGTCAAGATAGTTAAATTTTCTGAATTATCTCTAAGTCTTTTCTTAGGATTTTACACCTCACATTATGACTATTCCTAAGACTAGCACTAGCTCATATGTTAGATTTCATTCATTGGATAAGTGTGTTATATAATGAATGAATCATTAGTTTTATTAGTTTCTAGATTTTATAAATTACTTTGATTATTTTGTCTTTTAACTCTAGATTCAGGATAGGCGATTCATCCTATTAAATTTGATTTGCTTAATAGGATTTACCTTAATCAATAGATCACTTTTATACTAAAACCTAGATCTTATGTTGTGGGGCCTCCATACTAACAGTAGGGAGTACAGTTCTCCAACTGTGGCAAATCTCCAACTTAACTAAAGTTAGGTGAAACCCAACCTGCCTTAAGCCAAGGACTCATCACCTGAATACTATAAACATTCATCAATATATATACGTATATCAAAGTGGCGGAAGCATAAAAATATAACGTAATATCCACAAGCACAACATAGTAGAAAGAAGAGAACAAAATAGTAACTCAGCTCAAGTGCAGAAAGTAAAATACATTCAGAATTTAATTATTACAAACTGTATTAAATGAAAAATATAAAAGTCTCTCAATCTCACTAAAAGAAAATGTGAAGTCTATCTAAGCTGCAGTAGAATGATCCTCCTCCTGTACTGGCTCCTCTCCTGCAACACTGCCTACGAACAAATCTGAATATGATATTTGTCGATATCAAAAATGCCAGGGCCCCAGCCAACAAAAGTAAAAGGTTATAGTTAGACAATTGTCTACGTATATTTTGGGGTACTAAATAAACTGAATATTTAAAGACATCACATTTAATTATTTTAACATGCAAGCAATTATGGAGTGTAACATGCTACAAATGAAATGGGGTAACTGTAAACTAACCATTTATAGTTAATCACAAGTATGTGAAGTAACACACAAAACACAAAAATAAGTAAGGTGAAGCTAAAAACAAAAGTGACTGCAGATACTAAAATAAATATGATCCTAACATGCTTATGATCACATAGAAATATGTTGAGTATAAAAGAATACAAGTGCTAAAATAACAACCAATTCTAGCATCCTAAATATGCCAATATATAATAGCTAATCCATAAGAATATACATACAACATGCTGATTAATATGAAAAAGAAAGGCCACTGAAGCATGTGACAAAAGCAAGCTAAATAATGTAAGTAAGGTCACTGAAGCATGTGACAAAGCAAAACAAAACAAATAAAATTGAAGAACTAAAGTAGCAGTAAGCCTAAGACATAATGCTGCCATAACAGAAATAGGCCATACATGGCCTCTGAATTGAAAGTTCAATATGTGTCCATCATAGGCATCCGCAGAGCTAGGTTCGAGTTAAATTTTATAGAATAAGACATGTATCCATCCTAGACATTCGTCGAGCTAGGTCCAAGTCTATTTTATAATAATATAAAACTGAAGAGATAGACTATGCTAGGACATACTCTACTAACTGAAAGCACTGAAAGAACTAGATGAATGATATGCTTTTCAAACACTAACTTAGGATGTATCATCCATATCATAAGTTCTTCTATTATGCTCAATAAACAAGGCTCAATATACAAGGTGTGCAAAGCAATCAAGTAAAAGTAAGCAAGAGACTCAATCTAGACTTATGTGATATCTATTATTATCTAAGTTATCCAACTAACTATTCTGAGAAGATACAAGTTTAGGATCTCCAATATCCAACTATCGAGTAAGATCTCAGATTTACGACCCTAAAGTTAATATTAGAACTTAACAAGTTCTAATTCATAATCATATGATGACTATAGAGTTTAAAATGAATCAATCAACGACCTATTTATTATTATTTTTCTCTCTTACCCAAATTTGGACTAAGTAAATCAAGATTAAGGATTCTGGATTCAAGAACTAAGAATTTAGTGAAAGGTTACTCTATTAGTTATAAGACAAAATAATTAATTAAGAACTTGAAAATCTAAGATCTATATTCAATCTTTAGGATAATTATATTATCCTATAGATTGAATCAATCCTACACCCACATGGAAGGCTTTAAAGGATTAAACAATAAATTAATTAAGGAATTCTGAATGGAGGTAATTAATTCAAATAAAAGATTTAAAGTCTAAGATCTAAGATCTAAGATCTGATGTTTGATCACTTTAGACTTAAGCTAGGTTTTCAACTCAGGATTTTGTAAGAGTATTCCTTTTTGAATTCAAGCTCATGGAATAACTTAATTGAACTATTAAATTAAGATTTAGTATTTAGGATTGTCAGATTCAACTATTATGGCAAAGTGATTTCTTTATGATCACTTAAGAACTAAATATCTTAATTAAGACTACTTTAAGATTTTTTTAATATCATTAATCTAAGGGTTCAGAAGGGTATTAATAATCTAACTAAGGATATTTTGCTGAATTTTCAAGGCTTAGGGGCACTTAAACACATTGTGGTCAAAATGACCAAAATATCCCTCATAAGGCTAAAAATGGGATTTTAGGATTTAATTATCCAAATTGATTCTAATATGTTTTAATAAGTTCCATAATAATTAATGAAGTAGGAAATACCCTTATCTTTGGTTTTGGTAACCTAATTAGTCTAATTAACATTAATCATATATTTAAGCTAATTAAGGTGATTATGGATTTTAGGGCATTCTAGGGTGATCCATTTGTATTTATAGGTTCCACTATCCTTAATGAGGCATTAGGTACTAGATTTACCAAAATCAGAGGCTTAATCATGGCTTAATTCACTAATCTCTAATTAGGATAGTTAAGAGGTGATTAGCAAAATTAAGATTCCTAAATTGCTTTTAATAGACTACATAGGTTCTTTAGGGTCTTATGAGCAATCCAAGCCCTTAATTAACATATTTGGGTATTTATTAAATTTAATATGATTTAATTAAGGATAGAAAGGGATTAGACAATTATTTAAATATATCAATTGGATCTGTGATTTTATTGTATATTCAGATTCCTTGAATTTTTCTAATTCAAATAGTATATTTGATCATACCATTTGGATCAGTATAACTAAAATTATTTAAATAATTTATTCTGTATTTTTATTTAAATAAAAACCATATGTTACATTTATTAAATTATTTAATAAAGTAAATTTAAATCGGAATTTAATAATTAATAGCCGTGGCCCAAAATCGAAAAGACGCGGGTCACGGGTCGGCCCGACCCGTGACTTCGTCTTCTTCCTCCCGTCTGACTCCATCCCAGCCAAGCTTCAGTGCTGCAATTCTCGGCACCCGGACGACGGCAGCAGCTCAACTCGATTCCTACACGTTCCTGGAGTAGAGACGCGTCGATTTGGCTAGGAACCCCCATCAGGGACGCACCCGATCATCGGGGTGCTACTCGACCAAGGCGTACTACGGGGAGGGACTTAGGGTTCCTTGTGAGCGAGAGAAATTCTCTTCATAGGAGCCACCAAACTGACGGGGTTCAATCCCTACACCATTAGTGAGGTGAGGCGAGTCTAACCCCCAAGATTTCACAGCTTGGGGTGCCCTGGATCGTCGGGTACTTACTCGAGCTTGGTTGTGAGCTCGCGGCGCAAACCAGATGATCGAACGATCAAAATAGGCTAGCCTAGACCCTATGGACAATCACATTGGGTTTCCTAAGTGGCTACGGCAATCTAGACGACATCCAGAGGCTCAATCCGGAGACAAAATGGAGAACTGGACTCAATAAATTTAATGGGAGAAGGCTATACCTAAAGTCAAGGTCGCAGGCTCAACTGAGGGGAATTAGATTGCTTTCGAGTTTCCCAAGCATAGACACAGGTTCGCAGGGAGTATGAACACCAGACAGACCCTCTATCAGCGGTTCTAAGCTCCAGAAAATGCCAGGAATTCACCGAGTGTGACGGGAGCTCCAGGGGACTTCGATTGGGGAATTGAGAGTTCATAGTGAGAAAAGGGACTCACTGTGAATCTCTAGGGGTATTTATAGGCCGTAGGGATTCCTAGGAGTGGATGCCATGGCTCGGGCTTGGAGAATGGCTCGGCCCGAAGCAATGGGGTGGCTGGAATGGTCAGGGGTAATTCAGGGAGAAGGCAGTCGGCAAGACGAATACATCAAGGGTAGAAGGGGAAGAATGGCACCCTTCTCGTATTGCCACGAGGGCTGGAGGTTGCCTGGTTGTCGAGGGGGACCAGCTAGCGACGGGGCGAGACGATCCACAGTGGCGAGGTCTGTCTCCGTCGTCTAATCGAGAGACTGTTGGGGATCGACAGTCTGATGCTGCCTTTACTTAATCGAAACGCGGAGTGGATCTCGTGCGTCGAATGGAAGATGCCGATCGAGCGGCAGGGATCTAATCCTGGTGCGAGGTAGTATGAGCCGTTTGATTAAATGCGCTGAGATGTGTGCTCAAGCATCGGGTGGCTTAAGTTTATGTGCCATTGTCGGGACCCTGCAGCGAATCTGCCGCGGTCCCAATAGCAAATCCCGATAATTAAAATTAATTAAATAATTAATTTTATTAATTTTAACCTATTTAATAATTAAATTAAATCATATTAATTTCATAAATACAATTTAGATCTAAATGAGCTCCAAAAATTTCCAAAAATTCATCCTTAACTTATTAGGGTGTGAGGAATTCAAAAATGAAATTAGATTTTAATTTGGAGATCAATTTAATTTATGTATTTTTTAGAGTTCAATAATTAGACAAAAATACCAAAATTTCTAATTTAGCTCTGATTGATTCCAAACTTCTATGGTTAAGTTTAAATAACCCATTAAGTCTAATGGAATCAAAATTAAAGCTTGATTTGGCTTAATTAATCCAAATTTAGCTAAGATAATAGCTAGGGTTGTTACATATGTCTTATCTTTTTGGATTATGTGGTTGAGCCCAATCTCGTGGTGTTTAATCCATAATCTATAATTTAGTAAATTATGATCAGATCTTAGATAGAACGTCTAAATTCTTCAAATTAAGATGTTATGATTTATTGATTAAACCTGTAGTCGTATTTGATTGAATTAGATTAGAACCTGATCAGTTACAATTCTTTTAACTTATAAGTGCATGCTTCTAAGTTACACTCGATAGTAAGAATTGGAGATCTTGAACTTGCAGAACTTAGAATAGTTAGGATAGTTTAATTAGACAACAACAGTGTCAGCATGTATAGAAGAGCCCCTTGCTTACTTAATTTATTTGTGCTATGCATTCCTTGATTTTGTGCTTAATTCATTGGACATTATATAAAAAAACTCTATGCATGAAATGAAAATATAGAATAATTATGATAACAGTTACCTTGAGTTCAGTTATATTCTGGTAGGTCCTGGTGCACATTTACCCTAATGGATAGGGGTAAGGAGTAATAAGGATGCTTAATATTACTCATTGAGAAGTGTGTGTTAAGCTTGGAACCCGTATAGTCTTGTAGACGTGTTTGACTCCTCAGCTGTTTTTGGATGCGTCCACAGAAACAAAGTAAAATAACTAAAAGACTTTGCATTTATATTTACTGCATCCTCAGTTCTGTTGTTCTGTCTACCCTAGCCCAGAAAGGCTATGGGAATTTTTGTCTGGACCGATTGGCTAATTTTCTGATATGGCAGTCTTTACATACCTATTTCAGTTTTAGCTTACTGTGTACTGTATTATTGATGTATGTTTCAGTCAGTTGTGTTTCTTTATTTACTTACTCACTTGTACGTATTTATAGAATGCTATACTTTACTACTTACTATAAGTACTATTTTCAGATTTCTATCTTTAATTAGCATATGTTATATGATCATTAGCATATTTAGGATTAGACTTTACTTTTAGTACTTTTACTTACTGCATTACATATGTATATGCCCATTCCTTGCTTAGTTTGCTTGAGGTGTGCTTTTGCCTCACCTTTTGTTTAGTTATAAATGCTATATTTATAACTTATCCTATTTCTTGTACGCTTACTGCTTCTATTACTTTTAGTTTACTTTTTTGTCGTGCTTAAGATTAAAATGGTGACATTAATAATTCATGTAAAACATTCAGCCTAAAATGTACTTAGACAATTATCTAATAAGATTTTTTTATTAGCTAGGGCTCTGGCATTATGAAATTGATAATGTCAGATTCATATAGGTTTGAGGAGCTGGGTGCTGGAGAGGAGGAACCTTACTTAGAGGAGGAGCATCAGCTAGGAGAGACAGACGCTGCTTAGCCTTCTTCCAGTACTTTGTGAGGATGAGAGTCTTTTTAGATTTATTTTCAGTCTTTTAAACTATTTATTAAATGATGTAATAATACAGATACTGTAACTGTGATTACTTTTCTGCACTTTATTATTTGTTGAGCTATAGTACTATTTCTTACTTGATGTATGGTGAATAGATGTAATATTTATTTCAATCTGCTTTTTGTACTCTGTATGTATGTTAGATTTAGTAACTAATCTTCTTAGTTATTCTGTGCATGTCCTTCCCTTAATAGTGAATTATAGGTTTTACCTAATTCAGTGATAAGTGAGGAATTTACCAGAGTGGCACACCACCCTTTGGGTCTAATCTTGTTGATCATGGGGTGGGGCACCACAGAATTGCATGAAGATTTAGATGGGGGAGTTTCTGATTTTGGATGTTTACAGCTAATCTAGTCCCAAAAAAGTTGTTTCTTCTCAAATAAGAAGAGGAAGAAGAAGAACAATTAAATGGAATGCTGAATCAATTTTTGTTTAGAAAATCAGTTGATTGCCAAAATTCAATAATTTTCAGAACATGATAATAATCATTATTTCCACTCAACCAAAATGACCACAAAATATTTCATGTAAAGCTGCGAAATTTGTAAATGAATTACCTTCAATAACAAAAGTTTCACCAAAAAGGTAATATCTAAGATGTCTAGAGCCTTACTATAGGCTTTGGCAAGGAATGGTAACATCGGTTGCTTGAGGGTATCAAGGCATCCTTGATGCCATTGAAATCTTAAATTAAATTTGCACATCTAATAAATTTGCACCCATCATTTAAATTTGACGACAACTAACAAAATCGAATAGCTCGCTGACAAAATGCAAAGAATGGCGTTTCTTCCACAAAAGTCAACAATTGCAATTATTTAATGTAGAATGTGAAAGGATATATTTTATTTGTCAATATACTTCTCCAAAATGTGCTAAATTACTCTAGAACTTCTAAAGAATTGCATCAATTCAAATATTATCTTTTCATTTTACTTAATTGATAATCTTCTAGGCCAAGAAGTTATCACCTCTTTTCATGAACGAGAATTGCATTAATTCAAATATTATCTTTTCATTTTACTCAATCGATAAATCTTCTAGGCCAAGAAGTTATCACTGTAAATATATTTGAGCCAACCAATTCATATTGAAATGGGCCTTATGAGTTGCATATTATATTTAATTTAAGTATAATCTAAGTAGCTTGTTAGCACACATTCAGGAAGCTATGTAACTTGTTTGCACAATCAGATGGAAAAATTTCAACTAGTCAAAAGTAACTTACAATGCTACAAAAATTTTACAGATAATGGTAGTTGTACAAGACACGATAACACGCATCAGCATTTTTATGTAAAACATTTAGCATTAACTTACTTTTTCAAAATATCTTCCCTGTTCAATATGTCTACTGTCACAATCTGCCATCCCAATTACCCAATTAGGATGCCGCAGCACCTAGAAATGGATAATAAGGCCAAGCTGTCCTACAACAAACGCTTATACAAAAGTAAGGAAGCAAATAATTTCCCAATGATGAAAACTAATAAAAGTAAAAATGGGTACACGCCAAGCTCAGCATTATATCCAGTTACTGCTAAGCAACTTATATAGGTAGCCCCAAAACCAATAATCCAGCCTTTAGTTGAACTTCCAAACCGCAATGTTGTTGACTTCACACCCACTTTCAAGTCATCTTCCTTATCCTACAGCTTACATATTAAGCTTTTTATAAGGAAAATTATGAAAAATTTAACCCAAACACTTATAATTATGAATTCCCTATAAATGGATTACACATTAATTACAACCAACCAAACATCCCCATAATATATTTCATTTTAACACGGCAGCTTCCGTTAAAAGCTATCAAGCATCATACATTTCTTTTTATCATCTATTGGCAGCTTAAGACATTCTATTCAAGCCATGCATGCCCTAGAAACCGAAATTTATGAACAAACCTCTAAAGTAGGCACAACTATTTTTGCAAGAGAAATGAAAACTCCCAAAAGAATATATGCACTCCGCCTTACTGAAAACACAAATAAACCTAGCATTAGAAACCCTAATTCAACATCACTTCCTCAGCAGAAACGCGTCGCCGAAACACCGCCTGCAGGAGAAATGGTTAGCCGGAGTAGAAAGAGCTCAGAAAATACAGCATTAAAGAAATCAAATGCAGTTTGTACCTCTTTCTTCTAAGCGGAACTGACGGAGGAAGCGAGGAGAGGAGAGCGTGCGAGCGACCGACGGAGGAAGGTAGGAGAGGAGAATTAGGTTTAAGCGGCTTGGCTCCAGCGCGTGCTATGGGAGAGGCAGAGGCGGAGAAAGGAGGAGGATAAAGAATGAGAGGGCTGCGGAGAAAGAACGAGAGGGCTGATTTAGGGATTTAATTGACGTGGCATGCTTGCCACTTATGATGCCAACACAGTGGTGTAAAGATAGCATTTTCCAAAATTATAAGACTAAAATTCAGCTAGTACTATTGAAGTCCACCCAACATCAAAAGAAACCGCAAGACCAAGTAGATAACCTTCGGGAGAAGAAACTCGTTTAAGAACCAGCTTTGCAATCCGCCTGAATAGGATTAACTGCTTGCTCTAGCTGAAGATTCTCTCCTACAGATCACCATTCAATTTACTCTTGATCCCTACACAATCAATATGTCCAAGCTGATCTCTGGATTCTAAAATCCCATCCTGGAACTCTAGATTACTAGGATGCACTCAATCTAGGTTTACCTTGTACATCTTCTCAAGACTGACTTGCAGTCTATTTTCTTAGATTTCCATCACACAGCTCACCTCATGGCTTAATTTAAACCTACATGATTATGAGCTTGAGGCCGATGTTTTAAGCCTAAATGCCTGTTCTCTAGGGTGCTGGAACTCAAGAAGCTTATTCTACTTTCCTACTTCAAATACCGCAAGCTAGAGGTGGCTAATTCCACTAAACTAGAGCCTCCTGCCGGTTACAAACACTTGATTTGATCACGATGAACTACCTAATATCACTACCAAGTTACTAGACATTATAGCGGGTTCAATCACCTCACATTTAACAGTTCACACGTCATCGGTTTCCCAACATTTTACTCAACGCAATACGTAGCCATTCATGGATACAGTTACATCGAATAAAAGCAACTTCAAAAGAGATCATAGCCTAAACAAATCGCACAAGTATAGTGCAGATAACTAGAATACTAATGGAAAAATTCAGAGCTTGGTGATTCGACTTAATGAGTTTAAATTGCACAAGTGAAAATGTTTGAACAAATATGTTGTCACCACCTTGTTGGCAATGAGTATAATTTTTTTTCTTCTTTATTGTCTTTATGAAGCTCTGGAGTAAATTGAACTAAATTGAATAACAGCTAAGGCTCAAATCATGCCTGAACCTAATTTGTAGAGGTATATGAATGAGGATACAACTAAGGCCCGTATCATGCATGTTTGGCATGTGAACTCAATTAATAATGTAGATATCTATTGACTCAGTTGATTAAATGCAATCTTTTAATTTGGATATAGCTCAAATGGTAGTGCAATCGCCTGCATTACCAATTAATAATAATAGATGAAACATACCTCAAGTAAATCATTTTTCAGCTCTTTTTTACAGCTCATAATTTACAGCATCAAGTAAAACTATGATTTTATCTGCTTTTTTGTTGGTGCCGAAGTTGAAGTGCTTTGAGGTGTAGTGATTTGCAAAATGTTGTTTGCGTTTGATGAAGAACCGCTTGCTATGTTTAATTGATAAAAGATCTATATGTATCAAAAAATGTATATGTTGATTGCATCAAGAAATAAATATGCTGATTTCTATGTTTAATTGATTAAAAATTGATTTAGCTGTATCATTATGGTTTCGTTTGCAAAAACAGAGAGCTGTGATTAATTCTGTAGGTTTGGATCTAAGGTTATGGATGAGTGCGCAGGAATGTTGTCTACAGTCTTCTAAATTTAGAGTAATATATCACAAGGATTTAATTAATTGTGAGCTGCTCTTAGTGGCCCGACTTGTCAAATGAATTAAGTGGATGCTTAAACTCTAGCTTGTATCTTACTTTTCAATCTCAACCCTATTCTTTTCAATTATGATTTATTATTGCTTCTCTTCAGAGATTTGATTCACACAGCTGATTTGTCCAATCACTGGCTCAAATCTTCTTGCCTCTATTACAATTTAATGAAAGTTAGATTATATCAGCCTCAGAGACAAAATTATTTGAAAATGAAAGAGGTTGGGCTAAAAATAACAAAGCAGAAAGAGAGTTTAAATAGTCCTCAAACTCAGAACAAGTGTTAATAAAAATTGAGATACATGAGATTAAAGATGAGTACCAATCAAAAGAGAAACTATAGTGGTGGTATTCATGAAAAGTATAAATTAGTTACATAGAGAGCTCACTCTGCATACTCCTATAAATCAAAGTGATTAATGGTTAGTTCTGGGAGTGAGCAGGCCTGCGCCATATCCCAGCTGAAGCTTTTTGGTGATCTGACGTTCTCCAGCAATCCAATATCTGATAAAATTCCTAACGAATTCTGTGGCGGCGGGTTACGGCCATCGCAACACCCAGATTCAGAGTTCAATCAGCATTACGGCGTGCTCAATCTGCCCTACAACAACCTCAAGGGCCCAATTCTGCAATCAATCAAGAACTGCGTGGCAGTTAAAGAGCAGCGGTTGCAAAGAAACCGGCTCAACGGCTCAATTCCTCCAGAGCACAATGATCTCCCGAGCCTGGCTGTCGTTGATCTTTCTTTCAATTCTCTCTCATGCACATTGTTATCCGCACATCTATCTTAAGAAACCTTCAAAGCCTGCTCTTGTAAAACAACCAGCTGGAGGGTGTGATTCCTGATAATCTTGGCTCGGTGATGCCAAGTTCAGTGGAGCTGAACTTGTCCAGCAATCGGCTTGCTGGCCCTCTCTCTGATTCTCTTTAGGAAATGCGGAGCTTCACTCATCTGTACACCAGCCGAAACTCTATCTGGCCCTGTATCAATTGAAGGAAAATTAATTTAAAGAAATTAATATTTTCTTAATTGAAGAAAAATTAAAAGAAATTAATTTTTATATATATAAAATTAAATCTTTCAATTATGATATTAAGAAACTGTCGCATTAATAACTTCCGTTTCGAGAATTATGGATTTGAAAGTTTTATTTATGTCCTTAATTGAGAGATTGAAATTTGTAATTCTTGGGAATCAAGGATAATTTATAAATATGCCTTGATATACAAGAGTTTTAATATACAAGACATAAGAGAAGATCTCCAAGAGAATATTTTATAAGGATTCTCTAAACTTAAATTATTTGTATTTCTTTCTGATTTTAGTGAAACTTTGCTCTACTCCCCAAAAACGTAGGAGTGATCACCGAACCATGTAATTTTTGTCTTGTGGCTGTGATTATTTTATGTACTTATTTTTCTTGCTTTAATTTTTTCAATTTCTCAACACTCGCTCAAGTTTCTTTTTGTTCCGCTTTTTGTTTAAACCCTATTCAATCTCAACAGGTGGTATCAGAGCGAGGTTTGGTTTCCCTTGTTTATTCTTAAGGGTTAGGGTTTTTTGCTTGAGCTGATTGTTAATTTGTGATTGAGTTTTATTAAAGCAAGAAGATAAACATGACTGAAGGAGGAGAAGAGGCGGTTGGATCTTCGTCGTCATCGGTGGTGGAGAGGACTCTCGACCAAGTTGTGCACATCCGGCTAAAATAAATGTGGTCAAATTTGATGGGAAGAACAACTTTGGGATGTGGCGGTGCGAGGTGACAGATGCATTGTGTGCCATAAATCTTGAAGATGCTCTGGATGACGAAGAAAAATCAGAGAAAATTTCAGAGAGGGACTGGATCAAGATGAACCGCAGTGCATGCGGCTTGATCTGGATCTGTTTGACTCATGAGATCAAGTATGCAATTATGATGGAGACATCAGCGTGAAAATTATAGAAATTCTTAGAGGCTAAGTACCTAACGAAGAGTGTGGAGAATAGACTTCACATGAAAATGCGGCTCTACAGATTTCAGATGAGAAGAGGAATTTCCATTGGTGAGCACCTGAATGAATTCACAAAGCTATTGGCGAATTTGTTAAATCTGTATGAGACCACGGAGGATGAAGACAAGGCCCTGTTATTATTGAACTCGTTGCCAGACGAGTACGAGCACTTCACCATGATGTTGATCCATGGGAAGGAGGTTCTGAAGTATGAGGAGGTGATTACAGCCCTTGTGAATCATGAGTTCAGAAGAAGGGATAAGGAGTCTACCAAATATGATATGGCAGAGGTACTTACACTCCAGAGGGGAAGACCAAAGATAAATAAGCAATGGCCAAAGAAGAATGCAGACTTCTAGAAAATGGGGAAATCTAGAGGCCGAAGCATTTGACTCAATCGTGCGCATTCTATTTAGAGACAGGACATTGGAAGAAAGACTGCCCAAAGTTGAAAGACAAACAGCGGGTGAGTGGATCTTCAGAGGCCAATATGATTCAAAATGTGGTGGAGGGTTCAGACTATGATGTATCTCTTATAATAATTTTTATGGGTCTAATAGTAGACAACTCCAGTTGGATCATTGACACTGCTGTAATGTATCATATTTGCTCCCAGAAGGATTGGTTCTGTTCGTATAGGGAAACGAACAGCGGTGCAGTCACAATGAGAAATGATGCTACTTGTTGGATTACAGAAGTTTGTAGTGTGCTGATAAAGACACATTCAAGAACAGTTTAGGAACTAAAGGAAGTCAAACATGTGCCAAAAATCAAGAAGAATCTACTATCTATTGGGGCCTTAGAAGTCAAGGGCTTTAAGGTGGTGATTGAGGCATGAGTTCTGATGATTAGCAAAGGTGGAATGACTTAGTTAAGATGAGTCAGACAACAGAACCTCTACTAGTTTCAAGGAAGTACAGTGACAGGTATAGTGGCTGTGGATGAAGACTCTGAAGATGCCATAATGCTGTAGCATATGAGACTAGCATATGCAGGGGAACCATCACTGAAGGCATTGGAGAAAGAGGGGCTCATCAAAGGTATAAATTCTTACAAATTACAATTTTGTGAATATTATATTTTTGGCAAGAAAACACACAAGCCCTTTGGTGTTGGCCTTCACAATACCAAAGGTATATTAGAATATATACACACAGATGTATGGGGACCAACGAAGACTACATCATTCGGTGGTTGAAGATATTTTGTTTTTTTATAGATGATTACTCTAGATTTGTATGGGTGTACACTTTGAAGAGTGAGGCAAATATACTGGAGGTATTCATAAATTGAAAGTAGATAGTGGAGAATCAAATGGGCAAAAGATTCAATATAATCCGTTCGGACAATGGTAGAGAATTCACATCCGATTCTTTTGTAAGGGAATGTCAAGATTCAGGGATTGAGCGCCACTTCATAGTAAGAGAAGCACCGCAATAGAACGGGGTAGCAGAGCGAATAAACTGTACCTATGTTGTCCAATGCTGGGTTGGAGAGAATCTATTGGGCGGAGGCCCTAGACTATGCTTGCTATTTGGTGAACCGTCTGCCATCTGCCGCACTTAACAAGAAAACTCCAATTGAGTTGTGGTCTGGACATCCTACCACAGAATGATCAACTAAAGATCTTTGGCAGCCCAGCTTACTACCATGTTAGGAAGGATAAGTTTGAACCGCGGGCTAGGAAAGCAATTTTCATGGGCTTCAGACGCGGCGTGAAGGGCTACAAATTGTATGATCCAATTGACAAGAGGATTGTGGTGAGCAGGGATCTCATCTTTGATGAAGAGTATTTCTTGAGACAGAAGAGTTCTCATCAGGTGGAGGATAATACTAAGATTCTTAAAGGAAGGCAGAGAGTGGGGTTTGATGCCACCCCATTTGTTCCACAGGAAACTTCACATCACATTGAAGATACTCATACAAATAAAGACCACATTAGTGATGATGACGAGCAAATTGATATTGATGGTGAGGCTCCAACTTAAGAGTCAATTGCTAGAAATAGACCCAGAAAGAATTGTAACGGCCCCAATATTTGGATAGAATATTAATCCAAATATTGGGTGTTACCTTAGCACCCGACACTTAAGTAGAAAAAAATCGATCAAATGCCGATGCTAAGTGGCCAAGTCTCTTTATGAGCATTTGTTAAGTTAAAAATGAATGAAAAAGGAAGATACATATAAATGCAATAATACAAGCATTTACAAATAAGTAATCCACTCATTCATCCAAGCAGTTTTATATACATAACAGATACAACACAGATTAATAACTGAAATAAAAGTAACTTATAGAATTTAATTATTACAAGGCTTTTTAATATTCATGGCAATTTAAAAGTGAATTAAAATTTGACTATGCGGAAGCAGATTTCCATAAAGGTTCTTCAAGTACTGGGGGCCTGCATCACTTGAATAAAATAGCTCTTGCTCTATTATATTTTGGTATATAAATATGATAGGGCGATGCCAAGAAAAGAAAAAAAGTAGTTAGACTAAACAGTCTAAGCACAATTTAAAGTTGGCTATGTTTTTAGATTAACAAGATATCACAACTGTTGTTTACAATTTAAGTATGCAATGGTGCTGGAGAAGCTATGTAGTATGGAAAGGTAAAGAGTGCAACTGTAAGGAAAATAGTATAAAACTCTTTGAGTAAAAATACTCATTTTATATTTATAATTCTAACCTTTTCCCGGAAATTTAAAGGTTAGAAATTAATATGCGTGTGAAATGTAATCAATTTATATGATCAAATGAAAGTATGCTAAGTAAACAATTGACATACAGTGAAGCATAAATTAAAATTAAGCAACATACACTGTATTCAAATTAATTGAAGCAATACTCAACTGAAAATAGAGAGTGTAAAGGAAAGGAGGAAATATCTTAGATTCTCAATCTAAGATAATCATAGTCTAAGACTATGATTCGAAAGCATAACTAAATAGTTATGAAGAGATTCTTCAATTATAAGAAAATCTCTTATATTAAGTTAAAGTTACATTTAGGAAAAACCTTATTCTGTAGGAGTACACGACAGAATGGGCGAGGAGTTAAGCACGTCTGCTTAACCAGATACAGTGGGGAAATTGAACATTCACATTTACTCTCACTAAAATGTGAAGTTCTAAGAAAAATATTTTCATTTGTACTCTAATTGCCTCAAGGCATCTTCCCCTTTATAATTTTAAGAAAATCTTTATTTATGCACAAAGTCTTGAATATATGTTCAAGGATAGGAGGCTTAAAGCTATGCAAGTATTCAATAAATTTCAAAAATTGTAAAGTATGTGATATCTTTTTGTTATCTAAAATTTTAATATTCTACTTTATATTTAGAGTTAATTGACTCCAAATTGACTTATAGATATTTGATCTTAAGTCAAATTTAAATAAAGTGAAATATGATTTTGAATAAAATAAAAGGAGATCTTATCCAAAGCTTAAAAGAAGCTAATAATTTTAGTTAAAAATGAACCATTTGAATATTTTGAATTGAACGTTAAAGTTCTCTAAAAATAATTCTAAGTCAGGAATTTCTTAAAAATTTTGGCAGAGTCTCTTCTATTTTTATTCAAATTTTCCATTTTTTTTTCACAATCAATTCTCCATTTCTAAATATAGAGTTCAGTCCCTTTTTACAGGACTGCTCATTTCCAGTTCTACAAATAACGTTTAATTCCAGTTCTAAAATAGAGTTCAGTCCTTTTTGCAGGACTGCTCATTTCCAATTCTAATATGATTTCACATATACCAAACTATATCAAACAGTTTAAATATACTATATAAAATGCAGAAGTAAAATTTTAACATTTATAAGAGCAGCTTTATGTAGTTTTTTTCACTCATAGCATTTATTTTAGCAATCCTGTATTTACAACCTATCCTGCAAAGAATCATTTAAAGTCAGCATTTCAATAAAAATAATGACTAAAATTTAAAAGCAGCATTTAGAGAGAGATATTTTTGGAGATATATATATATGTAGCATTAACCTACTAATTAAAATGTAGAACTGTACATTCTAAGTATGTAATGTATTTCAGTCTAAATTTTGTAATTATAAAATAAAACTATAGTGATTCAACATTTCTAAATATTTACATCTTTTGCTTCCAGCATTTAATCATATAGATTCAATGGGCAGCATTTGATAACATTACATTATTTATAATTCCAGTAACATTTGATCACAAAAAAAAAAAATGACAGCATACAATCCTTTTATGGTAACATATGATTTTAATGAGAGCATTATAACTCACAATTATTAGCAGATTTTATGGCAGCAGTTTTTCTCATAAATTAAATGATACTATTGAATTTTATAGCAACATTTGAACTTATCTTAAATGAATAACAGTATTTATTCTCTTCGACTTAGCTAAAGCAATCAGTTTATGCTAAAATTAATGGCAGCCATAGATTATTATACTTAAAGGTATAATATCATTCATTCTCAGCTTTTAACCTCAATGATTAGGACTAAAGTATGATCATTAATATTCAGCATTCATTCATAACATGGCCGCACATAGATTTATAGTATAGGATCTTGTAATACTTTCCTTACTTAATAACAGCATGAGCTTTAATAAGTCAAAAAAAAATAACATATGATTCTAATTATGATAGGCACATTTAATCTCATAAACTAACTATCAGCCATTGACCATTTTGATTCAGCTAATGATACTTAACTCTCATGGATCACTTGATAACAGCTGTATGAATGGCAACATATACGTTTATGAAAGAAAATGTGATAGCATACGAAGTTAATGTCAGCATATGTTTCTTTTTTTTTTTTACAAGATATAACAACAATTTAATCTTAAAGAATAAATGGTAGCAATTAACATGAATAGCAACACTTGATAATATGGCAGCACTTAACATATACTAATTGACAGCGTTTTAATTCAAGAAGATTACATCATTTAATCATATAAAGAAGCATTTATTTATTTAATCTTATATAAGAATAAAAGATGGCAGCGTATGATTTCATTCCATTTGATTTACTTAATCGAAATTTCATGTCAAGATGTGAATTAATGATGAAATCATATTATAAATTTATATTAAAATTTACAAATGTGTAGATGAAGCCAATAAGCAAGTACTTAATAAAATAGAACAACTAGCCCCATTTATAAAGGATAACCTTTCATACTAATTTTAGAAATATAAACTAATTATTATTCTTTCAAGTTGTGTACTAAAAAGCCAAGAGATTCGATTAGAACAAAACATATTCATATAGTAAAATCCTAGTTGCACATCGATGCTTTTGAAATAAAGCAGATTTTCAATTTATTCATTCCTAATGCAATTATATTCTCAGAGATTACTATGGATGAATCAAATCCAAATTAAACATTAATTACTTGCATAATGAACATTTGAACTACTACATTATTTACAATCTTTCTTGATATTTTCTTATGATATCAAGTATGAGCAAATAGGTTGAAAGATGACTTATTAAATAAAAGAGAAATGCAAATATAATAGAGAACGACAACTATCCAAAGAAAGGATAGTATTTCCGATCAATATTGGCAATTACAGATCAATTTCTGAAGTAGATCTTCAAACTATTAAATAATTATCTATATGTTATATATATATTGTTTATGATATCAATAACAACAATTATTATGAATGAAATTGCAATATTACTCAATAGTTGAGAACCACAAAATAAAATGAATAACATGACCTAAAATATATAATTTCTGCTTTTTCAGCAATTTCATCCACTCCAATGTGCAATAACAACTATATATATAAAAGAAATCCTATTACAGCAATTAGTATAATTATTTAACTAAATGAACATTACAATTCTAGTTATTTATTAAACTATTCTACCTTCTTAACAACATCTAATAGTTGAAAGATATACACAGCATTTGAATATAAATGAAAATATTGAACCTTGATAATTTAATAGATAACATTGGAAATACGACATGTGCACATCATTCATTATCACAAATTTTAACAATCAGAAGATTGAACAAGCTTCAGCATTAAATATAGCAAGGTATTGAAAATAATTATCAATAAGCCACCACTAATGATAACATCAATGTTTAGTTTGGCTGCTGTTGAATTCTTTGTTATTATTGTACTTTATCTAAAATAGCCATCCCTTCCATTTCTTTTAGAATGCCCATAATTTACCAAATTTTGAGTATAACTAATCACTTATATGTCGCCCACTATACACCAAGCCTTGAGAAATTGAGATCACCTTATGAATATTCAAAAGGGTGAAGAATAAAATTAATATACGTCACTTTACTAGTGAAAGTAAGATAAACATGAGATATTTGGCATAATTATATCAACAGCACGTTACTGAATACAAACTTCTTTCCCAAACAAGCGTACCACAAGTATAATAGATTAAATATCTGCCCCATGTGTACTTCAAAACAAAATTCATAAAAATATTAAGACATTCAATAGCACATATATAGAAAACTGATCAAATTCAGTGGCATAGCTCACATAATTTAATATAGACAAACTAATGAAATCTATAGCACAATTTCACATTCAAACAACTTAGCTTAGATCTGTAGAAAAAGGCACGCCAGAGGACCAAACAACATGAATATTGAACGAGTATTCATTTAAATTAACTGTAAGCCTAGCAATTGCTTAACTGCAGCTTTCCAAATCTGAATAGCCCAGTTTCCATCATTTCAACTATATAAAATCAGTCTCTGTAATTTTGATCACTTAAAACCCAATTATACTACATCTCACCAAATCTTTTATTTAACATTTTAAAACCATAGATCATATACATACTATATTAAGAAGGAAAATCGAGAGGAGTACTAATGGCAAAAAGGAAGTCTCACGATTTTTAAAAAAAAAATCCATATGCAGATTATAGTTGTTAGTAGTTATCTCAGCATATGAAAGAAGAATACAAAAACTTCTAAATGTATCGATGATATAAAGAACGTTGTTCTTAGAATCCTAACTTATGATTCAATTTCTTTTCATATTCAAACGATTCTAGAAGGTGAAATCAAGTGAAGTACCTTTGCTTCTTTGAGGTTAAGGGAAAACTCGGCAGTTGTAGAGGAATTAACTAAAGATCGCTTACCTCTCCTTTATCAAGACTGCCGTGCTAAAAGGATGAGCGGGGCTTAAAGATGAGGGGATCGGCATGGGCTTACAGGGGATGTGGATGGCGGTAGCTCTTTGCTCACTCTCCCATTGGCGAGAGCGAGCGGTGAAGGGCACGCGTCGCCCGGCTTTCGAAGATAGCTCTCGGGACGGGGAAGGGATCGCGTGCGTATGAAGATAGTGTCGGCGGATGGATTATTTTAGGGCTTGCCGAAATTTTTGTGAAGATAAGAAGAGTATCTTTTGATATATATATATATATATATATATATATATATATATATTGATTTATTAGGAAGTTTTATTTAATTAAAATTTATATGATAATATCTTCCCAATTTAATTTTTTTTGAGAAATTGCTTTTTAGCTAAATTGAGGGTTACAAACTCAAATATAAAGTCGAAATTCAATTTAGAAACCATCTTAATTATTTTAATTACTGAATTACGAAAGTGTAATAAAATAATCAAGAAGTTTTGACTATCTCCAAAACCCTCCAAAATTTCACCCCAAGCTAATTTGGGCGTGAGAAATGCAATGACGAAGTTCGTTTTTAATTTTGAAGTCAATTTAAATTAGGTATTTCTCAGAATTATCTGAAAACCAGAAAATGCTGGAAATCGACATATGATCTCCAATTTACACGAAATTTGAGGTGGAGACTTCTAACTCTTTTATAAGAGTAATGAAAGAGATTTTAAAGTAAATTAGATCCATTAATTGACATGTAACAACTTTTGAGTTGTTACAAGAATGCACCTCAATAGCCAGCCTGGATTAAAGACTATGTCCATTTACATTGTCTGTGGTGGAGGAAGATGTTCCCTCTCACTTCAAAGAAGTGGTGACAGGCTCAAAAGGAAATTTATGGAAGCAAGCTATGAATGATGAGATTGAGTCTCTTCATAAAAATAAGGTATGGAGGTTGGAAAAACTCCCTTTATGAAGGAAAGCTATTTGGTGCAAATGGGTATATATGAAGAAAGAAGGTTCATTAGAAGCTGATGTGCACTATAAAGCTAGACATGTGGCAAAAGGCTTTGCTCAGAAGGAATGGGTCGATTATGATGAGGTGTTTTCCCAAGTTGTGAAACACTCCTAAATCCATGTGCTTTTAGCTTTGGTGGCACGGTTCGACTTGCTACTTGAGCAGCTTGATGTGAAGACAGCGTTCTTGCATGGAGAATTAGAGGAGGAGATCTATATGATGCAGCACCTAGGGTATAGTGAGCCAAGAAATGGAGACTTGGTATGTAAATTAAACAAGTCTCTATATGGGCTAAAGTAATCACGAGGCAATGGTACAAAAAATTTGATCAATTTATACAAAAAGATGAGTATTGTAGAAGCCAATTTGACTATTGTGTGAATTTCAAGAGGCTACCTCCAGATAACTTCATTTATTTGCTATTGTATGTCGATGACATGTTGATAGCTACTTCGAATCAGTCAGAAATGGATCATATGAATGATCGATTATCAAAGAACTTTAAAATGAAGAATTTGAGAGAAGCAAAGAAAATATTATGAATGAAAATCTGTAGAGATAAAATTGTAGGGAAGGATTGGTTGACCTAGAAGGGATATTTGGAGAGAATGCTAAAGAGGCTTAAGATTGAAGAAAATACAAAGGTTATAAGTATACCTCTAGCACCTCATTTTTTCCTATCTACAGAGCAATGTTCGAAGTCAGATTTTAAAAGAAGAAGTGCACATAGTGTTGTATGCTAGTGCAGTTAGGAGCTTGATGTATGCTATGGTTTGCACTAGACCATATTTGGCACAAGCTGTTAAAGTTATGAGCTGCTGCATGCATAATCTGGGGAATGATCACTAGCAAACAGTGATGGGAATCTTCAGGTACTTGAAAGGTACAATTGGTGTTGGATTATTGTTTCAGAACCAGTCCTCAATAGTTGACTTGTGCGTGAGATATGTGGACTCCGACTATGCCAGAGATTTGGATTGAAGAAGGTAAATAACTGGTTATGTATTCACACTTGCAGGAGGTCTAATATGGTAGAGGTTAACCCTTCAGTCTACAGTTGTCCTGTCAATAACAGAAGCTAAATATATGGCAGTTACTGAGGCATTCAAGGAAGCTATTTGGATGAAAGACTTGCTGGAAGATCTATGTGTGGAGCAAAAGAAGATAGTAGTACATTGCGATAGCCAGATCACTATATTTTTGGCTACTAATTCGATTTGTCATGCTCGCACAAAGCATATTGATGTCCAACATCATTTCGTTTGAGATGTTATCGAAGATGGTGAGATCTTATTATAGAAGATGCTCACTATTTAGAAATTTACCTATTGTAATTCTTTGGTGAATTTGGAGAAGTATTAATAGACTTCTCCTTTGGTGGAACTACGGGTAGCTTGATTCCCTTAGGAGGGGGATACGTAGGCAACCAACTTGGTGCAGTCGTATTGATCGAGAGTATAATATTTCAGTTCTCATGTGAAGCATATGAGACCTGAGGTGGAGAATTTAAGAAAAATTAAGAAAGATTAATTTTTCTTAATTGATAGAAAATTAAAGGAAATTAATATTTCTTTAATTAAGGAAAAATTAAAAGAAATTAATTTTCTCTCAATTATGGTATTAAAAAACTGCCGCATTAATAACTTCCGTTTCGGGAATTATGGATTTGAAAGTTTTATTTATGTCTTTAATTGAGGGATTGTAATTTGTAACTCTTGGAAATAAAGTATGGCTTATAAATAAGTTTTGATATGTAATAGTTTTAACTTACAAGACATAAGCCAAGATCTCCAAGAGAAGGTTTTGTAAGGATTTTCTAAACTTAAACCATTTATATTCCTCTATGATTTTAGTGAAACTTTGCTCCCTCCCTATGGACGTAGGCGTGATCACCGAACCACGTAGTTTTTGTCTTGTGGCTGTGATTATTTTATGTGTTTGTTTTTCTTGCTTTAATTTTTTCGGTTTCTCAACACTCGCACAAGTTTATTTTTGTTTCGCTTTTGATTTAAACCTTATTCGATCTCAACATCAATTTCTACGGGTAAAAATGGAGGAGAAAGCCCGTTTTAGATATTCAACGGGTGCAACAATTTCTTCTCTAGCCCTATTTCTGAATCCTTTTCAAACCTAACCTCTCTAGATTCTGAACCTCCACAACAACAATTTCTCAGAAAGCCTCTCGCCTTCATTGTCAGGTCTGAATTCCCTCACGTATCTCGATGTCTCCAACAACAATTTCCAGCACGCGACCCATGGGAGATCTTCGCCATTGTTGCGTTCTCCTTCGCAAATTTCGCCGGAAACAAATTGTGGTCGGAGAGCTGCGAGGGGATGGCGTAAGCCAGCGATGTTGCTGCCAGTCGCGATTTCTCAAAGCCAATGGCTTCTGCGTACCCTTCTGCAAGAGCACCAGTGCGGGCTTTTCTTAGGGTATCGTTTTGCTTCTGTCGCATTCATCTCTATATTCATATTCTTTGTAATCATCAAACAACACCGGAGGAGGAGAAATTGGGCGGCGGCCTCTTCTCCACCTTCTTCTTCTTCTAATTTTTGTTTGAACAAGACCAAAATCTCATCGGCGATGGAGCCGGAATCCTCGAAGGAGCTTCTTTGCGAGAGGATGAAGGAGCCGGTCAGCGAAGGCGATCGACGATTTCGGCCGCCATCACGGAAATGCAGGATGGGAGAAGGAATGTGAGTAGATTAGGCTTTTGTCATTTTGTATAAACTGACGTGGCATAAAATGCCACGTCAATGTACTAGTCAACAAGAAAATCAGAAGGATATTAGTTGGGTACCGTAACATTATCTATATAATTAACTATAAAGTATTGCAAAATTTAGGCACTCATATATATTAAAAAACATAGAGAAAGACCTGTGTGATCGTAATACTCATAAAAATTTATCCAATAAGATTTGAACATATTTTAATATAAATTTTAAAAATAATATTTATATTATTTTAAAATAAATAAAATAAAATACTAATGAAATGATCTTAAATTCTATTGAATGAATTTTTTTAGGAGCTATGTCAGCAGAGATGTTACGTGTAAGTAGGTTATTTGTAAGTAGGTTATTGATTGAATATATTTTTTTTATTAGGTTTATATACAAAAATTAAAATAAAAAAAATGGATCATGAATATTTTTTTAATATATATAATTATATAAAGAGAACATTTTTCTTAATTATTCCTTTACTCTTATCTAAAGTTCAAGATGCAAAAGGAATTGGATTGCATCAAAAGTCGGCATCTTGCTCGCTATAGAGGTGAGAATGGCCTTGAGGTGATTTCTCATGCCTCGGAGGCGTCGAATTGGACGCCAAATGGGCCTATGCTTTGATATGTTCGCCCGATTTCTCCCGTCCAGCATGCAGTGTTAAAATCTTATTTGATGCAAGTTTTTGGGATTTTCATTTTATAGTTTCTTCTTGTTTTACGTTTAAATATCATAAAATTTTCATCACTAGATTATTTAAGGATGAAAAATTTAAAAATATAATTATTTTTGCATTTCCTGTTCAAAATAAATTTTATAATTTTTATTAATTATCTAAATATTCAAAAATATATTTTTCATGATAGTTTTATAATTCGTATTAGAGTGATTTAGCAATGATTTTAAGTCTTAATGACATTATGATTTATTAGGCTAATAGGTGCTCAGATGATCTGTCATTGGCTTTGAGTTAGAATATTTGAGATCCAATAGTTGTTTGTTTGATAAGGAACATCTTATTATTTCCCATCTTCCTCGCGTACAGTCCTTTTAGCTTTTCCAAGAGATATTTAGCATCCTGATTCAATACGTTGTCGTCAATGGAAAAAAGCCACCACACTTGCCTGTGCTTCAATTTTCAAGTTTCATCAGAGATTCTCGCAGCTCTGCATCCATGAGCACTAGCATGTAGTAGTCTTTCGATCCTCCATCTTCTATTTCAATATATGGTAGTTCATACCATTCAACATAATCATTTTGCCGAGTTGCTCCTGCCCATCTTTAGCAATCTTGTGATTGTCAAAAAGCAAAAATGGCTTTGATGCCACTTCTTAAGAACAGTTCCACAAATGTCAAAAAAACTTTAAAATCATGGGAACGCAAGAATTTATATGTATAAATTTGAGAACTTTTATGTCCATGAGAAGTAATGATGAGATTTCACTAGAATCAAGAAATGAGAGACCTTATTACACTGTATCATGGTCAATCTCGGAAAATAGCTTCTTTTACCAAGATACTTTCCCAATGACAATCATATCATTTTCTCAAGAAGTAAACCCTCAACCTTCCAATTATAAAGATCTTAAAAAATATAGATGTCCTTAAAAGAGAACACTCCTTAAGGAAAAAAAACTTGCAGATTTGTGTGCACGAAAATTTTCAAAAGAGCTTAACAAAGCCTCCAAAAATGTATAATAGAGTTCTCGAGCGGTGGCCTACTCGTTGACAGATACCAAGGATTTGAACAAGCGAGAGTTCAGTGGAAAACAGCTTTGTTCAAGTGATGAGTGTGATGATAAAGATCATAAGCAAGCAGAAATAAAAAGCTTTAGCAGATCAAATATTCATGCAAAATTTATTTCAAAATTGAAATTTTTATTTAGTCAAATAAGTTTAACGATGGGAGTAAGAATATATAAGATCAAGCCTATTAGCTATGTAAGTGTATAAAATCTCAAAAGGAAAGCAAGTATTCATAGATTCCATCATCAAGAAACTAAGCAATAAATATGGTATAAATTCTACACATGTTAAAATTTCAAGATTCTTGAAGGAATAAAGCCGAGAATTTAGACTTTTGCAACTGCTATGTCCTCGCTTCACCATCGCCCTCTTACATTATCATCCCCCCCAGATTTGTTGCCACTGGCTTGCACTGATTTTTAAGTACTAACTACTACATAAATCAAATTAAGGGGGCTTCTAAGGTTAACCCCCACATGTTTGACCCATTTTTCTTAAGCATGCATTATCATATTTAATATACGAAAACGTAAGAATGAATTATAATTACTGAGGATTAAAGCATCGCACAAGCAGTAGTTTTTAAGAATTGAATTCATCATTCCAGACAAATAATACGGCCACAATAGCAGACAGACCAACCTGCTCTAGAATTCTAGAATTAAAATGAATGCGCATGGAATGCTTTACAATATGGACACAGGCACTTAAACATTAAGAAGAAAATAACTCTGCCACTTCTCATAGAATCATGTCTCTTCTTCTGATTATTACTTTCTGTAGATGATCATCATTTCATCTGATCTTATAGGATGGAATGGACTCTAATTGGGAGGCCTTTGGGGAAATCAATGAAAGGAAAGGCATACGCACAATCAGGCTCAGCCAATTCCCATCGAAAATTGATCACTAAGTAATGCAGGAAAACCGCCATCTCTAACTTTGCCAGTTCTGAGCCTGCACATAACCTCGGCCCGCCACCGTAAGGCATAAAGTTGCTGTTTGAAACCATGCCAGCAGCACTGCAACATTTCTGATATAGAAATAAAACACAATTAATACACTGAACAACCTTTTTGTCTAAGCCACAGATTAAACAGCAAGTACATCAAAGTTTTGTTTTGATTTTTTTTTTTCTTTTTTTTTTTGCTACGGTATCTAATGGGTACCTTACTTAATATTTTAATGTAATTAATGATTTTAATATTAAATAAATACTAATTATGATTTATTAACCAAAATTATGATTCTAATTACATTAAACATATATAATTAGTTAGAAAAAAAAATACTAGTGAGGGCTGTTGGCACAATGCATTGAACCAAAAAGTCTAACTAAGACTTTTTCGAAAAAGAGAAAAGCTTTATTGCCTTGATTTTAAGCTAACATATCTTGATATATTTGAATGATTTCTAAGTTTTGATTGAATTACCTCAAGGCTCAGCTTATATCTTTTTAATTTAATTATAGATGTTCTTATAAAGCACATTCAAGAGAAAACTATTTGGTGCAAATTATTTGTGAATGATATCCTATTAATTGATAAAACTAGGGATAAAATTAAAGCAAAACTTGAGTTATTGAGAATTATTTTAAAATTCAAATGTTTTTGTTTGGGTTGACTTAAAACTAAATATATAGAGTATAAGTTCAGTTGTATTAGAGGCCATAATCTCAAGGACATGGGTTTAATTATTCAAAACAACAATAAAAGAGAGAGCGATGTGATTAATAAGATCCAAGCTTTAGATGAAATAGAGGAGTGCTTCTGGAGTATTGTCATATAGGAAATTATACTCAAAATTTAATACAAATCTTATGTGTAGTTGTATGACCAACTATATTATATGGGGTTGAATCTTGGCCAATAAATAAGAAGCTCACTGATAAAATGTTACAGAAATGAGAATGCCTAGGTGGATGAGTGAGTGAGTATACATAGCAAAAAAGTTGTGGAGTGATACATAGCAAAAAAGTTGTGGAGTGACTCTACTAGTAGTGAACAAGATTAGAGAATAGTGTCTGGCCAAATTAAGTGTAAACCCTGCAATGGCCCTGTTATGAACGAGCTTAAGAATTTCTCCTGCATTAAAAGAGAGAGAAAGATCTACAAAATCATAGGAAGAAACTATTGCGAATGATCTTCTCTCTATTGGACCTTAGGGAGGAGGGCTTCTATATATGATCGTACGCTGCCGGAACAAAGAATTCATGTAGCCGACAACACTCATTGGGATTAAGATTTGACGTTATATATTATTTTTGTGTAGAAACAACAATAAATTATAAATTATAAAAATATTAAAATCATGCGAATAAATAATCATAATATTTCTGATCGTACAAAGAATTTATGGAACCGACCCCACCTTATTATTTGTGTATAAATAACATATAAAATATAAATTATAAAATATTACTAATCATAATATTTATGGCAAAAATCACACGCTCGAACAGTTCCTTTCTTCTCATTTATTATCTGTATGTTGTTCGATAAAAGTAGTGTCTATTTTTATATTAAAAATGTTCAATTAGATGACATAAAACATACAAGGAATTAGAAGAACCCACTTGTCATGCAAATAAATATAATATTTAAATTTTCCATTAGTTCGATAAAAATAAGAACATTATTAAACGAGTGTTTGGCTTAGTTTAATTCAGTTATATCCTTAACTCATGATTAGTCATCAGATTAGAAAATCTTTTATGCATAGATGCTTGCATATATTTGTAGAAATGAATAATCTTCCTTAGGCAATCGCATACACAAGCTCATTTACTCTTTTTCCTGTTGAGGTTCTGTGAATTGACCTATCATCAAAAGGATAGAACATATGGTCATAAGGTGGGCCTTCCCTTAACAGATACGCCCTTCTAAGGCTTTCCAGTTCGTGCTGACAGTCTTAAAATCCAAGGGTCTCTTATACTTCAGATCGAGCGCACACGTGTATCACGTCAACCCCATGCATTAAACTGCACCAAACTTATGGAACCCCTACAATCAATGCCTTCAATTTTATTTTCTCTATCTTATTTACTCAAGGAATTATCATTAAATATGTATAATAAGGTGATTTATGTAACCCTGGTCAGAAAATGATTTTCGTTTTGGTCAAAATGGGCGCCTGGTTCTTCTGATCAGGAATTTTCCATTTTTAGCACAATATTTTCACCACCAATTAGATAATTAAGACAATAATATGGCATAGAACGATTAGTAGCTAACCTGCCACCTCCATGGATTGAACTGTTGAGGTTCACTGAAAAGGTCAGAGTCCAAATGAACAGCAGCGAACACTGGCAGCACTTTCCATCCACATGGTATGTCATAACCTGCCAATATCATATAACACACATGCATTAATAAATACTATATATATATACATATATAAGAAATATTATAAATAGACAAGTTTTAAAAACAATATATTAAAGAATTAGCCAAGTTTTATTCAGCAATAGCTGACAACCTCCATAGCGCACGTCTTGAATCGCCTTCCTGTGAACAAACCTCACAACGTTCCCAAGCCGAAGTGTCTCGTTAATCACCTTCATTATTAATTGCAACATTATGCATCTTTCAATCTCAATAAACGGAAAAAAAAGGAAAAAAAAAAAAAAACTCCTACGCAATGAGTGAACTCCATTTGCTTGTAATCCTCCCAGCTTAATCCAGATTCCCCTCTCTCCTTTCTCTTCCTTGCGATAGTTAAGTGCTCCTCCTGGAAACAAAATCTTTCAAGGAATAATAGGCAGGGCGTTGTTGTAAATGCAAGCTTCTAAGAAATAATACCCGCAATTGTTGAACGGCTCTCGGACAGCCTTCAAGGAAGTATATAGCAAGAGCGAGAGCCATAGAAGAAGTCTCGTGGCCGGCGAAAAGGAGGCTCAAAATAAGGTCCAAAATTTGCTCCTTCGAAAGAGAAGAATTTCTCAATGCCCATTCCAGCAGATCGTCTTCTTTCTTCTCGTCTTCTTTTTGGTCTCCTCGATGCCTCCTCTCCTCCATTTTCCTCTCAATCACTCGAAGAATATTTGATCTCGACTGCGCGAAAAAGAAAATTCATATATTAAAATATAACAGAAATGAATAAAGGTAGATGCGAGCAATGAATCCCAGAATGCGACCGCACACTAGCAAATAATCATTTTTCAAAACGGAGAATAAAGGAACCGGAATAATAATTAATCAAATCTTTACACTAGTTGGAAATGTTTAATCTACAGTATCATTCCAAATCATTACCACGGACAGTGTTACTAACAAATTGCCAGCATCATTAGGCACACCTGCGCACATGCTTAATCACGATCAGAACTGAATTAACAAGTAAAGGCGGAAGAACAAGTAAAGACCTTCAAGGCCTTTGCATAAGGGGTTCCGGGAAGATTGACCGGCGGCGAGACGACTCCTCTCATGAACGTTATGTACTCCTTCCTGAGCATCTCAGCTTCCATCTCTCCCGGCTCCAAACTCAGAATATTCTTAGCCATCAAATTAAAAGTAAACTGCAAAATAAAAGAACAAATTAGAAGCGTATAGTGAAGGGAGGATGAATTGGCGGGGAGAGACCTTCTTGGCCTGGTCTTGGGCGGAGAAGACGGAGGCGTGCTTCCAGGAGGAGAGAGTGAGGAGAGTGTGGCGCTGAATGTCGGGGAGGAGAACCGAGCGGAGGCGGGCGGCGCTCATGAAGCTGAGGGAGATGGCCCTCATGCTCTGGTGCATGTCCCCGACAAGCACCAGCATAGACCACTTGCCCAGTATGCCGCCGATGCTCTTAGGATAGCTGCACTGAAACAGCCGCCCCTCGTTCTGCAGCACGAACCGGTTCAGACCGGCGTCTGCGGACACGATGGTCCGCCACCCGAAGAGGCTGGACCGGAAGATTTTGCCGTGCCTGAGGGACTTAGTCAGATTTTTGAGGACCTGAGATTAGAGTTTAGGGGCTGTGATGATGATTACCGGGATATGTGCTGCCGCATGAATTGACCGGAGGAGACGGCGGGGTGGGGCCGCAGGTAGGCCAGGGTTTCGCCGATGATGGGGATGCCGAGGCGGCCTGGGGGGAGGTTGGGGCCAGGTTTGGGTTTCTTCCATAGCAGGCGGCAGTAGAGGCAGATGAAGAAGAGTGTGAGGAGGGAGGGAAGGAGGGAGGGAAGGAGTTGCAGCATGGGCATCGGTAAGATCAAACCAATCTTAGGACAAGAAGCGGGCGTGGGAGCTCTTTTTAAAGGTAGGGGAGGCAGGGATCACGTGCTCATTTTTTTGTTTTTTTGTTTATTGTGTTTGCCAAAATATTGATTGCATGAATAAGAATTCTGGCACTTATATTATTATTACATACATCATCACTAAATTTTTTTTTTTTCTTTCTTTTTGTTCTCACTTGCTCTTTATAGACACACTAATTTATTAAATTAGCTTTAGCTATTGTAATTTAGAAAGGTTGATCCTTTTTTTTAATAGTCTCTAAACCAAGAAAAATTAGCACAAATTATAAAAAAGAGTTTTTTTTACGATATATTTTTGGTATTCTTATCAACAAATTCATTTTCTAAAGCAATCAATTGTGTTCCCTTAATTGATGAAGTAAGATTATTAAAGCTTTTGTTCAGATTAATAATGCTATTTGCTCTTTTTTCTTGTAATATTAGCTTATATTTTATATGACAATTTTATTTGGTTTCTCTGATTATTATGTGCTTGTTTTTGAATATGGCTTTATTTCATGTTTTTTGCCTCGACTTGTCAAAAATTTGGAGCAAATGATGAAGAATGATGAGGATTTCCAGCATTTATGGTTCTCGGGATATGTTAGTTTTCCAATCAATGATACAATATTTTGATACCGCACAAAAAATGAACTCTTGACATCATATGATAAAAATACATGAATCCTAAAATTGAATCTAATTTAAATTCAAGATTGTATTGCTTTTTCTCTCTTAATTTTTACTTTATTTTTTTGTAATTATTATTTTAGAAATAATTATTTTGTAATTATAAAGTTCTTTGTTTAGTTTTGTTAAATAATAAGATCATTTAAAGAGTAAAATTATTTTATTATAATGTTTTATGTCTAAAAATGAACATATATTACATATAGGTTGAAACTAATTCCCATAGTCCCAAACACCAAATGCAATAAATAGTAAGCTTAATTGAAAATAAGAAAGTAGAAAAAAACCTAATATCTAACAAATTAAACATGAGAGAAAATAAATAAAAGTATCAGTTGGAAATCTGGGTTCAGCGCTCAATATTGTCACGATGAATGATAATAAGGTGTAACAATCATAGTTATTGTCACGATGAATGATAATAAGGTGTAACAATCCTAGTTATTATTTCAGCTAAATTTGGATTAATTAAGCTAAACAAAGGCTTGATTTTGATTCCATTGAATTCAATGGGTCATTTAAACATAACCCTAAAAGTTTAGAATCATTTGGAGCTAAAATGGAAAATTTGATATTTTTGGCAAATTTTAAGCTCTGAAAAATACATAAATTATTTTGATTTCCAAATTAAAATCTGATTTTATTTTTGAATTCCTCATACCCAAATTAGCTAAGGGTGAATTTTTGGGAATTTTTGGAGCTCATTTGGTCCTAAATTGGATTTGAATTATTTAAGAATAATTATATATTATTTAATTGGATTTAATTTTAATTAAATTAAATAAATTAATAATTTTATTAATCCGGGATTTGTTGTCGGGACCGCGGCATATCCGCTGCGGGGTCCCGACAGCGGCGCACGACTTTGAGCCAGTGGGATCACTAGCGCGCATCTCAGCGCGTTTGATCCAACGGCTCGCGCCTTCAATCGGATTTGCTTAATCTCAACCGTTCCGCGGTTCTGAGATTCGATCCGACAGCGCTTAAACAATCCGCCTTAAGTAACCCCGATCGCCCGTTCGATCGACGGATCTGATCCGACGGCTAATCCAACTCCTCGCGCGACCGTTAGATATCGGGTGATCAGAGCCGTCCTGCGCCAACTATCGATCCATCAGACGGTCCTGGAGTCCCCCGACACTGTGGATCTTCGTCTCCAGAGGATCCCATCCCGACAGAAGAAAATCTGCCGAATCAAGCCATGTCGGCCCTGTCTGCCACCTTCTCGCCAGGTCAGCTAGACCGTTAGGCTCATTCCCGTTGTGGCCGAGCCACATGGATGGGTAGGGATGGCTAAGCCATTTCCTAATGGGCAATGGCGAGTGAACGCCCCGGGCTGAGCTAAGCTCCAAACCAGAGCTCTGGCATCTTTTCCCTAGGTCTTCTCCGGCCTATAAATACCTCCTAAGATTCACAGTGAGCTCCTTTGCTCACTGTGATCCCCTCATCTCCCGGCTGAAGCAATTGGAGCTCTCGGCAAACATGATGACTGGTCCTGCCACGTCTGCTGATAGAGGGCGTAAACATGACGACTGGTCCTGCCACGTCTGCTGATAGAGGGCGTGGTCTGGCGTTCAGACCCCCTTGCCGAGCTCCTGCAACCCTCTGGTGCGACCCAGCCTAGCTGCATTGTCGTCTGTCTCTGAGCTTCTTCGAACCAAGGTACAGCCTCTGTCCCTTCTCTCTGTCAAGCTGGTTTCAGCTCGACTCACCTCCTCTCTAGCCTAGATGCTGTGTTAGGACCCCTCCTTAGTTCATAGCGGTCGTCCAGGACTTCTAGTGAGCCCTGGCAGTGTGCCGGACGGCATAAGCGCCGTCTGAAAGCACACTGCCAGTCGAGCCAATTCGCTCGAATGTGGCATTCTCTCGAGCCATTTAGCCCTCTATTTAGTATCGAAACCCCTCGGCAATAATTGTAGACTGGTATCGAGGGTTAGGTTCGACCAGATCGATCGATTCGACTGGACTCGATCGATCCAGTGAAAGCTCTAAACGGCATAATACGCCGAGTAGCACCCTAGCGATCCAGACCACCTCAGAACCTTTTGAGTCGACCTATCGCTCCCTCATCGATCCCTGAACGTGTAGAGATCAAGATAGCGGCGACCCGAGGACTTTGTGAGGAGGATTCACTCATCACAGGTGCGCCTGAGGAAGAGCTTCGGCTGAATAGCACTCCATCGATCCGGCGCCACCCAGTTAGGGCTTCTTGGTTTAATCAACGCGTCTAGGTTCAAGGATCGTGTAGCAATTGAAATCGGGGCGTAGCGTGACCGGAGCGCAGAGAATTTGGCGCCGGAAGCTGGCCCTAGGGTTCGGGCTGCGGGCGCGTGCGAGAGGAAGAAGACGGTGATTTTGGGCCGGGCCGACCCCGACCCGTGCATTTTGGGAACGGGCCGACAGAAAATAAAAGGATTTTTGGAATTAAAATCCTTAAGGAAATTAAATTATAATTAGATTCATGTAGTTTTGATTTAAATAAACATTCAGAATAAATTAATTTAATAACTTTGGCTATACTGATCCAAATAGTATGACCCAATATATCATTTGAATCAGAAAAATTCAAGGAATCTAAATATAAAATAAAATCACAGATCCAATGGTTGAATTTAAAAATATTTGCCAATCTTCTTGCTATCCTTAATTAAATCATATAAAACAATTTAAATATCCAATTAATGAGATTAAGGGCTCTGATTGCTCCTTGTACCTTAAGGGACAAGATCAGACCCTTAAGTTTAATGTTGGATAATAATTTTTCTTAATCACCTGTTAATCACCTTAAATAAGGATTAGTAAAATTAACCCTAATTAAGCCTTTGATTTGGGTGGGGGTTGTTTCTAATGTTATATTAGGTCTGTATTAACCTAAGTATAAGGTTGGATTGCTCTAAGAAGGCCTATGTTCACTAATCACCCTAATTATCTTAAATAAGTGATCAGTGCTAATTAAGATTAGGTCATCAAAACCTAATATAAGTGTGTTTCTCACTTCTCTAATCAATATGAAATACATTAAAATAGATTAGAACTAAATTGGGTAACTAAACCCTAAAATCCTAATTTTACCCTTGAGAGGGGTATTTTGGTCATTTTGACCAAAAGGTGCTTAAGTGCCCTAAAACCTTGGGAAATCTAGTAAATCAACCCTAAGTTAGAATAGAAATGTTCTCTGAACTCTTAGGTTAATAATAATGTTAATGTGATCATTAATTTAAGAAATATTCAATTTAGCCTAATTAAGACACTTAGACCTTAAGTGACCTTAAAGAAGTCACTTAAGCTTAACACTTGAACTTAATCACTTCAAAGTCATTGTGAAAAGTTCAATTTAGTTAACTTATAAGCTTAAATGCTAAAAGAAATAGTAATGGAACATCCTAAGTTAAAATCTAGCTTGAGGTCTAAAGTGATCAAACCTCAGATCCTTAGATCTTAAGTAGCCCTAAAAGGGTCAATATGAGGTTGAGGTCTAAATCTAATACTTAAAATTGTCAATTTCAACCCTAATAAGCTCCATAGAGTTTAACTATGAACTTAGGTTTTAAAAAGAATCACAAATGAAAGCTCTTAAGATAAAACTATAATTTAGAGATCTATAGTGATCAAACTTCAGATCTTTAGATCTTAAGATCTTAGACTTAGATCTTCAATTTGCAATTGAACCATCTCCAATTGAAATTCTTTAATGATTGATTGTTTAATCTTTTGGAACCTTCCATGTGGGTATAGGATGATTCAACCAATAAGATAATGAAATTATCTTAAAGATTGAATATAGATCTTAGATTATCAAGTTCTTAATTGATTATTTTATCTTATAATCAGTAGAATAGCCTTTCATTAAGTTCTTAATTCTTGAATCTTTCAGCTTATAGGATTCTTTGTCTTTAATTTGGGTAATAAGTGTGAACCCTATATCCTAGTTAGGATATTACCTTGGATTTGGGATTTGAACTCAACATAGGGTTTAAGTTCTAAATCCTTAAATCTTGATTTACTTAACCAAGATTTAGGTAAGAGAGTAAAATATAAATAAATTAGGTCATTGATTTACTTACTTAAACTATATAGTTGTCACATAATTTTGGATTAGAACTTATTAAGTTCTAATGTTAACTTTAAGGACGTAAATCTGAGATTCTACTGGATAGCTGGATATTGGAGATCTTAAACTTGTACCTTCTCATAGTAGCTAGATTTGGTAATTAGACAATAACAGATATCACATAAGTCTAGATCAAGTCTCTTGCTTACTTTAACTAGACTGTTTTGCATACCTTGTATATTGAGCCTTATTCCTTGAGCATAATAGGAAAATTTAGGATATGGATGATTCCTCCTAAGTTAGTATTTGAATTGCATATCATTTAATTTTGCCTTGTTTGTAATTAGTAAAATATGCCCTAGCTTAGTCTGCCTCTTCAGTAGTAGTATTGTATAGATTGGACCTAGGCCTAGAGGATTGGGATGGCCTATTGGCTGGGTATTGATTGATATTTCAGTATTGGGGGCCCTGTATGACCTATTGGCTAGTATGATAGTACTATGTCTTAGGCTTATTGCTACTTTAGCTGAATTGTATTATTTTTTGATCTGCCTTGCCACATGCTTCAGTGGCCTTAACTTCAGTATTTGCTCGCTTTGCCACATGTCTCAGTGGCTTTATATTTCATAGATTGCCTTGCTTCTGCCACATGTCTCAGTGGCTTTTCTTTTCTTTTCCTTTTTCCCTAACTAGCATGCTGTATGTATACTCATATGGTTTATATATATATATATATATATATATATATATATATATATATATATATATTAGCATGTTTAGGATGCTATAATTACACATTTTCAGTACTTGTATTTTTTTTTATATACTCAGCATGTGTAACATGATCATAAGCATGTTAAGTTCAAAATTGTATTGTAGTTGCCGTTTTTTTTAACTTTTTAGCCTCACCTTGTTTATTTCGCATTGTATGTTGGCTATAAATGGATAGTTTATAGTTACCTGTTCCTTTCATAGCTTGTTGCACCCTTTACTGCTTGCATGTGTAGTTAAATTAAAATGTAATATCTTTAAATGTTCAGTTCATTAAAATAGCCTAAAATGTACTTAGACAATTGTCTAACTGTAACCTTTTTGTTTTGTTGGCTGGGGTCCTGGCATTTGTGATACCGACAAATGTCAGATTCAGACATGTTCGTGGGCAGTGTCGCAGAGGAGGAGCAGGTTCAGGAGGAGAACTGTGCTGCTGTTGTTTAGTTAGATATTGCCCTTTCATTTCAGTGAGATTGAGAGATATTTTCATTTTTCTTTATACTTCAGTTTGTAATAATTAATTCTGGATGTATTTTATTATTGCATTGTGATGAGTTACTATATTGAATTCTCTTTTCCTACTATGTATGCTTGTGGATGTTACTCTATTATTATTGCTTCCGCCACTTTGATATTTATATATTGATGAATATTATAGCACTTGGTGACAAGTCCTTGGCTTAAGGTTGGTTGGGTTTACCTAATTTTACTTAAGTTAAGGATTTGCCATAATTGGAGCACCATACTTCCTTGTTGTCAGTATGGAGGCCCCACAGTTGGTATCAGAGAACACCATAAGGTGTCAGAATGGGATCTATGATTCCTTTCTACCTAATGGACCGTTCTTCTGAAAATACAAGCATCAATATAAGTGACATCCATAACATAGTAGTATCGGTAACTCTATGCAAAATGTAGGAGGAGAATACTGCCATCCTAATTAATTAGTCATCTGGAGTCTAACACAAATTTAATAAAATTCTATCCCTAGAGTCAAATGGATTCTGAAGAGTCCGATATAGACTATTATCAACGTGCCTTCAAGAAATTTTGGAGCTGTAGCTTCAAATGGAGGAAGGAAAGCAACTGGCAGATTGAAGGGGTGTCAGCAAAAGGAATTTTGGTCCTGGAGAAGCTTCTACAGCAAACTGTATATCGAGGGCTCAACTTTCCAATATACGCACAAGAATGATTGAGCTGGGCGGAGTCCATTCTGATACACATAGAGTGTCTTGAGTCACTTTATGTAGATGTTGTAACCGACCTGATGGTGGACTACGCCGGAGTCTGGTGGTATGAGACCATGGCAAGGCTCAAAAAGAAGCGTAACAGGAAGCATCGGGAAGTCACCTTTGAGGATTTTTGTGTAGCCTTTAGGGCAGAGTACATTGATAATGTTTGAATGAAAGTTAGGATAAATGTTATTTCATTTTCAAGCAACTCTGTTTGATTTACAGTTTTGGCATTGTAATCCCTTAATTTTATAATTAATGAAAGATTTTGATTTCTCTTCCTTAGAGTAAATTCTGAGTTTGTCCTTTTCTTAATCAAACTAGAATGGATTCTGGATCACCACCCACCGTTACTCCTATCAAGAACACTGTTTCCTCTAGTAGTTCTAGTGACAAGGTGGCTCATCTGCGAGCCATGGTGGCAACTCTCTTAGAAAACTAAGCAAAACAATTACTAGTCATGCAAAAATTATTGAATGATCGTGTAACTCCAGTCACTGTCGCTGCTCCGACAATCCATGCTCCACAAGTTTCTTCATCTTCACATCATTCAGCAGATAATCTCCTCCACAATTTTTTGAGGTTAAGACCTCCAACCTTTGGTGAGAACCTGTCCCCGATGGATACAGCCGATTGGATGAAGGCCGTGGAAAAGGATTTGATTAGTCTGAAAATTTTGAATTCCGAAGCCGTCCGTCTCACCACCCATCTGTTCCACGTCGAGGCAGAATATTGGTGGGAATAAGTCAGGAATACCCAGTTTATCGATTATGAATTAGACGACATTCCCTGGGATGCATTTGTTGAAGCCTTCAAGACCGAATTCATTCCCCCATCTGCACAAAGCATTATCTCCGACACGATCATAAGGTTGACTCAAGGGAGTCGTTCAGTCGCTGAATACGAAAGAGAGTTTCATAGATTGATTCGTTTTGCACCAGAAGTCACCCATTATGAGTCAGCTAAGTGTCACTACTTCCTTTGTGGACTTCGAAGTTCGTTGAAGAACCAGATTGTACCACTCTGTCTGACTAACCTCTTCAAATTGGTGGAAACGACCAAGGTGATTGAACATCATCAATCTGAAGAGGATCATAAGCGAAAAGCGCAAACAACTCTGTACCCGCAAGGAAACTTCAAGAGACATGGATCCAATCCCGCAAAAGTATATCAGTTGGAAGCAGCACCTACTGCCGAACAAGCTCAAAACTGTACCAAGCCTCATCCGTACGATAAGTGTTACCACTTTGGCCAGAGGTATTTTAATTGTGGGCGCACAGGCCATCGGTTCTATCAGTACGACCACACGGAAATGGTAGACAAAATTCCAATGAAACCCTACCAGAAGAACTAGGTGTTCCAGGCAGCTCCACTGAATCGGAGGGAACCAAATCTGGCTATAATGCCAGCCCCTGCTTCTGAAGTTGCTCACACGCAACCACCCGTCCCCAATTCTCAAAACTATCAACGTCGACAATCTACCAATCATTCTGCTGGACCTGCACGAGTATACGCCTTAACTCCTATGGAAGCCGCAAAAGATAACAATGTGGTTTCATGTATACACTCATAAACCTCTCCCCTGTTGCATTTATGTATTTTAATTCTTTTCAAGTTGTTAATGCAAAATTGTGTAAATTTAGGCACACTTTATTTCAATGACCAGCCTTGTAACGTATTGTTCGATATTGGTGCCAGTCACTCATTTATCTCAAAACAATTTGTCAATAACCTTAAACTTCGTGCATGCAACCTGGCACAAAAGTTGAATGTTGGACTTCCATCTGGAACCCAACTAAGTGCCCATAAATTCTGCAATATTAAAGTTTCGATAAATAATCAAGAATTTCAGGCCAAACTAATCATCTTGCCGATAGCTAACTTTAATATCATCCTTGGGATGAATTGGCTCAGTGACAATAATGCTGTAATAAACTGTCATAAAAAGAAAGTCACTCTCCATTCTCAGGGCAAGCCTGAAACATTCATAGGAAAAACCAGCACACAGTTATCTTTAATAAATGCCATTAGAGCCGAACAACTGATTGTCAAGGGTTGTAGTGCCTACTTAGTCACCATGATGGGTGAAACAAAAGAAAATATTTCTCTTGCTGATTGTAAGGTAGTCAAAGAATTCGCCGATATATTCCCAGAAGAATTGCCTGGTGTACCTCCTTTCAGAGAAGTAGAATTCTCTATCGAATTGATCCCTGGTACCCAACCGATATCCAAAGCACCTTATAAAATGGCACCTAAAGAGCTTCAGGAACTCAACAAGCAGTTACAAGAACTCTTGAATAAAGGTTTCATTAGGCCAAGTATGTCTCCTTGGGAAGCGCCAGTTTTATTTGTAAAAAAGAAAGATGGGTTTATGCGTATGTGTATAGACTATCGTGAGTTGAATAAGGTCACCATAAGGAATAAATACCCACTACCTAGAATTGATGATTTGTTCCATCAGTTATTCGGAGTCGTGATATTTTCCAAAATCGATCTAAGATCTGGATACCACCAGCTGCGAGTAAAAGAAGACGATGTAGGGAAGACTGCTTTTCATACTCGTTATGGCCACTTCGAGTTTTTGGTGATGTCATTCGGACTCACCAATGCACCATCAATCTTTATGGATTTGATGCAGCGCGTGCTAAAGTCGTATCTGGACAAATTTGTAATCGTCTTTATTGACGATATCCTCATTTATTCTAAAACTCTAAAAGATCACGAAGAACATTTGAAGTTAGTGTTGGAAACTTTGCGCGAGCATCGACTTTATGCCAAGTTCTCCAAATGCGAGTTCTAGCTTACCTCCATTGTATTTTTGGGGCACGTAGTTGATGCTCAGGGAATTCGGGTAGATCAGAGTTAAGTAAGAGCTATTCAGGACTGGCCTCAACCTAAGCCTGTCACTAACATTAGAAGTTTCCTGGGATTAGCAGGATACTACAGGAAGTTCGTTAAGGGCTTTTCCCAGATTGCTTCTGTAATAACCCTAGGTTGTTACCCTAATTAAAACTAGATTAATTAAGCTAAACCAAGGTTTGATTTTGATTTCATTGGATTCAATGGGTCATTTAAACCTAAACCTAGAAGTTTGAAATCAATCAGAGCTAAATTGGAAAATTTGGTATGTTTGGCTATTTTTAAGCTCTGAAAAATACCTAAATTGTTTTGATCTCCAAATTGAAATTTAATTTCATTTTTGAATTCCTCATACCCTAATTAGCTAAGAGTGAATTTTTTGGGAATTTTTGGAGCTCATTTGGTCATAAATTGAAATTTCATAATTTTAGAATAATTAAATAGTATTTAAATGATTTTTAATTATTTAAATTAAATTTTTATTAAATTATAATTCGGTGGGATTTGTTGTCGGTACTGCGGCAGATCCGCTGCGGGGTCACGACAGCGGCTTATCCTTAACAGCCAATGGATGCGTGTGCACGAATCACGGCACAAAATCAGGCGGCGCAGATCATCAGTACCCTGGATCCTCTAGCGCCCATCGGATCTAAGGCTCGATCCGACGAATGAGAAGGCGCCCGTGGTCCGTTGGTTAAGTTCTTCATCAAGCCGTCGAATCCTAACGACTTCGCGTATCAGACGGCGAAGAATGGATCCCAACTGTTCATCTTCGTCCCCGCTCACTCTCAGCCCCGACCGCGAGAATCCGCCCGTACCAAGCCACGTCGACTTTGTCTGCCACTCTCCCGCCAGGTCACCAAAGCTGTTAGCACCTTCCTGTTATGGCCATCAATTAATCCTCAGCCCAGCCATCCAAATATGCTAGGTCTGAGTCCAGTCTATACAATACTACTACTGAAGAGGCAGACTAAACTAGGACATATTTTACTAACTGCAACAAAACAAAATTGAATGGTATGCAATTTCAATACTAGCTTAGGATACATCATCGATATCCTAAGTTTTTCCTATTATGCTCAAGGGCTAAAGCTCAAAATCCAAGGTATGCAGAGCAATCTAGTCAAAGTAAGCAAGAGACTCGATCTAGACTTATGTGATATATGCTCTTGTCTAATTACCAAATCTAACTACTCTGAGAAGGTACAAGCTTAGGATCTCCAATATCCAACTATCGAGTAGAATCTCAGATTTACGTCCTTAAAGTTAAATATTAGAACTTAACAAGTTCTAATCCAAAATCATGCGATGACTATATAGTTTAAGTAAGCAAATCAATGACCTAATTTTGTGAATATTTTACTCTCTTACCTAAATCTTGAGTAAATAAATCAAGATTTACGAATTTAGAACTTAAACCCTATGTTGAGTTCAAATCCCAAATCTTAAGTGATATTCTAAATAGGATCTAGGTTTCTCACTTATTACCCAATTTGAAGGTAAAGAATCTTATAAGTTGAAAGATTCAGGAACTAAGATCTTAGTGAAAGGTTATTCTACTGATTATAAGATAAAATAATTAATTAAGAACTTGAGAATCTAAGATCTATATTCAATCTTTAAGATAATTTTATTATCTTATTGATTGAATCATCCTATACCCACATGAAAGATTTCAAAAGATTAAACAATCAATCATTAAAGAATTTCAATTGGAGGTGGTTTAATTCAAATTGAAGGTCTAAGTCTAAGCTCTCAGATCTAAAGATCTGAAGTTTGATCACTTTAGACTTCTAAGTAGAGTTTTGACTTAAGAGTTTCCATTTGTGATTCTCTTTAGAATCTAAGTTCATAATTAACTATAAGGAGCTTATTAAGGTTAAAATTGATAATTCCAAGTATTAGATTAACACTAAACGCATAGTGACCTTCTTAGGTTACTTAAGATCTAAGGGTCTGAGTTTTGATCACTTTAGACCTTAAGCTAAGAATTTTACTTAGACATTTCCAATTTCTTTTCTTGTAACACTTAATTCTTAAGTTATCTTAACTGAACTCATTAATGAGATAACTGACCATTTCAATTATTAATTTAATAAGTTTAAGGTCAAATGATCTTTATAAGGAATGCTTTAAGATTTAAGTATCTTTATTAAGGACTAAATGAAGATTTCTTAGATTAAGGATCACATCATCACTATCCTTGTTCTAGGACTTCAGAGAACATTTCCAATCTATTTTATAGTGGTTTACTGGAATTTTCAATCTCTTAAAGAACACTAAATCATATTTTGGTCAAAATGACCAAAATACCCATCTTAAGGCTAAAATTAGGATTTTAGGGTTTACTTACTCAAATTTGTTCTAATCTATTTTAATGTGTTTCGTATGACTTAATGAAGGGGGAAACACCCTTAACTTAGGTTTTGATGACTTAAATGATCTTAATTAGCACTAATCACTTAATTAAGCCACTTAGGGTGATTAGTGAAATTAAGGTACTTTAGGGCAATCCAACCTTACACTTAGGTTATACTAGGTCTAATATGATATTTGGAACTATCCCCACCCAAATCAGAGGCTTAATTAAGGTTTAATTCACTAATCTTTAATTAGAGTGATTAAGGAGTGATTAAGAAAATTAATTTTTCCAAAATTACTTTTAAGGGTCTGAAATTGTTCCTTAGGGTACAAGGAGTAATCAGAGCCCTTAATTTTATAAATTGGATAATTAGATGATTTTATATAATTTATTTAAGAACAGAGAAGGTTTGGCAAATAATTTTTTAATCCAACCATTAGATCTGAGATTTTATTTTATATTCAGATTCTTTGAATTTTTCTGATTCAAATGGTATATTGGATCATACCATTTGGATCTGAATAACTAAAGTTATTCAATTAATTTATTCTGAATGTTTATTTAAATTAGAAACATAGGATTTAATTTATTAAATTCAAAACCATTAAAAATGTTATTCAATAATTCGATAATAACTGCGGCCCAAAATCCAAAAGGCGCGGGTCGGGGGTCGACCCGGCCCAAAATCACTGCCTTCTTCCTCTCGACTGCGCCAGCGGACCAAACCCTAGGACCGACTTCCAGCGCCGAATTCTTCGCACTCCGGTCGCGTCATGCCGCGATTTCGATGGCTACACGCTCCCTGACCTCAGATGCGTCGATGGAACTAAGAAGCCCTAACTGGGAAGCTTTGGATCGCTGGATGCTTACTCGGCCGAGATCCTCCAGCTGGCGCACCTGTGAGAAGATAATTCTCCTCACTGAGTCCACGGGTCGCCATGATCTCGATCCTTGCACGTTTAGGGATCGACGAGGAAGCGATAGGACGAAACGAGGAGCTCTGGGGTGGTCTGAATCGCCGGGGTGCTACTAGGCATTTTTCAGCTGTTTCAACCTGCGACTGGTTCAGTCGATTCCAATCGAATCGATTGAACTGGTCGGGCTCAATTTCAACTGGAACACCGATTTAGGCGAACCAGGAATCTCGTCTGGCAGTGCGCACAGACGACAAATTCGTCGTCTGGGTCACTGCCATGCCACGTCTTTCGACTCGATTGCTCACGGAGGAGCTAAGGTCAGATCCTACTCAACACCTAAGGCTTGCGAAGAAGCGAATCGAGCTGAATCCAGCTCGACAGAGAAGAAGGAAGAAAGGTTGTACCTCAGTTCAAAGACTCACAGTGAAGGAGGTAATGCAGGCCGTCTTGAAGGCACTTAGAGGTTCCAAGGGCTCTGCAAGGGGGTATGAACTCCAAACCTCACCCTCTATCAGTAGCTGTAGCAGGTCCCGCCTTCTGGTTTGCCAAGAGCTCCAGAAAACTTCAGCCGGCTAGCACAAGGATCACAGTGAGCAAAGGAGCTCACTGTGATTCTTGGGGGGGGGGGGGGGGTACTTATAGACCCGGAAGATCCTAGGTGTGGAAACTGAAGCTGGGCCAAAGCCTCGGGCTCGGACCAGAGGCTCCTCCAGCCAGCCCAGAATGGGGGTGATCCCACCCTCTGGGTTGCCTTGGCAGGCTTGGCCATAAATGGGAAGGCGCTAACGGCTTTGGGTGACCTGGCGGGAGAGTGGCAGACAAAGTCGACGTGGCGAATTTTTGCTGTCGGCCGAATCTCTGCGAAGACGAAGGTGAACAGCGACCGGGGGATCGGGAGCCGTCTGATGCGCAAAGTCGTTGGAGATGGACGGCCTGATGGAGATCTCATGTAATGCCCGCGCGGATTAAATTCTAGACGTTGGATCCTAGATGCCGATCGTGCATCTGAGATTCGATCACGGGGCAGAGCAACGCGAGCCCTCGGATCCGGCGCTGAGATGCGTGCTAACGCATCGGGTGGCTCGTTGCTATGCGCCGTTGTCGAGACCTCGCAGCGGACCGCGGTCCCGACAGCAAATCCCACTGAAATATTTTTATTCAATAATTTAATTTAATTAATTAAAATTCATTTAAATAATATTTAAATTATTCAAAAATTATTCAATTTCAATTTAGGGCCAAATGAGCTCCAAAAATTCCCAAAAATTCACCCACAGCTAATTAGGGTATGAGGAACTCAAAAATAAAATTAGATTTCAATTTGGAGATCAAAATAATTTAGATATTTTTCAGGGCTTAAAAATAGCCAAAAATACCAAAATTTCCAATTTAGCTCTGATTGATTTCAAACTTCAAGGTTTAGGTTTAAATGACCCATTGAATCCAATGGAATGAAAATCAAAACCTTAGTTTAGCTAAATTAATCTATTTTTAACTAGGGTAACAACCTAGGGTTGTTACAAATGCACACTGCTAGCTGGGCCACTTTTGCTCGATCTCAGCATTCCCTCGAGCAATTGGGCCTCCATTTAGCATCGATACCCCTCGGCAATGATTGTAAGTGGGTATCGATGGTTGGGTGCGACCAGATCGATCAATTCGACTGGAATAGATCGATCCAGTCGCAAGCCTAAACGACAGAAATTGCCGAGTAGCACTCCAAGGATCTGAACGACCTCAGGACCTCTCGAGTCACCCTATCGCTCCCTCCTTGATCCCTGAACATGTTGGGATCAAGATCGAGGCGACCCGTGCACTTTATGAGGAGAATTCACTCCTCACAGGTGCGCCAGCTGGAGGATCTTAGCTGAGTAGTCATCCAGCGATCCCGTACCTCCCAATTAGGGCTTCGTAGGTTAATCGAAGCGTCTAGGGTCAAGGAACGTGTAGCCATCGGAATCGAGGCGTGGCATGGCTGGAGCGCAGAGAATTTGGCGCTGGAAGCCAGTCCTAGGGTTTGGGCTGCGGGCGCGAGCGGAAGGAGGATGACGAAGATTTTGGGCCGGGCCGAGCCCCGACCCACGTCTTTTTAACTTGGGCCGCGATTATTAACAAATTATTGAACGACATTTTTAATGGTTTTGAATTAATTTAATTAAAACCTATGATTCTGATTTAAATAAAAATACAGATTAAATTAATTGAATAACTTTAGTTATACAGATCCAAATGGTATAATCCAATATACCATTTGAATCAGAAAAATTCAAGGAATCTGAATATAAAATAAAATCTCAGATCTAATGATTGGATTTAAAAATATTGGCTAAATTTTTTCTATTCTTAAATAAATCATATAAAATCTTTTAAATATCCAAATTGTAAGTTTAAGGGCTCTGATTGCTCCCTGCACCCTAAGGAATAATTCCAGACCCTTAAAATATATTTTGGAGAATTAATTTTCTTAATCACTCCTTAATCACCCTAATCAAGGATTAGTGAGTTAAACCTTAATTAAGCCTCTATTTTGGGTGAGGATTGTTCATAACCTCACTTTAAGTCCACTAGAACCTAAGTGTAAGGTTGGATTGCCCTAAATTGCCTTAATTTCACTAATCACCCTAAGTGACCTAATTAAGTAATTAGTGTTAATTAAAGATCAATTAGGTCATCAAAACTTAAATTAAGTGTGTTTCCCACTTCATTAAGTAATATGAAATACATTAAAATAGACTAGAGCAAATTTGGATAGTTAAACCCTAAAATCCCAATTTTAGCCTTAAGAGGCATTTTAGTCATTTTTGACCAAAATGTGATTTAGTGTTTTTTAAAAGATTGAAAGTTCAGTAAACCACTATAAAGTAGATTGGAAATGTTCTCTGGAATCCTAGAACAATAATAGTGTTAATCTAATCATTATTCCATAAGATCTCATTAAATCCCTAATTAAGATTCTTAAATCTTAAGCATTCCTTATAAAGATCATTTGACCTCAAACTTTAAATCTAATAATTGAAATGGTCAATTATCTCATTAATAAGTTCAGTTAAGATAACTCAAGAATTAAGTGTTAAAAGAGAAGTAATTGGAAATGTCTAAGTAAAATCTTAGCTTAAGATCTAAAGTGATCAAAAACTCAGACCCTTTGATCTTAAGTAACCTAAAAGGTCAATATGAGTTTAATGTTAATCTAATACTTAGAATTGTTAATTTTAACTTTAATAAGATTCTTATAGTTAATTATGAACTTAGATCCTAAAGAGGATCACAAATGGAAACTCTTAAGTCAAAACTCTATTTAGAAGTCTAAAGTGATCAAACTTCAAATCTTTAAATCTTAGATCTTAGACTCAAACCTTCAATTTGAAATTTTTGGTATTTAAAATACGGTATGGCATAGCCAAAAAAAGATAAAGGGTGGCTAGACTAAAAAGTTTAATATATTTTAAGATTGACTAAATTTTTATTAAAGCTTATTTGAATATCACATATGCAGTTTACAATTAAAAATCTATATCGGAGCATAAAAGCATGAAAGTAAGGAGGAAAAGTAACTGTAAGCAAGAATAGTAAATAGGAAAAGAGTAAATACTCACAAATTGGTTTGCTCTAGCCTGCAATAATAAGTAAGGGAAAAAGTATCCTAATAAAGCTAGAAACTACTAATGTGCATATAAAAATATGAAATGGAAATATGTATATGTCTAATAAATATTATGCTAAGTAAAGCAAAGAAAAGTGAAGCATAAAATAAAATTGAACAATATACAATATGTGAAAGTGAAATTATAAGTAAGTAAAGCACAATATAGAAAATGAAAGTGCAAAATAAGAAAAGTAAGAGAAAACCTTAGCTTATTGGGATAAGAATATATAGCTTAGGATTATAAAAAGTATGCATATATCAAGGGCTATGATGAGCAAACACAATCAATAAGAATGTGATGACCCAAATATGTAATTATTGAAGTATTTTAATTTTCCATTATGCTGGCAAAATTACAGAATATGCGAGGAGTTAAGCATGTCTGCCTAACTAGTAAGAAAAGCGGGGTCTCAAATAGAAAATTATGGTGCCCCGCCCCCTAATCCACAAGATTAGACTTATGGGGAGGTGTGCCACTCTGGCAAATCCCTCACTTATCATTGGATTAGGAGAAACCACAATCCACATAATAAGGGAAGGATGTGCACAGAATGCATATATAATATCAGTCACTAAATCAATACAAGTACAGAGCGCGGAAGCAAATAAAGTAAATTGTATAACTACTTCACCATAAATCAATGAGAGAACACAAATGAGAATAACACAAAAATAATAGTATAGAAAAGAAAACACAGTCACAATACATGTATTATTACAATATTAATTAAAGTTCTAAGCAAAATAAAGATATCACTCATCCTCACAATAAAAAAATAATAAAATGATCTAAATAACTTCAACTCCAATTTGTTGCTCCTCCTCCAATTAAGGCTCCTCCTTAGGCACCAAGTCTTCAAACTGATTAGATTCTAATATTGTCAGTTTCACAATGCCAAGACCCCAGCCAACTAAATAAAGATCTTATTAGACAAATTGTCTAAGTATATTAAAATTAGCAAATAAAGATAAATTATAATAACTACCATTAACTCCTTAAATTGCCTAATTATTTTAGAAGGAACTTTCTTAAGAACTTTACTTGCACCCTATGACCTTTTCCCATAAAATTTAAAGTTGATCCTATGTTAGAATTCATTCATTGAGTAAATGAGTTATTTAATGAATAAAACCTTAGTTTTATTAATTTCTATATTTTTATACTTCAATTATGATTATTTTATCTTTCAATTTTAGATTATGATTAGAAGATTCATCCTATTAAGCCTTGATTTTGCTTGATAGGATTTATATTAATCATTAGTTCGCAATTTAAATTTAAACCATATTCCTTAAGTATTACCTTGGGATTATGTGATTAACTTTAATTCATGGTGTTTAATGCATTATTCCTAACCTTAGTAGATCTTGATCAGATCATAGTTTAGAAACCTAAAGTCATTAATTATGATGTAATGATTTCTTATTTAACTTTTAGTCATTATTGATTAAATTAAATTAGAACCTAATCAGTTTTAATTATTTTTAATATATACGATCATGCTTCTAAGTTACACTTGATAGTAAGAATTGGAGATCTTGAACTTATGTAATTTGGAATAATTAGAATAGTTTAAGTAGATAACAACAAATATCACCCTGTATAGTAAAGTCTCTTGCTTACTATTGACTTACTTATTACTTTTGCATTCCTTATATTTTATGTCTTATTCCATGAACATGTTATACAAGATATCATTATTATATGAAATGAAAACTTAGAATAATTAGGATAATATTTGCATATAGTTCAGTTACTTGTTAATCTTGCACATTTTACTCTACTAGATAGGGGTAAGGAGAAATAAAGATTACTTAACATTACTCATTGAAGAGTGTTGTGTTAAGTTGGAATATAAACAGTCTTGTAGACTTCTAGATATATTCACATAAGTAAAGTAAATAATTAAAATATTACTATATTTGTGATTGCTGCTTTTTAATTTAGTTACTATTCTGTTATTCCAGCTTAGCCTCAGATGATACTAGGAATATACATATACTTATTGTAGTAGGCTAGATTAGCCCTCTTCTGATAGAGCATTCATTACATACATATTTACTGTTTACTACTTACTGTCAACTATTTATCATTTATTGTTATATTTTACTTCAGTCAGCTTTACTTTACATGCTTACTTACCTATATGATACTAGATTTCTTATTGTTTACTTATACATATCATAAATTGATTACTTACTTTTAGACATCATATTTTATATGATCATCATCATATTTAGGATGAGTCTTTTCTTACAAGTACTTTTTTTACTTTATATATATATATATATATATATATATATATATATATATATATATATATATATGCATAATCTTATCATAGCTTAGTATTGAGGTATGTTCTTTAGCCTCATATGTTGTTTAATTATAAATATTATATTTATAACTTTTCATACCCCTTTGTATGCTTGTTGCACCATTACGCTTTATTTATTTTATAGATTAAGTAAAATAGTGATATCATAAAATTCATGAAATATGACAGCCTAAAATGTACTTAGATATTATGTCTAATCATTTTTTTTTTCTTTGGATGAGGCCCTATCATTGTGAAATCGACAACAGTAGATTTTGAGTTATTCGAGGTAGTCGAGCCTTCTGAATATCAAATTCAAGAGGAGGAGTGTGCTACCGCTGGAGATCCTTAGCTTAGCTTCTTTTTTATTTTTGTGAGGATGAGAGCTTTATCATTTTCATTAAGACTTATTTAATGTTTGTAATAATTCAAATATTTATGTATGTTTTTTTACTGTACTATTTTATTCTAAGCTACATGTTTACTTCTTACTTGTATTATGGTGGATTGAATGTAGCATATTTTATTATCTTGCTTCCACACTCTAATGAGCGTATACACTTAGTGAATGATTCTGCTGCATTATTTAGTGCACATCCTTCCCTTATTAGTGGATTGAGGAATTACACCTTAATCTAATGATAAGTGAGGAATTTGTCGAAGTGGTACACCTCTCCTTAGCCTTGATTATTGGATGTTAATAGGCGGGGTGCCACACCTGGTCATATTCAACTAAATTGTAATTAAAATTTAGCATATGTGATATCCAACTAAATTTTAAATTAGCATATGTGGTATCCAACTAAATTGTAATTAAAATTTAGCTAGCCTTAAAATATACTTAAAATATTTAGTCTAACTATTTATTTTCTCTTTTTTGGCTGTGTTCCACCATATTTTTATAAATCAAAAATACGGCAGATTAAAAGCTTTTTCTGGATAGTGGAGCTGGTCCTAATTCCGAGCACTTATAGCATTTGAAGAAATTCTGCTTCTGCACCTTTCATTTTATTGCTTAAGTGAGCGAGTAAATTTACTTTTAGTGCTCTTTAATATTCAGTTATAAATAATCAAATTTTTGCAATGTTTTTACTTTATTCTGTGATTGATTTAGTTTAAAATAAACTGCTTAGTTTGGATAATGTATAAATGCAATTTCTTACTTGCATATTTCCATACTTGTACTCTTTCATTTCTTAACTTACACCTTCACAAAGATTCTTGGGCACACATCAATCAATGTTGGATTGATTTCCTTCTGATCTAGTGTTAAGTGTTGTGGTAGCACTCCAGTATTGGATTGGGTTCCTGATTCGATAATGGGGTCGTTACAGGACCCGGTCTGCATGGTTGCTTTTGGGCCGATGCGTGTCGCCTTCTGATCTAGTGTTAAGTGTTGTGGTAGCGCTCCAGTATTGGATTGGGTTCCTGATTCGATAATGGGGTCGTTACAGGACCCGATCTGCATGGTTGCTTTTGGGCTGATGCGTGTCACCTTCTGCGGAGTCGAAGGAGCGGGTCCCGCCAGCACCGTTTGATCTGAAGGATTAGGGATTATAAGGATTTAGTTAATTAATTTAGTTTAACTAATTTAATTAATTAGCAAAATTCAACCTTCCATAACTTTACATTCATAAATTCAATCATAGCAAAATTATATCTCATTTTGCTCAGAAAAATATAAGGAATAGTTTGGTGATGTTAATTTTTCTATTTGATGCTTAATTTATATAATAATTTTCTTAGGCTAATTAAACCCCCATTTGAAATTTATTAGCTCATAATTTAGCCAATTGAACTCTAAATCATATGATCAAATATATTATTTTGATAAGAAAAATGCAATGATCAATAAATTGCAAGAAAATTTTAATTTTAGTGGGTAGATTTCTTAATTTAGCTTAGTTATCCTAAAAATAGATTAGTGAATATTAAGCTCATTAATTATCCAAATTTCAAGTTTTAAGTTTTTGATCACTCATAGAATAAAGAAGAACACATTAGTAAAGTCAAAATAACTTTTTTATAATTAATTTTACTAATCACAAACTAATCACCTTAAATCCTAATTAAGATCTAAATTAATTAATTGAGGCCCAAATTCAGTAAAGTCACTGTCATTGTACTCAATATGCTATAGAAAACCATTAGCCACTGAATTTACTTGATTTGGAAACTAGTTAGTGAAATTAGACATTTAGACCCCCACCCTTAATTACCCTATTTTTAAGGCAATTTTTGTTTTGCTCATAATTAAGTCATTTGACCCCAAAATTTAGTAAGCTTGATATCTATAGAATTCTTAGACTGAATAGAACCTAAGTATAATAATTTTTTTTGGTTTCCTTACATAATTTGCTAATCAGCTTTAATGAGCTAAAATCCTAATTTGAGCTCCTTAGTTTTAATTATTGGCCAAATTGGGTATTCTTAGTGTCTATATTTATATTAAATAGTAAGAAGCCATTTGACACTAATATAATTAAAATTATATCCTTAATTCTTAAAATCCTATTTTTGGTCATTTTGTCCAACTTTTGATTTAAGTGCCCTTAAGCCCTAGAAATATGTCATTGCGAGTAAAGTAAATGCTTAGGAATCAAATTTAGATTGTTTTGACTTGTTAAATTAATTTTAAGGTAAACCCTAGAATTTTTCCCCTAAATACTTCTAAGTTGTGAAGTTCATAATGTCTTTCCAACTCACTATTCATTGTTAACTAATGTAATATTAACCTTAGCTTTCAATTATTAGACATTCTCTAAGCTATTTCAATGAAAATTATGCTCTTAAGTATCTTTTCCTTCATAAGCTCTTAGAAATCTCTTTTTTAGTGCGTAGTAGTAGACTTAGGTTAGTGTTCATTCCCTTAAGTAAATGGGTTGCTCAATAAAATGAATCATTGATTTAGATTTCTAGTTTTATATTTTAATTATGATTATTTTATCTTTTAACTTTTGCTTAAGATTAGAGATTTGTCTTATTAAGTTTGATTACACTTAATAAGATTGGTCTTAACCCTTAATTCGTGAGAGTCGAGAAACCTTAGACCCTTAGAATTTAGTGCTTTTGAATTAAGAGTTATAAACCCCAATATTTTAGAGTTTAACTCATAATTCCTTAATCTTGATTCGCTTATATCAAGATTGGTTTGAGTTATTAAATTCATCAAATAAGATGATTGATTTATTATTTAACTTATATAGGCGATATTAATTGAGCAAAAGGAGAACTTGATTAATTCTAATTGTCTAATCTTTATTGGACTGTGGATTTGAGTTTATATTGGATAATAACATATTAGAGATCCTAAGCTTGTATAATATTAGAATAGTTAGAATGATTAAATTAGAAAATAAATGATATCACAAATTTTTTGTGTAATACTGCTTTACATTTCTTGAATTGTACGCACTATTTTCTTTATCTGAGCCTTCACTATTTTGACACATTAATGGAAACATATAATATTTGATGAATATTCTATGTTAGTTTTAGGATGCATTTATCATTGGCATTAGTAATCAGTAAGTTAAGTAAATTCAGATTAGAAATTAAGTGTAATGTATCATAGTTAATCTGCCTCTACAGTTCTATTTTTGAGATAGAATAAGCTCAGATCTAGACATCAATGTTCTAGATAATGTACGTTTGATCTAGCCATCAGTGGCATAGATGATATATTTTGTTGTTATATGGCTAATTTTAGCTAGTTTCTGTTATGATAAGACTATTCTAGGGACATGTCTAATTAAAATAAAATAATTTATTTTCACTTTCAGTTAATTTCAATTCAGCTCAGTTCAACATTTTCAGTATTTATAACATTTTTAGTATTTTACAACATTTAAAGTATTTATGTATTTTCAATAGTTTTCTAGCTTTATGTAGTAATTTCTGTGCAAATATGTTATGATGCAAGTTTGAGGTATGTTTGCTTACCTCATATTTTGCTTAAGTTATAAATGTAAGGTCTATAATTTTTCTCATCTTATTTGATGATTTGTAGCTCTTTTATTTCTTAGGATGATTTATCAGCCTAAAATTCATAAATTATCAGCCTAAAATATACTTAGATAATATATCTAACAAAGATTTTCTTATTTGGCTGGGGCCCTGACATGTAAGAACTAACATGTCAGTTTAGAGCAGCTTGAGGTGCTAGAAGATGACCCTTCTATAGTTGTTTAGATTTTATTTTATTATCTGGGAGAGAGTGATTTATTTTATTTCAGACTATCTTTCTTTTAGAACTTTTATTAATAGCTTGTAATAATTTAATTTTTACACTGTATATTTTTATTTCAATACTATGTTTAGATTGTAATATTTACTCTCTACTTTCTGTTATTTTTGCAATATGATAAATGTATGTATTTAATTCACTCAGCTTCCGCACTCTACTTATTTATTGCACCTGTTTATTTTGTACTCCGAATTATGATTATTCTATATGATAATTCAGGGCATAATTGTGTGTCCAAGTAGTTGATTACTTAGACACCTTAGCAGTATTAGCATTAGCAAAGCAAGTGGCCTCTTAGTAGACATGTACTTTATTAATACTAATCCAGGGTTATCCTCGAGTGATGACTCATCCCGTCTCTATCTTGCACTCCCCTTGAGCGTAGCGGCGGGGCGGGGCACCACAAAAGGCGCCTTGATGTTTATAAATTTCACTTAATACTACTTAAGTGGGTCATTATATAACCATTAAGTAAGCAAAGTTGTTATCATTAGATTCCTCCAAATTCATCATTGTCTCAGACACAAGGCTATCAAATAATCATATAAAGTTAGCCTGCCATAAGAACCTAGACAACCCTTCAATCCCCAAATCCAATTGTTTTTCATAATTTTTATTTATTTATTTTTTATTTTTTATTGTTCCTTGACTCAACTTGCAGCCCCCGCCACCGGCATCGGCCGCCATAAACCCCTTACCAAAAACCACAACCAAAAATTGCCATAAAAACGGCTTCTTGGTTCTCTGTCCTTAGACTGCACCCGAACCGGCCTGGTTCGACTAAACATGAACTGGCTCAATTAGACTAGACTAGAACCAGCCCAACTCAAGCCTTGTCGCCCGCACGCACGCACACCCAGGTTTCTTCCAGCACACATGCGCTCGCCCGCGAGCATCTGCCACTGTCGTTGCTGACTTTTAATGTTTCATTTTTCGCTGTTCAAACTTAGATTCACATGCCATTTGCACTGTTAAAATTATACAATAGATGCTTACTCTCTGGTAATAAGTTTTCACTCATGAGTGCTGATCCATTTCCCACTCACGTGAGCTGACTACTATTATATTTTTGTATTTCATGCTATAATAGAACTTGAAATTTTCTTTAAATATTGAGATATATGCGTTAACTTATCAATTATAAGTTTTATGTAAGTTTAGTGTTCTTTCATGATTGAGTAAGCTCAACTTTTCATTGACTCAAACCCAAAACTACATTAATTTTTGAGACGTCCTTGTGCGTTTGTATACTACATTGTAGCTCAAACACTACCATGATTTTCTTGCATCTTTATGAGTGTGTAAGTCAATTTTCTTTATATAGCACATTTGAGCTACATTGAATCTAAAATTAAAACAATGCTAGTGATTATGTTTATGTTAGTGATTTGTAGTATTTTCCTTACTATTATTAAAACAATTCGGGATGTTACAAGCTGATTTAGTCTCGTGTAATGCATATCGGCAGTAGTTTAACATCCTCTGTAAAAAGTTGTTCAATTTGAGCCAATGTTTACTCGAAAAAGAGTGGTTATGTTTGGCACCAAAAGGCCAAGAATAATGGAATCGATGCAACTGTTTTCTTTGTCTTTAGCCTTATAACTTAGCATGCTCAAACCATTATTAATCTATTTTATCAGAGTCTCCTTCAACCAAAAGCCATATCTTAAGATATTTGCTTGAATCAGAACGATGGCATCCTTTCTGTCAATTAACTTTTTCAGGGTTCCAAATTTGCCTAATGGCAATATTGTCTTCACATAAGAAAATAATGGCCTTAATAATGTCAAATATGTAATTCTGATAGGCTTGAAGCTGATAATTAGAGCCAAACCATAAAATGACATCATCGTTCATGTCAGAATCTTTATCAAGCTTTAAGGCTAAATAATGACAGGACAAAATTGCTAATACAACTTTTAAGCCAATCCATAAAACTCTTTGTTCCACAAGATTAGAATCCATAAATGAACTATTAACAAACTGCGAGTGAAGACAACTATCTGCATACGAAAACAACAACCATAGAGCCAAATCATAAATTATATATACTAACATCTCAAGATTAAGTAAAGCACAATAGTTAAAACATTTAACGATTACTATGCAGTACTATAAACAACTATTGGAGCCCACACAAAGTCGCCCGCTTCCCACTGAGTCTACCTATTAGGTTCGAGTTCAACACCAAAATAAAATAAATATAATTTTTATCAAAGAAATGTATGTAAGAATATAGAACTAATATTCTCATGCACATGCACCTCAAATAAAATCAATATCAAAGCATAGTAGTAATCATTGGCTTTTCTAACTTAATGTTAAAAACATGTAATACTCAAAGCAATAAATACTGAAAAATATGTCATAAAATTATGTTTATTGTGAGAATAAAATATGAATCTCAAAATTAAATCAAATTTTTAATGCTGGTCTCATCAAGATGGCTACTAAGGAATTTGTACAAGCTCATTCAACTTACAACCATTTTCTTTAAATGAATGAATTTTCATCAATTCATGCTTATAAAGGTCAAACCCAGTTCTTTAGCTTAAGTCCAAGAAAGATTAAATACAACCACCCGTCAGTGTTGTCACCCACAATATATAACAATCCAAGGATGTTATCCTGGCTAATTAATACTAAATCAAGTCTTAATTTTGATTCTAACACTCTTAAATAATCATTAGGACCTCACCCTGAAGTTTTGCTCCAAATCAGGGGTCAAATAGATCAAACTCTGATTTTGGGAATTTCACGAATCCTGGAAATGGACCTAATTGAATTGACTTAAAATCAAAAACTGAACTTCGAGACTGCGCTCATAACCCCCAAGTTAGCTAGGGATGAAGTTGCTGGATTTTTGTTGAATATTTTAATAGATTTAAAATACCCCAAAAAATATGAAAATTAAATACTCGTCAAAATCGAAATTCGACTTTGTCATTGCGTTCCTCACCCCTCAAATAGCTAGGGTGAATATTTGAAATTTTTTGGAATACAATTAATCATTTAATTTTAATTAAGAAATTAGGAATTTAAATATAATAATTAATAATTATTTTAAACCCTTAACGGTGCCGTTCTCCCGTGCCATCTGTTCGCCGTTGCGCCTGTGACGACCGGGGAATCGAGTTTGATAATTTCCAATGAATTCACACTTTAAAAATATACATTCTTGAAAGTAAAGAAATTAAAATATATAAATGTCCATAATTACATTCAGAGTCATCCATATGAATTACACAGTTTATAATTATTATAATAGAAGTTTGAATTTTAAAAATATCTTCACTCTGCTCACTTCTCAAAAGCTATGACTTTAACTTTTAAAATGCAAGATCTTCTTAATTATCAAAACCTGAAAATTTTCAAACGATGCCAATCAGGCAGGAGTACATAGGCCGTTTTTATAAGAATTACATTTTAGCATCCTATTGTAAATATAAATCAATATGAGAGTGGTATGAAGAAATTTTTTGTGGGGCCCCCCGTACTAACAACAAGAAAGTACGGTGCTCCAACTGTGGCAAATCCCTAACTTAAGTAAAGTTAAGTAAACCCAACCTGCCTTAGGCCAAGGACTTGTCACCAAGTGCTATAACATTCATCAATATATATATATATATATATATGTGTGTGTGTGTGTGTGTGTATAAATATCAAAGTGGCGGAAGCAATAGGTGAGTAGTAACATCCACAAGCATACATAGTGGAAAAGAGAAAACAATATAGTAACTTATCAAAATTCAGAAATAAAACACATCCAGAATTAATTATTATAAATTGAAATTTTAAAGAGAATGAAAATGTTTCTCAATCTCACGAAAATAAAAATGCAAAAATTTATCTAAATAGCAGCAGCACGATCCTCCTCCTGAACCAGCTCCTCTTCTGCGACACTGCCCATGAACACGTCAGAATCTGACATTGTCGGTATCACAAATGTCAGGGCCCTAGCCAACAAAACAAAAAGATTACAGTTAGGCAATTATCTAAGTACATTTTAGGCTATTTTAATGAACTGAATGTTTTAAAGATATCACATTTAAATTAGCTAAACATGCAAACAGTAATAGGCGCAACAAGCTATGGAGAAACAGTAATTATAAACCATCCTTTTATAGCCAGCAACTAGTATGAAGAATATACAATGTGAAATAAATAGGGTGAGGCTAAGAGTTAAAAAGAAACAGCAACTATAATACAATTTTGAACCTAACATGCTTATGATCATATTAGTATATACTGAGTATATAAAAGAAATACAAGTATTGAAAATATGCAATTCTAGCATCCTAAACATGCTAATATAAATAAGTAAACTATGTGAGTATACATACAACATGCTAATTAAGAAAAAGGAAAAGAAAGGCCACTGAGACATGTGGCAAAAGCAAAGCAATCTATGTAAAGCCACTAAGACATGTGGCAAGCGAGCAAGTACTGAAAATAAGGCCACTGAAGCATGTGGCAAAGCAAAATAGAAAATAATATTGAACAATCCAGCTAAAGTAGCAATAAGCCTAAGACATAGTACTGTCATACCAGCCAATAGGCCATACAGGGCCTCCAATATCAATCAATCAATCCCTAGCCTAGCCATCCAAATATGCTAGGTCTGAGTCCAGTCTATACAACACTACTACTGAAGAGGCAGAGTAAGCTAGGATATATTCTACCAACTACAAATAAGGCAAAACTGAATGATATGCAATTCAAGTACTAACTTAGGATGTATCATCCATTCCCTAAGTTCTCCTATTATGCGCAAGGAATAAGGCTCAATAACCAAGGTATGCCAAGCAAATCAAATCAAAGTAAGCAAGGGACTCAATCTAAACTCATGTGATATCTGATGGTATCTAATTACCAAATCTAGTTACTCTGAGAAGGTACAAGTTTAAGATCTCCAATATCCAACTATCGAGTAGAATCTCAGATTTACGTCCTTAAAGTTAATATTAGAACTTAACAAGTTCTAATCCAAAACCATGTGACAACTATATTGTTTAAATAAATAAATCAACAACCTAGTTTATTAATATTTTACTCTCTTACCCAAATCTTGATCAAGTAAATCAAAATTTAAGGATCTTGGATTTGAACTCCACTTTGGTGTTCAAAACCTAAATCCAAGGGGATGTCCTAATAAGGATCTAGGGTTCACACTCTATTCCAAAGTTAAGGATAAAAGATCCTATAAGCTGAAAGATCCAAGAACTACGAACTTAGTGAAGGGTTATTCTACTGATTATAAGATAAAATAATCATTTAAGAATTTGAGAATCTAAGATCTATATTCAATCTTTAAGATAATCTCATTATCTTTAGAGATTGAATCATCCTATACCCACATGAAAGGTTTCAAAGGGTTAAATAATCAATCATTTAAAGAATTTCAATTGAAGATGGTTCAATTCAAATTGAAGATCTAAGTTTAAGATCTAAGATCTAAGGATTTGATGTTTGATCACTTTAGACTTTGAACTAGATTTTTATACTTAGGAGTTTCCATTTGTATTTCTTTTAGAATTTAGGTTTATAATCTAACTATATTGAACTCATTAAGGTGATAATTGACAAGCTTAGATATTTGGTTTAAGCTTTAAACTAGGTGATCTCTTTTAGGTTACTTAAGATCTAAGTGTCTTAATTAGGGCTTAAATGAAGATTTCTTAAGTTAAGGATCACACTAACATTAATATTGGTATGAGAATTCAAAGAACATTTCTAATCTATGTTAGGGTAGATTACTAAAATTTTCAAGGTTTATAGGGCTAAGCATATTTGATCAAAATGACCAAAATGCCCCTCTTAAAGCCAAAAATTGGAATTTTAGGGTTTAGTTATTCAAATTACTACTAATCTATTTTAATGTGTCCCATACTGATAAATAAGGTGGCAAATACACTTACCTTAGATTTTGACCACTTAAATAAGCTAATTAGCACTAATAACTTATTTAAGCCAAATTTTGGAGATTAGTAATTTAGGGCATCTTAGGGCAATCCAACTTTTCCAAATAGTTCTAAAATACTTAGGATAGCATTAGGAACAATCTCTATCAAGATCAGAGGCTTAATTAGGTTTAATTTTACTAATGCTTAATTAGGGGGATTAAGGAGTGATTAAGAGAAAATAATATCCAAAATTGGTTTTAAAGGTCTGAAATTGTCTCTAGAGTTCAAGGAGCAATCAGAGCCCTTAATCTCCTCATTTGGATATTTATTTAATTTAATATAATTTAAATAAGGACAACAAAGAGTTGGGCAGATATTTTTAAATCTAATCATTGGATCTGTGATTTTATTTTATATTTAAATTCCTTGTATTTTTTGATTCAAATGGTATATTGGATCATACCATTTGGATCAGTATAGCCAAAGTTATTTAAAATAATTTATTCTGAATGTTTATTTAAATTAAAACCATGGGATTTAATTAATTAATCGCATAACCTTTGAAAATACATTCCTATAATTAATTAATTAGACGCGGCCTGAAATCAAATCGCACGGAGCCAGGGTCGGCCCGGCCCTTACTTCATCTTTAACCTCTCAACGAGTCTGTACCAGGTGAGCTTCCGCTCTAAAATTCTCGGCGCTCAAATGACAACGGTGGCTCAGCTTGATCCCTACACGTTCTTGGGGTCTAGACGCATCGATTGGACTAAGAACCCCCATCTAGATCCCTCTGGATTGACGGGGTGCTACTCACCCGAGATGCCTTCGATACGGGCATTTCAGGCGCACTGTGAGGAGACAATTCTCCCCACAGAGGCCATTATCTGACCGAAGATCATTACCTACACCTTCAGGGAGGTGACATGAGCCGATCCCCCAATATTTCATAACTTGGGGTGCAGCCAATCGCTGGGTCCTTACTCGGACTCAGCCATTAGCTCCCCGCTAGCTCAATCGATCAATACGATCGATTCGAGCTAGCTTAGCTGTAATATCCCAAACTCTTAAGCACCAAGTATTGTCCGCTTTGGCCAGAAAGGCCTCACAATTTTGCCTTCAGAAGATAACTTCCCAGCAGGTCACACATCCTAGGAGTGCTCCCACCTGAGCACACTTAACTTTGGAGTTCTTATCAGGAACTCCACCGTTATCTGAAAAGGCGCCTCGATATTTAAGAGTTTCACTTATAGCCTCGATGTTTAAGAGTTTCACTTATTACTACTTAAGTGAGTATTCACAATCTCCCTAACTTAAGTAACTGACGTCCTCGTCAGTATCCACACACAGATCCAAGAACCATCCATTGGGTAGATAGGACTAGAGGTGACTCCTACATGCGCAAGAGATACCCACAACCATGTAGCACCTTAACCATCATTGGTTTAAGAGGCTGCTCACATGAAGTGATACTTTGCCATGTATGACACTTAGCTCCTATCTGACACCATAAAGTTTGCTCTGATACCATTTGTAATAGCCCAAACTCTTAAGCACCAAGGTATTGTCCACTTTGGCCAGAAAGGCCTCACAGTTTTGCCCTCAGAAGATAACTTCTCAGTAGGTCACCCATCCTAGGAGTGCTCCCACCTGAGCACACTTAACTTTGGAGTTCTTATCAGGAACTCCACCGTTATCTGAAAAAGCGCCTCGATGTTTAAGAGTTTCACTTATTACTACTTAAGTGGGTATTCACATTAGCCCCAGGCGACAATTACACTGGGTTTCCTAGGTGGCTAGGGTTCTCTAGGCAACATCCAAAGCTCATCCAGAAGATAGAAACGAAGTTGAGCTAAAGAAATTTTAATGGGGAAAGGTTGTACCTGAGGACGGGGTTGCAGGCTTCGCCGAGGAGAATTGAAGTGTGCTGGAGCTTCCTAACCAGCAGACGAAGGCTCACAGGGGGTCTGAACACCCGACAGGCCCTCTATCAGCTGTTCAAGCCTTCGGGTCGACGAGAAATGCCGAGAGAGACGGGAGCTCCAGAGACTTCAGCTGGGGAAATTGAGAAGTCTCAGTGAGCAAAGAAACTCACTGAAAGGTGCTGGGGGTATTTATAGGCAGTTGGGAGGTCCATGGTGGTTGTCGAGGTCTGGAGTCATGGCTTAGGCTCAGCCCGAGGGTGCTCCCTCAATTTCTAGAATTGGAGTGGACTGGGCCTCAAGATTGGCTGGGAGTGATAGGGAGGCTATAGCAAGGTCGCAACAGTCTTCCTAACATGGCACGGGAGTGGCAGACAGGCTGGAGGACGTGGCTATACGGGAAAATTTGGCTGTCGAACGCGAGCTGGGAAGGAAGATGATCCACAGTCGTGGGGGTCATCAGGGCCGTCTGATGGATCGCCAATTAACGCGGAACAGCTCTGATCTCCCGACATCTAACATCCGCACGAGGAGGCTGGATCGACTGTCAGATTAGAGCTGAGGATCGAACGGGTGATCGGGGATACTTAAAACGGAGACCTAGATGCCGTTGGATCAGAATCTCGAAATCGCAGAACGGTCGAGATTAGACGGATCCGATCTAAGGCGCGGGCCGTTGGATCAAATCCGTAGAACGGACGGCCCAGATGGCACCCGCGGTTTGGAAACCAGCCAACCGTTGGAAAGGATAGATTTGCAATTATAAATTGTTTAAAACCTTAATTTGCAATTAAACCAATTTAGATTAAATCCAAAATGTGACTAGATGACCTCCAAAAATTTCCAAAATTTCACCCTTAACTAATTTTGGGGTAAGGAATTAAAAAATGAACTCAGATTTTGATTTGAAGATCAAATTATTTTAAGTATTTTTCTAGGGCTCAAAAATAGCCAAAATACCAAAATTTCTAATTTAGCTCTGATTAATTTTTAAATTTCTAAAGTTAGGTTTAAATGACTCATTGAACTCAATGAAATCAAAATCAAAGCTTGAATTAGCTTAATTAATCTAAGTTTAGCTAAGATAACAACTAGGGTTGTTATAGTTTTTGCATCATATATAAGAAAGTAAGGCACTTGCCAATGTAATTAATTATTACCCTGCATTAGCCTTGCATTCAAATAATAAGAAAAACATGAAACAAATTTTATTATAAGAATTTGTAGATTTAGATACAGGAGGACGGAAATAAGCGCTAGTAGCTAAATGATCGCCTGGCCATTACTGGTAAATTCTTGGTAAATATTACAAAAAAGAGGTACAAGAGTCAATTGTGGAGACCCAGCTCTAGATTTAACGAAAGATCGAGCAAGCTCCGCTTTCCAACGGCGATTCTCAAGATTTTTGCTTGCAAGTCAAATTAACAAGGACATAAAATCGAGTCAGTAGACCTCTGAGCCCAAATGGGTAAACACATAGGCATACACTTTAGGAAACTTTCTCGCTGCTCGTTGGTAACTTATTCAAAATTAGGAACTGAGGGTGTGTCTTTTCTCTGGATTTTCTGACTTCCTAAAAAGGGCTAAATTCCTCAATTTGACTCCTAGGGGCTGCTAGTAGGCCCAATTTATACAAATTCTCGGTATTGCCTTCTATCCTCCAAAGATAAATACCACAATAATATAATACATTTCATCTTTTTTTCACATACCTTATGATAATATTTTTGAAAATTAATAAGCGGTAAGCATATTAGAAAGCATAAACAAGATTCAAATGAAAATAGCTCAAAGTAAGTATGCTGAAATAAAACTTATAAGTAGATCTATGTACCTGACTATTTTGATAAAAATATAACCAAATCAATTCTTTTGATCTACCAAATAATGATTTAATTCATTAGTTTAATATTTTTTGATTTAACCTAATTTATTATTTATTAATGTAATATTAGGTTTATAAGCACTAAATTTTATAATTTAGGTTTTTAAAATAAGAAAATGATCTAAATATTTTTAAATTAATTTTGAATCATTAAGTTACTAATTTAAGATATAAAGAACATATTTAAATTATTAAAAGTTATTTAATTTAATATTTGGCCAAAATGACCAAAATGCCTTCTTAAAGGTGCCGAAAAGTAATTTTAAAAATTAAGCTTCCAAATTAAATTTTGTTAATGCCAAATATTTTCTTACTATCTAATATGAATATAGACACTAAGAACACCCAATTTGGCCAAAGATTAATGCTAATGAGCTTAAATTAGTATTTAATTTAAGCTCATTAAGGGTTGACTAACAATTTTACTTAGGAAAATCAAAAATTTTTGCTATACTTATGTTTCTTACTACTTAAGTATTCCATAGAATCCAAAATTTTTAAAATTTTGAGGTCTGTTGTCTAAATTATGACTAAAACAAGGATTAGGGTTAAAAATATAATTTAAGAGATTTAGGAATATGGTTAATAAGCTAATTTCTTCATTTGGTGTCCAAATTAAGCAAAGTTAATGGTTATAGTTTTTTTGCAGCACACTGATCATAATAAAACTTAGTTTGCTCAATTTGGACTTCATTTGGCTAAGTCTTAAATCTAATGAGCTTAAAATTAAGATTTAAGCTCATTAATGGGTGATTAGTGAGTAATTAATGAAATTAATTATATAAAAGTTATTTTGACTATGCCAATGTGTTCTCCTCTATTTTGTGAGTGATCAAAAGCTTAAAATTTGAATTTTGGATAATTAATGAGTCTAATATTTTCTAATCCTTTTTAGAGTAATTAAGCTAAATTAAAAAATTTAATGATAGAAATTAAAATTTTCTTAAAGATTAGTATTTCTTGTAGTTTTTGATCAAAATGGTATATTGGATCAATATATTTGAATGTAATTTGACTATGTTATGATAATATCAATATTTGAGTTTAAGTGGTTATTAAGCAAACAAAGTGATTAGTGAAACTAATCATCCAATAGAAATACTAATATAATAAATTTTAATCCCTTATTAAGTCTAATATTTACTAATCCTTTTTAGAGTAATTAGGTTAAAGTGATAAAAATTAAAATTTTATTGCAGATTAGTATTTTAATTTATATTTTTCTAATCAAAATGGTATATTGGATCAATATATTTGGATGTAATTTAATTATAGTATGATAATATCAATATTTGAGGTTATGTGGTTAATTAGGCAAGCAAAGTGATTAGCAAATAAAGTGATTAGTGAAACTAATCACCAAATAGAAATACTAATGGAATAATTTTTAATCCTAACATAAGATGTGAATAAATTTAGACATTAATTTAAATAAAAACTAAACATGCAATATTCATTCTTATGGAAGCAAATATAAGATTTCCAAAAAAATATAATTTTTCATCTTAACATAATATGTTATTTTCTAAATCTTTTTTAAATACAAGAACAAGTATAAATATTAATTTAAGTAAGAATTTGAACATATGAAACACATATTTATGAATAATATACTTTTTGCAAATGAATTTAAATATAAACATTAATTTAAATAACAATTTCAACATATTACATATATACAATCATCCTAATTATTAGCATGAACATAAATATTTAAGAAAAACTCCATATTTCTCTTAAACATGATTTACAACTTTCTAATGACATACTATTGATCTATATCTACCCCATAAAATAATTTAAATCAAATCTAAGTCATTACTCATGACTTTAAAATTTAATTTAGGTTTCATATAAGAGACATAGGGAAAGAGAATACATTTACAATATACTTGTTCACCTTGGGACCAAAGAGAGATTGGAGGATAATGATGATTTGTTAGAGTTCTTATCACCTTGATGGAAACTTGAAGTCTTTTGTTGCTCTTTTAGTCTTTGAGAAGGTGTAGAGTGAATTGTCTTAGCTTGAGGAAGAAGTATGAGAGAAAGAGATGGAGAGGGCTTTAAGAGATTGATGTAGTTATCAATGGAGTCTAAAAGAGGTGAAGAAAAATGTCTAGCCTTTTTTGTTTAAGTAGATTCCAAATGAAGGCACTATGATAGATCTAGTGGAGAGTGTTTGATCTTGGAGAGCTTGAATGGTTAAGATTTGGATGATACTCATTTTATCATCTAATGAAGAAAATATCTATTTTTATATGAATAGCATATTCCTATGGATATGAATCAAGATGAAATTTTTGTTTAATTTGCCCAAAAGTGCTAAAAATGAAAGCTTAATCATCCCTAAAATTGATCACATAAAAATTATCAAAATTTCTAATTGAGGCGTCCATTAGATAGGTCTTGATGAGAGAATTCCATAGACACCAAAACCACCCAATTTAGACAATTGGTTGAGCCAAAATTGATCACATAAAAATTATCAAAATTATCAAAATTTCAAATTTCACAGTGATCGCTTTCACCGTGAACGACGTTAGCCACAGATTCAATTTATGTTGTCCGCTTAAGCGGCAGATGACGACAGCCATAGGATCCGCCGCTTAGATAAACAACGTCGTTGACGTGCGCCGTTAACCGTTAAGGCCATTAACACTGTTAACACCGTTAATGACGTTTTTTTTTTTAAACCAAAAGTTGAATGAGTTTCGAAAAATCCTAAAATTTCACCCTTAACTAAATTGGGGTGATGAACACAACGGCGTAGTCAGATTTTGGTTTCGAGACTAATTTAATTATCATAATTTTTTTGGGTATTAAAATATATTAAAATATTTGATAAAATTTGATGACTTTCAAAAATTTCCAAAATATCACCCCTAGCTAATTCAGGGGTGATGAGTGTAATGGCGAAGTCATATTTTCAATCTAATGACAAAATAATTAGTATTTTTTTAATTAAATAAAATAATAAAATAATGAGAAAATGATAGAAAATTAAAAAATTTCAAATAAATTACCAAATATTTTCTAAGAATATTCATAGCAATCCTATAATTATATTTTTTCAATTTATTGTAAATTTAAAAATTAGAAAACTAAATTTGAAAAGAAATATAGTATTTCACAACGCCGTTGCCTTCCCCATCCGATCGAACAGCTCTGGAATCGCCTACCTCAATTTCTTCGCGTGCGCTCTGTGTGTCTTAGCACCACGAATGTGGCGCCCCACCCTTTAATTCATAAGATTAAGCTAAGGGGTAGTGTGTCACTTTGGTAAATCCCTTACTTAACATTGGATTATGTGTAAACTCTATTCCACTAGTAAGGAAGAGATAAGCTAATGCATACATGCTATGTAATCAGTCACTAAGCAAATACAGAATCGAAGTGCGGAAGCAAGGAAAAGTAAACATACATCCAATTTACTATAATAAATAGAGAAAATAAAGCATACAACTCAGAATAAATACTACAGTAAATAAAATACAGTCAAATAGCACTTATTATTATTACAACATTAATTAAATTTAAATGAACTGAAATGAAATCACTCATCACAATAAGCAGAAAGACTAAATAGTTTTAGCTCCTTTCTAATGCTCCTCCTCAAGATATGGCTCCACTTTTGGATAAGGCTTATCTTCAGCACCAAGCTCCTCAAATCTATCCGATTTTGATACTACCAGTTTCACAATACTATGGTCCTAACCAACAAAAGAAAAATCTTATTAGATAATTGTCTAAGTATATTTTAGGCTAAATATTTTTCATATGCTATTATGTCACCATTTTACTTAAACAAAATAAAATTTTTAACTAGCATATGAGCAGTAAGCATATAAGGAGAAGGATAAATTATAAATACAGCATTATAACTAAACAAGAATTGAGGCAAAAATGCATACCTCAAGTAAACTAAGCAAGGATAGGCATACATATATAATACAGTAAGTCAAGGTACTGAAAGAAAAATTTAATCATAAACATGCTGATGATCATATGGCATATGCTGATTTAAAAGAAATTAATCCAATAGTAGTACATATAAGTAAGCAACAAAGGTCTAGCATCTTATAATATATAAGTAAATAAGTAAATCAAGGTAGACTAAAGTCAAGTACAATGATAAATAGAAAATAGCAAATAGTAAACAGTAAACAGTGAACAGGTATGTAAGTATTGTCATATTAGAATCTAGCCTATTGATATCAAAAGGATTCTTAGCATCAACACGGAGGCTAAGATGACAAAATGTTCCTAGCATCATCTGAGGTTAGGCCGGAATAACAGAATTAAAATTGAACTGAAGAGGCAGTAATCACAAATACAGAAATATTTTAGTTATTTAATTTACTTTTGTGGATATGATCATAATTAGCCACAACTCTTCTCAATAAGTAATGCCAAGTACTCCTTATTTCTCCTTAACCCTGTCCAATAGGGTAAAATAAGCCAGATCAACAAGTAACTTAACCCAATGCAATATTATCCTAGATATTCTATATTTTCATTTCATGCAATAATATTATCTTGTATGACATGTTCAAGGAATAAGGCACAAATACAAGGAATGCGAAAGCACAAGTAAAATAATAGTGAGCAAAGGACTCCACTACACATGGTGACATTAATTGTTATCTATTAAATTATTCTAACTATTCCAAGTTACACAAGTTCAAGATCTTCAATTCCTATAATTGAGTGTAACTTAGAAGCACGACCTTATAAGTCAAAAGTAATTAGAATTGATTATGTTCTAATTTAGTTCAATCAGAATCGCACAGTTATGAGGAGAGAGAGCGAAACAGTTAAATCTGTTAGGAGATGAAAAATATTTAAATAAATTTAAATTTTGAATTTCTTAATTTAACTAAACAGACTCTGAAAATTTCCAAAAATTTACCCCTAATTAATTTGAATGCTAGAAATCCAAAAATGTGATCGGATTTTTGATCCGAGATCAATTTAATTATTTTATTATTATGAGTATCTAAAATACATTAAAATATTTGGGAATCGAATAACTTTCAAAATTTATCAATACTTCACCCCTAGCTAATTTGGGGGTGGGGTGAAGTAAAATTGTCATTTTCAAGGCTCATGACTATTTTTGATTAATAAGGGTTCTAATATAAAAGTTAAGCATGCAATTATATTATATACATCCTAATGAAAGCATAGACAATAAGATCACTAAAATTGGAGCTCTCTAGCTCTTAATCTAAGCTAATCATAATAAATCATCATTAAGATAAAATTAATGAAATTAATTACAAAAATTAGAAGTTAAATATGCAATATTGTTCTCTACTATTTAATGAAAAAATCAAGACTAAGTTTGACATTTTTGGATGTCAAATCATCAAGTGAGGCACTAAACAAAGTTTAAGGTGAATTAAGTAATAATTAATAATATCTAAATATTATTGCATATTATTAATCTACATGTTCTCCTGATCAAAATGGTATATAAATTTGCTATGTTTGGACAAGTATTGAGGGAATTATGTCAAACCCTAGTTTCAATTGATTTTTCTAAAGTTAGAACTTAGAGTTTCCAATTAAATCAACAGCATAAAAGATTTCAGAGCCTCGAGCTCTGTCGGGTCGACCGGGACTCGATGGGCTAGCTCGCTTCTAAAACGTGTTGGTCGTCTAGGACCCATTGAGTCCGTACTATCGCATAGCGCAAGCTCGGGTCGGCCCAACTCGCGGTTACAGCCCTTCTTCTCGACGCTTTATCAGAAGAATCCCCAAGCATGATTTAGGGTTTCATTTGAACCCTAAATTTTCACTACACGGACCTTCAAATGGAATGATCGATGGCTTAAAATGCCCATATCATTGAGCTTGACGCAAAGGTTCGCGAAGACCTAAATGGAGAACATCGCACTGACAAAACCTTAATTCAATTTTTTTTCCTAAATTAGGGTTTACCGTGGATAGAAAATTCTCCCTCCACAGTCGATCCCATGGCCTAACACAATACCCATTGCGTTCCATGGGTCATTGCCGGCCCAAGGAACATTGGGACGCGACGGAAGCTGCCAGATTCATCAGTTTTATTTTGGGGCTCGAGCACTATACCCCACTGTACAGACCTGAGCTAGCAAACATGCGATCGATGCTAGAAATCAAATAACAATAATGGAAATAGCAATTGCATCATTAAATTGCAAGAAACAGGTGATAGGCACTCGGCAAAGGAGTACCTAGAGCCCGGCGCTCGCCAATTTGTCGAAGGCTCAAACGCAAACGGCAGAAGCTTCTGAGCTTCATTCCTCTTCAACTAACAACTCACCACCAATCCCTGCAACTACTGATGACGGCAAGGAGGTTGAATGCATCGATTTTAGCAGCCGGACTTGCCGAGTTCTCGGGACAGAAAGAAGGGAAGACAAGGAGAAGAATAAATGGAGTTCATCAGCTTCTGGAAAATGCTTAGGAGGAGAATAAAAAGTTGCGAAATTTAGTTAGAAGAGTAGCGGGGTCGTGGGGGACCAGTAGAGCTAGTGGAGCAATGCAGCTAGCATGGTAGGAGGGGACCAGCGTGCGCAAACAGGTAATAGGCACAGTGCCCTATCGATCAGGGCCGCTATATCAAATATGGTGGCCCAAATTCAATCATGAGGAGATTAATTAAGTGGGGCAGATACTCACCGTTGGATCTGCCCTCAAATCCAACGGTCAGGCTTAGATCAGGCGATCGAAGAAACGTGGCCCGTTCGATCTCAGTCGATGAACCGCGTGACAATTCAGATGACTCGAATCGCATGGTTCTGAGGAGAGAGAGCGGAGCAGTTAAATCTGTTAGGAGATGAAAAATATTTAAATAAATTCAAATTTTGAATTTCTAAATTTAACCATACGGACTCTGAAAAATTCTAAAAATTCACCCATAGTTAATTTGAATGCTAAAAATCCAAAAATGTGATCAAATTTTTGATTTGAGATCAATTTAATTATTTTATTATTATGAGTATCTAAAATACATTAAAATATTCGAGAATCGAATAACTTTCAAAAATTCTCAAAACTTCACCTCTGCTAATTTGGGGTGGGGCGAAGTCAGATTTTGATTTGGAGTTCAAAATGATTATCTTATTTTTCTCAATTAAATAATTAGCTAAAATTGACGATTAGTTCGATTGATCTCCAAATTGAACTAAAATTTCGAGATTCACTCCTAATGATAATTAGAGACTAATGGAAGAGGTTTGAGACAGATTATACTAAATTTAGCTTAAGTAGCAACTTTGGATTGTTACAAGATTTTTATAGACCTTTGGGCACACCTAGACGCATGTAGACAAGTCTTGGTACGACATTGTTAGTACAATTTAGGGCAAGTCATTAATTGCAGTTTGACTCAAACTCATATAAATTGCTTGTATAGACGGATTTGATGATGCGGGGTGGTTAAGTTTGGATGCTTACACTCTTTCTTCAAAGTCTTCTTTCATCAAAATCCAAAATCATTAAACTTTTATTATGGGAATAATCTTGCTTCATAATTTTCTTTCATCAAAACCCAAAATGGATGGGCACTTCCTTATATGTGAGATTTGATTGAAGTAATTTCATTTCTACAAGATAACAACTGATTAATCTGATAAGCATCCATGCAACGAAAAAACAAGGAGCATACTATGAATAGTACTCATGTGGAGAGGAAGTTTCACTTTATATTCAACTTAAAACTAATACGAGCCAATGCTTCAAATGGATTGATGAACTTAGAACCAAGCTTTCTTGTAGCTTTAGATTGGCTAATCCTTTTTAGCAACTTAACTTTTATTACCCCAATTCTCCTAATTCATATATAATTTATTATTTTTTAGGATAAAAAATATTCCTTTGTCTTAATACAATTCTGAATAAATTTGATATTTTCTATAGCTAATATGATTCTGAACCTAAAAAATGACTCTTTAAACTAAAACTACTTTAATAAAAATAATCTGATGTTTAGGTAAGTAAAGATAAAAAATAAGATAGACATCAAAAATTCATAAATTTCAAACTTAGATAAGAAAGGCTAAATATCCATATAAGAGTCATACAAAGCATCAAATAGAAATTCGGATTATAAGATTTTATTTTTATTTTAGATCACTTTATAAGATTTTCATAAAATTTCAATGTATAAACCTTTCCCAAAATCTTTTGGTTGCAGTGTTGGTTTTGGAAAAACTCAAGAAAAAGCACTTTCATTTTCCACACAAATCATAATTAATAGCTGCGTATTCCAAAGCAAACTAATCAATAAAATAATAAGGAGAATGATTCCCAAAAAAGTTGAATGATTATAGTCTTATATTTAATATAGATATTTTTTATAAATAAATGATATTAAAATATGTGGTATTCAAAAAAAATTTATCAAAATATTTATTTATTTACATTAAAATAATATAAATATTATTTTTAAAATTTATATTAAAATAATATTTGAATATATATATCAGCTGATCTAAATATCATTTATCTTTTTTATAAGTTTTTATGCACAAAAATAAATAAATTTAATAATAATTTTTTTTTATGAAAAATTATATTTATAAGAGATATTTGAAAATTATTTTGGAGGGCAAAACTTGTAGCGATAAAATAAAAATAAAAGTTACAAAAAAAAATAAAAGAAATTTCACAGGTTTTCAAAGTAAATTGAGTATTAAATAGTTCATTAAATTTCACTTTTTTATGTAAATTTATATATATATATATATATCTATATATATGATTAAAAAACTAAAATAAATTTTTAAACACAAATCTTAATTATTAAATTTTAAAAATATTATTTGAAAGCTAAATAAGCTTTTTCTTCTCATTAATAGCACATAAATTAAGAGTTTTTAGCTAAGCACTCAAATTTTAGAATAGATACATGGATATGAACTCTGCCATGCATGGCCTTTTTGCCGCCTCGAAGCATCCTTAGCTTCGCGATTAATGCCGGATCGAGGTTTTAAGCTTGGGGTTCTCCTCCTGTCCATTTCTCGGGGTTGCGATCGAGTGTAGATCAAAGTCTGAAAAGCTAAGCGAACCCTAAAACCCTTCAGAGCCATTCAGTTGAGGTACCACTGATCTCCTCTATTCTTCACGAAATTATAGATTTTTCCTTTCGTTTTTCTATTCCGCATCATGGATTGATTTTTAGTCCGGCCTAATCGAGCTTTACTTATCTCGATCGGGCTAATTTAGCAAAGTTAATACAGTAGTCTACAGTTCCTCTTCGTTCGCGTGACGTGAGTTTAGGGTTTGAGATTGTATGAACTCTCGACCGTCTCCATCTATGATTCGCATGCAGTTAGAAAGAGCTTGGCGATCTCCTTCCAATGCTGTGTGGGTCGGGGTCACTCCTCGTCGTTAAGGCAGTCATCCGGCATGCCCTAGGCTCCTAGGTTCGAACCATCTGTGGGAAGAAGGGGGCCTCTGCTCGGGCGGGTCGAGTCGACCCGACCCGCGTTCCTTGTACGGCAATGGGATCAGGGCAGTGGGGTCCGCATCCACACATCGCACATTCATGCGCCGCGGCGCTATGGTGGGGCCCGCGTGTTACCTCTTGACTACTCACTGATCGACGCGTGGATGCGGGTCCCACGTGTTTGTGTCACTCCGGTGCAGCGTCTGCCAGTGGGGCCCACAAATCCAATCCTTCGCAGCCTGGTGGGTCCCTCCGCCTTGCTAAAATATAAATATATTATAGAATTTAGTTAATTAATTTAAAACTTAATTAAATCAATTAATCTTAATATTTATAATTTAATAACTTGAGATCCTAAGCTCCAAATATAGCAAATAAATATACAATTATGGCGGCCCAATCCCGCCGTAGTCCTGTTAACTTTTAACATGATTACGATGGAGGGGTCATCAAATGACAAGTTCCTCACTTATGAATAGATTAGTGTAACAACCCAGGTTGTTACTTTGCTCAATTAAGACTAATCTAAGTCTTAATTAAGGTTCTAAGTCACTAATTAAGTAATTTAGAACTCGCCTCGGAAACCTAGGTCAAACCAGAAGTCAACAAAGTCAAATCTGGAATTTTTGGAAAATCCCAAACCCTAGAAATTGACTTTTTATCTAGACTTCAAATTGAAAATCTGACTTCGCCATTACGTTCAGAACACCCAAATTAGCTAGGGGTGAAATTTTGGAAACATTTGAAAGTCATTGAATTTTCGTCGAATATTTTAATAATATTTAAATACCTGAAAATTCAAATAAATAAATACTCGTCGAAACGAAAATCCGAGTGCGTCGTTGCGCTCCTCATCCTTCAATTAGCTAAGGGTGATTTATTGGAAATTTTTGGATGCATTTAATAGGTTAAAATTGATTAATTAAAAACTGTGTATTTTAATTTAAATAATTATTTAATTATTTAAAAGATAACGGCGCCGTCCACTTAAAGATAACGCCGTTCATTTTATCTATTTTTACTGTTTGTCTTAAAGATAACGGAGCTGTCGTCCCTACCGATGGCATGCGAGGATCGAGCGCGTGTCCGTCGCTGAAGCACGCGGCGTAGGGATCGCCAAATGGACGATTCCTTGTCCATTTCGCCGCTTTTCTTTCCCCATTTAAGCTCGAATCAATCAGTGGCATCATTTTTGCCAGTTCTCGTGATCGTTGGGAGCGCGTTCGATAGGATCTCGCACCCTTCTTCTGTACTTCAGGTACTCTCTATACCCCCTATTCTTCCGATTTCTCATTCTTGCGATCATAAGCATTCAATTTTTTTTAAGATGCGATCGATCGAACGTTCCCCGTTCGATCGAAACCTGTAAAACCCTAACCCTAATTTTTGATTTTCGGTGGAAGACGAAGCGCCGCCCCGTGCGAACCGGTCAATCCGGACTGGTTCACTGATACGTTTGTGCCGGTCTGGTTCAGGATGGAAGGCGAATCGACGGATGGAATCGAGCCGTCGATTCAAAAGCTTAAATTACATCCGTCTGATTTAGATTAGTATAGCCTTAATTAATTAGGTTGCATTTAATTCTAATCTTAATAAGATTAGGATAACCTGATTTCTAATCAAATCATTTTGGACCGTCCATTTTTTTTAATTTTAGTGATCTGGATGATCACGACCGTCGACTTTTAAACCGGTCTCACCGGTTTATTTTTCTTTTAGACCAGTTAAGCCGGTCTAATTAAGCGAGCCCGTTCGGGGCTGGGCCGGGTCGGCCCGGGCCCGACCCGGGGTCCGTTGCCATGTCGCTTCAGCTGCCACAGCGGGGCCCACTTCGCAGCAGTGCAGCCAATTGCGGCGCGACACGTGGCCTGCGCTGCTGCCGTCTGACCCGTGGGGCCCGCTGTCTGCCGCTCAGCCTGTCGCAAGCCGCCACGTGTACCTGCAAAATGATTAATAAAAACAATTATATAATTGTAACGGTAAACGAAAATTATATTAATAAAATAACGGTTTTAATTTAATTAATTTAACAGAATTAATTAATTAGTTAAATGTAAATATCTAAATCTTAATATCTTACAAAATACAACTCCAAATTATGCAAAATTATATATCATTGGATTCAGAAAAATATGAGGAATTTAATGATGCCATTTATTTTACTGTAGAATCAATATTTATCAAAGTGATTATTTAGGGTTAATTAAGTTCAAATTCATGTCTCAAAATTTATTTAGCTCATAACTTTGTACTCATTGATCCAAATATACCCAATATGGGTCTTAAAGTGATCAGAAAACCCTAAAGATTAATTTGATAGTGTTCATTTTGCTGTTTGGATTAGTTTTTGCCTAATGACATTTATGACCTAATCCTAATTACCCTAATTAACCCTAGAACTTCAATTGATCATAACTTGGTCAATTTAACTCCAAATTGGATGATCTAAATATCCATTTAGATCAGAAAAACCTAATTAATAGTAATCTGTAAAAATATTTTAGATCCAACTGTTAGATTTGCTAATCACCATTAATTATTCTAAATATTGATTAGTGAATATTAGCAAATCTAGTAATCCAAATTGAGTGATTTAAGTTTCAGAGGACTCCTAGAACCATTTAGAATCTATCTGTAAGGTTGGATTAGTGTTTGAGTGCTTAATTTTGCTAATCACTCACTAATCACCCTGAACCCTAATTAGATCATAACTTAGTCATTAATTTTACTCAATTGGGACACTAATTGGCAAAGTTATGATTTTTGACCCATAATTAAGAATCCCTTAATTAACCTTAAACCCTAGATTTTGTATTGGCCATAACTTGGCCAATACTTATCAGAATTTAGCAAATTTAGGTTTTATGGAAAGCTTAGGAAGTAAAGAACATTAAACTGAAAGAAAATTTAACTTTCACTTAGTCAAATTACTAATTTTCCCTTATGAGTCAAATTCACTAATTTGATCTCATTTGGGTTAATAATAACTCAAAATTAATTTAGTTGCTGTCTAAGCTTACATTAGACAGTAAGAATCACTTTCCAAAAGAAAATTTCATAATTTAAGCCCTAGATCAAAATTTAATCTTTTGAACCCTTAAGTAGGGGCAAAATGGTCATTTTGCCCAAATTTAGGGTTTAGCCTTTAAAAGCCCTAAATTCAGTTTCTAATCACTAAAATCAGTAAATAGAATGATTTAGAACTGAAATTAATCAAATCCAAGTCTAAATTAGATTTTGATTAAAATCTCAAAATTTGCTCCTTAAGAAGATTCCTAAGTAAATTGTGAGTGTTCTTCTTTCCTTAATCACTCTTAGATCATACCTTAGGTCTTATAACATTAGTTAGGATATGTGTATTGAGGGATACTCTTAGTAATTAAGAGCCTTAATTCTTAAGATTATGGATAGATCTTAAGTTAGAATTCATCTATTGAGTAAATTGGGTTACTCAATAGGTGAAACCTTGAGTTTTCTAGTTTATAGATTTTCTTAGTTTATTAAATGATTATTTGATCTTTAAACTTTAGAATTAAGAATAGAGATCTATGCTAATGAATTTGATTTATCATTAGGATTTGCCTTAACCTAATTCGTGAGTTTTGGGTTATAAACTTAGACCCTTAGATTATACCTTTAGATTAAGTGATTAGACCCCCATCATCTGGAGTCTAATTCTTAATCTTTTCATCTTGATTTGACTAATCAAGATGAGATTGGGATGAATTAAAATACAAAATTAGGTCGATGATTTATTCATTTTAACCAAATAATCATCTTTTGATTCAGTTATAATTAGGACTTGGCCAGTCCTAATTACATTCAACTAATAGTATTCGTGATTCTAAGTTACATAATGTATAAGAATTAATGATTCTGAAACTTATGTAACTTAGAGTAAATAGAATGAATAAAGTAGATAACAACAGATATCACCTGTATTTTAGATAGAGTCTCTTGCTCACCTTGAATTGATGATTTGCATACCTTGTTTTGAGCCCCTTACCTCGTACACATATATTGAACATAGGATATTTGATAAATATCTCATGTTAATTTTGAATTGCATACATATCATTCATGATTGATTGATGTTTTCAGTCTTTCATAAAGTTGTGGCTTAATTAGTATACCTCTCCAATCCTCGAGTTCGGCATAGCACACTGGTTTGTTACTGTCGGTAAGTCTATCCATATCTGGTTGAAATAATTCCCAGGATGGCGAGAAATAGATTTTGCACTCTTTAATCAGGATTGGACATGGTGAATACTAGTTGAGAGTAATTTTGGTAAGGTGTAGCTTGATTAGTATATCTCTTCGATCAACTCGTTCGGGGTCGGCAACCTTTCGAGGGTTTAATGTCCGACAGTCTATTGGCCATGCCTAGTCCGAGTGATAGGATGGATAGACTCTCACCCTATTGACTATAGAGTCAGGATTCTGATATGGATATACTAATTCAAGTACACTTATATTCAGTTCTGTCTTAGCTCATCAGGCTAAGAGTTTTCAGTAATGTTCAGTTCAGAGTTTCTTAGCTCATCAGGCTAAGATTTGCTGAGTTCGTGTTCAGTTCAGGTGACTTATATAGTAACTGTAGTTTCAATTTACAGTTACTATTTTACTTGTATATTCTGCATTGTAGCATTGGTTTACTTACAGTTTTCCTGCACTATATAGGATGCTAGTTCTACTTGCTATTTTCTTATATTTTTAGGATGTTAGTTTGTTTCAGTTTCACACTGTTAAATGTTGTATGTCCTTTAGCATATTTTTGTTTGATCATATGCATATTTAGGTTGTATTTTCGTACAGTTTTACTTTTCTTTTACTTAACCTATCTTTGTTGCAGTTGCTTGGAGGAGGTATGTATTACTTCCTAGTTGTTTTAGTTATAAACTGTTTATTTATAACTTTATACTGTCCTTTTGTATGCTTTTCTGCACCTATTTTACTCAGTTCTGTTCTTATGGTGATATCTATTTAACCTAATAAAATTGTTTGCCCTAAAATGTACTTAGACATATTGTCTAACCAGTTTTTCTTTTGTTGGATGGGGCCTTACCATTATGAAACTGATAATGGTAGGTTCTGAATTTATTGGAGCAGTAGATCCAGTTGAGAGCTTACCATTGGAGGAGGAGCCCGTTCTTGAAGATCTGTAGCTTTAGTTTTCTTTCTTTCAGTGAGATTGAGAGTTCCTTTCAGTTCTTGTAAACTTATTAAATGTTGTAATAATATAGGTTTATATTTCTCTTTCAGTACTTTACTTATTTTGTATTGTTGTATTTATACTGTATTGGATGGATGCTATGTTTTATGCTTCCGCACTCTGAGTTCTTGTATGATCATTTAGTGATAAATTCTGGGATAAATGGCAAAGTCCTTATTTAAGTTGGATTAGAACATGTGTCTAATTCAATTCTAAGTGGGGACCTTGTCATTTGGTGACCCCTCCACCGTAATCATGTTAACTTAAGGGTTAATAGGACCACGGCAGGGCAGGGCCGCCACAATTAGCACACATCCTAACCTATTATAATTAAGGAAATTACCATCTACAATATATATTCACTAAATGATATATAAATGAAATCAGAGTACGGAAGTAATAACATAACATCCATTCCATCACAATACATAAGTAATAATGTACATCCCAGAATAAAAGCAGTAAAAGAAAATACAATTAAACCTGAATTTTTACAACATTATTAAAGGAAAGAGCTAAAATAAAAGAACAACACTCATCCTCACAAATAGAAAGGAAAAGAACTAATGATCTGCAACAGCTTGAATCTCTTACTAAATCCGGTCTCCAGAAGGCTTCAGAACCTCAAATAGCTCAGAGTCTATTATTATCGGTTTCACAATGATAGGGCCCCAGCCAATAAAAAAATATATAATTAGATTAAATGTCTAAGTACATTTTAGGCTGCAATTTTCATTATGTTAATTTAGATATTACCGTAAACTCAACTAAGCAACAATATAGGAGCAAAATTGCGTATGAAATAAAAAAGTAGCTATAAACAATAAGTTTATAACTAAAACAAAATGAGAAGTGTACACATACCTCTCACCATAGCTGCAACAAGGTTAGGCATAAGAAAAGTAAATACTAATAACTGAAGTAAATCTCAATCCTAAAATATGCTTATGATCAATACAAGTACATGCTAATTGATATTAAGTAAAAGAATAATATGAACATTACATAATTGTAAACAAAACTAACATCCTATATCTAAGTAAACAACAAGTAAATTTAGCATCCTAAATGTATATAAGCTGAAAAAATACAGTAAAGACTGTAAGTAAAATAGTGCAAAAATACAAAAAAGTAAACTAAAAGTAGTAAACTGAAGCTATACTGGCTACTCAAGCCAACCAAATTGAAAGAAGACATCAACTCTCTTTGCTTGATGGGCTAAGGCAGAAGAACACAAGTAGATGTATACCTAAAATTAGTACTGCCATATCAGAACAAACGACTCTTCAAGTCACAACAAATCTAATATATTCTTTTTATTCAACAGCTAGTAAATGAAACACTAGGTGGTTTCACCAACAAATTAGTTTTCATTCAATTATGTTGAATCAAATCCATTATCTTTTTCTGACAGACTAGTAAGTGAAATACTAGGTGGCTTCACCAACAAACTAGTGTTTCCGTTATTAGGTCACACTAATTCCAAAGAGGCAGACTAATTAGGTCACAAAGTACCAATGAAATGAAAATGATATTTATACAGGTTCAAAACTGACACAAGATACTCATCAAATATCCTATGTATATAACATATGTCTAAGGTATAAATATCAAATACAAAGTAAGCAAAATATCAAATATCAAAGTGAGCAAGAGACTCTACTAAGACACAGGTGATATATATTATTATCTAATTTATTCATTCTATCTACTCTAAGTTATATAAGATTCAGAATCATTAATCTTTAATCTAAATGTAACTTAGATCACTGCCTTATAAGTTTAAAAGAAATTAGAACTGATCAGGTTCTAATTTTACTGAATCAATATCGACTATAGTATTCAATTAAACAAATCAATCGACTTAATTTGATGTTTTATCATAATCCCAACCCATCTTGATTAATCAAATCAAGATGAAAGAATTGAGGATTTAACTCCAAATGATGGGGTTTAATCACTCAATCCAAATATATATATCTAAGGGTCTAAGGTTTAGAACTCAAGTCTCACAGATTAGGTTAAGGCAAATCCTAATAAGTAATCAAATCATTAGGATATATCTCTATTCATAATTCTAAGATTTAAAGGTCAAATAATCATTTAATAAACTAAGAAATCTATAAACTAGTAAACTCAAAGCTTCACCTATTGAGTAACCCAATTTACTCAATAGATGAGCTCCAACCTAAGATCTATTCTTAACCCTAAGTATTAAGGTTCTTAATTACTAAGATTATCTCTCAATTATACATCCTAACTATTATTATTAAGACCTATGGAAAGATCTAAGAAGTTGAGGAAGAAGAAGGACTCACAATTTTACTTAAGATTTTTTTAAGGATATAAGATGAGATTTTGATCAATGATCTAATTAAGACTTGAGCTCACATAATTTATGATTTAAATCACTATTCTTACTATTTGTAATAATTAGAATATGATTCTAGGGCTTTAAAATATTAAACCCTAAGTTTGGGCAAAATGATCATTTTGCCCTCACTTACGGGTCTAAGAGATTAATTTTTGATCTAGGGTCACAAATATGAAATTTTTTAGTGTCAAAGTATTTCTTACTATCTAATATAAGAACAGATAGCAATTATATTAATTTTGGGTAATTATTAACCCTCATGAGATCAAATTAATGAATTTAACTCATAGGGAAATTTTGGTAATTTGACTAAATGGAATCTAAATTTTTTTTCAGTTTATTGTTGCTTACTGTCTAAGGTTTTTATAGAACCTAAAATTATTGAATTCTGATAAGTATTGGCTAAGTTATAACTAATACAAGCTAAGGGATAAAAAGATAATTTAGGGTTTCTTAATTAAGGTTAAGAAAATTCTAGCTTTTTCAATTGGTATCCAAATTGATCAAAATCAGTAGTTATCGATCACAAATGATCCACTGATTATAATGACTAGTGGTAGGCTCAATTTGGACTATAATTGGCTAAGTTATGGCCTAATTAAGATTTAGGGTGATTAGTGAGTGATTAGCAAAATTAATTACCAAACCACTAAACTAACTACACCACTAGGTTTTAATATACTCTATGAGCTTTTTGAAATTTAAATCACTCAATTTGGATCACTAATTATGCTACTCTTCACTAATCAAGATTTAAGGTAATTATGATTGATTAAGAAATCTAACTGTTGGATCTAAAATATTTTTATAGTTTACTGTTAATTAGGTTTTCCTAATCAAAATAGTATATTGGAAGACCTAATTTGGAGCTCAATTGACTAAGTTATGGTCAATTGAATTTCTAAGGTAAATTAGGGTAATTAGGATTAGGTCATAAAAGTGATTAAACTCAAATTAATCCAAATAGAAAATTGAACACTACTAGGTTATTTTAAAGGTTCTACTGATTATTTTAAGACCCATATTGGGTAGGTTTGGATAAACACACACAAAGTTATGACCTAATGAAGTTTTGGTGGCATTTAGGGTAATTATGAGGGATCCTAAATGACTCTAAGTGATAAATAGCTCTAAATGAAATTTTGATAGTGCCAAAATATTCATTATTTTCTACTGATCAAAATGATGTATATATATGTGACATTTGGACTATTAAATTTAAAGATATTAATATTTAAAATTCTATTAATTAATTTGCTTAAATAAATTTAATCTTAATCTTTATAATGGCTTAATTAACAAATCCTCAAAACTGAACAATGATGGGCCCCACTATAGACAATGCGTGACACACATCATAACATCAATTAAGGTGGGTCCCGCCATTAATAGCCGGTCGAGACAACGCCGGGACCCACAACAGCGCAAAGCTGACACGTCCGCAGCGCGGAAGGGATCGACACGTGTTGGCCTGGTCCCAATACTGCGGGTCGGGCCTGACCTGACCCGGACTGCCCGTCGAACTTCATCTCTACGGGGAAGACATCCAGACGAAGCTAGGTCTTCAATTAGATCGGCTTACAGAGTTTAGTGATACTCAACTCGCATGATAAAAGAGAGATCTTGACTAGATCTTCCCTTAGAACTCGTCACTTCTATCTTAGGCACAAGAAATCAGATGATAAGGTGATGCCGTAAATTTATAGGTTTACGCCAATAGAACTAGCCCTCCCCGAATGGATAATATCCTAAATTTGAAATTGAGCACATCTGAATTTCAAGAAATGACAGAATGGATACAAATGCTTTTTAATAATACAATAGAAATAGAATTTAAGAATTAAATGAAACAAAGTTCAGTACTCAATGAGATCGACTCCAGGCAATTTAGGAATTCAAGAACGAGGCTGCGGGGGATTCAAAAACACCAAATCAACCTTTCCCAAAGATGAGAGATTAACTTGAGATCTTAATCCATGCATTTTGAAGGGTCGAAGACGATGGGAGAACCACATGGTGAGGCTTGCACCTCTGAAGCTGCGCGCGTCGCACGCGTATGCAACACACAACGCGAGTTGGGGGAGACAAGCCAGGATTGTCCGATCTTTGATCGGACGGTCGAAATTAATCGTTAAATATATTTAAAGAGGCAGACGGCGTGAGGAGGCTGGAACGACGTGCAAATGGATTTTGATAAAAATTTGTTAAATGCTGATTAATTTAATAATATTAATTAACTAATTTAAATTAATTTCTTTATTAAAATTATTTAATTAATCACAACCAAAAAATTTCTAATAACTCACCCCTAGCTAATTGAGAGGTGAGGAATGTAACGACGAAATTGGATTTTCGTTTCGACGATTATATATTTATTTGATTTTTCAGGGGATTTAAATATTATTAAAATATTTGATGAAAATCCAACAACTTCCAAATGCCTCCAAAATTTCACCCCTAGCTAATTTGGGGGTGGTGAGCACAATGGCAAAGTCAGATTTTCAATTTGAGTTCAAATTAAATAGGCTAGATTCCAAGGTTCTTGAAATTTCTAAAACCAGAATTTGATTCATTTAATTCCTGATTTGGTCTGGATCTTAAGGATAAGCTTCTAATGACTTAATTAATATACTGGAATTATAATTATGACTTGGATTTGTCCTAATTGATTTAAGTAACAACCTAGGTTGTTACAACCATTGTGATCAGTAAAATTAGAGGATCACTTTGACATTGTCAAATGTCCATTTGGAACTGTATATCGCTTAGTGACATTTAAGATACATTAAACCCTAAATGTCTCAAAAATTCAAATGATCACAACTTTGTGTACACACATCCAATTATACCCAATATAGGTCTTAAATTAATCATCAAACTCCCATAAATATTTCTATAGGATTAATTTCTCTGTTTTGGTGATATTTAACCTAATAACTTTTGGACCCAAGCCCTAATCTTCCAAAGCTTATAACTTCTTACTCACTAGTCCAAATGTAGAAAATATGGGTCTTAAAGTGATCAGTATAGCCTCTAGAACAATCTAGTAGTATTTAATTCTCTGTTTAGATTAGTATATACTTAATCACTTTTAGTATCTAACCCTAATTATCCTAATTAACCCTAAAACTTCAATTGACCATAACTTGGTCAATTGAACTCTAAATTAGGTCTTCCAATATACCATTTCGATCAAGAAGACCTAATTAATAGTAAACTATAAAAATATCTTAAATCTAATGGTTAGAACTCTTAATTAATCTATCACTTTAAGACTTCATTAATGAATATTAGCATAATTAAGAATCCAAATTGAGTAATTTTAGTTTCTAATTACTCATAGAGTATAGTAGAACCTATTGGTGTGATTGGTTTAGTGATTCTATGATTAATTTCATTAATCACTCATTAATCACATAAATCCTAATTAAGCCATAACTTAACCAAATGATGTCTAATTTGGGTCTACCCCTAGTTAAAGTACTTAATGGGTTATAGGGAAGCTATAGCCACTGAGTTTACTGAATTTGGACTTCAAATGGAAAAATTAGATTTTTGACCCAATTTAAGGAAACCATAATTTGCTTAATTTGCCTTAAATCTTGTTTTGGCCATAACTTGGTCATTTCTTATCAGAATTTAGTGATTTTAGGTTCTATGGAAACCTTAGACAGTAAGCTATAATAAAATAATAAAAAAATTAGATTCCATTAAGTAAAATTATAAAAATTTTCATATGAGTTAAATTCTTTAATTTGATCTCATAAGGCTTAATAATTATCCAAATTTGATGTACTTACTATCTATCTTCATATTAGACAGTAAGTAATCATTAGCCACTAAAAATTTAGAGCCTTAAATCAAAAAGTAAATTTTTAGACCCTTAAGGAAGGGCAAAATAGTCATTTTGCCCAAATTTAGGGTTAATTGCTTTTAGACCCTAATTTCATGTCATAATAGCTAAATTCAGTAATATAAGTAACTTAGAATTAAGTTTCATTAATTTAAGCCATTAATTAAGTTATGATCAAAATTCTTAAAATTCCTTAGGAAGATTTCAAGTTGTATAATGTGTATATTTCTTTCAGTTTTAATGGCTGAGTAACCATGATAGTTTTTAGTTTTTGATTTATTATTTTCAGTTACTTTTCTGCATTTCAGCACTTTATTATTTACTGTCTTACTGCATTTACTAGCTTTATTTACTTATAGGATGCTAGTCTTGCTCACTGCTTATATACATAGGATGTTAGTCTTGCTTTTAATTATTTAAGGGTTTCACATGTGCTTTTACTTTAAATCAATTAGCATGAGTTTATATTAATCATCAGCATGTTTAAGTTGAATTTTCTTTCAGTTATATTAGTACTTAATCTTTATTTTATAACTAACTTTATTGTAGCTATAGTTGGAGGTATACGCTTACTTCCTATTTTGTTTAAGTTATAAATTTATTGTTTATAACTATCTTTTTCCTTTCATATGCATTCTGCTCCTATACTTGCTTGTATGTTATGTTCTTAATGGTGATATCTAAATAACTTAATAAAATTTCAGTCTAAATTGTACTTAGATATTTTGTCTAATTAAAATTTTCTTTTGTTAACTGGGCCCTATTATTGTGAAACTGATAATAGTAGACTGTAATAACCCAAGTTATTACTTTAGTCATTTAAGAATAATCCAAGTCTTAATTATGGCTTAGATAGCTTAATTAAGTCATTAGGAGCTCACCCTTAGGCCTAGTCCAAAACAGAAGTCATTCGGATCAAAATCAAGATTTTGGAAAATCCATAAAACCCTAAAACTTGACCTGTCTCTGGTACTATGGTACTATATACTTCTTTGGCATACCTCATACATTTTTATTTGATGCTAATAAGAATAAATAAGTGTGAAATATTCATCAATGCTAAGAAAATTAAAACTAGCCATTATTCTAGTATTGAAACTCTAAACAATGAATTGAGCAGCATGCAAAACTGCAATCCTAGAAATTAATTATTTTCATAAAAGAGAAGCATATATATATATATATATATATATATATATATATATATATATATATATATATATATATATATATATATATATATATATATATATATATATATATATAAAATTTTCTCACACAAATAAAATTATCCTTTTAAAAATTTTCCCCTCACCCCACTTTCAATCACCAATCTTATCTAATAATTTCAAATTCAAATTTGCCCCATCTAAAAAACCTCTTCCAAAGCCCGAAAATTAATCCACTCTCATTCTTCAACAATGATCGAACGCACGCCTACTAACTGGCCAATACCCCATCACCACCAATGTCATACTTAGAGCATTGTTGGTACATTTTAAACATTGCCCCAAGAAGGGCAAGAAGGAGGACAATCACCTCAAAATGATCAAAAAGAATATGGGCAAACACCTTTATCTAATGTATATATTAATCATTCTTGTTGTTATGTTACTGATTTGGTTAATGTTTGTATAAGCCCTAGTGTATTGATGATCATCATAGTAACAAACCCTAATTTTGCAGCTTCTAATTGAAAATGAGTTATTATATTATTTACAAGCTCATCATAATGAATGTTTTTCTTAACACTGACCAATTAAACAACTTGCTTTGATGATGTAGAGGGCAACATCAATTTTAAATAGGAGAATCTGTGATAACCCAAATACCTTACAAATGCAATTGTGACTAAATCTGACACAATTAAGCTAAAATCAAGATCTCTAGCTAGTTCAAAAATATGTCAAATAAATATACCATTGAAATGATATATTTTTGTGATCGTATTGCCAATATTTGAGATAAATGTGGATAACAGATACTCCTAAATTAATTTAATAAAATTTTAATTACAGAAAAAAAAAAAATAATATTAGTACAAATTCAGAAATTTTAGTGTCGTTCGATTAAGAATATTAAAAGAATTCTATGTTTAAAGTTTTGTCAAAATTGTGGAATACCAGATTGCCCTTAATTAATTTTTGAACACCAGATTGCCATCGACGGGTCCCACGCTGCCAGCTAGTGACTAGCATGGCAACCCAGCCTCAAGAGAGAGAGAGAGAGAGAGTGAACAATAAGATTTTTTTTAATAAAATACATTTTTATTTATTGCTTAATCTTAATTAATGTTAATATTATTATTATTTTATTATTATTATTATCATAATGTGATAGTTATTATTATGTTAATTTTTATTTATTTTAATATGTTATTTTTCTTTATTATCATCATCATTATTAATATTAATATTATTATTATTATAATTTTTGCTATTATTAATATTATTACTACTACTACTATTATTAAGTAAATATTATTATCAATGTTATTATCAACATTTTTATTATACTATTATTGTTATTATTGTTCTAATGTTATTAATGAGATTATTATTAGTAGTAGTATTTTTATTATTATCATTAATATTGTTATCATCATTTATAGGATGAATATCACTATTTATGTTATTATTATTATTATTTTATTATTTTTATTATTTCATACATGTTAATGTTATTATTTACGAGATTATATTAATTATTATAACTATTATTATTAATATTAATATTATTATTGTTATTATTATGAATGTTATTATTAATGTTGTTATAATTATTATTTCCATAATTATTAAGGTTATTATTTATATTATTATTAAGATTATTATTAGTATTATTATCATTATTATGTCTCTTATTACAATGTTATAAATCTTATTATCAATGCTATTATTATTAGTATTATTTTTATTAACATATAATAAAATATAAAATGAAGAATATCCTTTTAGCATTTAATTGTTTTGTTCACGGCTTTTTGTGCTTTGCTTTTGAGCTATTATATACTTTGATAATCATATAAGATTTGTGCTCAAAAGTTAAAATGAAATAAACATAAATCAGTATCACAAGTTCATATAAGCAGATTATCAGGTGTATATAGACAACATGTTAGGTCAAGGCAGGTTAATTTATGGACAAATAAAAAGATTACACATAACCATTGTGAGAAAATGTGTAATTAATCAAGAAACCAATATCTCAAATAATCAGATAGATGTATCTAACTCCACGTCTATTCAGTAACTTTGCCCAACAAAACAAATATTATATTTATTAGCATTTTTTTTTAGTTTGAGCACACCTTATTGTATATTCGCATTTTATTTAGACAACTTTTATAATGATGTTCTTACTTTAATAATGCACAATATTTCGTTTGTCTATGCCTTTTATAACTTTCTCTGCAATTATAGCATTTTATGTCACTTCAGATGCATACCGTTTAATATTATATGTAAATGGTGATATCATACAAATCTTAATTAGCCATCAGTGTTTAATTAATTTTTTTTTTTCTTTTATTTAGTTTACCCTGTCATATATATCGGGAGCCGTCTGAGTTTCAAATTTTTGAAGAGGAGCAAGTGCAGGAGCACGTAGCAGTTTAACAAAATATTAGCTTTATTATTGTAATCTATTTTAGCTTATTTTCTTAGCAAAATGGCATATCTAAATTTTGTAAACACTAGTATTATTTTGAAATAATGTATCTCCTCTATCATTTTGATATTCTGGATGTTGAAATAAGATCTTGGGATGTGAGCACGAGTGTGTGTCTATGTGTGAGTCGTTAAGATTAAAGAGGAGACAAAAATAATGATTTGAGAAACACATGCATAAATAATCTCTAAAAAAATGTTTCTCACTATAATCTCAAGGAATACTTTATAAATAAAACGAATAAAAAACAAAGAAAAAATGTGTGAATAGCATTATCAAAATCTCTCGCAACTTGACAATTTAATGAGAAATCTTCAAAGTGGCGACTTCGTGATCTCCTCCCTCAAAAATATTTAATGGTTGGCTGCTAAAAGTGGAAGTATGCTAGGCTTTTGAATTCGAATGTAGCAACCAGCAAATTTATGTTCACCATATATGGCTGCTTCAAATGAACCTCTCTACTAAGCATATTTGTTTTTATTAATCAACTTATGGTTCTTTATGCTTCATTAATTAAGACTTTCACAGGTCATTATTAAAAGGAAATAATAATATTGCAGCACATTAATGAAAATCGATCGTGGCCATAAATGAAAATTGTTGCATTTAGTTAATTAAGAAATTGTGTGTTCATTCAATTCTTTGGTGGGCTAGACCCAATAAATCTTCCCCTCCAACGCAGCACCCCACATGTATTTATAAGCCTGCCTCCTTGCATGCCTCGAGCTTCTCCCTAGTCAAAACTTTTGTAGCATATCAAACTCATTTTAGTTCGCATATATCCCTAGCACGTCTCGGATCTAGTGGTATCTCACATCAATATGCTTCGACCTGGAATGAAATGATGTATTGTTGGATACATGTATAACACTTTGGCTTTCACTACATATAAAATAATCATTCTATTTCAACCCAAGCTCCTCAAAGAATTGCTTCATCCATAGAAGCCTCTTGCACCCTTCGGTGATCTATCTTCATCCATAGAAGCTTCATCCATATATTAATTGCATGAGCTATGCCTAGTCTAGTGCAAACCATAACATACCTAAGGCTGCCCACCACATGGAGCATTTATCTTTCTTCTTACTCTTCTTCACTTGAGAAACACTGGTCAACTGTAAGCTTAAAATGTCAATCAAGTGGTGTGATCACCGTGTTAGCTCTTTTCATGTTAACTTGGCAACTACCTTCTCAACATAATCTTCCTGCAATAGCCATAATCTTCTTGTGTTTTTTTTTGGTAATCCTCATTCACAAAATCTTCCTTATAGGTCCCAAGTCTCTCAGAAAACTCCTTATTTAGGCTATTGATTTAGATACTCTTTTAATGATCAATATATCACATACAAACAAATAAACATGAAAATCATGACAGAGAATCTTCTAGTATAGACACAATGATTGAAAGTCATTCAAATTTAGTATTGCCTCATTATAAAGAGTCTTTGGTGAGGTCCATTGTTGAAATATGTCATCAGATCCCATGACATGTCATATCTGCAAGATCTGACCCGCAACATTTACCGAATTCACGCCATAGTAGGTCGGATGCTCACGGATTCTAATTAATATTTTTTGAATCCACTACTTGTGGCAGCCCTGCCCCGCCGTGGTCCTGTTAACTCTTAAGTTAACATAATTACGGTGGAGGGGTCACCAAATGACTAGGTCGCCACTTAGAATTGAATTAGACATACACTATAATCCAACTTAACTAAGGACTTTGTCATTCATAAGGTAAATATCTCACTAAATGAACATACAAGAAAATGCAGAGAGCGCAGAAGCATAAAATACAACATCCATCCATACAATACAATAATCCAGAATAAGTAAAGTGCTAAAAGAAAAGTTAACCCTAAATTATTACAACATTTAAAATAGTTTTAAGAACTGAAAAAAAATAAACTCTCATCCTCACAAGGCAGAAATAAAACTAATGGTCTTCAGGAACAAGCTCCTCCTCCAATGGCAAGGCCTCCACTGGATCTACAGCACCAAGAAACTCAGAACCTATCATTATCAGTTTCATAATAGTAGGGCCACAGCCAACAAAAGAAAAACTGGTTAGATTATTGTCTAAGTATATTTTAGGGTAAACAATTGATTATATTATTTAGATATTACCATAAATTAATACAAAAGCAAGTAGGTGCAGAAAAGCATAAGAAAAGAATGGTAAAAGCTATAAATAACAGTTTATAACTAAATCAACTAGGAAGTAAGCACATATCTCCTCCAAGCAACTACAACAAAGTCAGGTAAGCAAAAGAAAGACTAAACAAAACTATAAAGAAAAATACATCCTAAATATGCTTATGATCAAAATAGGATTATGCTAAGTGACATAACAGTAATTGAACATGTAAAGTATTATAAAACTGAAAATATAACTAACACCCTATATATGCATATAAGAACAGAAAGTAAGACTAGCATCCTATATAGAAACAAAGCTAGGAAAGTGCAGGAAAATTGTAAGTAAAAATAGTACTGAAATGTAGAATATGTAAAGTAAAATAGTAACTACAAAACTGAAAACTGTATTGGCTATTCAAGCCACTCAAACTGAAAGTATACCCAGTAATACTTAGCCTGATGGGCTAAGAAAGAAGCTCTGAACTGAGTATCACTGAAACCTCTTAGCCTGATGAGCTAAGGCAGACACCAATTGTAAGTGTACTTGAATTAGTATAACCATATCAGATCCTGACTATTCAGTCAGTACGGGCAAGAGTCTATCCATCCTATCCCACTGACTAGGCATGGCATAGATTATCGGACTGACCCAAACAATGTAGCCGACCCCGAACGGGTGATTGAAGAGGCATACTAATCAAACTACACCTTACAAAAATACTAGAAGAAAACAAAATGCTATTTATGAATGATCAAAGTTGACATAAGATATTTATCAATTATTTTATGTACCTCATATATGCTCATGGTTTAAAGCTCAAAAAATTAAGGTAAACGAAGCATCAAAACAAATTAAGCAAGAGACTCCATCTAAAACATAGGTGATATCCATTGTTGTCTACTTATTCGTTCTATCTACTCTAAGTTACATAAGTTTCAGAATCATCAATTCTTACACATTCTGTAACTTAGAATCACGAATCCTACAAGTTGAAGATAATTATGACTGGCCAAGTCCTAACTAAAAGATCTATTCTTAATCCTATGAATTTATGCTCTTAATTACTAAGAGTATCTCTCATGACACACATCCTATCTAATGTTATAAATACCTAAGGAAAGATCTAAGAATGATTTAAGGAAGAAGAACACTCAAATGACTTAGGAAATTATTTAAGGACTTTTAAAAAAATGAGATTTAAATCCAAGTCAAATTAATGCTTGAACTTAATTAATTTCTATTATAAATCATTCCTTTTACTGTTTTTAATTATTATAAACTGATTTTAGAACTTTAGAAAACTAAACCCTAAATTTGGGCAAAATTACCATTTTGCCCCTACTTAAGGGTTCAAAAGATCAAATTTTGATCTAGAGATTTAAATCTAAAATTTTCTATTGGAAAAGTCTCTTACTATCTAATGTAATATTAGATAGTAACTAAACTAAATTTGGGTGATTAATAAGCCTTATGAGGTCAAATTAGTAAATTTGACTCATAGGGCTAAATACAGGTCCAATTGCAAAATTGACAGTACCAAAATGTTCCTCTATTTTTGCTGATCAAAATGGTATATTTATTTGCTATGATTGGACTTATATTTTGCAAGTTATTAGAGTTTAAATATTTGTATTTAATTAATTAATTAATTCTGTTTTAATTAATTTAATTAATCTGTTATTATTATTATTAATATATAATTTCGTTTATTAATTAAACGTTATATATATATAAACGTTTTTATTAATTATTCTGCAGGACACGTGGCGCACAACCATTGGTGGGGCAGAAAGTGGCGGGCCCCACCAGTTCAGTCGGCCGCAGAAACGGCCACGTGGCGCGACCTGGCTGGCTGGCACGTTCCGTGCGGGCCCCACAGAACAGAGCGACGAGACCAGTGGGTCCCGCCACTGCAAACGCGTCAAAGATGCGACGTGGCTTGCCTCGAGTGGTGCCAGCTGTGCAGCTACAGGGACCCGCTTGCCACGTAAGCGTTACGTGGCAAAGCGACGGGTCGGGCCCGACACCTCGGCCAGACCAGGGAGACTCTTCGTCTCCCGAGGGTTCGCGCATCTGGCGAACCCTAAAAATTTCGCAGAGGCAAAATACGGCGAATCGAGGGTTTGCAAACGATAAAGATTCATTCAATAATTGCATATCAAAGGATAAATTTAAGACTATGAGAAGATTTGGGGAAGGAGTACCTTAATGACGTCGAAGGAAATTAGGGTTTGGTCGCTTTTGACTTAGCCCGGCTTTGCTTTAACCCAGAAGATGTGAAAAACCGAGTGAGGCAAAAGAAATGAGGTCTTAAAATGGCTCTTCGACGATGCGAAAGGCCATCTGGCGCAGCCATTGACGCGTGCCGAGCTCTCCTCCGACACGCGGCTGCTTCGCGGGGACGACGAGCTCAGCCGTCTGATCCTGCGATCAGACGGCACGGAAGGCGTCGTCAAGATTGATAGTGCGGAGGAAAAACAGGTGACGGCGTTAGAAAACTTTGACGGCGCCGTTATTTATTTAAATAAAATATTATTATTTTAATTATTTTCAAACCTATTTTATTAATTAAAATTAACTAACTAAATGCATTCCAAAAATTTCCAATAAATCACCCCTAGCTAATTGAGGGGTGAGGAACGCGATGGCGCACTCGGATTTTCGTTTCGACGGGTATTTATTTATTTGAATTTTCAGGTATTTAAATATTATTAAAATATTCGACAAAAATTCAACGACTTCTAAATGCCTTCAAAATTTCACCCCTAGCTAATTTGGATGTTCTAAATGCAATAGTGAAGTCAGATTTTCAATCTGAGGTCTAGATAAAAAATCAATTTCTAGGGTTTGGGATTTTCTAGAATTTTTGATTTGACTCAGTTGACTTTTGATTTGACCTAGAATTTTGGAGATAAGTTATAAATTACTTAATTAGTGACTTAAAATCTCAATTAAGACTTAAATTGATTTTTAATTAACCAAAGTAACAACCTGAGTTATTACACTACTACTCATGAATTTGAATGAATATTATTCAAATTCGCTACTACGAATACAAAAATGAATTTTTTTAAACTAAACTTAAAGTATTGCTGATCTATATAGCCAAAATGAACTCTAAATTTAATGAGAAAAATATCAAAACATTAATGAATATTTTATTTAATTTATTTTCTCAAGTTTTAAATTTTCTAAATTTTTAATAAATAATCTATATAGCCAAAATTTCCCACATTTCATAGGAATATTCCTAAGAATATGTTCTATTTTTTGGAACTAATATTTTAATAAAATATTAAATATTTAAAAATAATAATTTTTGTGTGTTTTTTCTTTTAACTGGAGCATAATTTCCCAACTTAGGATGCTACCCTCGACATATATTTTTGTTAACTGAGCAATTAGTTAGAAATGTGCGTATTACTACACTCTTATTTCTAGTGTTAATAAAAAAATTATTAAAAATAGTCTACGAATCATTTTGAGAAAATAAGTGAGGATATAGTTTCCTCATATCGGACTACTCCCATGTAGCTTCTTTTATTTTGTAGTTCTTCCAATGCACTCAAATCATATGGATAGTCTTGCTGATTAACTTTCTATTATCTTACACCCCTTAAAGGGCTAATCATCGTATAGGAAAATTCCCCCACAACAAAATCTACCTCTCTATTCTTATGATCAAAATACTTCTTATGTCAATCCCGTGCAACCTAAATACATGATTGAATTACCCGAATCATCTCTATCACTAAAACTAATAAATTATAACCAACGGCAGCTAACTATGTCCCGCTTCCGACAATAAAAATGTAGTGCATTCTCTACAATATAAAGTTTCGCACGGTGTCATGCTTATGCTAGTCTGATGACCGCTACCATATGCAAATTTTACTATTAATAGGTGTTCTTCCAAATCACCTCCAAAGTCAATAATACAGAGATAATACCCATTAGTGGAGTTCAAACAAACGTAAAACAAAATGCTATAATAATATTAACATGTAATACTCATATGTGAATTTATATCAGCTAGCTTTGATCACAACCCCTATATTAATAAATGAAATAGTATCAATCCACACTTGTGAGCTCTCTCGTAATGATTAACACCCAACTCGCCTAGTTGAAAATTTCACCTAGATTGTTGGCTTAATTTAAGAAGATTAACAAATATTTATCAGTTTGTTATATAAAATATGTTATTCAACAAAAGCAAGTCAAAACGCACTTTCCAATGGCAAAACTTTCCTTATTGATCTCATGTGCGCTAACAACAATATTAATTAATTCAATCATTTAAAAGTTATAATATCATACAAAAGGAAACTCACAATGTCGCACAAATGGTAACCACAATGCCAAAAGATGGGCAACCATAATATCACATGAAGGGGCCACATCATAATCATACAATCGGTTATGAATATGAGGCATGATGGAATAATGGACCAATGCTACTTATTTCAGCATACATAGTATGCCAATATGAGAATATACTACAATTGTACTAATAATTTGATGATTACAATAATTTGTTCAAGACTTGAAGAATCACAACCCAAGCTAAGCAAAACATCACAACATGGATTTTATTTGCACATTGAATAACCAAATGTAATCATTTCAAGTCGTTAAACAATTTAATAGTAACTGTGGCAACTTCTAAACAATACTTTCATGTTAAAATTCTAACAAATTTACAATACAATCAATATATAATTGAAAATGTAGCGCAAACATAAATAATATATTATCTCAACTTAATTTAAATGTACCGTCCTCAACTCATGATGGATTGGAAATAACACTTCCTCTCTTGCTTCCGTACTAAGGTCCTGTCGCTCGTATGAGCTCACAAAGCTCAAGACACTTGTAGGATACCGGCAGCATTACAATATGAAATTCAAAAAATAAAAAAGTTTGACCTTATGGACATGCCAGCACACACATAACTCAATGATTTGTCTGAGCGCGCATGTTGACGCCCCTGGGCACTCATGTTGAGGTGCCTAGATGCCCAGCGAGACGCCCAGTGAACAATATTTGCCATTGAAATAAAATTATAGCTCAATCCTATATGGCACACACCTGGGCGTCCAATTCTAGAGCATGCTCTGAATTTTAATGAGCTTTGCTCTCTGTGATTCATCAGATCTATAGATTTTATTATTTATTGCATTGTGGAGGGGCTAGTGTCATGGTTACAAGTGGCAAGTTTGAATGAGAATGGTTAGTGATGCGGCCTAGTAGTGGCTGATTCCAAGCGGGTTGCTGAGCAATTTGGCTTGGTTTTGATTGGTCTACTTTGGCATACGCTGATTCAACGGATTGAACCTGGGTCGATGGCTGATGTCCAAGAGCCAGCTGTCTCATATTGGTGATTTACATGTGTTCTAGTTCAAGAGAGGTAGCTGGTTCCATTCAGTGTTGCTGCTTGTAATTGTAATTGATCATGTTTGGTCTTTTTTTTTTTATCGATTAATAAGATCTTTGCTCCTCTTTGCTTGTGCAGCTATATGCTTTGTAATACATATAAACAGACATACATATACACATATAAAAACATGTACACCTTTTAGCCAAATTATATTAGCATCTTTATAATTAGTTTAACTATGCATAATCAACAACTAACAGTTTAATTTTTCAATACTTGTATCAATGAAGTGAAAGCAGTTTTGTAATGCCCACCCTGGGAGTGAGACAGGAGAGACCCCATCGGCATCATTCCAAATAGAAAAGAGCTCAGGGACTCCACTTCATTTCTTTCTCCTTACGGGAATTACACCCACCTGGGTAGCCAATAAGAGAAGCAGCTTATCCAGATATTAAATAAGAGTATGTTTCATTTGAACAATAAAACAACTTAATTGGTTTGAAGAACTTCTAATCTCTTATCACTTTCTCTCATTTTTCCTTTGATTATTTTCTAGACAACTTATCTTCAGAAAAAGAGCTTCTTTTTGGCTTTCTGCATTGAAAGATCCCTACTTTAGAATTGAACTAAGGACTTCCTCTGACAAATTGAAATTCAACTCCTTTTGCTTGTATTTCTACTTCTCCATTAATGAGGATACAAGAAAAGTAACGAATCAAGAGAAGCTTCATTCGTATGACCTTCAAGCTGTGCGTGTCGAGGGAGGAAACCTTGCAAGAACATATACAAGTTGTTCACTCTGTCACAGGCAAGCGTTCTTAAAAGCTACAGCGAAATTAGTTTGAGGAAAACATGTAATTAAGATCGCAGCTTTAGTTCTATGATTATTATGTGGGGTTGGTTCTTCCCAAAGCAAGTTTAAGGCAAAAGCAGATTGTTCAAGTGTGATTTCAGATTGCAGACAATTCTTAAAAGATGCATACATAACTAAAGCAAACCAAACAGCCCCTAAATAAAAATTTAGCTTACATTAAGGAAAATGCCAAGCAAAAGGATTTGTCAAACTATTTCCCAAACTATATACTTACATATTTTTTATATTACAAGCATATTCAGCCACAAATGTGTGAGCTTTCTATTAAAAAAGCTGTCTCTGTCATTATCCCAAACACAATCTAAATATGATTAACAGCAGTTAATTGTATAAATCAAGATTTAAATTTTGATTTTATGTAAAGTATGAGTTTATATATAAAATTATGTATGTAATGCATCAAAAAGAATGTATGTAATGCGCTGATTCATTCCTATTTCTAGCACTGTGGCGTCATTTGACAGCATAAAGGCTGATAGATGGGCACGGGAAGGCATATAAAGGTACTCTCATAATCACAATGATAAATTCTAACTGTCAATGTAATCTTTTTGACTGGACTTTATCTTTCCTGCCGTTGAATAAATTACTTTTTTAGGGATTTTTACCTATCTAGCACTTAAATTTTTAAATATTATATATTAAGCACTTAAAAATTTATTTTAATAAAATAAGCACTGTTACCTAGCTATTTATAAAATGCTTGGCAACTCATACTATAAATATTAAAATTTGAGGACTGGACAAGTATTTTATTAAAATTTGCAAATATTTATTCTAACTTTTGTGCACTGAATAGTGTTTGGAATGTGTCTCAAATTTTTTATAACACTTTTCCAATCAAATCTCTTTCATATCTTTTTTCTATATAATCAAATTCTCAATAGATTAATCAGCAGAAGAATACATTTTTTTGGAATACAGTCACCAGCTCATTTGCATTCCAAACTAATGATATCAAAGATTAATAGAATCTAGCTACCAAATGTTCCAACCAAACATTATACATAGAAAACAAAACCTGCCTGAAGCCTAAGCAAAAACAACAGGAATCAAAATACAGAAAATAAAGTTCTGGGATTACTCACCCAAATTTTCTAAGAACCTATCGGTGCTTCAATGTGATTGAATACTCAGGGATCATTGTTTAAATTTCTTTTCAAAAGTATTTTGGTTCTCTTTTAGGTTCAAACCCTGACGGTGTGGAGAATAGATTAAATACTGACAAAATACAAAGGATCATGGAGGACAAAGTGAGTCCAAACCAACTGAACAACAAGAGTCCAAGCACACAATCAAAACTCAAATTCGAGCACACAGCCAACAATCATTACACAACATTATACATACATACATACATACATATATATATATATATATATATATATATACATATACTTTTTTTTTTCTTGTGCGGCCGGGTGAGATTTGAACCCATGATCTGAGATAACAAATCCTGAGCCTCAACTACTGGGCTATAACACCATTCATATATATATATATATATATATATAACAAAAGAAGGATTAGTTTCACAAAATCACCTTTTTGGCAACTATAAACTCTTTACATGACGCCCATACCACAGCCTAGAAAACTTTGCCAACCTTTTGGGGCCAAGTGTTTTAAATTTTACATAATAACATAAGAAGGAAAACGCTATGATGCCTTGAGTTGCATACAAAAGTAAGAAAGAGATGTATAACAAAGAAAGATACAATACTGATGGAGCTTATAAGAAAATGTGTATGAAATCATTACTTAAATTACACATGACTACAAATTGTACTTTTGCATTATTTTTGTACACAAAACCCTTAAAAGAATAAAGGAGGATCCTTAAAAATCATGAGGCAAAGACAAGCCAAACAGATGATTGAAAAAGCAAAAAGAGTTCATCTCCCTGTCTAAACATTTTTCTTAGTAGAGTACAAATCGATTAGTCCTTGCTTTAGCCTTCGTAAAAGGGATTTGGATATGGATTTTATTTTGATTGAGAAGGAAAAAAGATGGAATGAGAAAATAACTCAATGATTTTCAAGCCATTCAAATGACACGATTTGAAGAGGCAAAGTGTGGAGCTGTCAGCCTTATGTGACATTTGGATAAGATGTTAATAATAATGGCTTGTAAATGAATGCATTTGTTGAGATAGGATGTGACGGCTGCTTCAGTGAGACCATTAAAGCAAAAAAAAAACAAATATAATAGCAAGCACTATAGATGTGTACTTTCTACTACTTGAATTCCTCCTCTCTACCTTACAAAAGCTGCTGGCTAAAAAAACTATAATAAACGGTATATATCAGGGGTTAAGTGGAAGCAGCACTCACTGGCAGTAGAAGTGGGCCAAGGGTTCAGCGCTCTAATTATGAGCCGCTGATAGAACAGTGGAATGTCTCAACCACATTGATTCCATTAAGATAATCGCATCATTAAGCAGTCTTGAGCATTCCCATTTCCTCAACCCAAAACAAGGATTAAAATATGATGAAAAGATGCTATTAAGTTGAGCTTCAAATTGAAAATGTTAGAACGAAAATGGCTGAATTACTAGCCATTTGAATATTTAATACATGCAATAGCTGTCTATAAATGAATATATATATATATATATATATGCAATCAATCAAAGGTTCAATTTCACAGAAATGTCAATACTTGAGAAATAAGAAATGTTAAAGTTTCAATCAATTGTTCCATGTGGCTTGAGACCCACACTTAATATATTCAAATAAAGAAAAGGAGCGTGTCATCATTCATTGGCCACACACATGCATTTAAGCAATAAGCATTAAAACATAGGTCAAATCACATGCATTCAAGTAATAAAAGTTATGGTCCACTTCATATTTTTAAATATGCCCCATAGTGCTCTAACATATAAAAGTGGTGGTTATCTATAGGGTTTCCACAAGCGACAATGTTCCTTCACAAAATTATCTTATTTCTCTAATGATTTGATGTAAACCTCCCGATTAACTCTCTCACCTACAACACAATTCATGGGATAATATCCAATAATATCCTTCATCTATTTCTTTTTTCACCTATGTTTTGGTTAATGTGTGATTATATGGCTTTGTAATTTTTTTTAAAATTTTTATCTAATTAGAAAGTATTTTTTTATGCTTCAATGAGGAACTTTTATATTTTCCTTACAGGAGCACTGCTCCCATAAACCCCTGCAATGAGCACTACCAATTTGTCCACCACCTCGTTCAGGAGCTTTGCCTCCTGTAGATCCCCAACAGGGAGCTACCACCTTGAACCCTCACAAGAGACTAGCATCTGGTAATATCAAAACCAAATGGAATTTAAGAGAATCATAAATAAGAAATAATTTGTGTTTCCGACATTCATTAAATTAAAATGCAGTACTTTTCTTTATTTCAAAGTTATTCTTATGTATGGCTAACTCCAATGCAAGGCAGAAGGATTCAACTTCGAAATACACAGCTAAAATCTAAGTTCTCTACTAATTGCCATATGAATTTATTATGGCAAAGAATTTAATTGAGGCATTTATTGCACTTTTGGTGCATCAAAAAGGAACAATGTATTGAAATGCATAAATTATTTACCTATTAAGGGTTTAAAAGATGTAAACAAATTTTAAGTACGAAAATAACAAGAGCTCATAGATTACAGAAAAGTTTAGTTGTTCAAAAACTTTTCTTTTGTTGCAAAACATTAATGGTACTGAGCTCTAAATCAATAAATTCGATGCATCTAGCATTGGATTTAAGTAACTAGAGATGAAAGGTCCCATGAGCATTACATGTATCAGGATCCTAAAAAAAGTTTAAAAAAGGCAAATGAGAGCAAAGATATATATAAATAAATATACAAGCAATAATATCATACAAATTGCAAGATTATTATATCATGTTGCGATTCTTTTTAATGTAAGTAAAATTATTTTGTTTGTTTGATATAAGCTATTAGACGCTATGGGCCTAAACTCATGTATTGCTTGGTTCAAGATGTTGGGATGTGGAGACCATTCAGATTATCATGGATGTGCTAATGGAGCTCTGGTGAGCTTTTGGGTGGTTCTGAGCGATACAAAACAAAGTTTGGAAAGCTCAGCTACAGCAAGGCACCACGGCGCATCGTGGCGTCCAGCACCCGAGAGCAAGGCACTGTAGCGCGCCCCGGCGCCAGTCTGCCCAAGACTGGGGCGCCGTAGCAATTTAGGGGGTATTTTGGAGCATTTGGGATCCAAATGTTAGCTGGGTACTTAAGAAAATATTATGGAGGAGTTTCCAAGGTTGGCAAGGGCAAGCTAAGTGTTTTGGCTGCTATTTGAGAGAACCCTAAGGGTGGTTGCTACTGCTCTCTTTCTTCATCCTAGAATAAGAGCTGGTGTTCTCTATTAGAGAAAAAACTGATTGGGAGACTGCGTAAGCGGTAGATTTTTCTGTGTCTTATGAAGATGAAGCTTTTTGTAACTCTGTAATTCTTTTGATTCATAGTGGAGATTCTATATGGTATGACTCTGTAATTTTTCTCATCTTAGATTTTCCACATAAAATCCTTGTTGTTTGGATGCTCATGTTTGGATGCATGTGTATGTGTTATGATCTATTTTTGTTGTGCTTGTAACTTTATCGATTGCTTGGTAACCGTCAATGCAACCCCAATCCTCGAGCGCAAAATCGCTTCCGCTGTGGTGCTCGTGCTCATCCCACATCACAAGAATTTTAAAAAATTTTAAATAAACTACTAAATTAAATTATTTTGGTAGCTAAGCTAACTTGAACTCGTGGTAAAAATATTGTATGATTTAGACTTAAATTGATTAATTATGTAAATAATTATAATTAAATTAAATAATATATTAATTTAGTATAATTATTGATATTATAATTGCAATTAACTATAGCTAATAATTCATAATTACTAAATAATTACTATTAATTATTAATTAATTACAATCAATTTATATTTAATATGAATTAGTAACTAATTACAAAAAATACTGTTAAAAATTATATATATATATATATATAATAATTATGTGCTAATACTTGCTAATTATTAATTACTAGTTAATAAGTAGTAAATAATAATTAATTATGGATAATTATAGTTAATATTATTAATCAAAAAATATTGAATAAATATCTCATAACTATTAAATAATTACAGTTAATGATAATCACTTTTTGAAATTATTAATTAACATTTTATTATTATTAATCATTAAAAATTAATAATGAATACAACTATTAATTATTAAATATTTAATAATAGAATAATAAATATAAATTATTATATTTAGTAATTAAAAACTAATAGTTCATAAGTAATAATTAACAAATACTATTTAATAATTAACATTTAATAAAAATTATTACAACAACACTAAAACATAGTCCCACTATGTGGGGTCGGCTACATGAATCCTATGTTTCCATTGTGCATGATTAAATATAAGCTCCTTCCAAGTTCTAAACAAAGAATCATTTCTAACAATTTCTTCCATGACTCTTTTGGCCTTTATCATTCTCTTTTAACATTGAAAAAATTCATGCTCAATTTTGTTACAAGAGCATCAAATGTCATATGCTTAATATGCTCAAACCATCTAAAAGATGATATTCTATTAACCATTATTAAAGCCACATAGTATAGTTAATAATATTTAATGTTAATTATAATTTAAGTAATACTATGAAAGGATTAATAATTAATTAATAACTATTAATGAATATTGAATAATTTGTTTAGTTGTAATGAATAATAATAAATAATATTTAATAACAATAAATAATATTTAATTTTTTATATTTAATAATTAATTATTGATCAATTTTAGTTATATAATTAATACATATAAAATTAAAATAAAGTAAATTTAAGCTAGAGTTATTAAAACAAACTTACTAAACTAAGTTAAATACTATTTTAAGTTAATCTAACCCTGGCTAAGCTAATCTACAATTAAAAAGAACCCTAGCTAAGTTAATCAAACCTTTAAAATACAAAAATAAAGCTTAAACTAACAACTAAGCTAAGCTACAATTAAAAAGAGCCTAAAACTTCCATCATATCATGAATTATTTTTTAATGATTTTCAAATATACATGAGTGCTTTGAATGTTATAATCAACAATCAATGTCAAGCAATACTAATTGTTCAATTTTTTTTCAAATATGCATCACATATTCTGTTCATATAGCTTATTGAGGAAGTTATAAAAATAAATAGTGTAATCTTTCAGCCTATAAAAATAAATAAACCAATTTTTTATTCTCTTTGGGCAGCAACTTCAAGCACCAGTGGATTAAAATGGCTTTATAGTGCAATTTCTAGATTCAGAATTGATTTCAAACTTTGTATGATAGCTAAAGAAAACAGGCATTGTGACAGAAAAAAAGAGGAGGGCAAAAACCTCTTTAATAAAGTGCAATGGGCTAGGGCTCACACAAAAATGCAGCATCCACAAGAATTAGCTGCAATTAGATTGAATAACCACCACAAATGCACACGCTCATAGCAAGAACATCAAAAATAACCACAATCTTCACAAATCTATTCACTATAAAGCATATATTCGCAAACCATTCAACATGACTTCGAGGCTCTCAAATCCTTTACATAAATAACTCATAAACATTGATAAGGCCTAATTAAAAGGAAAAGGTCACAGCCTTTACTCCCAAGAAAACCAAACTTCAACGAGAGACAGGGGCTTACATAGAACAACATCCAAATACGTGAAGACGAGCACTTTCCATAAACCTCAGGTTAAGATCACGCGTTGCGCTTCACCGAAGCTATGAAGTAATAATTCCAATTGCATGTATCATGTATAAATCCCATTGGCCTAATTGGTTCTAGTTGGTTCTAGCATATTCTAATAGGTTCTAGTATGTTCTATGTGGTTTTAATATATTCGAGATGGTTCTAGTATATTCTAGTTGGTTCAAGTATATTCTAATTGGTTCTAGTATATATTAATTAATTCTAGTATATTCTAATTAGTTCTAGCATATTCTAGGTGGCTCTAGTATATTCTAGGTGGTTCAAATATAATTTATATACTAGCTATATATACATCTCATGTAACTACATCAAGTGGCATAAAATACAACACTTTCTGTTTACGATAATCACCTATTCTCTTCTGCTCTCGCTCAACTTCCCCTCGGAATTTCTACACAAACAATAAATATTCTCCTCCTTGCTAATTTAAGGTTTCTTCTTTCACCATTTGTAGCCTCAAAATCACCCAAATAAGTCAAAGATCAAGCCCTAAACTAGTTTGCACACTTATATAAGCGCGACTGGCATTCGATCGTGCCCAAGCTCCTAACGTACGAGATAGCTAATGCCTAAAAATGCTCCTAGCTGTCGATCGTGCCTAGGTGCCACATAAGAACATTCGTCGGGCGCTACGCTCCCTATCCTCGACCAAGCAATGCCTTGGAATAGCAAACCAGGCACGAACAGGCACTCGCGCCTGGGCACGCCAACTTGTTACATAGGTGTGTCCAATGGATGCCAGAATGTGCCTACCATCTGTTGGAGGGCTGGATCAAACATGCTAATATATTTAAAAGATATTAGTTGGATTGAGTAGTCTCCAACTCAAATGCACAAGTATGAATACTTATTATGAAGAGGATATCACATCCACAAATCTACATTAAAGGTTTTGATTGATTAATTCAGCAACGTATTGAAGCAAAAAAGAAAAAAGAGTATGATGACTCATTTATTCCATAACCACAATTTATATAAATTTGGTCTCAGGAAGCAGCTATCAAACACTTGATATATTTTATAGATTCATGATGATGTAAGAAAATTAATGTAATATATTTGCTATTTTATTCAGCAATCAATAATCAATGTCAAGCTATGACAACTATTATTTTAATTATTTTCTAAATTCACATCATGTTTGTAACGTGTAATGAGAAAGTTTTCATAGAAATTGAGAGCTAAGTATGAATTTTCAACCTAAATAATGCAATTTATGATTTTCTTTTTGCAGCGACTTCAAGCATCAGTGGATTAAAAATGGCTTAAAGCACAACCTTCAGTACCATGACTAATTTAAGGCTTTATATGACAGCAGTAGAAAAGGGGTGATATTTGTTGGGTGGAGAAGTCAGTAACTCAATTATCTAAAAGTTTGAATGCTAAATATGATGGATACATCTCATCTACAAATTACAATTAAGGGTTTGCTTGACTGATATAATAATGTATTGAAAGCAAAAAGATAAAAGAGCATGAAGTGATTAGTTTATTTCATACCCAACCACACTTAATATCTATGTATGATTTCGAAGAGCAACTATCTCATATAAAGACACTAAATATGTTTTATAAATTCAAGATGAAGTGAAAACTATTTTGCTCAATATAATGATCATAAAAAGTTGTGTTTGAATTAGAAAAAAAAGCAAGTAATATCAGGTGATTAACAATAAAAGGGAAGAAGTTATCTAGGTATTTGTTGATTGATCCAATTTCAGGGCATTATTTGTTTTCATATAAACATGTTAATATTTTTTCGAGCAATATATTTAGTTTAAAGAGAAAGCATTACAAATGCTTGCATGTTATATTCATTCAAGGAGGAAGGATTACAAATGTTCGCATGTTGCAAATGTTCATTCAAGAAAGAAAATTTATGAGTTGTATGCGTGAGGCTACTATAATTTCACAGGCAATATAAAACTAAACTCCAATTATGAAAGAAGTATATTGATGAAATTGTAGTAACCTCAAGCATAATCAAATTCTTTTTATGAGTTGTATGCTTGACATAACCAAATTCTTTTTTATGAAATACAAATACTTGGCACATAATCATCTTCACAATCAAACAGCAAGCGTAGGGATACACTAATTTTTAGATACTTGATCCAACCAATGAACAACTAAAAGAAATTCACCAAATGTTATTATTGTTTTTGAGTAATAAATTCATTTAAGGAGAAAAGATTACAAATGTGTCAATGCCCTTGCTTTATATTAATCCAAATGAAATATTCAATAATAATGCTGAGTTGTATGCTAAAGGCTATCACAATTTCATACGTATCATAGAATTAAGCTCGACTAATGAAGCATGCAAAGAATTTAAAATTCAATTTTTATAAGCATGACATAAGCATTTTATTTTTAGGCAATACAAACACCTGGCACACTACCCACTTCACAATCAGACAATGAATGCAATGATACACCAATTTTTTAGATACTTGATCCAACTAGTGCACACCAAAAAGAAATTCCACCAAGTAGAAATCAAAATTAATTCAAGAAACATTAGAGTAAAAATGGAAAAATAAAATACAATTGGTAACAATTCTAAAATACTTATATTCTAAAGTGCATGATTATAGATATGCAGTCTATTTTCTCATATTAAAGTATCCAACACTGACTTTTATAAATTAAGTCTTCTCAGCATACAAGGTCTGCTTTAATGAGTCCCTTGAATACAGTAAATTTTATTTGCATACTATGCATATGGGTAATATCTCATGATTACTTGTTTACACATTTTCTAATTTGTTAGTGTAATATCTACAAGGAAATTTTATAAGAACACATGTGGAGGAAACCCCTGTAGTCGCATCATTACAATTGTTCATTGTTTAGATGTATTATTATAGAAGTATATTGATGCAGCATCTTAAAGCATTTGAATGCAAATGATTCACTTGAACATTTTAGAATCATAATTTAAATTGTTAAAAGCAATTATGATAGTTCCCGTTTGTAGGAAGTATCTGTAATGCTAGATTTACCATGTCAAAAGTAACATCACTTGGGATTTCTATAGTTAATTAAGCAAATCTTTTACATGGTATGTGAGTTCCCAACCATGCATATTATTAAACCATAGTATGGTTGATACGGGATGTACCATACATAAAATCATCTTTGGCAATTCCAAACAATGTATATTATTAAAGCCATTAAGTGTATATATTACACATCAGACACGTAGAATAAAAGTTAGCAGGCACACTAGTAAAGCAGAGATGTTTTAGGAGAAATATTCTTAAAACTAACTCCAATAATTAATTCCATTGGTAAAATTTTGTTGATGTTTGCAAGACAGAAGCATTACAGTTTTCTTTCATCAAGTAGGTTTGAAGTTTTGCAACTACAATTCACAGATTTTGAAAGCGAAGCATTTGGAAGATATTCTATTGAACAACAGCTACACTTCACATAATTTTCTTGGATAACTTCTGTAACGACCCAATGTTATTACCTTTCAAATTAGGTCAAAATCCGCTTCAGACATCAGGACCCCGGGAAATTTCAAATTATGGCAAACAAAATTTTCTTTAGATAGAAATAATTTTTAGATCAAAGTGCCCTAATTTGGGAGAATTCGGATAACAAAAACTCCCGCTTTATTTTTCTGAATTATTTAAATCACATAAATCAAGAACATTGAAATACATGTCCGAATTCATCATTTTTAGTGTCATTGTGTTAAGTATATTATTTAAAGGCTGCTCGAAAAATTTCATCAAATTCTGAGCGCCGGTTTGATCGTGGTCAATTTTTGAAATTTTAAACCTCAAAAATTAATATAAAATAAAATATTTGTCCGAATTGAAAATTTTTGGCACGATGGTGTTCATTACATCGTAACACACCTCGGTGTCAAGTTTCGTTATTTTTGGACGTCAAACGACGAAAAAATGAGAAGAATTTAAGTTTAAGTAATTATATAATTTTTTCCTTTAAAGAATTTTCCCTTTTCCCTGTGTACCCTTTCTACGACCCCCCCCCCCCATTTCTTCCGCCTTAAGGCGCGGAAGGTTCCGCGCCTGGACTTTTCCTATGCCATTTTGGCACAAGAATAATCAGTCGACCAGCCCTCTCCCTCTCCCCCCCTCATTTCTCTATAAACCCCCCCAGCTCTCCTCCCCCTCCCTCACAGTAGCCCTCCCTCTCCCCCTCTTGTAGCCCTCCCCCTTCAGCCTCCCCCCTGCCAGCAACCAGCAGCCCCCCCCCCTCTCCTTCCAGCAGCCCTCCGGCCAGCCACCCCTCAGCCCTCCTCCCTCTCCCAATAGCCCGGCCAGCCGCCTCCCTCCTCCGGCCAGCCAACCCCCACTGCCCCGGCAACCTCCTGCCAGCTCCCTTCCGCCACATTCGGCCTCCCTCCATCTTTTCCGACAACTCTAACCAAAGTAAGAGGAGAAGGAAAAATAAGGAGGGAAAATGATATGAGATTTTGCTATTACTTCATTCTTTTATTTTATATATATACTTAATAATCATTATTATTAATTTAATAATGATAAAATTATGTTATTCACATTAATATGATTCTCATTAATTAATAATGAAAACTATACAAATATTATAGATTGGCTATTATTTCAATTCAAGCATTTTTATTTTATTATTTTCATTCCTTTATTATTATTACTTTATGCAAATTTTTACAATCATTTCCATTCTTTGTCCTTTCTTTTATACATTATTATCATTATTATTATTACATAATGATAATAATAACATTATATTAAATATAATTACTACCCTCTGAGACTTGAAATGTTGTCTTTTATCAAGATAAAAGAATGAAAAAAAAAGACAATGGAAAAGAAGAAACTAAGAATCCATATTGAAAAATATATCATATCACTTTCATTTTAATTTAAAACATCAAAAAAAAAATCTAAATACAGATTGAGCGAACTGTCACTCATCTGAACTATTGAACTTTTGAACTTACAGAACAAGGTACCAGATGTCTTTTATTACTCTTGTTTAAATATATTTTTTTGCTCAGCATCGCACAATTTGATAAAAGTGCTTTTAAAAATCATATAAAATGATATATGAATAAGTTTGGATAAGTGAGAAGCAATGGTTCCATGTTGATATATTTTTAGTCTGATCAGACAACTGCTAGAACGGGGTTGTCCGACATCAGGAATTATAAGGAGCCTATACTGATAGCCTTTGAGGGGGCAGGTATGGAGGAAAGTTGGGATATGTAACACAAAAATGAACCCTCCTTTTTCTCAATTTTGTACTTGCCCAACAAAATCATATTTTGCCTCAGATATCAAACGCTAAAATTATGTATTTATTTTTGTGACTGCAATTATTTTTATGCTAAGTTTCAAGTGCAATTAAAACAAGTTTGCATGAATAAGTTCATACAGGTTTTATTTCTTGTCAAATTATTGATTATTTTGCTTATTATTTAACATTTGTAAAGATGGCATCTATCATTACTTAGTTTCACAACTAACTGGTATTTGATGTTATATACTTGAAAAAAGGTGCTAAGAACCAAGCAGTGCTGATACTGCTTCCTGCTGATCTTCCGCTTTCTTTTTGACTCAATATTTTTAAGAAATTTGTAATTTTTCTTTTATTTTAATCTTTGTAATCAGGACTTGTAAATTATGAATAAATAAGTTATGTTTGATGTCTATATATCTGTCTCTTAAATCACTCAATATGATCCTGCAGCTAGAGAACTTGTTGTTGTATCCCCCACAACTGGTGTTGGATCTGCTCCCGCTGACCCGACACCAGGTCCTCACAACTTCAGCAACTCATCTTACAATTCTTCATTCAACGAGACATACACAATAAAGTGTAGAAGCCATTATGTAGCTCTTGAAAGCATAGATTAATGGGTGTGAGATTTATAAGGATAGCTGCCTTGAAAGCTTTATATGTTGATGGAAGACCGTTCAAAGTATACAAAATGATATCCCGTTGTCGATTTTGGAGACTGCTACTGCAATCCTATCCACCAATGATTCGATGTCGAATAGATATTCTGAAATTGATCTATCTTTAAAGATATATTATGTAGCTCATTTTTTTAGTTGGATGCTTTGGATCAATTTGTAGATTGAAGGCGTTTTTCTAAAGTGAGCCAAAATGCTACACATGAATTAGCTTCAATGATGTAAGGAAGTATGGAGGGTGATATGGTTGAGTATAGTGCAGCTATTAGGTGGTGATCGGTGGAGATCCGGCAATGGTGATTTGGGTTTTCAGCAAGGGGTGAAGCTTCAGTTCCATCAAGATGATGGTATAGGTTGTTTACCTTGAATATTTGGATGATTTGAGCATGCCAAATGGGGTAATTTTCAGAGGTTAAAGGATTGTTGATGATATTCTTGATATTTGATATCAAGAATTTGAGATTTTTTGTGTTCGACGGGTTGGTGGAGCTGCTTTGATAGGTATTGGAATTTTCACTGTGTGGAGAAGATTCTGTTGGGGATTGCAAGATTGTATTTGTGATGAGAGGGTGTATGAATAGATGATTTGTTGGGTCTCTTGAATTTCTTGATTGGCGGGGTGAGGGAGATTCTTGAAGGTGTAAGGGAAGGTTTAGAGAAAGAAGTTGAGGCTGTCTGAGTGGTTCTTGAAATTTCGTTGGAAGCTTCTTAGAGACGTTAGATTGTGATTGGAGGGAGGAGGGGCTGAGTGCCGTAAAGAATTTTGAATATGATAGAGGGGCTCTTGATGGTTCTTGAAGTAATAAGAAGGATAAAGGTGAGGGTCTTTGGTACGGTTGGTTGTCAGAGAATAAGGTTGAGAATGGTGGATGCTTGAAAAGTTCGGTTGGAGCTTGAAGAGGAAGGATCTTGAGATGCGCGAGCAAGATTGCTCTGATACTTAAGTAGAGGCCGAAGGAAGACAAGGAAAGCGTAGAAAGAAGGAGAAAGAAAATTGATCTTATTCATTAAGTGTAAATTACATGGAAGGTAATACATGTATATATAAGCATAAGCAATCTAGCAATAATAGATTTTTAAATACATGGCTGATATAATATATGTTATTATAAAGCACATTCATAGCCTGAATAAAATATAAATTAACTAAGATAAACTAAAGCACTTGATCAAGCTCCCATATAAGAAATCATATTTGCACACCTTAGCAAAGAAAAAAGAAAAAAAAATGGCCATCGATAAAAGTTAGATCCATGCATTTCTATTAAATAAGGTCTAAGTGGATATCTTATACCTACAGCCAACATGAATCAATCCTATACGAGAAGAAGAAAATCAATTCCAACAAGTAACAATCCTGAAAATAAAAAACAAAAATATTTCTTACTATTGACAAGATAACAGGAACAAATCCAATGTTCATTTGATACCAAAAAAATCAAAAAATTATTGCCCCAACCTTCATTTTAATTCAAAAAATCATAATAAATACAGTTTATTAATATTAGTTAACAAAGTGTAAAGAGGACTGTTGCGTTAGATAGTCGACAACCAGCATAATCCTTTGACGAATCATATTATGACATGAATCATTTAAATAATTGTGCTAAAGATAAAGCGTCCTCTGAAAGTGATGCGTTGCATTGCCTGAATGTAATGAAAAGTGTGCAAATGTTGCTACATCGGGGCCCAGGTATAGTGTCAAATAAGCAAGAGTTCCCATATTATGGATAAATGCAGGTAAATTGATTCTAAATTAATATTATATAGTTTGAATATTGGCACTCTCATTAGCAAGCTTTTTGAGTTAGTTGAAATTATGATATATATGATGATTAATATATGATGCCTTCAAGAAATTAAATAAGCAGGAGTAAAAGCAAAAGAGCCCAATATCGTTGGGATGGATCGATCTTGCTGGATTGGCGCACTATGCTTGGAAGTTGCGGTTGGGGATTGTTGGGATGGAAAAGTGGAAGGTGGTGCCGGATTGCAAGGTGCAGTACTGTCCCGAGAGGGGTTGAGAACCGAAATGCGAGAGCTGTTGTGTAATGACCCACCTCATCATTACCGGATTACGACATATACTAATTCGTTTACGACGGGATGGTCATCGCTGATACCAACTATGGTGCCCTTTCCTAACCATAATCGAGTTAACAATAACCCAACTAAGGTTAAGCAATGGTCCTCAATACGATACCAACCTGTAGTGCCATGAATTATTAATCACTAAATAATAACTCGGAGTACTAACTATAATAATCCCCCACTTCGCATTTTATTAATGCCTCACTAATCCATCATTAAGCATAGGATTATATGCAAAAATAATCACAAGTACTAAGTGTAATATATATAGCAGAGGTGCAGAAGCAATTAGATGACATCCATACATTACATTCAAGCAGTAGAAAACGAAAGGAAATGCATTCATCTCAGACGGAAGGTACAATAAAAAAACACACAAATCCAGGATTATTACAAACTAGAGTTAATAGCAACACTGAATGGAAAGAAAAAACACTCTCTCCAAAGCAAACTAAATGAACCAAACAACAGCTGCAGGATCATCCTCAAGCTTCTGCTCCTCACCTGATGATGGTTCCACGAACAACTCTAGATCTGACATGTCTGTTTCACATGCCAGAGCCCCAGCTAATAGGGAAAAATCTTGTGTCATACAATTGTCTAAGTACATTTTAAGCTAATTTAAATGAATTCAACATCTTTTAGGATATCATATTTACTTAACTTGCACACTAATATAGGTGCAACAAAGCAAGCAATAAAAAGGATAAAGCCATAAATCTATCATTTTATAGCTTAAGCAAATTAAGGTAAGCAAAATACAAACCTTAAATCTAGTAGTTACAACAAGAATTATGCGATAATACATACAAGGCTAAATAACTATGCTATGACAAAAAATAAATCTCCTAACATGAATATGATCAAACAGTAAACATGTTGATTAGACTAAAAATACAAGTAAATAGTGATACATACAAGTAAGCCAAATCATGACTAAAATCAAAAATATCATCTAATATGTTGCCTAATTGGGCTGCATAAGTAAATGAATATGACATGTGAGCATGTAAAAACTGAAAGTGAAAGTATGTAAGACTGTCATATCAAAAGAATTGGCTAATAAAGCCACAGTAACTAAAACTGAACTATAAATATCAAGCATGTATCATCTAGCATCTCAGAGCTAGATCCGAGTTACAAAACTAAATTGAACTGAAGAAGCAGATATACAAAAATAAATGCAATGTATACTTTAATTATTTTACTTTATTTCTAAAGGCAATGTTTAGAAACAATTGAGGAGCCAAACACGTCTGCAAGACTGAGGTGGGTTTCCAAACTAGGCACAACTCTCCCCAATGAGTACATTTCAAGTATTCTTATTTCTTCTTATAGTATGCCCATTAGCCATAATGTGTATAATCATCAATCCTGATATGAATCCAATGCAAATATTTTCCTAGTTTTTAAGTTTTCATTTTATGCATAAAGTTCATTTTTACAAAATATGTTCAAGGTGTAAAAGGCTCAAATTCAAGGAGCAAAGCAACAAAATTCAAGGAAAAAAGCAAGACTTCTATTACAACATATATGATATCCGTTATTGTCTAATTTATCCATTCTAATTATTCCAAGAAGATACAAGTTCAAGATTTTCAATATCCTACTATCCAATATATTCTCAGATTCATGATCCTATAATTGAAACATTATAACTCGATTGAAGTTCTAATTCAATTCAAACAATATCGTCTACTGAAGTTTAATTATCAAATCAATCTTCCTAAATTTTTATTTTCTTTTACTGCGAACCAAATCTTAATATGATTAAGAGTTAAGAGATTAAACTCTATCATTAGGGTTAAGTTTCTTAACTTAGGATTTCTAAGCTTCTAGAGTCTAAGCTACTCAAAACTAGACTTAACTAGGATTTGACCTAATGAACTCCCATTGAGTCTACTTAGTCTCAATAGGATTCAAAAGCATTACAAATACTGATTTAATGGTTTAAGAGGGAAATATGAATCTCACATCCATATTCAAAACATCTAAGGTTTAGCTAATCAAACTTAGAAATTAACTATGGTTTTGGCATAAAGGGAAATTCTATTGAGTTTAATCTCAACAGAATCTAAAATCTATCTTACTACCGATCTAAAGCTTAAGGGAGGGAATATAAATTTTTAAACCACATTCAAGTTAAGGTTTAAGGCACACAATTTAGAGTTAAAATTAGAGTTTGACCTAAATGGAAGATTAATGATTCTAAATGAGTTCAAGACTGTCTAAACACCCCAAACATTTTCTAAGGTTTTAGGAAGAAGATGTGGATCTCAAATTCACATCTTAAGCTTTTAGGGTTAAACCTAAATTACTTAAGGGATAATTAGAGTTTAAGCCAAAAAGGTTGCTAATGATTCAAATTGAATCAAACTAATATTTTAAGCATTTTATTTACTGATTTAATGGTTAAGGAAGCAGTTAGGGATTCTAATTTGCATATTTAAAGCATTTTGACTTTTCATAATTACATAATATTATTTTAAGAGTTTAATGTTGTCTTTAAGAAATAGGATCCCAATTTAATATTTCTTTATTTCAAAAGATCCCTTACTGTCTAAGGGGTAAATCAACACCTTAAACACTTAATTTGAATAAGTTTTGATCTTAATATTCTCTCATCAAGTTTTAACCTAATTAGAGGGTGATTAAGAAAATTACCAAAAGTGAAACTTTATTTTATCAATAGATTCCTCATATTTTTCTGATTAAAATAATATATATAATTTTATTATTTGAATTTAAATTGCTCCATTTATTTCAAAAATACATTTGGAATTATTTTTCGTAAGTTGCAATATTTAAATCACCCTGGTCTAATTAAAATGAGAATATTTGGAAGAATATTCTCTTTTTAATCACGTGGGCCGGTCGGGTCGACTGGGACCCGATGGGCCTGCAAATATTCATAGCATATTCCACAACGCGGGTCACGGATAGCCCGACCCGTCACTGTTCCTCTCCTCTACTCACCTTCCCCGACAGCCTGAGATTAGGGTTAGGGTTCCACTTCAAATTCCCGATCGCACAAATGCTCCCAAGCTCTACTTTTAATCCCTACACCAGCCTTATGACAAGGCGCGTCTGATGACAGTGAAAGCCCCTTGGATTAACCACGGGTTCCAAAGCCTAATCAAGGGTTTACTACAGTGAGCTCTATCTCTCTGCAAAGAAGACATTTGCGCGGCCGACCAGTTCGAAAGGTTTGCATCGCCAAACGAAGCTACCGCCCACTCCAGCACGCTCGATTGATGGCTGGATCGCTTGGACCCTACTCTCACCAAGCCATTGTTGAGCACTGTCATACCTGACTCTATCAAAAGCTAACTGGCCAACCCGAGCATCCTAACTTCTATCAATCGCAATCACTATGGCATGAGCTCACGAGAAATCAGACACCGAATTGAGATGTCAATTGCTTGTGAATTAAGGTGTTAACCTCTCGGCATGGCGATTCTTCCAGACGGAAATTCCACCGTCTGGATACTTATCAGGGCTTAGCCCAATGATTTTAACTACTTAATCATAATCATAACAACATCCACAGAGCGATGGAATTGCGATGTTGATGAGTAAATTCAACTCAGGTAGAGGAGTACTTGGACCGAGCTTTCGAACTAAATTTCCTTGGCAATGCAGACTAACCCAAAGGCACTGATCGTCATCAGAGCTTCCTGGCAATCCTGGCAGCTCACTTGGACACTCGAACAACGGACAGAAGCTCCTGGATCAGCTCTGGCCAAGCTTCCAAACTTCAGGCACTGACTGGATGAAGCTAGAAGGAGGAAATTAAGCTGAATTGAGAGGAGCTTAATGGAGCTTAAGAGCAAAATAGAGGCTCAAGCTCAGTAGGAGGGCTATTTATAGCTCAAGAGGAGCTCTATTGGCATCGGGCTGGGTTTCCTTGTAGCATCCTAAGAGCTCGAATTTGACTCGACCCGATTGAGGGCAACCTGGGAAGAATGGGGCACGAGGTTGGTTAGAGTGGGAGAAGTAGTGGGGGACTGGATTCTCCCCATATTGCCACAGTCACATGACGTTAGGATTCTGTCGGGAACGGTTATGAGGGTAAACGATGATGAAAAGTGGTGGAATTAACCTCAGTCGAGCGATGGCAATTACCCATCTATTTAACTCTATCTTGAACAATCCGACTAACATACTATACACAAAAATATATCATTAAGAATGGTTCCATCTCTCTTTTGCCAACTTTTCTACAACGCCCTATTGGAATTAGCATTTATATTTATTACTAGGAAACTGCACCGATACTGAATCAATCAAGCATTTCTTAACTAACTGAGTAGATCATATTTGGGATGCGGCGCAGACTTGGATCGTCAGATCCCGATGGAGGAATGCGGGACGGCCCGATCGGCTTGGATTTGTTGCGTGTGTGCGTGGTTGGACAGTGGATCAACCGTTGTTCAAAATAAATCCAACAGTCGACCGTTGGATTTAAATAAATAATAAATAAATTTAATAAATCATTAATTCCATTTGTATTAATTAATATTTTGGATCCAAATAAACTCCAAAAACTCTCAAAAATTGAATCTTAACTAATTTAGGTGTGATAAATTCAAAAATACAATCAAATTTTTGACTGGAGCTTAATTTATTTAGCTAATTTTCAGGGTACTTAAATTAATTAGATAAATCAAGAGATTCATTCTTGATTCGAACAATTCAAAATTTCTAGAGTTAGGTCCTAATGATAATTAGTGAAATGTGGCTGAAACCCTATGCAGTAAACAAATTGGAATGTGGTGGTTTGGAATGCATGAATCCAGAATGTGGTAGGGAGATTTCATGTAGTAGAAGGGCATGGCTAGTTTCTATGATATGATGATGTTTATGTTCATCTTTGTTATTTTGTTCGAGTGTATATAGAGCTGAGAAATTATGATGGATACCAAGAGACTCAAGAGTAGTAGTGAGTTTTTTATATTTTCCACCTCTATTAGATTAGAATGTGATAATTTTGGAAAATAGAATATTCTCCATCATGTTATTTTAATTTGAGAAAATTATCAAGAGCATATGACTTTTTATATAAGGGATACACATCCATGTGAAATTTGAAAAGTTATTAACAAAAATGATATAATATTTGTAATGAAACAATGACTCAGTGGGGGCAGGTCCCTAAATATCAGGAATAAATGTAAAGGTGTTTGAGAAACTGAACTAACAATAGGTAAATGCCAATATTGCTTTGACATATGACAAGAAGTAAAAGAAGAAATAGGTTTAGTTTCTATTTGTAATGTGTTGGCAAGGTGATGGAGTTTGTTGGGTCCTGGATGGCCAAGGCGGCAATGCCAGAGATCTGAAAATTCCACATGGCTAAGATTGGAAGATGGAGTTGATGGGAGCGAAAGAGTGTAGAAACCGTTAGTGAGTGTGCCCCGATCGTAAGGAAAGAGATCAATTAAATTAAAATCATTTGATATTGCTTGTTCCGGGCAATGGAGTCAGGCTCGGAGGGATCAGAATGAGAGGAGAAAGAATCCTCGACATACCGCATAAATTTGTGTGAGCGGAAGATTGATAAGAACTGCGATCTCCATATAGTGTAATTCACGCCATTTAGTTTCACTGGAAGGAGGTGATGAATTGCGGTTAGGGTTGGGTTGAACGAAGTGGCAGTGGCAATGGAATGTGACTGGTAAGAAATCAATGCGGAAGACTGCGTGGAGGAGTGCCTCTCCATCTGTGAGGCAGGGTTTAACAAAGGATTGGATCGAAATCCGGATCGCCCTCTGATATCATGCTAGAGAAACAAGAAGAGAATGAAAAAGGAGAAGGTGGAAATAATTTTGTGTATATTCAAAAGGATAATACCGAGTCTCATATAGACTCGGTAGGGTAGAATTAGTTACACTGAAAAATAGCAAATATTAACCAAGGGTAAAACAGTTACTTGCACAGGTGGTTATTACAATCTATCTATTTTAACATTAATGCATGAATATGACCATAAATTTATATCTTTTTTAATCTTTTGGCTATGGAGTAAGTCTAATGTTATCTCCACCAGCTATTGAAGAGTCTTGTAAGTGATTTTGTTATATTCAACTTTCCGATCTGTTTACTTGCAAGTGATTTTGTTTCAGTGTGTATAGTAGCTAAGCACTACTAATTGAAGAGTGTTAGGCCGATGAATTCATAGTATGTAACCAAAACTGATCTCATAAAACATAAACAAAAAATATTGAAAAAAACTAGTATAAAGAAAATGACTCCGAACAAAAGAAATCTGTCCCATTTTTATTATATTCCTTTGTAGATGTAACGAAATTTGAAGAAAGTACTTATTTATTCTACATATCTAATACAGCAAATTCTCTAATTTAGAGTGCTTATCAATAAATAAAAGAATGCCAGATTGCTCTGAACCTCCCCTTCTTCTCTCCCCGGTTCTTCTAATGCCGGACTGTTCAGCACTTTGGCTAAAGGATGGGATCATGGAAGGTGAGCTATTGTTTGAGACCGGAATATGAGAAGTCAGAATCGAGCAATGCCCGGTGATCGAAAGATTAGGGTTACAGCAAAATACGTAATCAAGAGAGAGAAAATCTTGTGCCATTTTTATCCCGCTGCAGGAGGAAGATAAAAAAGGAGATCTTTACCTGATTTACAGTGAGATCAGAATAACATGCCTACTTTCCAACCTCAGCGATCAAGTCGCTTTGCCCGTTGACTGTTAGGTCGCTCCTTTGGTCTCAGAACTTTCAGGTTCGCTCCTCCTCAGAATCGAGCAATGCTGGGATGCTCCTCAACGATCAAGTCGCTTTGCCCGTTGACTGTGAATCGAGCAATGCAGCTCTGCGATGAATGTAAAAAAAAATAGCAACTGCGATTCAAGTTTTAAGAAAATACATATAGAAAAGTAAGGATGAATCACTACTAGAATTAAAAAAAGATACAAATAGCAAATATAATTATCAGTATACAAAGAAAGTACTGAAGAATTACTTTTTTTTGATGCAGGAGTTAAGAATGCGAAATAAATGGCTTAGCGACGGTTAAGGAAACAAATTAACCGCACTTAGTGACGGATATATAAATTGCATTTAAGAAAAAAAAAATGTCTCTCTTCTCCCCTACCTATAAGTATATTAGTATAAATTCTAAATATTGTTTTATTTACCCATTAAATAAAAGAGTAATTGTTATTGGGCTACTTGATCACAGTATTTATGTATTTGACCAAGAAATGTACACTAAATAATGATTTCATTTTATTAAATTTTAAATATTTACAACAGAGTCTTACTAATATATATGTTTCACAAACAATTTTTATAATAATGTAAAAATACAACATATTAATAATAGAATTAATATGATTAACATCATCCAACATCACTTGGGTGCAACTATTCTGTATGATATATGGCTGCATCAAATTTTTTGGAACAATATGTCACTTCACAAATTATGGGTATCTCACATAGAATAAATCACCAACTATATATATATATATATATATATATATATATATATATATATATATATATATATATATATATATATATATACATGCTTTACTATTTTCTTGTACTATTTAATGTAAATTTTAATATCCAAGTACTCGTGTCAAATTAGGAGCTTATAGTGTAACAAAATCCTGATGAGCAACTTAATGGATGTTAGTCACTATTATTAGAGTAGCTTATCACATTATATCTATTGAGAAAATTATTTTATTTCACTTGTAATATCAAACTATAAGTGTGGCTCTGTAAGAAAAACAAATGATATAATGATATTTATTTAAAGTAATGAGATTTTACTTGTATAAATAATTTGCTTAAATACCCAATAGAATCTTGTTGATGACAACCATAATGTCAAAATAATGCAAATTCGATGTTAGGTTTGTCATGTTCTCTAAGATTTTGTGACACACTAAAGAAGTTTAAAACATCTAAGGAAGGGTCTAACCTATCCTTTGAGTATAATTAAGTTTAATCATTTTATTAAGTAGAGAGGGGAAAAAATAAAGGTAAATGAAAATAGGTTATCGTGTGTTTATGTATATATATATATATATATTACCCAAGTAGGCATTAGGTTTACCAAAGTATTAGGATGATTTAGATAAAGTGTGATAGGCTAGTGTCAGATTAGATGTCCTGATCCAATGCTGAGTGTCACTGTAATATTTAATTTTGAATTAGTGTTTCATAATCCACTATTAAGCACTGAAGGCAAATGATCTATAAGATAGGAAAAATATATACATTTATAAGAGTAACAAACAATCCATTTCATTGCATTCATTTAAAAAAATAAAAGAAAAATATTCATCTCATATATTAATAAATAATATAATACATTTACTTTAAGTCACAATATTTTAATAATACAGAAAAATAAACTCTCATCATCGCCAAAAAGAAAATAAAAGCAAATAACTTCTAAGGTCTTCAAATTTGTGCTTGGATCTTCAATTCCTCTCCTAGCTCGCCAGCTAACTCCACTCCTAAGGAGTCTTTTCCAGACATTCTTAGTTTTATTTTTGAGATTCAACTTGATGAACTTATGGATGCTGATTTTTTTACTGTAACAACCCTAATATTGTTACACATTAATTAGTGACCAAATTGACTCTAATCTTTTTCTATTAGTCTTATAATAGTATTAGGAGCTTCCATTTCAATTGTCGTGCGAATTGGAGATCGTTTGTCGATTTCCTGTATTTCCTAGTTTTCTGATAATTCTGAGAATGCTTAAATTATTTAGACATCATAATCGAAAACGGAGTCCGTCATTAGACTCAATAGCTCCAAATTAGATGGTGTGTTGTTCCGGGAATTTTTGGAAGTCGTTGAATTTCTCAGATATTTTATTGTATTTCGATCGCTTAGAAAATTAAGTCAAAATTAGAATCTCAATTCAAGTCAAATAAGAATTTAATAAAAATATCACCTTATAATTCCTATTGAGGAGATCATACTGCGAAAGTTTGAGCGTGTTTGGGATCTCGAATATGTCCTAAGTAAATTCATAAAGTTTAAACTTCAATGGCTAATAATATAAAAAATATATATTGAAATTTAGAAACTTTTGTTTATTTAAGTTAAGCATCATATGAGGATACTATATTTTAATTTTCATTAATTTTTAAGTTTTTAATTTATCGTAATTAATTTTCAAAGTTTTTCACTTAAAAATCAATAAAAAATAAAATATTTGTCCAAATTCAATATTTAGACGCTTGCGTTCGTCTCATCGAGACGGTCGTTTTGATACCAAGTTTGTAATTTTTGGGATTCAATTGACGTTAAATCAAAGCATGGAAGTTTCAGGTGATTTGCAGGCGCTCGATCGCGATCTAATGCTCCTTATTAACTTTGGATTGCTTATAAAGTACCCTTACTCTAACCTAATTCTTCCAAAAACCTAAAATTTCCTCATTTGAAATTCCTCTCTTCTCCTATGCAGCCGATCCCTCTTTTTTCTCTCATCCGACCTAACATAAACCTCCTTCTCTTCTCCCTCGCAACCCACTCAATCTCCTCTCCACTCTCGGCAGGAGGCCAAGATGTCGCTCTCCATCTCTCGACGGGAGGCTGGTTGGTCGGACACCATCTCTCAGCCTTATGCCGAGAGGCCTACGTCTCCCCGTCCTCAGCTGGAAGCCGAGAGCCGCAGCAACCCCTAGCCAAAATGGAAAGGAGGATCGGTGCACGTTCAGATGCATCACCTCCATGCTCAAGCAGCGACTCCAACTCCTTGCTAATTCCTGCTCGTCTGCTTCCTCCCAAGCGCTCTCATTCAGACGCAACTCTGGCTCTATCGCAGCCTCCCACTCCAGGTTGCGACTCTCCTGGCCGCAAGTCCTCCATACTTAGTGGAAGCTTGAATTTGCATCAGAGCACTCTTCATTCCAAAGGTACCTTGGTTTACCACCAGTTTAACATGATGAGGTACATTCTTAAATTCAAATCTCACTTTTTGCTTATGTGATTTGATATTCATGCTCATACACATTAACTCTACACTAGTCTAAGATGTGCAAGAGCAAAAGAGCCTTGGATTTAAGAATTTTGATTGAGCTTTTGATCTTATAGATGAGATGATCTGCCACCTCATAAGACTATCTATTCAATATTTCTTTTGTAGGTTTGACAGCCTTTGAGCACACAAATAACTACTTTCTGAATTATCATGTTCCCAAGCCAATTACTTGTTATCGTCCCAAATTTTGCCAACAAATAATATATCTAATCATGCTACAAATATCCATCCTTGGGAAGTTTTGAAGGTTCGTCACTGCTTGGTCTACTGTTAGCGAGATGAACTAGTCAATCTCTCTCGCCTTCTCCTCTCTAGCAATCGCCAGCCCCTTTGTCCTATTCCTTCGTTTGTCGTTGCAAGGTTCTAGCCTTACTTTTCTCTAGTTTGATCTTAATACTCCAAAATTTCAATCTTATTAGCATTAGCATAATTTTCTTATACAAAGTTAACTTTTAAGCATTCGATTTTCCATTTCTGTGCTGCGTACTATCCTACTTAGCTTTAATCTGAACTGTATGAATTTAGATCTTTATTTATCTTGAAATCTTATGCAATGTTTAAATAGATGCCTTGTATTACAAATTAAATGCATGTATGATGACTTTATTTTAATTAACTATCAAAAAAAAAAAAAGGTAAATGAAATTGTAACACTACATCATTGATATGGCATTTATTAATACATATTTTGTTTCAATCAAATACATTATAATTGAATTATTATAAATGCGCTACTACTTGAATTTGTTGAATAAGTTCACCATTCTAATTGTGTTTGATGATTAAGATGTCTTAAATAAAGAAAATCCTAACTTAATATGAAATCGATTGACCTATTAGTTTGTTTTAGTTTATTAAAATTGAATTTATTATAATAATCTTCTATTCAATATGAGCTACCTTCCCTTTGATGAAATTAAAACATGTGCTTTACTCAAGTTTAAATTTTTAAATATCTCCTCTCTATCTATTCTGCAGTTTCAGTGATCTTTAAATGGATCGATTCTACACTTATGCAAAGGCAGATTTTATCTTCATATTAATGAGATTATTAATTAACCGTTAAATTATAATTTCATTAAATGAAACTTTAAACCTGCAAATCATAAGTATTATTGTGATCTTCAACCTTGCAGAATAGGAATATGAGAATGGAAATGTGTTAGATAATAAAAAATTTACTGAATTATTATTACAAAAGAGATAATTAAAATAATTATTTCATTAATTGTTATATGCTTTGTATCTTGATCAATTGATATCCAAACTAGACACTTCAATAGTCCATTTCACTCATAAGAATGTGAGGAGCATTAATATGAAATCAAATTTAAGTTTTAAATCCTAATTTTATTAATGACTTTTAAACCCTAATTAGGAGTTTTGAAAACCCTAATTAGGAGTTTTAAAAACCCTAAAATCCTAATGTTGTCTGATTTTGACCTACTTAGTGTCAGTCTTCTCCTTATACAATAAGGACTTCATAATTATAAATGTTATTTCTTTGGACAATAATTGATGATTTTAGGTTTTGGCTCTTTAATTAGTATTATTTAATTAATTTCATAGTTTTTTAATTTTATGCTTTAAGTGTTTAAAGCCCTAAGATAGTAAACTTATTTTACTATTTTCCTCCCATGTCAATTTTCCATAATATGATTATTTTTTAGCTTAGTTCTCATAAATTATTTGCTTAAATCTTTAGCAAATTGCTGGATTCATCTTTCAGCCTTAGGATATAGCTTTTAGGATTGATTATACTTTAAATTTTAGATGATTCTTTAGTACTAGATGTTATACTCATTAAGTGTGTTTAGCCTTAATGATTATTTAGTATAGGTTATGATCTTCTTAGTCATAATCCTAAGTAATTATGTTTGAGCTTAATTCTCATTTTTCTAGATATGTGAATCAATTGTAATTCGCTTGATTCACCTTTCAACCATAAGGTAGAAACCCTATGATTGATTTAAACGTGAATTATAGTTGATCCATAGATCTATTAGTTACATCCATTAATAGTAGTTAGCCTTATTGTTTTTTTATAATTGTAGATTATTGAGTCAACTAGGACTAGCCTTTAGTGATTAGATTGGAGCCTAGTTTATTTATCCTAATTCGTAAAGTCTTATCTTGAATATTTTAAGAGATAGTGATAGAAGTACTAATTTACTTAGAATCGTCTAAGAATTCTATTGATTTCTTTAACCTTTAACTATTAGAAAATATAAGACTTGTAATTCTTAATCCCTATATTTACTTATTTTAAACCTTTCATTTTACATTAATCTATAGCTAGTTTAGTATTTGATTTGGATAAAACCTTCAAACTACAACCTAGCTAGAGAACTTTAGTGGATTAACCTTAACTTTCAATTCCTTAAGTTAATAATTTTTAATCTCAATCCTTTCCTACTAGTCACCTAAGCCATGATTAGTTAAGCTATTTGAATCTTACGGTTTAAAATTAGAATAAAACTAACTTCTATTTGTATTAATTATACTTATAAATTATTTTGTCATATCATATTAAATGAAATCAAACCATTATTTTAAAACTCCAATTATTACCATTAATTACAATTAACTTGAGATCAATATCTCAAAGTTAATTGGGAGCTCAATTAGCTCCAATCATTAGGTATATTATTAAAATTAAATAACTTTGAATATCACTTAGTTGGAATTATTGAATTTTCCTTGAATGCTTGCTTAACTTTGAGTATTTTTCATTTGAATTATTCATATAAGATTTTGTGCATAAATAAAACTTTCACATTTAAAATAATAGGGGTTGCTAATTGAAGTAGCCAAGGGCAGACTAATTGGAGAAATAAGGATCCTCATATTCTCAGAGGGTAAATATTTGAGTGTATAAGTTACATTTGAAACCTCATTTTCAAATACTGGTTAAGCAGACGTGCTTAACTCCTCTCTTCATTATGTAAGTCCCTACAGAATGAGCCCCTTTCTAAAAATAACTTCAATAAAATAAGATGTGAGATCCTCTACAATCTCATTGATTGTGAAGACTCATCATAAATTTTTAGCTATGGTCCCTACATAGTCATAGGCTATGTTTGTCTTAGACCACGAGTTTAAGATACTTTCCCTACTATGTAAGCCTTACACTCTCTATCTTCAGTATTGTGTTTTGCTTATAATACATTTAGAATACAGTATATATGGCTTAATTTTAATTAACGCTTTACTATCTCTTTTTACTTACTCAGCACAAGTTCATTGAATATGTACATGCTTTATTTCATTTACTTTTATATGTACATTAGTTTTTTTCTAGCCTATTTAAGATGCTTTTACCCTTATTTCTATTACAGGCTAGTGAGTATTCTAATTCACTTTGCATTTTCTTACTTACTTTTTTTCCACACTTATATGCTTACTTGCTTGCACCCTTGCTTATGTAAATTTTGTAACTAATAGTGATATCCAATTGAATTAATATAATATTTAGCCTACTCTTAAAATATGCTAAGACAGTTTAGTCTAACCAGATTTTCTTTTTTTTGGCTTTGTGTAACAGCCCAAACTCTTAACACCAAGGTATTGTCCACTTTGGCCTGAAAAGCCTCATGATTTTGCCCTCAGAAGATAACTTCCCAGTAGGTCACCCATCCTGAGAGTGCTCCCACCTGAGCACGCTTAACTTTAGAGTTCTTATCAAGAATTCCACCGTTATCTGAAAAGACATCTCAATGCTTAAGAGTTTCACTTATTACTACTTAAGTGGGTCTTCACAATCCCCCAACTTAAGTAACTGACGTCATCGTCAGTATCCACACATAGATCCAAGAACCATCCATTGGGCAGATAGAACTAGAGGTGACCACTACAGGCTCAAGAGGTACCCACAACCATGTAACACCTTAACTATTATGGGTTCAAAAGGCTGCTCACATGAAGTAGTACTTTGCCCTGTAAGACACTTAGCTCCTATCTGACACCCTATGGTTTGCTCTGATACCATTTGTAACAGCCCAAACTCTTAACCCCAAGGTATTGTCCGCTTTGGCCTGAAATGCCTCACGATTTTGCCCTCAGAAGATAACTTCCCAGCAGGTCACCTATCCTGGGAGTGCTCCCACCTGAGCACACTTAACTTTGGAGTTCTTATCAGGAACTCCACCGTTATCTGAAAAAGTGCCTTGGTACTTAAGAGTTTGGGCTATTACACTTTGCCTTAATCATATTTAAATGCCAAAATGTAATAAATCAGGTGCATCTGGAGGCTAGTGGAGCTGGACCAACTGCATAGCTTTAATTGTTTTCGCTAATAATAAAATAGAAATAAAGCTTATTAACTTTTTATATACAAGCTATTTCTTTCTTTTAATTTACTCATAATTTGTAATAATTAAAGTTATTTACTTCATATTTACTATGCTTGTATTGGAGTTTAATTAAATACTTAAATGCTTGGGATAAAATGAATGAATGAATGAATATAATTGAATTTTAATTAAATCATTAGTTGCATAATAATATTGCATATTAAACTGGAATTTAATCGTATATTTACTTATATGTTAAATTGGAACTACTAGTATGTTAGATTTCATATAGAATTAGAAAATAGATGCATAATTAAGTTGAGATTTATTCTTAATCTTCTTGTATGTAATAAGTCATGTGAATTATGCAAGCTTTAGGATAGATAATCGTTACACATGTGATTTTCTCCCTTTAAACTTTTAGAATTGGAAATGGGCAATCCTATGTAATGGATTAAACTCTATTTTAGAACTGGAAATAAGCAATCTCATGTAATAGATTGACTTTACTTTAGAATTGGAAATGAGCAATCCTATGTAATGGATTGAACTCTATACTAGAACTGAAACTAAATAATCTTATGTAGTGGATTGATTACATGTTAGTTTAGGTTATTTTTCTTTCAAATTATAACTTCCATTGGAATGGAAGTCTTGTATGTCTACCTTACAGGTGTTTCTTTAGCTAATTACAAAGGAAATTCTGCCAAAAATTTTTAAGAATTTAAGGACTTAGAATTTTTATTGAAAATTGTAGATTCATATTCTATATATTAAATATATATAAATTTCATACTTAGAAATGCAAGTACTTATAATCATATGTGTCAATTGTTCTTAAATTACACTTATATGTATCCTTATATGTTTCACATATTAAATACTTAGAATCTTCATATCTAGACTTGCAAGAATTTACATCAATATTTTTAATTTACATGTCCTTACATGTATTGCATGATTAATTTTATTCATTCTCATATGCATTTTATATAATGTTTCAACATAACATATTTTATATAAAATTCCCTTCTATCCTAACTTAAGACCCTCTTCTAAATTCTTGGCCAAACACAGTATCTAATGATTTGGATTAGTTTTCTTCTAATCTAGTATTAGATATTGTGGTGACGTATCAATGTTGAGTTAAGTGATTCTCAATATTGGGAACGTTACACTTACACTTAGTGATTATGATTTTATCCGCTATAGAGAACAGATCATAAAGTAGATAGGAACATTCTTCTTATCTGACACTTTATAATACTTCTCTGATACCAACTATAATGCCATGTCCCGTCGTCATGCGCAAAAGAATTAATAATTGGTGGAGGAACACTGCGTTACTTGGTAAGGACTGCTGAACCTCCCTGAATAAATTGCTGAATAAAGAGCTGCTAAGGCTCAACTTCAAAAGGAGAGAGAGATAAGGAGCTAAGCACTAATCCTTAAGATAAGTATAAGATCCTTATCTTAAGTATTATGTAAGGTACTTATGTGCATTAGATTATAAGGGGAAATAGGACCCAATACACATGAGTATTATCATTTCATTCATGCTGATCACATCACAATACTAAGGATATGTAATAGTGAACACAGAGTGCAAAAGCTAAAGCATACATCCAGATCATTCATCATAGAAGTAAATCATTCATCTCAGAATATAAAAGAAAATATATCCAGAATTATTATAAACAGTTTACTTAATAAAATACAGATAATTATATAAATACTGAATTGAAAGTAAAAACTAAGGTAGGGAAAATAAATGTTATAGAAGAGTCCTCTGATGCTCCACAAGCTCCTCCTAGATCTCATGTGTATTCAACTGATCTTGCTCTACGAACTACTCTGGATTTAGCAAATTGTCAGATCCCAAAAGTACCACATGTTAGGCAACAAGTCTAACACATCGAAAGTTATTCTAAACAGTTGTAATTATATAATATTTAACATTCAAGTAAAATTGCCAAAAGTATAGAAATAGTTGAAAGAGTTCAAAATAGTATAAATTTGAAGTAAAGTAAAATTGAAACTGAAAGCTGAAAGTATAGAGAACAGTAAATAAACTGTTGTGGCGGTCGCCCCTTAACCAAATAAGATTAAGAGGTAGTCGTTACTGGGCAATTACGCACTTATCATTAGATTAGGTTTTTATCTCTAATCCACTAATAAGGGAAAGATATGCACTAAGTAAATTAACTTAAATATTCACTAAATGAGTATACATGATTATTATAGTGCATAAGAAAGAAATTGTGAGTTTACATCCATTGAAAACATAATGCAAAAATAAGAAAATATACATCTTATAATAAAGTATACAGTAAAGAAAAACACAATGAATATCTACATTATTATAATAGATTAAATAAGTTTTAAGCAGAAAATAAAGGACACTCATCCTCGCTTAAATAAATAAGCAACATAAACTAAGGCTCCTCGGCTCCAAGATGCTCCTCCTTCTGGAACTGCTCCTCCTCGAGCACTAACTCTTCAAAATGCTCAAAAGTTGTTATTGTCAGTTTCACAATGATAGGGCCCCAGCCAAAAGAAAAAGAGAAAAATTGGTTAGATAAATTGTCTAAATATATTTTATGCTACTATTATTTGTATTTTATGATATCACAAAGAGTAACAAGGAAATCAAAGGAAAAATGATAAAAGCTATAATCATTCAATTATAACTTTAAACAAAGTGTGAGGTAAGCAAATATACCTCTACCTAAAACTGCAGAAAATGGTTAAACAATGTATATGCAAAAACTATTAAGTATAAGAAACATCTTAAGTAAATATGATCAAATATACTCATTTTAGTTTAATAAATAATATGAAATATGAATAAAGACGAAAGAAATCTATCATCCTAACTTGTTTGCACATTAAATCAAGAATTGCTAAAAATATAAATAAATATTAAAAATGCTATAACTTCAAAAATGCTACATAAATACTGAAGAATATCAAATTAGAAATATAATGAAAATGCTATCTCATATAGATATATGCCTACTTAAACCTACTATAACAAAGAAATGGTGGCTCATCTAGCTACTAAATAAATCTTCTAAAGCATCTAAGATCAAACACTTAGATCAAAAAGTCCTTAAAAAAATATATCATATCATCATCCAAGATCAAACACCTATGAATATCATCATCCCATGTATATATATATATATATATATATATATATATATATATATATATATATATATCCAGGATCAAACACGTGGGCATTGAACTGTATCTAAATCTCAATATGTGAAATAATACTGTTGAGGCAGACTAAGTAGGACAAATTCCATTTCAAATGTTATGTGATTTATTGATTTATCTTAAATTTATTTCATTTGATTATATATAAATATGCCTAATGAATTTTTTAAAGTTAACATAGAATATTCCTCAAATATTCCATATTTCATCTATTATGTCACAATATAAAGGTTCAAAATAAAGAAGCAATGCATACAAGACAATGTATAAATAACAATATACAAAACTCTGTGATATTACTTATTTTCTAATTTAATCCATTTTAACTAATCTAAAATTATACAGGCTCAGGATTTCCAATATCCTACTATCCAGTATAAACTCAGAACATCCATCTTATAATGTTTAAAATAATTAGGACTAATCAAGTTTTAATATAATTCAATCAATGATGCTTAAATAAGTTGAATAATAAATCAAACATCCTAATTAAAAAATTTAAGTAATCCCAATCTAATCTTGATTAATACAACTCAAGATTGGTAGATTAGAGTTAAACTTCAAATATTGGAGTTTAACCTTTTAATCCAATAGGTTCTAAAGACTAAGGATGAATGGTTAATTAAGCAAAGTCAAGCTTAGTCTTTAAAACTATATTATAGTTAGGGCTATCTTATTAAGCAAAATCAAGCTTAATAAGATTAATCTCTAAACTTAGACTAAAGCTCAAATACAAAATAATCTTAATAAAGGATAAAATTTAAAAACTAATAATGTGGCGCCCCACCCCTTAATCCACAAGGATTAAGCTAAGGGGTGGCGTGTCACTCTAGCTAACCCTTCACTTATAATTGGATTATGAAGAATTCCCCAATCCACTTAATAAGGGAATGAGTAAGCATAGAATCAAGCATTCAGTCACTATCTAAGTAAACATACAGAGTGTGGAAGAGATTTAAAAATGAGAAATATCCAAGCATCACAGTAAGAATAGTAGAAATAAAACTCATAATATAAGCATACAATCCAAATACATAGTCAATGTACCTGTATTATTACATCACTTTAAAGTTTCAAATAATAAAAGAAAGTGTAAATACACTCATCCTCACATATATAAACTAAACAACGGCTTCTTCCACGGGCTCCTCTTCTGGGTATGGCTCCACTCTTAACTCCTGCTCATCTAACTGAAGAGGGTCTGCCATTGTCGGTTTCATAATGTAGGGCCCCAGCCAAAAAAAGAAAAATCTGGTTAGACAATTGTCTAAGTACATTTTAAGCTGATTATTATAAAGGTTATGTAATATCACCATTTTATTACTTCTAAGCAATAATGTGTGTAAGGGAGAAGTAAGCAATACAAAAGAAAAAGGGAAAGCTATAAACCATCATCTATAGCTTAAGCAAAGAAAAGGAAAGAGGCTGAGACATGCCTCGCATACAAACTAAATAAGGAAGGGCATATAAATATATATAACTAAATAAGTGCTGTAAGAAAAGTTCTACATCCTAAACATACTGGTGATCAACAGAAATTTATGCCAATTAAAATAAGTTAACTCAGCAGTGGTACATATAAATAGCAGCAAGATTCTAACATCCTAAATATATATAAAAGCAGTACAAGGAAATAGCTGACTGAATAAGACTACTGAAAAGTAAACAACAACAATTGCATATAAAACCATACGTGTACAATCTACCATACAGAAAAGAGCTACTTAGCTCACCAAAAAGGGCTGAAGATCTTAGCACCAGTACGACTATGGTGGTTCCTAGCACGATACGATTAAGGCAACGACAGTCAACATAGAAGGCCCTAACACAGTACGGCTAGGGCGGTTCCTTGCATGATACGGTTAGGTCACCAACAGTCATACCCAAAAGATCTTAGCACCAGTACAGCTAGGGCGGTTCTTAGCATGATACAGCTAGGGCAACAATCGGTATAACTAAAAGACCACTGAGAGGCAGCTCAAACACATCAAATCATTATTTTTTCATTAATTACTTTAGTATTTTCACAAGGGATCTAGGGAGTCTCCATATTTTCCTAATATTTTATTCATGCATCAAATATCTTATATGATATGCTCAAAAAAATATGGCACAAAAATCAAGGAACGCGTAAGCAACAAAATATCAAATAGAAGCAAGAGACTCTGCTAAATATGGTAATATTATTTATTTTCTACTTAACCATTCTAACTATTCTAAGTTATACAAGTTCAGGATCACCGTTTTCCTACTATCGAGTATAACTCAGAAATTCATCCTTATAAGTTAAAAAAAGATTAGAACTGATCAGGTTCTAATCTAGTTCAATCAGATAGATGACTATGAGTTAAATCAAATAATCATACGTCCTAGTTTTGTGAATTTAGATGTTCTAACTAAGATCTGATCAAGATCTTCTAAACCTATAGATTATGGATTAAACACTACAAGATTTAGGTTTAATCACATAATCCAAAGTAGTTAAGACCTAAGCTCTAGGTTTTATACTATAAATGATCTACTAGTCATGGCAAATCCTATTAAGTAATCAAACTTAATAGGATGAATCTCCTATCTTAAATCTAAGGTTAAAAGATAAAATAATCAGAACGAGTTATAAAATAAAAGAAAGTCTAGAAACTAATAAAACCAAGGTTTCACCCATTGGGTAACCCAATTTACTCAATAAATGAACTCTAACATATGATCTAGTCCTAGTCTCAGGAAAAAGATCATTAAGGTGTAGTACTTAAGACTTAACAGAAATTATTGTAATCTGACTTAAGGGTTGATTTCACTCACTTAATTATTACTAAGATGATTATAATATTAGTCTTAGTGTTTGGGAATGTTAACTAAAGGTTAGGGGTACTTAATCCAATCTTAGGGCAGAATGACCATTTTGCCCCTACCTTAAGGGTCAAAAGTCAACTTTTGGTTTAAGAGTCCAAATTGAAGTTTCTCTTTTCCAACTAATTCCTTACTATCTAACTTGAAGATAAACAGTAAGTACATCCAAATTGGACCTCAAATGGTCAAGTTATGACAAAAATAAAGCTAGGGGTAGTTTGGTCATTTACCTAAATTTCTAGGATTCAAATCCTAAATATTATTTCAGTATAATGATGACATTGGAATTCTAGGTTAGATAGCTTCTTGAATTTTTGAATTTGGAGTTGATTTGACCAAGTTATGGCTATTTGAAGTCTATGGGCATTTTGGTCATTTTTCACTGGAAATTCTAGGGTTGACTTTTTGTCCTGATGTCCGAATGGGAAAACTAATACTACTACAATGATGGGCCCACTCTCCTGAGCATTTTAAAACCCATATTGACTATGTTTCGATAACTGGGTAAAAAGTTATGAGGTCCTAAAAAGGTCCTAAAATGCTACCTCATTATACGTACCCCAAAATAAAATTTTACATTATGTTATTTGATTTTTTACATTTTTTTGAGTATTTTAAGACCTATATTGGCTATGTTTAGATCATCCTATAAAAAGTTATTAAACTTTTAAGATTTAATATTCAAAAATACAATTTGAATTATTTTACTGTTTATTTTTTCAAATTAAATGATTTTACTATTCATTCCTAAAGTTTTTATATAAAATTTCTGAATTTATTAATCCTTAATTAATTTGTGATTAATTAGGCTTAATTATTAATTAACATTAATTAATCTATTAAATAATTAATTAAATTATATTTATTAATATTTACTGTAGCAAAGTAATTAGTGCTAATTACTGTTTAATTAGTCTTAATTATTTATTAATATCTAATTAAGAATAATTAATTATACTTTACTATTTAATAATAATTAATTATTCTAATTATTGTTTTAGGTTTAATTAATATTTAATTAACCCTAATTAATCTCTAATTATACTTAATTAATTAAAGTTACTATTTTAAAGTAATTAGCACTAATCCTAATTTAATTAACCACTAACTATACTTAATTAATCCTTAACATAATTAATTAATACTAACAATAATTAAATTAATATTTTAATTAACAGATAGTGGGCCCCACTAGACACGTGGCACTGCCAGAGGTTGCCACGTGGCACTGTGGCCCCACGGGGGCTGAGTCAGCTGGGGTGACTGGGCAGTGGGCCCCACCTGACACGTGGCACTGTCATAAGCTGCCACGTGGCACTGCGACCCCACAGGAAGCCGAACCGCCACGGTTGACCGGGCAGTGGGTCCCACTTGACACGTGGCGGGCCCAGAGGCTGCCACGTGGCACCATGGGCCCCACTAGGGAGCCGAACCGCCGCGCGAGCTCGAGCTATGGGCCCCACGTGACACGTGGCGTGCCGGCTGGCTGTCACGTGGCGCTATGGGCCCCACGGCCGAAGCCGAAGGGTCGCGGGCTTCGGCTTGTGGGCCCCACCGGACACGTGGCAGGCCCAGAAGGCGCCACGTGGCGTGGTGGGCCCCACCCGGTTGATGCGGACCCGGCTCGGGCGGGTCGGGCTCGGGTCGACCCGGCCCGACCCGGACTTCGTCTTCTTCGCGGAGATGGCCCGAGGGCACCGGGCTAGGGCACAGCTTTTGCCGGCCTTCCCGGGGCCGGACCACCTTGGCCCGCACGGCCGACGGTAGCCCTCGACGAGGGCTACACGCCGGTGGGCGGACCTTCGCCGGAGGTGGCTGGGATCGCCGGCAAAACCTAAACCTAATCCTAGGTCTACGGGGCGAGGGGACGAGGTGGAACTCGAGTGGTTCCAGCCTTGATCTGAGTCGATCGGACCTGATCGAGGTCGATCAGGTCCGGTTGATTGCTAGCCTAACCCTAAATCTACAATTAGCAGGTGTTAAAATGGCGAAACATGGAGGAGGGGTGAGATCCAGTACCTGGAAGGTGGACGGCTGCGAGGGGTTCGGCGCGGTTCGGGCTCGGTCCGACTATACTGGCTCCGGTTCGCGTAATCGGCGACGGGGGAGCGGGAGAGCCTCTTAAAGGCATCTGGACGGAGCAGCCGAGGCGGGGGAGGCCGCCGGTTGGGCAGGCGAGCGGCGGGCGCGCCGCGTGGCTCGCGGGCGACGAGGCCGAGGACGATGGCCCCGGGCCGTCCGATCCCGCGACACGCGGACGGCCCCGATCCGTCCGGACCGCGCGACGCGGATCGCAGCTGTGAGCTGTTGGATCCGCGCGGATCGGATGATCCAGATGGATCCGTCTGATCGGACGACGCCGTTAGTGCCGTCCACTTAAGTTGACGGCGCCGTCAATTAAATATATATATATATATATATTAAATTATTTTCCAGAATTTTTTTTTGAACATATTTTTCCTAGCTAATTTGGGGTCAAGGAATTCATTGGCATAGTCGGATTTTCGATCTGACGAATATTTTGATACCTCGATTTCCGGGGTATTTTTATTATTAAAATATTCGTTGAAATTTCGACGACTTCCGATTGACACGAAAACTTCACCCCAAGCTAATTTGGGGTCAATAAACGCAGTGGCGGTGTCCATTTTTTGATCGGAGGTCAATTTAAATAGGTCAATTTCTAGGGTTTATGGATTTCCAGAAATTATGATTCGATCCATTTGGCTCCTGATTTGGACTAGGTCTCAGAGGTTGACTCAAATTAACCTAATTAGCACTTATAATTATGTTTAAGACTTAGGGTTAGTCCTAATCAACTATAGTAACAACTCGAGTTATTATAAATAAAACTAAAGTTTCATTTATTGAGTAACCCATTTGCCCAATGAATGAAATCTAACATAATTTCTATTACTAATTCTTAAGGAAGAAGATCCTAAAGTTAATGAAAATCCTAAGCAAAGAATTTACAATAAGGTGAAAATTTAAGCTTTGATGCTAATTAATCTTAAATATATATATTTTTCTAATGTAATTAACTTATGAAAGTCATAAGGTGGGCTAGATTCTACCTTATGAAACAATTTAAATGACTTTGGGAGTTTTAAATAAAATTTAGGGTTTTCCTTAAAACAATAAATTAATGACTCTAAAATTTCTAAAATTAATCTTAAATCAGTTTCCTTATTAATTTTAGTGATTAAATTATATTTTTAAAGCTTAAGAATACTTAAACCTAAATTTTAGGCAAAATGACCATTTTGCTCTTACTTAAGGGTCTAAAATTGCAATTTTTTAATTTAGGATTCCAAATTAAAAATTATTAATGCCAATTGATTTCTTACTATTTAATATAAAAATAGACAGTAAATACATCTAAATCAGCCAATGATTAAGGCTAATGAGCTCAAATTAAGGTTTTAGCTCATTAAGGGCAATTTAGTAATTTTACCTAGTGAAGTCTGATATTTTAGCTATATTATTGTTGTTTGCTGTCTAAAAATTCCATAGAGTCTAAGATCATTAAATTCTAAGATTAATTAGCCAAGTTATGGACAAAATAATATTGGGGGTCGTCTAAAAGGGTAATTAATAAGTGTAACAACCCTAAGTTATTACTTAGTTTAATTGCATCATAATTATCATTTTGTTAGGTTTATTTAGTCATTAGAACTAATCCCTGATGATTTAGAGCGAATCGGAGCTCAATCGAACTTTTGGATTATTTTAATAATATTTAATTAATTAAAAAATTGAGATATTTAATTTAACCTTAAAATCAAAATTCAACTTCTCCATTGCGCTTGTCACCCTCAAATTAACTAAGGGTGATATTTTGGAAGTATTTAAAAGTCGTCGAATTTTTCTTGAATATTTTAATTTGTTTAAATACCCTAAAAAAATAGAATAATTAAATAATCATCAAATTTAAAATCAGACTTCGCCGTTGAATTTCTTATCCCCAAATTAGCTATAGGTGAATTTTTGGAATTTCTTGGATCCCGTTTATTCATCCAATTTTAGTTAGAAAATTTATGTTAATTTGGAATTAGAAATTAATTAATTAATTTCTTAAATCCATTTTCCTTCTTTCCTTCTGTGATGGGACCCATCCCTCTATTTCCTACGTTCTTGAAGTTCTTTAGGTGCCATCCTATATGGAGCTTTAGATTTAGGTTGAGTCATGATGAATCCATAAATTACATCTATTCATTTATTTAAGATATTTTTTGTTGTTCCTAAATCAAAATTTTGTATCTTTTTCAGGAAATGGAATCCAAAGGAGCTCTAAGGCATTTTTGCAATTTTCTAAAAATCTAACAAAGAATTCCGCTACAGCGCGCTGCCGCGCGCTGTCATGTGCCGCAGCGGGCTGCAGCGAAAACATTTAAACTATATTAATAGGGGCTCAACTAATTGAATAGTGTTTCTTGCAGAATTTACCGCTACAGCGCATGATCGCGCGCTGCCGCGGTTTATCGCGGAAACATTTAAAACTTTATTAAACAGGCTTCGAACCGATTGAATAGTGCTTTTCGCAGAATTCACCGCTCCAGCGCGCGGCAGCGGTGTACCGCAGAAATATTTCTGATTATTAAAAGGGGGCCCAACTAATTGAATAGTATTTTTCACGGAATTTACCGCTACAGCGCGCTGTCGCGCGCGGCAGCGGGTTACCACGGAAGACTTGGCTATATAAATCAGGCCGCCCAACTAATTGAACAGTATTTTTCACGAAATTCTCCTCTCCAGCGCGCGGTCACGCACCGTAGCGGTCTACCGCGGAAATATTTTTATATACAATCGGGAAGATGAACTAATTGAATAATGTTTTTCGCGGAATTCCCCGCTACAGTGCGCGGTCGCGCGCTGCAGTAGTCTACCGCAGAGGACTTGGCTAAAATTTCTTGGGACCAAGGTATGCTAAAGCATGCTACAGGGTGCTACAGCGCGCTGCAGCGACCCGCCAAATTTTTTCCCAGCAATGCATTTAATGCGGCTGGAGACATGACCTCTATCCTGAATGTTGTCTCCAGCCCCCATACCCTGCAGTAGCCATTTTTGTAAGCCTTAAGGTGTGATGTTGTGGCTAAAAAAATGAGATTATTATCACCTCACCCTAAATTAAAAATTAGTGCAATGATGAATTCAACATTTTTAATGAAGAATCTGGTTGCTTATGGAGGAGTGGAGCATGCAGCCCCCCCTCCCCCCTTCCTATAAATACCCCTCCTCTTGACTAGAGGAGGGTTCACAATTTTAGCAAAAGTTTCCTAAGTAAGAAGGAGAGCCAAAGGAGGAGAGAACTCCACAAGGGTGGCAAGGCAAGCTTTTGAAAAAGGAGAAGAGGAAGAAGGCAGCACTAGCAATCTAAGGAGAAGGTAATTAGAAGGAGAAGAAGAATTTCTGAGAACTTCTATGGAACGTTCTTAGTATCTTCTAAACTCAATCTTGTATTTTTTTTTTGTTACCATGAAAGGGTCTTTTGCTATGGATGTGTCTTCCTTATTTTCTTGTGTAATGAGTAGCTAAACTCCCCTTGGGGAGGGTTGGGATGAAGTCCTATTTTGCATGATGTAATATTGATGTATGAATGTTTTCCCTCAAGCATAATGTATTTATGATTTAAATGTCTTACTAAGAAATTTCTATCTAATTAGTCTTGAGGTGTTTATAAGAAAAGAACTAAAGAATCCAAGTTCTAATTATCTTGTGCTCCTTAGCTCACCTTAGGTTGGATGCTAGATTTTGAGTGCATGAAAGCTTAGAATAATGTGAGAAGGATATTGAGCTCAATGCACCTCAATTTAAGCTCAACCAAAGAGTTGATGCAAGTGATGCTAAGACCCACTAATTGAGCTCCTTAGCTCCACATAATTGAGATTGAGAAATGAAGTATTGAGTGCTCATGAACTAAGTGACATAGTCATTGAGCCCAACATGTGATTCTCTCATCTCAACTATGTGAGATGCGAAATGATGCTCGTAGTGGAAAATTAATGCTTGTGAGATCTAGAGATTTAAGAAAACTTAAACTCTCCTTAAATAAGGAGAAAATGAATTAACTTTAATTCTCAAGAATCTTACAAGAATCTTTGTGCTAAAGTAGAACCGAATGTGAGTTCATTTTGTGCACGAGATTTGAACTTGTAAGTCTTTGAGCTAGACTAAAGGACAACAATGTGCACTTAATTTCAATTAAACTAAATGATAAAGCTTGAGAAACAAATCTACACAAGTATTATATCATTGCATGTGGGATGGGCCCAACTCTCCTCTTCCTTTAAATATTGTTATTTACTTAGTGAATATTTGTGCTAATTTAGACCAACCAACCAATACATACTATAGCTTAAACATTAGTGAGAATAGATACACTTTAGTGCCAAATCAACCAATTCTCTGTGGTTCGATAAATTCCAGGAAAGTCATACTTTTCACTTATTACTTCAGACCACGTACACTTGTGTGCAAACGCAGACGTGTATTTACAGTCTGTCAAGTTTTTGGCGCCGTTGCCGGGGAATTAGTTTTTGATTTGAACTAAAGATAATCTATAGGTAGCTAGTGATTTAAGCATTTGATTTTATTTTCTCTTTGCTTTATATTGTCTAGTGTAATTATCAAGCTAACATTTTATATTTCTTTTTGTTTATTTTCATTTCCAAAATATATCTGTTTGATCTGTTTTGTTAATTCATTCTTGACAAGCTTTATTGAAACTTGTATGAGTAAAAGAGTCTGTACTGAATATCTGTTTGATCCTGAAATAGAACGAACATACTTATAAGCTAGGCGAGAACGAAACTTATCAAACCAACAAATTGTGATGGACACTTTCACAGAAAACTTAGAAGAGCCTAGGGGTAAAACACTTAGAGATTATACACTACCCACTATTAGGGGCATTCCCCATACGATTGTAAGGTCGAATATAGAAGCTCATAATTTTGAAATCAAACCCTTTACGTTGAGTATGGTACAAAAGAATCAGTTTGGAGGATTAGCCACTGAAGATCCAAATTTACATATTTCAACTTTCCTTGAAATATGTGATACCTTCAAGTTTAACGGCGTCTCCGACGACGCAGTTAAATTGAGGCTATTTCCTTTTTCACTGAGAGATAGAGCCAAGAGTTGGCTCAGCTCTTTACTGAGCAATTCTATCCGTACTTGGGATGATTTGGCTAAGAAATTCTGAGCCAAATTCTTCCCTCCAGCTAAAACTACACAGTTGAGAATTGAGATCACCAATTTTACTCAGATGGAAGGTGAGACTCTCTATGATGAGTGGGAACGCTTTAAGGAGTAATTCAGATGTTGTCCGCATCATGGTTCCCTCTCTGGATGCAAGTGCAAACCTTTTATAATGGTTTGAATGCTCCAACGAGGACACTCATTGATGTAGCAGTCAGGGGATCCATTAGTGGAAAAACCCAAGAGGAAGCCTATGACCTATTGGAAGAAATGACAAACAACGCTTACCAATGGCCTTCTGAAAGGCTTAAAAAAGAATCCATTAAAGTGAATGAATCAAATCAAATAACAGCTTTGCAACAAGAAATTCATGTCTTGAATGAAAAGATAGAAAGGATGAATGTACACGTGGTTTCTGAGGTACAATGTGAATTGTGTGGAGGGAGACATAATAGTGAGAGCTGTAACTTGAACAACCCTTTTGTACAAAACAACACTAAACATGTCAACTACTTAAGAAACAACAACCAAACAAATAACCCATACTCCAACACATACAATCCAGGATGGAAGAACCACCCAAAATTCTCATAGAGTAATAACAACAACAATACAAATCAATATGGGAGGAATTCATCCAACCAACAAGGCATGAATTATAGTAACAATAGCCATAACTACCAGCACAATCTAGAAGGGACATTCAATGCATTTAAGACCGAAACAACCCAGTTCATGCACCCCACTGAGGCAACTATCACATGTCACGAGGCTTCTATCCAGGGAATAGAAGCCTCCCTTAGAAATATTGAAACTCAATATGGGCAAATCTCCAAGTAGCTGACCTCTCGGCAGCAGGGGCTTTACCTAGTTCTACTGAAATAAACCCAAGGGAATTAATGAGTGTGATATATTCTGAAGTTGCATCAGGAGGAATGAATGATGAAATAGAGAGAGCAACAAATTGTGAATTAGAAGAAGAGGAAGGAATAAAAGGGAATGATAATGAAAGCTAATCGCACCCAAATGTGACGATCCAGGGAGGTTATGCATTCCATGCATAATAAGAAATGAAGTGTTTATAGATCCCTTGTGTGATCTAGGCACCTCGGTTAATGTTATGCCCTACCACATATATGAGCAATTAAAGATATGAGGGATGGAATACACCTCAATGATTCTAGAGTTTGCTAATCTTGAGTCCCTTACTCCTCTGGGAATGATAAAAAATGTTGTTGTGGAATTAGGAAATTTCATTATACCAACTAATTTTGTGGTCTGTGAATGGGACAGATGGAATAAAAATTCAACGATTATCTTTGGAAGACCCTTTCTGATGAGTATTAAGGCTGTTATAGATGTAAGTTGCGGTATAATGAGCGTCAGTGTTAAGAGAAAAATAGAAGTGATTGATTTAAAACTCACTCTCTTTAAAAAGGAAAAATAGAGGAAGAAATCAGGAAAAGAATTAGAGAAGAGAAATTATGGGTAGATAATGTTCTAGGAGACTTGACGATTGAAGAAAAAAATTCTAATGGTTATTCTACTCCTTCCTCTGAAAAGGGGAGCAAGGAAGGAGTGAAGAATAGAAAAATGTGATGAGGAAAAAGGAAGAAAAAGACTCCCACAAATTATGAAATCAAAAAGAAGGATCCGTTAGTTGAGGTTGAAGATGAACAAAGTTCGAGCCACCAAGAGAGGTGTGCTCACTCGAACATTCTTAGCCTATGGGAAATGAAACCACCGGAACCAACTTATTAATCTTAAGAGAGTCTAGCTTAGGATGTTAAACGGAGCGCTTATTGGGAGGCAACCCAATCAATAAAAATAAAAAAAAAAACCTTTTGCGCTCCAGAGCGCTGCAACGGACATTCTGCGACAGCGCGCTTCGGCGGAAAGTCCACGACAGCGCGCTGCAGTGGGTGAACCGCGCTCAAACGGCATCGCGACGGCACGCGTAACCATTTTACGCCCGGGCGCACCCTAGCTCGCGATCGCACGCTACAGCGCGCTGCAGCGGTTTACCACGGTTTTCCCAGATTTTATGCCTTGGGAAAATACAGTCAACAAGTCATGACCCTTGGGTTCCCAAGGCAGTCAAAAGTTGCTGAAAAAGCTGCCCCCCCTTCACATGGATCACCACATTAATAGCATGGGGAAGACCATTTGACCATTTTGTCTTGCCTTGAATATTTGGGCTATAAATAAGGAGGGAATGGGGGGTTATCCTTGCACATTCTCTTCATCTTCTTCAATCTCTTGATCATCTTAAAACTCTCATTCTAAGGCAATGTATTCCGGGAAGAAGGCTATTGCTAGGAAGGATGTTGAAGCTTCCTCATCCGGAGGAACTTTCAGCACGAAGAGGTTCTCCTCGATGGAGGCTGAGCACCGTTTCACCTCTATCACTTCCCAACAGAAGTTGATCCCGGAGCGAAGCTTCAACGTTGCCTACCTCGTCCCTCACGAACAGGTCAATCCTAGAGGATGGCACAAGTTTGTGACCAAGAGAGCTCCCACATACATGGCAATCGCCCAAGAAGTGTATGCCAACGCAATTGACGCATCCGGACAACGGATTTTCTGTCAGAGAAAGAGTGTCACCCTAGGAATTGCTCAAATTGATCAATTCTATGGGTTGCCGAAGGTAAGCTCTTATTCATACTCTATTCTCTTGGACTCTCGCTTTGACCCTTGCGCTCTTGTTGAGGAAATCGTCAATAATGACACTGAGTGGGAAGGGGGACTCGCCAACATTCCTTGCTCCGAATTAACAGAGACGAGTAGTGCTTGGCTAGTCTTTATTTCTAGCTATGTCATGCCCTCGAGTCACTTAACTGAAGTGACCCATGCCCGAGCACTCCTTTTGTGTTCATTGGTTAGGGCAGGCGAAATTCGCATCTCAAACATTATCTTTGAGCAGCTTTGGAAAGCTCTCAAAGGTTCATGCGCAGCATTGGCCTTCGGGTCTTTAATTTCTGGGTTATGCGAAGCCCAATAGGTTAAGATCCTCTCCTCTGACACCATTGTTCCCCCCAGCGTTGCCCTGCACCCCTCAAACCTTAACGTCCGGGCAAGTGAACAGAAATTGCCCAAGAAAAGAATGGGCCATAGGGCAGAAGCGTCTGCACCTTCTGATTCGCGTCTCACAAACCAACTCTTGATGCGCCTCCACAATCAAAACACTGCCGATATGGGGTTTTTCAAATAGGAATACGTCCAACAGTGCCAGTTTCAATCAGAATTCCATGAAGCCCTCGGGATGTTGTTTGATGATTGGAATTGCACGGCGGACCGGACACCTCCATGTTGCCACAGCCTCCCATCGGTGCACCCATACCGGAGACGCGCTACCCTACCGAGACGGCGTATGTGTCGGAGGAAGACGATGATGAGAACGAGGAAAATTAACTAGGTTGTATTTGTTATTTTTTTCACTTTTTCTTTTGATCTTTATTGTAATTTATTTTTATTTTGAGATTACAATTTATGAATTCTCATATTCTCGCATTTATTGAGTTATTATTAGTGACATACTTTTTCTGAATTTATCAAAAAAAATAAAAATCACAAAAATGCAAAAATCAAATGAGATATAAGTAAAAGAATGCTTAGCAATGAAAATGATGAAATTAATTATAGGCATTCAAATGTGAGATTGAGGAATGAATGGAGGGAAATCTAAATCTCCAAAAATTTAAATAAATGCTTGAGCTAAGTGTGGGGGAAGTTATAGGATTTAAACTAAAAAAATATAGTATGAATTCTAAATAGAGTATGCTAGGCTCCCGTAGGACTTCATGATCACAAAAATATTATGGATGAAGAAAAATATCTCTCCATAAGGATGAAAAGAACAAAATATTTATGGAAAAATGGATGATAAAAAATATCTCTCCCAAGTGAATAAAATAAAAAAGGATGAAGAAAAATATCTTTACTTTAAAAATTTTTCATCTTTGTGATTTATAAGAATGAGCACATATGGCACAACTATAAGAATCACTAAAACAAATCTTTAGTCTAAAAATCCAAAATGTATGAAACTCATCACATATTATCAAGCATTAAAAAAAAATTTAAATATTTGGAGATTTAGCGACTTACCACCTTAGTGACTCAATTGAAAATATTAAGATTGCTACAATTTTCATTTCATTTTTTGTTGTCATACACATATTTTCACTTATACTTATTTCAAATATATCATTGTGACTTTCATCTATTCAAATACATTAAAAATTATCATTTTAAGCTTACTCGAGGATGAACAAGAATTTAAGTGTGAGGGTGTGATGAATCCATAAATTACATCTAAAATAAAAGGGAAAATTTATTTATTTAAGATTTTTTTGTTGTTCATAAATCAAAATTCTATATCTTTTTCAAGAAATAGAATCCAAATGAGCTCTAAGGCATTTCTGCAATTTTTCTAAAAATATAACAAATAATTTCGCTACAGCGCGCGGTCGCGTGCCGCAGCGGGCTGCAGCGGAAACATTTAAACTATATTAATAGGAGCTCAACTAATTGAATAGTATTTTTTGCGGAATTTATCGCTACAGCGCGTGGTCGCGCACTGCCGCGGTTTATCGCGGAAACATTTAAAACTTTATTAAACAGGCTCCGAACCGATTGAATAGTGCTTTTCGCAGAATTCACCGCTACAGCGCACGGTCACGCGCGGCAGCGATGTACTGCGAAAATATTTCTGATTATTAAAAGGGGGCTCAACTAATTGAATAGTATTTTTTGCGGAATTTACCGCTACGGCGCGCGGTCGCGCGCGGCAGCAGGTTACCGCGGAAGACTTGGCTATACAAATCAGGCCGCCCAACTAATTGAACAGTGTTTTTCGCGAAATTTCCCGCTCCAGCGCGCGGTCGCACGCCGCAGCGGTCTACCGCGGAAATATTTTTATATACAATCGGGAAGAGTAACTAATTGAACAGTATTTTTCGCGGAATTGTCCGCTACAGCGCGCGGTCGCGCACTGCAGTGGTCTATCGCGGAGGACTTGGATAAAATTGCTTGGGACCAAGGTATGCTAAAGCACGCTACAGGGCGCTACAGCGCGCTACCGCGCGCTACAGCGGCCCGCCGAATTTTTTCCCAGTCAATGCATTTAATGCGGCTGGAGACATGACCTCTATCCTGAATATTGTCTCCAGCCACCAAACCCTGCAGCATCCATTTTTGTAAGCCTTGAGGTGATGTTGTGGCTAAAAAAATGAGATTATTGTCACCTCACCCTAAATTAAAAATTAGTGCAATGATGAATTCAACATTTTTAATGAAAAATCTGGTTGCTTATGGAGGAGAGGAGCATGCAGCCCCCCCTTCCTATAAATACCCCTTCTCTTGACTAGAGGAGGGTTCACAATTTTAGCAAAAATTTCTTAAGTAAGGAGGAGAGCCAAAGGAGGAGAGAACTCCACAAGGGTGGCAAGGAAAGTTTTTGCAAAAGGAGAAGAGGAAGAAAGCAACACTAGCAATCTAAGGAGAAGGTAATTAGAAAGAGAAGAAAAATTCATGAGAACTTCTACGGAGCGTTCCTTGTATCTTCTAAACTAAATCTTGTATTTTTTTTTTGATGACCATAAAAGGGTCTTTTGCTATGGATGTGTCTTCCTTATTTTCTTGTGTAATGAGTAGCTAAACTCCCATTGGGGAGGGTTGGGATGAAGTCTTATTTTGCATGATGTAATATTGATGTATGAATATTTTCCCTTAAGCATAATGTATTTGTGATTTAAATGCCTTACTAAGAAATTTCTATCTAATTAGTCTTGAGGTGTTTATAAGAAAAGAACTAAAGAATCCAATATCTAATTATCTTGTGCTCCTTAGCTCACCTTAGGTTGGATGCTAGATTTTGAGTGCATGAAAGCTTAGAACCATGTGAGAAGGATCTTGAGCTCAATGCATCTCAACCTAAGCTCAACCAAAGAGTTGATGCAAGTGATGCTAATACCCACTAATTGAGCTCCTTAGCTCCACATAATTGAGATTGAGAAATGAAGTGTTGAGTGCTCATGAACTAAGTGACATAGTCATTGAGCCCAACATGTGATTCTCTCATCTAAATTATGTGAGATGCGAAGTGATGTTCGTAGTGGAAAATCAATGCTTGTGAGATCTAGAGATTTAAGAATATTTAAACTCTCCTTAAATAAGGAGAAAATGAATTAATTTTAATTCTCAAGAATCTTACAAGAATCTTTGTGCTAAAGTAGAACTAAATATGAGTTCATTTTGTGCACGAGATTTGAACTTGTAAGCCTTTGAGCTAGACTAAAGGACAACAATGTGCACTTGATTTCAATTAAACTAAATGATAAAGCTTAAGAAACAAATCTACACAAGTATTATATCATTGTATGTGGGTGGGCCCAACTCTCCTCTTCCTTTAAATCTTATTATTTACTTAGTGAATATTCATGCTAATTTAGACCAACCAACCAATACATACTATAGCTTAAACAATAGTGAGAATAGATACACTTTAGTGCCAAATCAACTAATTCTCTGTGGTTCGATAAATTCCCAGAAAGTCACACTTTCCACTTATTACTTCAGACCACGTACACTTGCGTGCAAGCGCAGACGTGTATTTACAGTCTGTCAAGTCCCTGGAATTAGATCAATTGAAAATTCTACCTCACGCATAGGAGGTAATCCAGGTAAGTCCTCATGAAATACATCTAGGAACTCTCTAACTACTGGGGTATCTATAGGATTTTTATCATCTTTTTCTTCACCAATAAGGGTTACTAAATTGGTGTATCAACTTTTATTAAAAGGCATTTGGGTTCATGTGATTTATTAATAATACAATTAGGCCAAGTTTGCCTATGAAGACTTATGGCTTTCTTCCTACCTTGAGGGAAACTCTATTTCTAAAACAGTCTATAACTGCATTGAATTTTCTTAACCAATCCATTCCTAAGATTATGTCAAAATTTGTGATTGGCATAATGATGAGTTTGGAGAAAAATAATTAATTATTGATTGGGATGTCTACTGTAACGCCCTGCCCTGTCGCCGCGCGCAAAAGAATTAAGTACGATCATACCAGTGGCGGAGCGGTGCGCCACTCGGGGAGGAATACCCCGTCTCCCCGAAATGGCTGAAAAATTAGCCCATCAAAAGGGGCTGTTGACTCAACCTCAAGTAGGGTTAAGAGCTAATACTTAAAATAAGAGTAGTATCCTTATCCTAAGTATTAGGCAAATGCATACATTGGATTTAACATACAACAAGAACCCAATATGCATAAAATATCAGCATTTCCAGTATACTGATCATATCACAATACTAAGTATAAGTAGTATAGTACAGAGTGCGGAAGCTTAAAGCATACATCCAAATACATTCATCACAGAAACAGTATAAAAGCATTCATCTCAGGAAAGAAAGGAAAGTATATCCAGAATTATTATAAACATTTACTGAATAATAGATATAAACTTAAATACTGAACTGAAAGTAACTGAGCAAAAAATAAAGCTGAAGAAGAGTCTACTAAAGCTCCATGGGCTCCTCCTGAATCTCCTGAATGTCCTCCTGACCTGTCTCAATATACTGCTCAAGATCTAGCAAATTGCCGGATCCCAAAAGTACCTCGTGTTAGATAATAAGTCTAACACATCGAAACAAATCTAATAGTTCTAATTATTCATTTAACATTTACATAATACGAGTAAATCTGCAGAAAAACTGTAAAGGTAACAGAAAGTACACATCTGTCTAAAACTGTACAAAACTGAAGCGGTGTAAAGTAAAACTGAACTGTAACTGAATACTGAAAATAAATCAAAATAGTACTGAATCTGAAATTGAGTAGTCATATGTACAACTATGCTATATGTCACTGAAACTGTGTATCTGAATATGCCACAATACAGTATGCTACTGATATGCTACCAAAATATCACTAAACTATTATGAGCAGTACGATCTAATGTATACATACACCCTGTTGGGAATACTGTTTATTGATGACACTGATGCATCCAGAAATTCTCCTATCAATGTATGTAATATTCCGTAACTCATAGATCATCACTGATACTTATACATCATTTTGATTCTCATACATCATTCTGATATTCACACATCATGCTTATGCTCATGCTCATGCTTCTAAACTACATGAGATAAATCTAAAAATCCTGAAAATGCTTGGAAAACTGATAATGAATCCAAGGTCTCCATTGTGCAGAATTCTGCTAAAAGGATTCTAGCTCTTGAATTCTAATCTCAATAATTTGTTAAGGTTGAGAGTTTACTTAAAATTATTAGCTGGGGAGACTGTATACACATATTTAGCATATTTGTAAGAAAGGTAGATTTAACCCTTAGCTTGTTTAAACTGCGCTTATCGAAGCGCACTACGATTGGAGGCAGAACCCGGTCATAGTTTACATCTCAAGCTAAGCCGTTAAATGCCCTAATTACAAACATACTTAGTGGTCTACACAAAGTGACTTAAGATACTTAGTTTGCTTAAACTGCACTTATCGAAACGCACTACGATAAGAGGCAGAACCCGATCACAGTTTACATCTCAAACTAAAGATCTTGTTCACTAATTGCAACACTCTTAGTCTTGGAAGATTTACTCTCATGGGACTGTATTCGGCTAATCCCGCAGGATAGCACCTGGTCATAAGTCCATATTGGAGTGAATCAACCAATCATAAATATTACTGAATTAATCCAGTAATATGGGTATACTCTACTATACCTAACTAATAATCTGGGTTCAATAGATTCTATTTAATCGACAAGGATTCTAGCGCCCCGTCCTGTCGCCGTGTGCAAAATATGAGATATAATTCATAGATTTGCGGCGGAATGGTGCGCTACTCGGGAACGGTGGGCCATAATAGTAAAACCCATCGTCCCGAATAGGTTTAAAGAGACAAAGCCATACTGAAGGCTGCCGACTCGAGTCTTAAGAGTAGGCTTGAGAGCCAATACATAAGGTAAGAATGGAACCTTTATCTTAGGTATGAGATTGAGTACGTACATAAGGTGTAAGGGAGGAGAGAATGACCCATGTACGTTACAAAATATATCAGCATTTCCAGTACGCCGATCACATCACAATACTATGTATAGTAATATAACAGAGTGCGGAAGCTGAAAGCAAAACACCCAGAATACATTCGTCTTAAACAGTAGTAAATATCCATCTCAGAAAAGAAAATAAAAGTACATCCAGAGTTTTATTACAAACCATAAAAATGCAGAAATATAAAGAGTCTAGCCAGAATACTAAAAAGGACTAAAAAGTAAAAGTAGGTGCTCAATCCCCTACAGCTCCAAGTGCTCCTCCTGAGTCTCTGGGACGTCTCCCTGACCTATCTCCAATAATTGCTCGGGATCTAATAAATTGCCGGATCCCAAAAGTACCCCGTGTTAGACAAGAAGTCTAACACATCGAAGCTAGATATGCAAGCAAATCTAAATATAATAAATATACAAGAACATAAAGTAAAAGTGCAGGAGAAACTGTAAAACATCAAATCACTGAACTGTAGGAACTAAGCAAAGAAAAACTGCATCAAAACTAAATACTGAAAGTACATTAAAATGTCAGATGCTGAGAAGGATGCTATAAGCTGCAATATATGCTACTGAAGCAATGCTCACAGATATGCTATATCCTGGTATATCACAGAATTATCACTGAAGGTCTATGAGTCGTACAGTCCAATGTAAGCACAACAGTTAGGAAGTCAGTATGGTGACGCAGATGCACCCTGAAATTCCCTAGTCTGTGTATATAATATTCTGTATCTCATACTGTATCACTGATAACCATGTGTCACAACAAAAGTAATGAGGTCAACTCATGATTATGCTTCATGTTTATGCCATTATATGATATGAATGGAAAGTCCCAAAATCCATGAAGAAAACCAAAAAAAAATACATCCTAAGTCTCCACTGTGCAGAATCCTGCTAAAAGGATTCTGACTCCAAATCTCTAGATCGATATTTAGTTAAGGTTGCTTGTTTACTCAAAGATCACGGGGCAAGGTGATCATATACACATATTAAATATGCTGCAAAGATAGGACACAACATTTAGTTTGATTATGCCACCCTAATAAAATGATCTTCATTAGGAGGCACCATCAGGTGATGGTTTGTGTCTCAAACTAAGCATTTAGTCACTAAACTCATAATCATACTTAGTGTCTTAAGGAAGGTAATTCCCCTTTTTACTTAGTTTTATTTAAGCCATACCTATTGAAGCGATCTTCGTAAGGACGCATTGCCCGATGGCAACTGTCCTTCAATAAAACTAAGGAATGGGTACTCATTTAATACACTCTTAGGATTGATTGATTTATTCTAAGCGAGGTTATGTCCGCCTAAGCCCGCAGGATGGCAACAAAGACAAATCTTACTTAGAGTGACTCAACCAATCCAGATTATTACTGGGGACTAGTAATATGGGTATACTATACCACACTCACCCAACAATTGTGGTTCAATCAAATCTATTTAATAGAGCAAGGATTTATCAAGACTACAAATCTTAGATTAGTAGGTAAGTCCTATACAAAGTTTCACAAATCTAAAATGATCGGGGATCACTTAATATGGATTCTACCACAAGGAGATGTATCTCTTCTAATGTCTTAAGTGTTTACTATCACAAGGAGAATAGATCAATTTCTAAGGTGAAGGGATCTTCTATACTTCTACCCTAAGGATTCATACAAGGCTTCCTACCTCATGATGTATAAATTTAGGTCTTTTAGATAATTTAAGACGACCTTTATTAAGAGAGCACCCAGATCTCTTCTTTAGATATTGATATTAATCTATTAGGTTTTGGTTCATAATTAGGTTTAGGATGATTAGATCAGATGATTAAGTCATCTGATCACACTTAGACTAAGATTATGGGAACTAAATCAAGCATATTGCTAAGGATTAGATCACTTATTTAATCAATAGGATTTTAATTGTCTTCTTATGCTAGTCTTCTTTCTTAAGAGAAAATCAGGGATCTAAAGTTTAGATTCAGATCAAGCAATCACATAGATTTATTATTAACCTTAACATGTCTAATTCAAATATTTAGGATCAATAGTAAATCAGATGCATTATAAAAAATATTCAATTTACAGTCTTGTAATCAATATAGTTGGGTTAGGGTTTTTATGGTTTTAGGTTTGCCTTAAGTAGATTATGGCTTGACTCCTTCTCAAATCTTAAGTCAAATCAAGTGTATATTTAAAGATCAATGTCAAATCAGTGGATTAATTATGTATTATTGGTGGCAATCCTAGATCTAGATCAAGTCTTAAAAGCTTGAACCAAATCTCAAGATTTCTTATGTTAATTACGATGTTTAAGATTCTATAGTTTTAGATTGATTCAAGTATACTTAATAAGTTTATGGAAGGTGATTTTATTTCATTTGGTTTACTGTTATAAGCCCAAACAATGATTTAAGTTTAACAAACAGTGTTTACTTAATGCTAACTAAACCCTAATTCCAAGCAAAAAGGATAATTACGTAAATAAAAATCCAACCATTCAAATTACATGCAATTTGGCATGCAAGTCCTAATTAATCATACAAGTAATTAGAGACTGAGTTTGCTATGATCTAATGTGTATAAACCTTAAAATTCACTAATTATGATTTGATAAGATTAGGGCATATCTATATTTACAGAGCTCAAAAAAATATTTTACTTAGCACATGCAATCTAATTAATATCAGTGAACTAATGGCACCCTAAACATGCAATTTAGATAAGTGAATTTACTAATCTATCCTAATTAAGATTTACTATAATTAAGCAATAATTTAAGATCTAACCATCAGATGTATGATACTATTCTATATTTAAGTTCCTGAGATTTTTTTGAACATTTTCATATATGATATCATAAAATTCTAACCAGTGGATTAAAAGTTATTAAGAAAATATATTCTGTATTTTTCTATTTATATTTTCCTAATTTCCTTAAGAAAAATAAATAATAAATTCTTTATAAATATTTTAAACGGCACCGGCCCGATCCAAATCGCGCGGGTCATTCGGGCATGTGGCCCGTTACTGTGTACTATTGATTTCAAAATGGAGCCGGCCCTATTAAATTCACACGGGTCAATCGAGCCTGAAGGCTCGTTACTGTTCGACAGCGCGGGTCACGAGTCGACCCGACCCGCGCTGTCTTCTTCTTCCCCGCGCCTGGCCCCGACTGAGAGCGATTGGGGCGAACCTTAATCGCCAAAATTCTCAGTCGTCGAGCCATGCCGGGGCGTAAGGACGACGGCTTCACCTTCATGGGGCCAAGACCAACCCTTAGAACCCTAAATTGCTAACTGGGATGGTCTAATTCCCCTGGACCCTATTTCTCCATTGCACATGAAAGGAGCTCACTGTGAGGAGAAATTCTCCTCACAGGGGGCTTGCCAGGGCTGGGGTTTGATCCGTTCACCTTCAGGGCATAAGCACGGATCGAAGCCCCATTTCAGGAGGCCCTAGGAGGCTCTAGATCCCTGGGACCTTGGTCCCAGAGCTCTGAAAGTAGGATGACCCGTTCGATTGATACGATCAAACGGACCCTCCTAGTGCACCAATTTTAATTGCAATGAAATCGCATTAGCCAGAGGAGAGTGTGGGGATGGAAATTAGGCAGGAACTGAGCCCATACAGCTCAGTCCAGAACATGGGGTACCTGGTTTTGCTGGTCTGAGCTGGTCTGGATGGCGGAGCCTAGCACGAAGCAACAGAGGGGCTCTTAGGGGTCCTGAACTCCAGGAGTTACCCTCTATTAGCTGCACGCGAGCTTAGGAGCGTCGGGAGGAGCTTAGCAGAGCAGCAATGGCGATAGGAGGAGGAAATTTAAATTTAGCTCAATTCAATAGCAAAGAGCTCCAGAGGTGAGGTCTGAGGCTATTTATAACCTCAGAGAGGTGTTGGGAGGAACTGCTGGGACTGGGCTCGGCTTGGCTTGGCCCGAGAGCTCGGGTCAAGGGTATAAAATACCAAAATTCCATTTCAAATTATTTTTTTTATATTTAAATAATTTTGACTTCAAATTTAAAATCTAACTTCACCATTGCGTTCACCACCCCCAAATTAGCTAGGGGTGAAGTTTTGAACGCATTTGGAAGTCATTAAAATTTTGTCGAATATTTTAATATTATTTTAAATACCTGAAAATACGAGTAAATAAATACTCGTCGAATTAAAAATCCGAGTGCGCCGTTGTGTTCAGAAGACCTCAATTAGCTAGGATTTATTTTTTTTAGGTATAATTCAATATAATTTAATAAATGGAAAATTCTAAATTAAATAAAATAGTATATATATATATATATATAAATACATATAAATATCCTTCATTTCCTAAAATTATCAAAACCCTAAATCCCTCTACGCGGCCGACTCCTTCGCACGCGATCCCCTCTCCCCATCCCGATCCTATCCTATACGCACGCTCGACACCTCTCGAACCCTTCCTTCAAGCGAACGAGAGAAGGCAGTGGACGCGTGGCTTCCACCGCTCGCGAGATCCACTGACCGGTCGCCGAATGCTCATCTCCTCGCAAGTCACGGAGTCGCCTCGATCGTCACCAGGTAAGCTTATAATACCCATCTCCTTATTTTTCCCCTAAAAGCTAGAAAAGCCTTGCATTAGCCGAATCCTTCCACTCGCCGAGCACCTCCGATTGCTGACGCCTTCCTCTCCACTTAGCCGGAACTTTCTTCATTCCATCAAGAGCTCCTTCTAGCATATTAAGGATCAAGCCTCAAGACATTGAGCAAGTAAGTATCTGATTTTAGCTAAAGCTCAATAGCAATGTTAATCTTGCCGTCTTTTCCTTAGAGACCTTCCTGAACAAGATTTAGTTTAATATAACTATTTATGTCCAAAATCATCAGTTTTAGAAATCAAATAATGAATATAAGGCTGCTATATGTAAAGTTCATCAACAAAATATGTAATTATTTTCTTTAAGATCATAATATACTTAACTAACATTTCTCAAATCGTGATTATTCTCACAAGCACAAATCATCTGCAGTTGTTTGTTGATATCTATTACTAATAAATGGAATTAATTGTAATTAATGAAATCAACTAAATTATCTGTAGTTCATCTGAATTTATTCTTTGGAATCAGTTCATAGTATCCATCAATAGGTAAGTTCAAGGCATTTTTGATTACCTGTAATCATTATTTAACATAACTTGTAGATCAGATAACAGTTCCTTTGTGCGTTTGGTTCGCAAGAAAATTTTCAATTATTTAGATCCAAGAATTATTTCAATGCTATTCATTATTAAGGATATTTTTTCAATACTATTCTAATGTAAATGTCTGAGTTATAAGTGATAAAAACTTCAGTGGAATATTATTTTGAGAGTGTACTAGTAAATATCTTGCTAAAAGATTAGCCATTATCATTATTATTGAATGAGCTACTGGTTATCAAAGCACGCTTTGTGAATTAAAGTGATAGACGAATCATTGCACTTTGCATTTCACATTGCACACTGCACTTTGAAAACACTTTTCTCCATTTTCATGTGGAAGGAAAGGTTAGGCTAAGGTACTTTATTTGGTTCAATATGTATGGATCATGTGCATTTGGTTTCAATGAATGTAATTTATTAAGTTTTATAATTGTTTAAACTGAGCAGGTTAGAGGCGTTAAGCCTTTGTCTCTTCCTGAAATTGCAAACCTCTTCACTAGTCTGCATTTAGGGATATCTCAAGGACTTGACTCAAATCCAAACAACCTAGTGGCAAGTGCAACCTTCTGCTCTGAGAATTCTAGTGCTACACTTTGCTTGATAAATAATCATAACTATTTTTTTTTAATTACTTGTGTATTCGCTCTCTAATCGTCCTTTTGTTGCATTCTTACTAACAATGGCTGAGTGTTAATGTAGTAAGATAGGGAACATATGAATTTCAGTTGATTTCTATTTCAAACTTAATTAACAATGATTTTTAGCTATCACCAATATAAGACCATGTAATGATATATATGTTGTCAATCTTACCTAGTGTGATTAAGGCATAAGTGACATTGTTGTTGAATTGTTTCTTTTGTTATTTGTTGTATATATTTGATCAACGTTGGCTTCTTTATGTTCTTATCTTTTGATCTTGTTTTTATTTATACTTATATCATGGTTGCTATGGGAAGTTGCCTATGTATGCCATTTTTGTTAAAGTTATATTTCAACTTTCTCTACAGTTTTAAATTATTCTCTATTCTTTAGTTTAAGAATCATCTAATCTTGACTAATTGTGAATGACCTTAATCTTGGTGGAGTTCATTTTAATTTCCCCTTAGTTGATCTTGAGTCTAAAGTACACATGTAATAACAACTTGAATGCAAACCTTTTGGCATGAAGTGATAGCTTGTACTTCCTTTGACAGCATTAGCTGCTTAACATGTTGCTCATAATAAGCTTATTTACTTGGGAAAAAAAGCTGTTGAAAATGTTAGAGACCTGCATAGGCTGTACTAGTTGGTTGTCTATTACTAGGAATTGTCATTTGCACTTCATCAAATGCTGCCATGTATATATATATATATATATATAAATCAAATGTTGTCATCTAATGTAATATAAGAATGAATGCTGCCGTTTATCCTAATGTGAGTCAAGTACTATCATAAGTAACATACTGTATATGTATTGGTCTTCATATGAGTTGTGAAATGCTGAATTCATTCTTCTATACCATACAATATAAAGATAATTGCTGCCATTCTTTATAAAATCACATGTTGCCTCTTTTTCTAAATGAGATCAATAAGATCATATTAGATAAAATGTCACTGTTTCTTTATTAGAATCATATGCTGTCATTCATTTAAAATGAAATCAAAAGTTTTCTCTAATTCCAAAGTAAAATCACATGATCAAATACTATCAGTTGTCTTATTAAAACCATATGTGATCAAATAAATATATGAAAGAATCATGGAATATTGTCATTACTTGTATTAACTCCTTTTATTAAAATGCATTTAAAGAATCAAATGATGTTTTAAGAATTCAACCTTACTTGTTTCATTTATATTTGAATGGTAATTTTAATGATGTTATTCTTTGCAGGTCGAGTTGTAAATTAGTATCAAGAGAAATGATGCGCTAAATGCTATTAACATATAGCAAAAATAAGCCAAATAAATGCTGTCCTTATAAATTTTTGAATTAATTTCTGCATCTTTTGCTATTAGATGTTTGATATAGGATATTAAACTGCTTAGTTTAATTGAATGTATTTAAAATTTTTGTAGAATTGGAAATGAGCAATTCTGTAAAAATGGTTGAACTCTATTTTAGAATTGGAATTAAACTCTATTTAGAATTGGAAATGAGCAGTCTTGTAAAAAGGACTGAACTCTATATTTAGAATTGGAGAATGTTTGTATAAAATTTGGAAAATTTGAACAAAAACAAAGGAGACTCTGCCGAAATTTTTGAGAATTTTAGAACTTAGAAAATTTTTAGGAAATATAGATGTTTACACATATTTCTAAAAATTTCATATAAAATGTCACTTAAAAATATTAAACATAAAAAGTAATTACTTCAATGAATTCAAATAAAATGTCATAAAAACCTATTATGAAGAATCAAATTAATGACTTAAACTACTTATTGGCAGATCAAACAAATTGAATTGATTTATTTTGAGACAAAATAAGTCAGGTACGCAAATCTACTTATAAGTTTCATTTCAGTATTCTTATATTTGAGCCATTTTCCATTTGAATATTATTTACACTGCTTACCGCTTTATAATCTGCAAAAAGAATGATATTGAATAGCATGTAACAAAAAGTTGAAACAATGAATATATTATTGTGGTGTTTGTCTTTGGAGGGAGAAACGCAACACTAAGAATCTGTACAAATTGGGCCAGCTAGCAGCCCCTGGGAGTTATATGGAGGGATTTAGCCTCTTGTAGGAAGTAGGCAATCCAGAGGAAAGACACACCAAGAATTATAATTTGAGTAAGCTACCGACGGGTGGCGAGATAAGCTTCCTACAGGTTATGCCTATGGGTTTACCCATTTGGGCTCAGGAGTATTCGGACTCACCTTATTGTTACAAGTGCTTTCAATAAAATTTATTTCATATATGTTGATTTTCTCAGCTATTTTGCAGGGCAGAAATTGTATTTGGAGATTGCTTACTTTACTTGCAGTTTTATTTTCAATCATTCTCATATATGATTTATACCTATTATAGGATGCTAGATTTATTCTTATAAGAACAATTTGCGTACTCCTACCTGACTCGTAAATCTGAAATTTTTCAGGTTTTTAATAATTAAAGAACTTAGAAGATCTGCCAAATTAAAGGAAGAAGAATAAAGGAAGCAGAAGAATGTAGATATTTCATATTTTGTATAATTTAAACTGTTGTAACATTTTCATATATGTTTTGGCTCTATGTATAAAAGGATTTTGAATTTTATTTATTTTATTATGTCCTTTTTGAATTATAAAAATGTCTATATTTTCATTTGAAATGAATTGTTCTTTAAAGACTCTCGAACTTCGATCCCCGGTCGCCACAAAGGGGAGCTCTCAGAATTTCTAAAAATGGAGATATCGGGCTGGAGAGCCCATCTCAGAGGCCTCACGGGATTGAGGAACCCCTAATGGCTATGTTGAGCTGGCGTGGGAGCGGGGGACAGGCTTTGCCTGTCGGGGATTTCATTTTTTGTTTTGTCGGGGTCTGAGCGAAGCGGAGGAGACGATGAGCAGTGCGGGGTTTACGGCAGCCATCTGATGTATCGATTGTTGACGCAGAACGGCTCAGATTCTCGGACAGGTAACGGCCGAACGCGGAGCGGGGATCATCCGTCGAATCTGGATCTCTAGATCTGACGGATGGATCGCGCTACTTACTATGGGTGGATGGGTACCGTCCGATCCTTTGATTGAACCGCGAAACGGCCCAGATGGGTTGATCCTGAGCGAAGGCGCGGGCCGCACGATCTGATTCGGAAAATGGACGGCTCAGATCGCTCCCGCTGTTTTAAAGACGGCCGAAGGTATATTTGCAATTTTTAATTGTATGGAGCCCTTAAGTGCAATTACACCATTTTAAATTAAATTGAATTATTGCCTAAATGAACTCCAAATTGCACCAAAATTTCACCCTTAGCTAGTTTGGGGGTGAGGATTTCAAAAAATGCAATCAGATTTTAATTCTGAGATCAAAATATTTTGGGTCTAGACTAGGGCATCTAGATTGATCAAATTGTAAATTTTGACTTAGAGAAGCTCAATAGACTTCAAATTTTTCTAGGTAGGCTTATCTTGATGTTCTAAAATCAATGATGCTAAAAATTGAATCAATCAACATTTATTTGCATGGTAACAACCTAGAGTTGTTACAAGGATTTATCAAATCTATTAATCCTTACTCTAAATAGGTGTATCCTACACAAGTCTCCAAGGATGTGATCCAAAGATCACTCAACATAGGTTGCTACCACAAGGGATGAGCCACACTCTAAGTACTTTAGGTAATTCCTACCACAAGGTGTCAAGTTCAACTTCTAAAGTTATGAAGGGTTAACTAGGTTTCTACTTCAATAAGTTACAAAAGTCCTTCCTACCTTAATGTTTCATTAGTTAAGGTCTTTAATCATTTCAATGACAAATCCTATAGTAAGGCCCTTAAGATCTCACTTTCTACTTTTTAAGTTAACATTTAAGGCTTACTTATTAGCTTTGGACCAAAGTGATCAGATTAGATGGCTAACCATTCATATAATCTATTTTTATTCTATAATCATAGGATCAAATCAAGGATATTATTAATATTAGGTCATTTCTTCAATCATTAACATTTTATTATTCATCTTATGCTAATAATCTTATATAAGAGAAAATCAAGGATCCAAAGTTTAGGTTCAGATAGTTCAATCACACAGATTTAATGTTAATCTTAGCACTTCTAATTCAATGGTTTAAGATCAATATTAAATTATATGCATTATTGGAATAATGTCAATTGAATTATCTTATAATCAAGTTGATTAATTAAATGATTAAGATTTATATCTTAATCAAGACAAGTTAAGATTTAACCCCTGACTCTTATATTATTAAGATCAATGTTACTTTAAAGGTCAATGACAAATCAATGTATTGTTAGTGTATTATTGATGTCACACTTTAGATTTGGATTAAGTATTATCTACTTAATCAAGTTATCATGATTCTTTATTCAATTGTAGTTTAATGTCAATTCAAATATATCAAGATGTCTAATTGAATGTTAAGGTTCTCTAACATACATCCTAAAAATCATAAAGGCATATAAATAGAAAGATAACATAAAATAAGAGGGTGATTAATGCTAATCAAATCATAAAACAAATAAAGGGATCATCACTTAATCACAATTCTAAAAGATCTAAGTTTCATGCCATTTAAGTTATTAAGGTTTACCTATTTGATACATACTTTTAAGGATTCTATTACTTAGCATTTGATATGACATACATTTAAAGATACATAGTAGATTTTAAGCATATATGGAAAATGACAAGTTCAAACTTAATTTCTATATAGAAATTAATGCAATCTTCAATTTTAGCTAAAATAGGTTAAGGGGTCTTAAAATACCAAAACAGAGTAGTTTCTGGCCATTCCAGCTAAGACTGGGCACTTATTACAAAATCTGGGCAGTTTTTTGAAGAATTCTGGGAATTTTGCAAAATTTGGGCGCTGTAGCGCTTTCCGCGCGGTAGCGCCTTTGCGATATGGCTTGCTGCGGTCCGCTGCGATCCGCTGCAATCCACTGTAACCCGCTGTGACCCGCTGCAGCGCATTATGGCGCGCTGTAGCGGTTCATTTTGCAAAATTACTGTTCAATTATTTTATTTTGTCATTTCCTAAGATCTGAAATATTTCCGCTAAGGTCCGCTGCAACGCGCTACAGCGCGCTGTAGCATCCCTTTTTGCAAGTTACTGTTCAATTAATTAATGTGCATTTTTCCTAAGTTTTCCTGTCCGCTGCAGCCCGCGGCAATCCGCTGCAGCCCGCGACAATCCGCTGCAGCGCGCTGGAGCGGCAGACGGTGATTTCGTCAGGTGCGAAACCCGTGAGGGCCATTTTTTGAGCTTAATTACTCTCAATCCAGAGAGTTGCATGAGTGGTGCTATATATCAATGGATAGGTATTTCCGATACCTTTCCATGACACTAAAATCAGCACAAACTGAGCATCTTAGCTATACTAAAAATGACAATGAATGACAGGGTATACAAAATAGAGAAAAATATGGCAGATTTTCATGGAGTTTTTAAGAGCCTTAATGGATTTCATACATGCATATAGATATTCCAAGGCTGCATTCTAATATCATAACATCATAAAGAAGACAAGGAGAGGAGCAACAGGGTACCTTTGTGTTCTTGGAAGGAGAGGAAGAAGATGACCTTTATTTCCTTCACAACCTTAGGGAGGAGAGCTGCACTTCTTCTCCCTCAACACTAGAGCAACCAGCAATGGAGGGGGATAGAGGAGAAATTTTTAGCAAGTAAAGAAGGAAGGCTGAGCTCTTCTTTTAAAGGTGGAGAGGGGAGGGGAGGCCTCATCATGGCTAAGGAGCTAAGAGAGTAGGGCTATCATGGATAAGCCTTAATGAGGCATGGCTTGAGGAAAAGAGGGGATGGCCAGCCAAATTTGCTTGGGGCTGTCAGCCAAAAATAATAGGAATTGGGAAAATTGTAGATAGGGGACTCAAAGATTGCTTATTTACTTATTTATTTTCCCCTAATTATTTAAAAATTCTGATTTTTGAAATGTGCTCCGAAAATTCTCAAAAATTCACCCCTAGCTAATTTGGGGGTGAGGAATTCAACGGCGAAGTCGGAATTTGATTCTGATGATTATTTAATTTTCCTATTTTTTTGATGCATTTAATTATATTAAAATATTCGCGAAAATCCGACGACTTCCAAACGCGTCCAAAACATTACCCCCTAGCTAATTTGGGGGTGACGATCACAACGGCGAAGTCGGATTTCAATTTCGAGGTCAAAATAAATACCTCAATTTTCTACTTAGTAAAATATTAAAAAATAATCCAATTTTTTTGGATTTAGCTCCGAATTGCTCCAAACCATCATCATTTGGTCCCAATGACCAGATGAACTTGATGAAATGATAATCACAATATGATTAGGCTAAAATTAAGCTGGGTAACAACTTTGGGTTGTTATATCTACCAAACAGAATCTTTTTGCTATCATTTTGGCACTTGATGGCATTTGCACTATCAAGACATTATTACCTAGGTTAAAATATTGAAAGTTCATGAAAGATGCACAATTCTTTGATATGAAAGAGTGACTAGCATACATATCAAAGAGTGTGTTGTATAAATGATTCTTAATACTTAATGTTCCTATAGCAGGAAAAAAGAAAAATGATTTCAAGTACATTTTATGAAGTTTGAAGCAAGTAACTTAGGAAATAAATGATAAAATTGAAAAGCTGAAGTAAGGAAAATCAAATGTAGGACGTACCGATTACAACGTCACTTTTTTCTTTAGCGGTAGAAGCAGAAAGTGTGTACACTCTAGGTCAGCTTGAGATTGTGAAATTGCCTTTCTTTATCAGTACGACCTCTCTGCCCTTGTCTTTGTGCTTATGGGGGAGCTCTTTTCTGATCACGGGTGTTCCCACTATATGAAGGAGGCATGAATGCAGGAAGTGGATCTTGTGAATTATAAGGAGTAGGATTATGGACTGACTATCAATGATCAATCTTTATTCTATTGAATATCCAATTAGCACGACATTCTTGGTAGTGGCGGTTAATCCTGCTGCAAATATAATGCCGGTTACTAGTGAGGTAACACTTCCCATATGGGTGTGCCTATTACATTTGGCGGCTGGTCCACATTATTGACATTTATTTTGGGCAATATTGAAAACTTTAGGGCCGTGAGGATGATTCCTCTTAAATGGCTCAAATCTAGAAGGTTGTAAATGAGGGCGCTTTTGCGTCTCAAATTCTCCTTGATGGTGCTCTATCATTTTAGCACCTTCCAATAGATTGGGGAAATCGTCATGATGTAAGGACACCAAATAACTTCTAACAGATTCTCTAAGCCTTTTAGAAATCTACTGCATCTAGCCATTTTTGTGCAAATTAGATTAAGCGTGATGTGAGATAGTTTTCTAAATTTCATCTCATAGTCATGTACAAAATGATTTCCTTACATTAGCTGCATAAAGTCATCCTCAATTATAGCTTGTGTGGAATGAAGGATTAAACCAGTATGAAATATATGCTCAAATTCTTCCCAAGGAATATCTTCCACACAAGTGTCAGAAAAGTAGGCCTTGAGTTTGCTATCCCACCAGTATTCAGCTTTCTGGTGAAAAAGATGACTAGCTAAACAAATACACTCACTTTCAGAGCATTTAATGCTTGCAAAGAGTTTCTCCACTGATTTAAACCAATTGGATGCTTCCATAGGTGAAGCAGAGCTATTGAAAGTGAGGGAATTTAAATGAAGGAAAGCTAGGAGAAAGGCATCCACAACTGGACCTGAAGTAAGTTGTGGTGCAAAAGTAGCTGCCTTTGGAGTTAGAGTAGGAACTTCAAGTAGAGTTGGGGGAGTTTGAAATGTAACTTGGGATGATTGTTGTGGAATAGGAGAAGATGGTGGAAGAGTTGGAGATGGGTGAGAAGGGGTACTTACGGAAGCCATCCTCTCAAAAGCTCTCGTTTGAGCTTCTATTATAATTTTAAACATTCCCAACATTTATTTCATCTCTTCATTTAGAGATGGAATAGATGGTTCAGTGTGGCGGCCGCCCCCTAATCGTTTGGATTAGGAGGTGGTCATCACTTAGCAAACCCTCACTTAACATTCAGATTAAGGAATGGACCTTCTTAATCAAATGCCAAGAGAGGATGTGCCTTAATAAGCAAAGAGCAGCAACTGAAACAATCACTTAAATGAGTATACTATAATTTATCAGAGTGCGGAAAAAAATAAATGTAACATTCATACAATCCAGATAAAAACTATACAACTCAGAATACATAAGCATGAAAAGTAAAGCAGTTAAATTCTGTATTATTACAAAATGATATTAAAGTTTATGCAGTAATGAAAGTAAAGTCTCTCATATCCTCACAATATCTGGTAGTGACTAATGATCTTTTCCTGTATGCTCCTCTTCCTGAACTAGATCTCTGGAAGGTCCTACAACCTCGAATAGCTCAGAATCTACCATTGTCGGTTTCACAATGGTAGGGCCCCAGCCAACAAAAGAAAAATCTAGTTAGACAAAATATCTAAGTACATTTTAGGCTATGAATTATTAAATTTTAATGATATCATAATTCTAAGCAACATAGGAGCAGTAAGCATCAAATAAAAGTAACAAAGTTATAATTAACATAATTATAACTTAACAAGATGTGAGGTAAGCACATACCTTAACTCATGCTGCAGAAAAGGTTAAGAAATGCATAAAGATATTCTAAACACAAGTGAAACTTCTAAATACATGATCCATATAAGACATGCTGATTTATAATTAAGCTGAAATTACAGATACTGAAAGTAAAATTCTAACATCCTAACATGCCAAAGATAAAAGTGAATTGCTAAAAGGTATAAATGAATATTCAAAGCTGTGAGTACAAAGGAACTACAGAAAATGAAAATATAGCAGAAAGTGTACTGAACTATAAGACAAAGTAAGAACTGCAGAAAATAAAAATATAATAGAAGGCGTACTGAACTATAAGACAAAGTAAGAACTGCAAAAAATGAAAATATAACAAGAAATGAACTGAACTGTAAGGTAAAAGTGAGCCAAGACTGTAAAGTAATAAAAGGCAACTGCAAAGTAACTGTAATACAAATGAAGTAACTGAAAAGTAACTGTCAGAAATGAGATATTCCTACTTAGTCCTGCCATAAGTAAAGTCCATCTACTCATCTGGAAAAGTAGTCCCATATTCCATCTGAAAAGTACTGCTAAACATCTGGAAAAGTAGTCCCAGATTAAGGTTAATTCCATCAAAAAGTACTGCAAACCATCTGGAAAAGTAGTCCCAGATTCACTAAAAAAGTAGTCCAAGTCAAAAACAACCAGTATCTGGAAAAGTAGTCGCAGATCCACTAGGAAAGTAGTCCTAATTAGAAACAGCATGCACTAGGAAAGTAGTCCTAGTCCAAAACACAGGCACTAGGAAAGTAGTCCTAGCCCCAAAAGCTATCCTACAGGCACAAGAAAGTAGTCATAGCCCAATACCATCCTAAAGTAATGTCATACTACATGGCAGACTAAAAAGACATATCTCCTCAAGTTTAGTAAAGCTATTTTCCATCAAATTTCTTTCTAACAATATGAAATGCCATATGAATATAATCAAAATCAACATAGAGATAATCATCTAATATTCTTTGTTTAATGAATGTATGCAAATGTAAAGAAGTCCAAAGCAAAAAGGACAGCATAGCATACAATGTTTAATGTATATAAAATAGCACTAAACAACATTTGTGATATCACTTTGTTTTCTATTTAAGACGTTCTAACTAATCTGAACTTATACAAGTTTAGGATCTCCAATATCTAGCTATCGAGTATAAATCCAGAATATCGAGCCTACAAGTCAAAAGAATATTATAACTGATAAAGTTCTAACACTTATAAATCACATGTCGCTTAATTAAGTTAAAATAATAAATCAAACATCCTAATTAATGATTTTACGAATCCCAAACCAATCTTGATTAGCATGAATCAAAATTGGGGGATTAAGATGTTAAAATTGAAGTATTGGATTTTAACTTTTTAATCAAATAGGTTTTAATCCTAATGGTATAAAGTTAAACCCACATCACACGAGATATAATTAAGGCTATCTTATTAAGCAAAATCAAGCCTAATAAGATGGATCTCTAATCTTAATTCTAAAGTTTAAATACAAAATAATCATAAATAAAGGATGAAATCAAGAAAATTATAAAACCAAGATTTCATTTATTAGGTACCCAATTACTTAATAGATGAACTCTAACCTAATTTTTAAACTAGATCATAAGGAATTAAGATTCTAAAGATTGAAGGAAAACCTTAAAAGAATAATTAAACTTTAGATTTGGTCTTTCTTAACAACTATTATGATGAGTTTAACTTAAAGGAGGCATAAGGTGAACTAAATTCACCTTATGAGACTTAATTTAGGACTTAGAGGATCTTAGGCCATCATTAGGGTTTCTCTTAAAATGTCAATTTAAAGAGTTTAAATATCATAAAATGAATTCAAATCAATTATATTACTATTTTTTTAAGGGTTTAAGAATGTATTTCAGGTTATAAGATGATTAAACCTAAATTTGGGTAAAATGACCATTTTGCCCCTTACTTAAGGGTCTAAATTTCATCTTTATAAATTAGGTCTTAAATCTGAAATTTCTTAAAGTTGAATGATTATTTATTGTCTAATATAACTTTAAACAGTAAGTTCATAAATTTTGATTAAGGATTAAGCCTTATAAGTTCAAATTAAGGAATTTGACCTATATGGGAAAATTGGTAATTTTACACTAATAAAACCTATTTTTTTGTTAGATTACTGTAGGTTATGTTCTAAGGTTTCCATAGAACCTAAAATTATCAAATTCTGATATGTATTGGCTAAGTTATAGCCAGTACAAGTTCTAGGGTTAAATAATTAGGGTTTAATATAATTAGTGAGTGATTAGTAAAATTAGTCACTAATTCACTAATCCAATTATACTGCTAGGTTTTAATCTACTTTATGAGTAATTAGAAACTGAAATTACTCAATTTGGATCATTAGATTTGCTAATCTTCACTAATCAGAATTTAGAGTAATTATGGTTGATTAGCAAATCTAACCATTGAATTCTAAATATTTTTGTATATTATTATAAATTAGGTTCTTCTGATCTAAATGTATATTTGGATTACTTAATTTGGAGCTCAATTGACCAACTTATGGTCAATTAAAGTTCTAGGATTAATTGACCTAATTAGGGTTAGGTCCTAAATGTGATTAGTTTAATTTTAATCCAAACAGCAAAATGAACACTACTAGATTAATCCTTAGGGTTTTTTGAGTACTTTGAGACCCATATTAATTATATTTGGGTAAGTGTGTGCTAAGTTAGGACTAATTGAATGAAATTTGCAAATTTTGATACTTAAATAAATACCTAAAATGTTACTAAGAAAAATATAGCTCTAATTAAAATTTTAATAGTTTCAGAATGATCCTTATTTTCTGTTGATCAGAATGACCTATAATTTTAATATTTTTGGAGCAGTAAATCAAAAGATATAAATGATTAAATATTTGAATTTAATTAAATAAATTAATTTATAATTTTAATTAATCACTGATTAAAAAGAATAATTCAATTTAAAATGTTTGGCGGCTGGGACCCACACTTAGCGACGAAACGGGTCTCGAATGCCGACCCGATAGCGTTGAGTGGTGGGACCCACCACTTTCATCGCGAACGACCGAAAGAATCTCGACCCGAAATCCCCTGCTCCTTTGCTCTTCTGATCAGCGAAACTGGGAGATTAAGGCATCTCCAAAAATTGGTGAACGGAGATCTCCAGACGAAATCGATATAGAAATTTGAAGTTCGTGACTTGGATCTTCTGCTGATCCAAACATCGGTCCCCAAGTGTCCTTCATCCCTCAACGATTTGATGCCCTAATTCTCTTAGGGTTAGGGATGACTCGATTGAAATAAAAAAAATGAGTTCAATCAAACTCGATGGACAATTGAAAATCAACATACATATAATAATGGTTGAACAAAGTAATTAAATGCAATGATTGATAAAATTGAATGTATTTTGGGAAGATGGAGTACCATTCTTCAGATTGACGACTGAAAAGTGGCTGGAAGGAGACAACTCCCCTCGAGGCCTTTCTACTTTGATCGATACAAGGAAGAGCTTCCATGATCAAATCAGGGATACCCTAAGATAAATTCGAGTATGGGAGGGCCTTGGAAGTGGCGAGAGGCAGGTGGCGAGTGAAACTCGCTGCGTTCGCGAGCGATCGCCACGCGCACTGTGCGTGGCACACATCGGGAGGGATGACTTCGCGATCGTCCGATCAAATCTGATCGGACAATCCAGATCGCATTGCATCCGATTAAATGATGCTAAGAAAAGCAACGACGAAAACTTAAGGATAACGGCGCCGGATATTTAAAATTTAATTTATTAATATTGAATTAATTTTAACTGATTTAATTAATTGAATTTAATTGACTAAACGAAATCCAAAAAATTTCAATAAATCACCCTTAGCTAAATGAAGGGTGGGGAACGCAACGGCGGGGTCGGATTTTTGATCCGACGAATATCTAATTATTTGAATTTTCAGGTATTTAAATAATATTAAAATATTCGACGAAAATCCAACGACTTTCAAATGCATCCAAAACTGCACCCCTAGCTAATTTGGGGATGATAAGCACAATGGCGAAGTTGGATTTTTGATTTGATGTCAAAATAAAAAGTCAATTTCTAGTGTATTGGGATATTTCATAAATCTAAATTTGATTTAATTGATTCTAGATTTGGACTAGATCTTAGAGATGAACTTCTAATGACTTAATTAAGGCATTAGAACCATTATTAGAACTTGGATTAGTCCTACTTGACCTAAGTAACAACTTATGTTGTTACATTCAGCCTCTTTAACTATGGAGTAAGTAGGATCTTCATGATCCAGATTCATTCTATGAAATTATGAAAAATAAAAGTTCAAATTTTGGAACAAGAAAAGCTTCTCATTAAAATATACAATTAAAGTACATAAAGAGAAGTACATAAAAGTAGAAGGAAGTAGGAATCACTACATACAAGCTATAATGTACAAGCTGCTACTACATAAAAGAGAAATTGGAAATTCATTTACAAAATTATTGTAGAACATTGATTCAAAATCGGAATAAAGAGTAGCACGATGTAGGCGTCTATTAGCTCTTATGAGAGCACTGTGGGCATATACCCACCACTCTTTGGCATAGTTGTCGAAGAATTCTTCTAATTTAGGCGTATGTGGTCGGAGTACTGAATGGCTGTAAAGGTGTCAGAGACCCTTGAGAGCCACTCCTCTGCTAATTGAGGGATGCAATCTCCCCTAAACACACAATACTTTAATATTTTATCTAATACTTCACCTCCATGTACTAAGACTCATTAGTAGAAATGTCCATACATTATGTCGTACCAGTGGTCATATTCCCAGTACTAAAAGAATGCTTTAGAGAATTATTTTAATTCTGACTCTAGATTCTCCATCTGAGAGTCTATTATTAAAGTTCAAGTAAGATTTAATTCTATTATTGAATTGGAAGTTTGTTTACTTTCCTAAGGTAGCATCACTTTAATGTTTTTACCTTCTATGTTATTGTATTGAATGAGTGAATATCTCATTCTAACTTAACGTTCTCAACCTTGGCTCTGGTACCAACTATAACGACCCCAATATGAGATATTTACATTAGCATCTAATATCTAATTAGAAGAAAACTAATCAAATGCTAGATGCTAAGTTAGCCAAGTATCTTTATGAGCATTTGTTAAGTTAAAATAATATTTTGTAATAAAAGTGAATATGAAGATATTAAATAGTGCAAGTATAAGTAATATAAGCAGTAATTATCCACTCATTCAACCCAAGCAGTTTCAAAATATGTAAATTCAAAATAGAATATAGGTAAAAACATCACAAGCAGTTTAAGTTATTACAAGTCATTTAAAATAATAGAGTAAAAGAAAATAAATCGCTCTCTCACTTATATTAAAAGTGTAAGTAAACTGAAATAAAGTGAAAGTAATTCTTTTATATAGCTCTTCAGGTGCTAGGTCCAGCTCTACCTGAATTATATCGCTCTTGATCTATCATATTTTGGTATTTGAATATGATAGGGCAAAGCCAAGTAAAGAAAAAGAGTAGTTAGCCTAAATAGTCTAAGCACATTTTAAAATTGACTAATATTTATTTTCATTTGGATATCACAAGCTAATTTATAATTTTAAATAAGCATAGGAGCATTTGATTGCATTTAAATAGGGAAAGGAAGTAAACACAACTGTAAAGAAGAGCAGTCCAATATAAGATAAGTAAAAGTACTCACATGTATTATCTTTCTAGCCTGTAACCAAAATGGTAAAAAAAATAGCATCCTAAAGAGGCTAGAAACTACTAAAATGCATTTGAAAATAAAAGAAATGAAATAGTATATGTTCAAATAAAATTATGTTAAGTAAGCAAGAGCAAAGTAGTAAAACATTTAAATAAAAATTAAAGCAACATACGCTACATTCTATATGAACTGTAATTAAACAAAGTACAGTACTAAAGATAGAAAGTGCAAAGTAAAATAAGTAAAAAGTAGCTTAGTTTCATGGACTAAGAATGTATAGTCTAGAACTATACAATGGAAATATAGCTAAAAGGTTATGATGAGATCTTACAATCAATAAGATTGTATAAGACTCATATATTATTAGTTGAAGTTATTTTATGGAAATATATCATTCTACGGGTATATATTATTGAATGAGAAGTTATTTTATAGAAATATCTCGTTCTACAGGCATATACTACAGAATGAGATGATGAGTTAAGCATATTTGCCTAACTAGATAAGCACAGTGGGGTTTCAAAATGGATTAAACATTCACCCTCACTAGAATGTGAAGTTTTATAGTAAGTGTTATTATTCCTACCCTGTTTTCCCATAGGCATACCCCTATAGTCTTATAAAACTTTTATTTATGTACAAAAATTTTGTATGTATGTTCAAAGAAAGAGGCTTAAAGCTAAGCAAGCAATTAAGAAAATTCAATAATTGTAAACTATGTAATATCCAAAATTATCTAATTTTAATAATCAACTTAATGATTGGAGCTAATTGAGCTCCCAATTGACTTGTAAATATTGATCTTTAAGTCAATTTTAAATAATAGTAGAAGTAAAATAAGTTTGAAAAATAATACTTTATGTAGTTTATGAAATGAAAGACTAATTTATAGCTTAATTCAAATAATTAGAACTTGTTTAATACTAGTCCTAAACTAATCAAATCAAATTTATTAATAATTAAAGTATATGAAACTAGTAAGGGAAGAGTGAAATTGAAGATTTACTAAACTAAAAGAAGTGGAAGTTAAAATATAACTTATTAACTTCATCATAATAGCTTATTTGAAGAAAAGTTTCAAACCAAACTAATCACTAACTTTATTAGGATCAATTGATAGAAATTATTTAAATATAGAGAAGGAGATAGAATATTATCTACAAGAATTAGTTCATTCTAATTTGTAGGTTAATTGAATGTCTATAAGTTTAATTCAAGTATGTTATGAAGCTAAGGTTCTCTTAATTTAATCATTAAGGAATTAAAAATAGAAGATTTGATACTAAGAGAGATGGATACTAATATTTTAGTAAATTTGTTGAGTATTAATCTTGTTAATCCTCTTAAGAAAAGAAGGTATACTATTAACATGCAAATTCTCATCTTATTAAAGGACTAAATGATAAGACTAGTATTAAATAAATAAACACTAAGTTAAATCAAAACATAGGATATTAGTTCTAATTAAATTACAACATGACAAGAATGTATGCAATTTATAATCAAAATTCATGGAATATGTTAACTAAGGTCTTAATGACAATTTACTCAAGTTAAGATCTTAAATTCCACTTGAAGTATACAAAAATAAATGGAAGAATTAAATCTAGAAGATACCATGCAATTAATAAAATTAACATTCATAACATTTAAATCACATGTGTATGAAGGTTATTAACAATGATTGAGATAATTCTACTTAAAAAAATCACATGTAATTCATTCTATTTAATTCATTCCTAAGTAATTCTACAAATAAAAAAAATCAATTTACTCAAGTTAAGATCTTAAATTCCACTTGAAGTATACAAAAATAAATGGAAGAATTAAATCTAGAAGATACCATGCAATTAATAAAATTAGCATTCATAACATTTAAATCACATGTGTATAAAGGTTATTAACAATGATTGAGATAATTCTACTAAGGTCTTAATGACAATTTACTCAAGTTAAGATCTTAAATTCCACTTAAAGTATACAAAAATAAATGGAAGAATTAAATCTAGAAGATACCATGCAATTAATAAAATTAACATTCATAACATTTAAATCACATGTGTATGAAGGTTATTAACAATGATTGAGATAATTCTACTTAAAAAAATCACATGCAATTCATTCTATTTAATTCATTCCTAATCAATTTTACAAATAAAAAAAATCAATTTAAGTAAGTATTAAATATTTTTAATTATCATATTCATGGAAACTTAAGATTCAAATATACAATTTAAAAGTATATGTGATGTAAGAAAAGTGAAACATGTTTGCTATCATAAGGTTTAAATACCTAAAATAAACATGAAATGAAATTTATGAAATTACAACTTTACCCAAATTAAGGAGCCATATACCTATAATATTCAAATATTGTCCAAATGAAATTATATATATATATATATATATATATATATATATATCAATGAAATTCTTATATCATAAGAGGAAAAATGATACTAACTAGGTTAAATTTGAATAATATTGAATTTTTATGATTTGGAGGACTCCTAATTAGGATTAAAATATCATAAGGAGATCTAGTGTTTAAAACCTAAATTTGATCTCATAATATTATCCTACATATTTTTGTGAATGAAATGGACTACTGAAGTGTCCAATTTGGACAACTATAGATCAAGTTATGATATAAACAATATTGGATGAAGTAATAATTTAATTTATCATTTAAAATAATGACAATTAAATTTAATTATCAAAGTAAAATATTAATATTATAAAATTAATCTTCACATTTTAGTGGATGAATAAATGTATGCAATTATAAAATTCTATTGAAGTATATTAAAAATTATACCTTAGATAAAAATGTTATAAATTAATGAATATTCTTTTAATCAAAGATGAATTAAACTAGTACTTCGATTTGTTTGAAATAAGAACAAGTGAATTTAATCCTCTAAAATGCAATTATAGTATCATTTTATTGTTCTTCAAAATTTGATAATCATAATTACATATAATTTCTCAAGATTAAATTTCTGTAAATGAAGATCATTAAATCAAATAAAGAATGGTGAATTTTATTAATTACATAATAAAATCCTTAATAACAAAAATTCTAAAATTAATAGAATGTATTCAATCTTTGCAATTCATTTAACTGAAATACACCATTCTTTTATAACATAGAACTTAATAAATGGGCTGTGACAAATAGGCCCATTAAGAAAATATAATCATCCTTCCCTGTCGCATAGCAAGGGTTCAACGGCAAAATCCTTAGCCCTAAATTTCGCAAGAAGGATGCATGGGATCGAATGTGAGGGAAGATGAAGAAGATTAACAAGGTTTGAAATTGCAAGTTAATACAATATTGAACTAATATTATTAAGATCATATTCCTGAACTTTTCTAAAAAATATTATGTAAGTTCTTATAAAAGAGAAATTAAGCAATTGGAAGTAACTCTCTGCATAAACATTTAATAGATAAAATGAATCGAAATAAGTTAGGAATTAAATCTGACATGAAAATAAATTTTCTAATCGAAAGTTATACAGAATTGATTCATATGGAAAGTATGATGGATTTTTCTTTTTTTTTTGTAGAACTCAATTCGCAATTCATACGAATGAAATCAAAATTTCACTAGAAAAAAATCAATCTATATTCAAAAAAAAAAAAAAAAATAGTAAGCTTAATCTTACCATTCACATCCTGCTAAGCTCGATTAAAAAAGAACCAAATCTGTTCAGCTCATAATGGAGTCTTAAAGTCATATAGGAAATAAGACATAAATCATATATTGTATAGCATAAATCACACACAAACTGGATAAGTTAAGAAGTACTTGAAGGTTTGTTCCTTCATTCTTGCTGACTGGATGGTAGGTTTAGGTTTAGCCGAACTCCAAGTCTTCTCCTCGTAGCGTTATGCTCCCACTTAGGCTTTCAGTATGTGTAGAGCTTAGGATGAGGAGTCTTGGGAGCTTATCGTGGATGGGGGAGGCCAGCTGGAGTGCTATGAACGTTGTACGCCCACTCCTCCATTCGGTAGCATACTATGGCAGGGGAAAATAGAGAAGACGTACCTCAGTTCCTTTTCTAAGCCATTTGATCAAAAGAATGATCAAACTGTTAGATTTTTTATTAATCATACCAGCCATTTGATATCTTTAGAAAGAAGAGGACGGCTCAAATTAAAACGCAGCGGTGTCCCGTGTTTGGATCCATACAGCGGATCCGCGCTGTTATATTTTCATATGTTTGAAAATTCATTTATTATTTGAATTATTTAATTTAAAATCTATTATTTAATTTATTAAATATACTCAATCTTTAATCAAAGTTAAATACCTGTAAGCACTCTAATAAATCATGTATTTTTACCCTTACCTAATTGAGGGGTGAGGAACTCAAAAATAAATTAAAATTTTCAATCGGATATATATTTAGTTATTGTAATTTTCTGAGTATTTAAATAATATTAAAATATTTGTGAAATTTTTGACAACTTCTAAACACTTCCAAAATACCCCCATAGCTAATTTGGGTGTGATGAGTACAATGGCAGACTCCATTTTTTATTTTTGAGGTCTAAATAAATTAAATATTTTTAAAATTATCAGGAAAACCAAGAAATATAAGAAATTATCAAATAATCTTCAAATCACACAAAATTTGAGTGAAGGCTCTTAATATTATCATAAGAGTAATGCAAGAGGTTTGGAGTCAATTAGGTTACTAATTTACGGCTAACAACACTAAGGTTGTTATAGGGGAGATTGTTAATGCTTATTTTAACAGTTGAAAAGATTTATCGCATTGCTGACTCCAAATGAATGAAACTACTTTTTGAGTTAATTTGGTTAAAGGTACAGCTATTTGCAAAAATCTCTTAACAAATTTTCGATAATATTCCGCTAAACTGAGAAAATTGTGAATATCTGTCACGGCCTTTGGTTGAGGCCATTCCTGAATGGCGCTTATCTTTTTTTGATCGACACTGATTCCTTCGGCATCCACTACATGGCCTAAGAAAGCTACAGAATCCAGCCAAAATTCATATTTATAATATTTAACATAAAACAGATGATGCCTTAGAGTTTCCAAAATAGTTCTTAGATGATTTACATGTTCTTCCTTGCTCTAAGAATAAATTTGAATATCGTTAAAACTTATCCAAATGCGGTTTAAGAATTCTTTGTATTAAGTCCATAAATATGGACAGAGCATTGGTTAGACCAAATGACATGACCATGAACTCATAATGCTCGTAGCAAGTTCTAAATATTATTTTCAAAATATTTTATTCTTTGACTCTTAATTAACGATAGCCTGATCTTAGATCTATCTTGGAAAATATCTTAGCTCCAGCTAATTAGTCAAATAGATCATCAATATGTGGTTGATGGTACTTATTTTTAATGGTTACCCTGTTGAGTTCATAATAATCAATGCACATTCTCATCGAATCGTCTTTTTTCTTTACAAGCAGCATTGGGGCTTTCCATGGTAACATGCTTTGCAGAATAAAACTTTTGTTTATCAGCTCTTGTAGTTGTTCACTTAACTCTTGTAGTTCTTTGGGTGCCATGCGGTAAGGTGCATTTGCTATTGGTTGAGTGCTAGGAATTAACTCAATTGAGAATTTGATTTCTCTTACTGGTGGTAATTTAGGCAATTTGTCAAGGAATACATCTTCAAACTCTTTTATAATTTGAGTGTCTACTAAAGAAATTTATTCAGTATTTTCTCCCAATATTATTACTAAGTATGCATTACACTGCTTTTGAATTAATTTCTCTGCTTGTGAAACTATAATGACCCCAATAATTGAATAGAAGATTAATCTAACATTGGAATGTTACCTTATCATTTAACACTAGATTAGAAGAAAGTTAATCTAACATTAGATGATAAGTGGTCAAGTCTCTTTATGAGTAGTTGTCAAGTTAAAATAATAAGCAATAGAAGAAAACAATTAAGGAGATATGTAACTGTGGCGCCCCACCCCTTAATCCACAAGAATTAAGTTAAAGAGTGGCGTGTCACTCTAGCTAACCCTTCACTTATAATTGGATTAGGATGAAATCCACAATCCACCTAATAAGGGAAGGAGTAAGCATAGAATCAAACATGCAATCACTATCTAAGTAAACATACTGAGCGCGGAAGCGATTTTCAATGTACATAACATCCAAGCATCACAACATGAGTATAAAGAGATGCATCTCAGAACTTAAGTATAAAATCTAAATACGCAGTCATCAGTACCTGTATTATTACATCATTTAATAGTTTTAATAAAAGAAAGTGCAAATACACTCATCCTCATATATAAAATAAAAGGGCTAAACAGCGGCTTCTTCCACGGGCTCCTCCTTTAGGTAAGGCTCCACTCTTAACTCCTGCTCATCTAACTGAAGAGGGTCTGCCATTGTCAGTTTCACAATATAGGGCCCCAGCCAAAAAAAGAAAAAAATCTGGTTAGATAATTATCTAAGTACATTTTAAGCTGATAAATTTTTATACATGTTAAGTAATATCACCATTCTATAACATCTAGGCAACAAATGTATAAGGAGAAGCAAGAAATACAAGAGAAAAGGGAAAGATATAAATCATCATTTATAACTTAAGCAAAAGGAGAGGCTGAGACATGCCTCATATGCGAGCTAAACAAGGTAAGGCATATAAATATACATAATCAAATAAGTGCGATAAGAAAAATGCTACATCCTAATATGCTGGTGATCAAAAGAAACATGCCAATTAAAATAAAATAACTCAACAGTGATATATAAAAATAGCAGCAAGATTCTAACATCATATATATATATATATATATATAAATAGTACAAGGAAATAGCTAACTGAATAAGAATACTGAAAGGTAACTAAACATCAACTACATATAAACATACGTGTACAATCTGCCATACAGAACAGAGCTAATCTAGTCCACCAAAAAGGCTGAAGGATCTTAGCACCAGTATGGCTAAGGCACCAATAATCATAATCGAAGGATCCTAGCACCAGTACAGCTAGGGCGGATCCTAGCACCAGTACGACTAGGGCACCAACAGTGTACCCCTAGTATCAATAAGGAGACTAGGCAAATAACACATAACAAAATAGAGGCCTTCCCCTAGTGATATAAGTCGACTAGGCAGTCATAAGGCAATACTGAGAGGCAGCTCAAACACATCAAATTATTTTCTCGTTAATCACATTAATATTTTTACAAGGAATTTAAGGAGTCTCCATATTTTCCTAACATTTTATTCATGCATCAAAATCTTGTATGATATGCTCAAGTAAATATGGCACAAAAATCAAAGAACGCGTAAGCAACAAAGAATCAAAGTAAGCAAGGGACTCTACTAAATATGGTGATATCATTTATTTTTTACTTAACCATTCTAACTATTCCAAGTTACACAAGTTCAGGATCACCATTTTCCTACTATTGAGTGTAACTTAGAAATTCATCCTTATAAGTTAAAAAGGATTAGAACTGATCAGGTTCTAATCTAGTTCAATCAGATAGATGATTACGAGTTAAATCAATAAATTATACGTCCTAATTTTGGTGAATTTAGAGGTTCTAACTAAGATCTGATCAAGATCTTCTAAACCTGCAGATTATAGATTAAACACTATGAGATTTAGGTTTAATCACATAATCCAAAAAAGGTAAGACCTTAGTTCTAAGTTTTATTCTATAAGTGATCTACTAGTTAAGACCAATCTTATTAAGTAATCAAGCTTAATAGAATGAATCTCCTATCCTAAATCTAAGGTTAAAAGGCAAAACAATCTGAATAGGTTGTAAAATAAAAGAAAAGTCTAGAAACTAATAAAACCAATGTTTCACCCATTAGGTAACCTAATTTACCCAACGAATGAACTCTAACCTATGATCTAGTCCTAGTCCCAAAAAAGATTCTTAAGGTGTAGTGTTTAAAACTTAGAGAGATTACTAGAATCTGACTTAATAGTTGATTTCACTCACTTAAATATCATTAAGATGATTATAATATTAGTTTTAGTGTTTGGAATATTAACTAATAGTTAAGGGTACTTAGTCCAATCTTATGGCAAAATAATCATTTTGCCCCTACTTTAAGAGTCAAAAAGTCAACTTCTGACTTATGGGTCAGAATTGAATTCTCTTAGTCCCAACTGATTCCTTACTGTCTAACTTGAAGATAGACAGTGAGTACGCCTAAATTGGACGAGAAACAGTCAAGTTATGACCAAAATGAGGCCAGGGGTAATTTGGTCATTTACCTAAATTTTTAGGCTTCATATCCTAAATATTATTTTAGTTTATCGATGACATTGAAATTCTAAGCTAGTTAGCATCTCGAATTTTTAAATTTAGAGTTGATTTGACTAAGTTATGGCTGTTTGAAGTATATGGGCATTTTGGTCATTTTTCACTAAGAATTCTAGGTTGACTTTTTGTCCTGATATCCAAATGAGAAAACTAATACTACCACAGTGATGGGGCCACTCTCCTAAGCATTTTAAGACCCGTATTGACTATGTTCTGATAATTGGGTAAGAAGTTGAGGCTCTTAAAAGGTCCTAAAATGCTACATCGTTATACGTACCCCAAAATTAATTTTTACATTACGTTATTTGATTTCTTACATTTTTCTGAGTATTTTGAGATCTATATTGGCTATATTTGGATCATCCTATAAAAAGTTATTAAAGTTTTAAGATTTACTATTCAAAAATACAATTTAAATTAATTTACTATTCATTTATTTAATTTAAATGATTTTACTGTTCATTCCTAAAGTTTAAATATATAGTTTCTAAATTTATTAATCTTTAATTAATCTGTGATTAATTAGGCTTAATCATTAATTAACATTAATTAATCTATTAATTAATTAATTAAATTATATTTGTTATTATTTTACTGTAGCAAAGTAATTAATTATTAATTACTGTTTGTTTAGTCTTAATTACCTATTGACCTCTAATTAAAGTAATTAATTATGGTTTACTATTTAATAATAATTAATTATTTTAATTACTATTAAGATTTAATTAATATTAAAATAATCATAATTAATCTCTTAATTATAAATTCCAGTTAATTAATTATCAAATTACTATTTAAAAATTATTAACACTAATCATAATTTAATTAACCACTAACAGTAGTTAATTAGGCTGATAGTAATTAACTAATTTTAATTAACAGACAGTGGGCCCCACCAGACACGTGGCACTGCCAAAGGCTGCCACGTGGCACTGTGGGCCCCACAGGAAGGCTGAGTCGGCTCGGGTGACTGTGCATTGGGCCCCCACCTGACATGTGACACTGCCAAAGGCTGCCACGTGGCACTGTGGGCCCCACAGGGAGCCGAAACGTGGTGGGCCCCACAGGTGACCGGGATATAAACTCAACCTTTCTAACACATGGGCACCTGCCACGTGTCACTGTGAGCCCCAAATGGTGATCGGGCAGTGGGTCCCACTTGACACGTGGTGGGCCCAGAGGCTGCCACATGGCACAGTGGGCCCCACGGGGGAGCCGAAGAGCCGCGCGGGCTCGGGCTGTGGGCCCGATGTGACACGTGGCGTGCCGGCTAGCTGCCACGTGGCACAGGGGCCCCACGGCCGAAGTCGAAGAGTCGCGGGGCGTGGGCTGTGGGCCCAATGTGACACGTGGCACGCCAGATGGCTGCCACGTGGTGCTGTGGGCCCCACGACCGAAGCCGAATGACGCGGGGCTCCGCTGGTGGGTCCCACTTGACACGTGGCAAGCCCTGAAGGCGCCACGTGGCTCGATGGGCCCCACCTGGCCTACGCGGACCCGACCGCAGTCGGGTCGGGCTCGGGTTGACCCGGCCCGACTCGAACGTCACCCGCTTTGCGGGGCGTCCTGAGGGCGCCGGGCTAGGGCAGTGGCATTTGCCGGCTTTCTCGGCGCCGGACCACCTCGGCCCGCATGGCTGACGGTAGCCCTCGACGAGGCCTACACGTCGGCGGGCGGACCCTCGCCGGAGGTGGCCGGAGACGGCGGCTAGAGGTAACCCTAGGTCCTAGGGTTTCGGCGGACGCGACGAGGCTTTGGCCCGATGCTTCAAGCCCTGATTTGGGTGGATCGGGTCCGATGGATCGACAATCAAGCCTAAGATCTACCACAATCACGACTCAGATTGCGAAAAATGGAGGAGCGGGGTGAGATCCAGTACCTGGAAGTCCGACGGCTGCGGGGGGCTCGGCTCGGTTTGGCTCGGGTCGGGCTAGTCTAGCTCCGGTTCACGTAACTGGGGTCAGGGGGTGCGGGGGAGCCTCTTAAAGGCCTTCGGACGGACCCGCCGAGGCGGGGGAGGCCGTCGGTTGGCCAGGCGAGCGGCGGGCGCGCTGCGCAGCTCGCGGGCGACGGGGCCGAGGACGAAGGCCCCAGGCCATCCGATCTCGCGACACGTGGACGGCCCGGATCAGCCTGGACCGTGCGACGTGGATCGGGCTGAGAGACGTTGGATCCACGCGGATCGGACGGTCCGGGAGGATCCATCCGATCGGACGGCGCCAGCGCCGTCCACTTAAGTTGACGACGTTGTCAATAATTTTTTTTTTTTAAATCCAAAAATTTTGAACATGTTTTTCCTAGCTATTTAAAGGGTGAGGAACGCAATGGCGAGGTCGGATTTTCGATCCGACTAGTATTTTGATTCCTCGATTTCCGGGGTATTTTTATTATTAAAATATTAGTCGAAATTTTGACGACTTCTGATTGACACGAAAACTTTACTCCAAGCTAATTTGGGGTCAATGAACGTAATGGCGGTGTCCGTTTTTCGATCGGATGTCATTTTAGATAGGTCAAATTTTAGGATTTCTTGATTTCTAGAAATCAGGATTCGATCCATTTGACTCCTGATTTGGACTAGGTCTTAGAGGTTAACTCCAATTGACCTAATTAGCACTTAGAATTATACTTAAGACTTAGGATTAGTCCTAATTAACTACGGTAATAACTTGGGTTGTTACAGTAACGTAATATTGCAAGTATAAACAATACAAGTAATTAATATTATCCACTCATTCAACCAAACAATTTATAAATAAGGAATCACAACACAGATATACAAAGGTACATATGTAAGAATAACTCAAGCCATTAAAGTCTAGTTTAATTATTATAAAACCATTTAAGAGAAAAAGTAAGAGAGAATATGTGGGGTTCCTGTACTAACAACAAGGAAGTACGGTGCTCCAACTGGGGCAAACCCCCAACTTAAGTAAAGTTAGGTAAACCCAACCTGCCTTAAGTCAAGGACTTATCACCAAGTACTATAACATTCATCAATATATATATATATATGTGTGTGTGTGTGTGTGTGTGTGTGTGTGTGTGTGTGTGTGTGTGTGTGTAAATATCAAATTGGCGAAAGCAATAGGCGAGTAGTAACATCCACAAGCATACATAGTAGAAAGAGAAAAAATAATATAGTAACTCATCAAAATGCAGAAATGAAATACATCTAGAATAAATTTTTACAAACTGAAGTTTAAAGAGAATGAAAATATCTCAAAATCTCACTGAAATAAAATACAAAATATATCTAAACAGCAACAGCACAATCCTCCTCCTGGATCTGCTCCTCTTCTGCAACACTGCTCATGAACAAGTCTGAATCTGATATTTGTCAGTATCACAAATGCCAGGGCCCCCAGCCAGCAAAATAAAAAGTTATAGCTAGATAATTGTCTAAGTATATTTTAGGCTATTTTAGTGAACTAAATATTTTAAAGATATCACAATTTAAATTAGCTAAACATGCAAGCCCATAAAGGGTGCAACAAGCTATGAAGGAAAATGGTAACTATAAACTATCCATTTATAGCCAGCAACTAGTATGAAGAATGCCATACAACGCAAAAAAAATAAGGTGAGGGTAAAAGCTAAAAGAA